>CM056994.1:111759339-112505589 GCA_029891345.1 Dryococelus australis
ATATATATATATATATATATATATATATATATATATATATATATATATATATATTTGTCTAAACACTCAACCGTATCAAATGGTGGGCGCTACATACAAGTAGAAAGGTCCGCTCCAGTTTCAATTTTAGAGGATGTTGAAGAACACACAACGACGAGAAGGATTTCAAGAGTGCTTTTTAGTGTGCTTATAGTGGCCTGTTCTGTGAAATGTGCGTGTGAGAAAAAATGCTGTCCTGCCGGGCTATTATTGTCAGACTTTTACAATTATGGACTTGACAGTTTGCAACATTTAATTGCTCCGTGCTACTGGCTGAGCGGCACCCTTGGACTACAGTGGTACCCTCTAGGTCGTTGTTGCATTTCCTGAACAGTCTTTTGTTTATGGACCGTCATGGCGTGGAAGTGGCGCAGTCGAACACCCGTTCGGCCAATCGGCAGTTTTACTAGTGATCACTCACATTCCTTCTTTTACAGTCCATCTTTACTCCAGTGATAAAACCAGTTCTCTACAGTGGTTCAATACTGCTAAACTGATAAACAGGAATAATGCCACGCTTATGTATTAGGCACATTATATTTTTAAATATTTTGCGTGCACATTGTAGTATGTTATTTCGCAAGATAATTTTTACGAACACTCGTTTAACATTTACCACGTTAGATTCCGTTCGTTTTGTTTTATTCGCCCTTTTACGGCTCTAATTTGTAGTTGAATGCTAACCGGGGCAAACTAAACTAACATAACTTAAATTAAAACATCAGACCAACACACATTCTTTACCAAGGATTCGAACCCAGAACCTAAGTTCAAAGGTGCATCAGTCCAGACTGGTCATCTTAATTTGTGACTGGCAATTTACGCATTTGAGACAGACATATATTCTCAGACGTATATCCTCATCGCAAAACATTGTATCATAGCATGATGCGAATTGCAATTCACGGACCTCGTCTTGCTAGTATTTTTGGTGGAAACGGGCTAGTGTGCTAACCAAACTAGTCTCTCAACTCTGTTTACTTTGACTTGAGATTTCCTGGATAGCGGTAGCTTTACCCCAGTGTTTTCAAAGAAAACAAAAGGGGAATTTCAAAATAATTTTCATTGTCTACTCTGCTTTGCGCAACTCTTTGTATGCCTAGGATGGCTAAACTCTGAGATTATTATGTTAGTAATATGGTTAGCTCGACCATATTTTCGCACGCTAGGGTATTGCTGCAGATACATTTTCTGAAAGCGAGTCTTACATTCTGCAGTTAAATACAAAAAGTTACAAAATATATGAAAAAGGAAATTAGTGGAGAGGGATAAATTTATGAGTGGCACCTAACCCTAAGATTAAGACTGTAACTTTATTCGTTCTTTATTTGCAATTTTGCATCGCCAAATTAGCATACTCAAATGAAAGGTTGCCAAAGAAGCTAAGATAAGATAAACAATTTCACATTTTTCACTTATGGAATTATTACGAGGATAGTTCCAACCAATCAGAAACAGTCATCAGAATTCTCATAACGCATTGACAGTAAGATTTATACAGATACACATACTCGAAAAGCTTTCTGTTGTACAAGGATCTCAGTGTATATGATTTCTTACCTCATCAGTGCCAGTTGCACTGCATTTCAGCGGATGCAGCTTTATATATGGCAAAAGCATATTCTGCCTAGTTCCGTAACCTTGGTCTGTCACAGCCCCAGCCCCCCCCCCCCCCCTTATTTTCGATGCATGTTATAGTCACATTTGATACACTGCAGACTGGGTATAAATTATCACAATTAATTATGATCTGCTGTACATTGCAGCAGCAAGACAGGCGTTTTTGTTTTCTTCTATAGAGCCATCTCTGTCTGTGTTTGTGGCAATCAGTGGCGCGTGGTGAAGTGTTGCAAGGTAAGCTGGTGCTTGCGTTCTGCTGTAGCCTACATTCTCGGTGCACGCATCAGGAACCAGTAACTACCGTGTAGCCTAGGGAATCTGTATGCATTCCGACCACTGAAAAGTAAGCAGCAAGGGACTCAATACGCGCGTCATGTGCATCAAGTGTCGAGCTACGTCTTATGCTTGCACCATTAACAGCCCTGAACCAAGATCATAAGATCTTTGTTCAAAGATGATCTTCAGTTTGATCCGAGTTCAATGTACTAGTGTTGCACCGACGCGAACGGCCGAGCACCGATCGTAGATCACCTGATCTCGGTTCAAAACTAGAATAGAGACGAAACACTGTTTGTGATTGATTGACTCTCATTTCGTGACGTCATGATGCAACTGTTTATTTTGAGGTTCGGAGACAATTAATACGTTTTCGTGGACATTATCGTTTAAGACTAGGATGTTTTACTATACTATTTATTTGAATGCACTGAAAAAATTCTGTTTCAGTTGTTTTGTTTGATTGATAACACTTTGCACACATTTCATCGTTATTTTTAATACCAATATTATTGAAGAAGGTAGTGTACATAGAACTAGATGGTACGATGTTTCATTTATTTTAAATAAAATGATTGTTGTATGCACTTTACTGAATAATATTCAAGTGTGTATAATGTTGTTTTGAATTTCCAAAAAATAATTTTGTCTTAGCGCTACCTGTTGGCGTATTTTCAAACTAAATCTGCCGGCTATGGATGCTCTATCATAAGCAATAAATTCGACATGAGATTTTGCTCATGCAGTAAATTAGGACAGTTTCTGATATCCAGAATGGCTTTTCCAGTTTTCCCGTTTTGTTTTATCGGAGGGAAAAATATAAATTTCAATTTCTCTTTGCAAAACATTAATAGCATCTTTAATTCAATAAATGCATTGCATTTTAAGCCGTCGTAAAAGGCACGGTTCTAGGCGAGGTCCAAATTGATCTCAGGCCGTGTCTCAATTGGCCCAGAGAGCGCTCTCTCGTGCTCTCGCGACGACGTCATTATGACGTCAGAGAGAACACTCTCTGGTTGTCTCAATTCGTCGGAGAGAGCGCGAAAGGGCGAGAGCACGAAGTTGCAGGCGCTCTATCGTAGGCGCCACTTTTGTTTACATTATTTCCTTGTTTGAAGAAGGTTATAGTAGCTTTCTGTACCAAAACATACGCAAAATAAATACATAAATAAATAAATAAATAAATAAATAAATATATATATATATATATATATATATATATATATATATATATATATATATATATATAGATTTCTGACTAAAGTCTTGTTTCCTTGTCACTTTCCTGTAGCATGACAATAAAACATAACACAAAAATAATAGTGTTTTATGCGCTAATGATTATTCTGGTTGTGCTATAATTATCTGTGAATGATTTTCAACACACATAAATTACGTACAATAACTATCTCAGAGAGAGAGAGAGAGAGAGAGCACGAGAGAGCGTTAAGGAGTGCTCTCGCCAGGTTGTGCGAAAGAGTGCCCTCTCGAGAGAGTATTCTTCAAATTGAGACATGGCCTTAGTTCGGCGAGCAGATCTCAATGGTGCAACAGCCAAATCCGCTGAACCAGGATCAAACTGGTATTTGAACCTAGATCATTGCTGATCCTCAATGGTGCAACCGGGCACTAATGGCGGAAGTGTAAATTAGCAAGCAACAGGGTACAGCACAGAATTAACGCCAGCTTATCTTGCAACAGTTCACTATATGCCACTGGTGCCAAAGACGTAATCACCGTGTGGTACTCAGAGTAGGTTGCTTCCAGTGCCAAGCTTGCAAGGCGAAAAATATTACGTGAAAGAGGGAGAATTATGTGGGAAAAAAGTATTAAAATATACAGTCTAACTCTATACCAAAACGGACGAAAGACAATATTTATATTTTTAAATATTATTATGTTGGCGTATTACACACACACACAAACAAACACACACACACACACACACATATATATATATATAGAAATCCATAACCAAATGTTTCGAATGTATTATGTTAATGTGTGAATCAACATTCAGCTGGCGTGCCACACAGTTCAATATGAGTTTACTGGCTAAACGGGAATACACTGTTTAGGTTTAGGGTATAATGAGGGAGAAAAATATAAAAACATATTCACGTTAATCGAAAAGCATGTTATGTGTGTCACGTACACAATTTGATATTCCAGTTTTGAAATTTGCTTGATATTGCATTAGTGTAATAAACTCATGACAGTAAGAAATACCTGTTTTGACACAACGATGCTTAACACGTATACATAGGCGAGATTTCACAATTTTGTATTTGGGGGGGGGGGGGGTATGATAACGTGGTTTCACTGGTATTGGAATACTGCCGGGACACAAATGGGTCCAGGAGTTCTCCCCGGAAAGTTTTTTTATCTTAAAACTTTTTTATACCTAACCAGAAAGTTGGAAAATTAGAATTTGTTCCAGTTTCATATTTCTTAGTTAATTTAATTCAATTGATTTTTAGATGTGTGCGTTGATTTAAAAAATTGAAGTAAAAGAAGTGGAAACTTTAAGACCTAGTTGGAATAGGCTACACAAATTGAATAAATTGATAAACTTCTAAACATCCATAAGAATAATAATATTGAGATGTGCAATTAATAAGTAACAGAAATGTAGTTACTTTTCTGTATTAACCACACAATTTCAGTCTAGTTTTTCTCTTTCACTGAAAATATATGCCTCAGTTCCGATTTAAGTTAAAATCAGTTATCACATTCAATATACCAGTGTTTGTATCTCGTTCATTGGCTCAAATAGCCAAAGAAGAGAGCCTTTTTTGCTCTGAAGAATTCCTGCAATATGCTTTCAACCATCGCAGACATGAAAAGGATAGTTAACAAGAATCTGAGTTCATAGGTATGGCAAGATACAAACGAAAAAAATTGAAAATCACTGGAAAAATATTTTTCACATTATTTTCTTAACATGTTACACAACTTTTCGATCAATGCACTTGTTCTTCATAGTTTTAATTTAATAAAATCACTGCAGCTATGTCATGTGACATTCCTTGTCTAGGTTGTAGTCGTTGGAAACAACAGCTACACTGGACGAGTCAACTTAATTTTTACTTAGTATGATACAAAAGTGATTTAGTTTTTCATATAATGTGAAATAATAACTTTTTAAAAATAATAAAACACTGTGTATGCAAACAAAAGCGTGTTGAATCAAACAAACTAAACGAACAAATTTATTTGATTTGTGAAGTTAATGCATTTCCTTCAGGCTATCATTAAGTGTTTCAGACAAAATATTCTGTTTATATTGGTGAAAAACTAAACAACAATAACACAACAAAACCTATCTAATACCGAAAAAAAGAAATTTCTGTGCTATCTGAAATGCATAAAACACAATACACAGTGTATGCTTATAAAATAATAATCTCTATTACTTACCATCCCAACTTAGAGACAAGTAATTTGAGACAACTCGGACACAAAAACTTCACATCTCTTCACACACACTGACTCAACTGAAGAGTGGAAATTCCTACTGCACTGAGAGAAAATCGAACAAAATATATATTTAGTTGCTCTAACAAAATATATTGTTGAGCAAACAAAATTTAAAAGCAACAAAATTACTTTCATTCGACTAAAATAATATATGTTTGTATAAACAAAATCTCTGTATTGAGCCAAGAGAAATTAGACTGTCTATTAAATATTTTGCTGAATAAACTGTATATATTTTTCTTGCCCCTCATTTGACTGCCTTCGTTGAAAAATACAGCTCGAGGGTTTGTTTGTATTTTTCGTGACAATTACGATTGTAACCGTGTATCTTAGTGCATATATTGATGCTTAACAATCGTATAAACATATTAATAAAACAATGATAAAGAAACTGACGAAAGTAAAGCTGTAAAACGTGAAACATTTGTTTGCACACGTTGCCCAATATATGCAGTTTATCTATTTAAAAGCTTTCCTGCGTCACCAGTTGTCACAGTAGCTGAAATTACTAAGGCTGAAATTACTCTGACGCAGGTTGTCTAGGTTCGAAACCCGGTTGAAATGGTAAAATTTGTTTATATCGGCCCAAACACTTTAATGTACGTGCAGCCAGAGAAAGATGTAGTTACACTAACCAAATCTTCCAGTTTGGGGCAACCAAATGAGAACAACAAAATAATTTGGCTTTAGCAGCAAAATATTTCATTGCCCCTATACAAACAAATAATTTGGTTGCATCAAACAAATCTTGTTTGATTCAACAAAAGCTTTTCCTCAGTGTGTGTTATTATCTAGCGGATTGTGTGATAAAATCCATGTGTTAGACGGCACTACCTACCTGGAACTAGGTAGGAACTGGCAACAGCATGCTGAAATTTATTTGTTTTTGGATGTAACTCTCCAGTCTATGGCGATTGGCGAGTTTACAAGAGCTATAGTTACGGACATATAAATGAACTAGGCTAAAAGCTGAGGTCATTGTAACTTTGATGAGTTTTTGATGTACCTGTTTCAGTATCATATCGTACGCCACACTATACACTTGTAGTCACAAATAAAAATGTGTTTAAACTTATTTTAGCTTGTAGCTACTAATTTATGGTGCTCAAATGCAAGTGACTTGAGTACTGGGCGAAGACGACACTGTAATTATATTTTATCTCTGATTTCCACGGGGAAATTTGTTGAAGTAAAAGCGCAATAATACGAAGTATGTGCGATTTTTTTTGTTTGTTCTCAAAATATTGGCATTGGGGTGGCATTGCCCTCCCTCCCTTGCCAACTCAAAATCCCACCTATGCGAGTGCATTTTTAAATTAAGGACATAACTCAACCTTTCTGCTGAAAATATATGAAATTGGTTCGTGGTCAGTTCACAGTTATGTAAACCAGGTCGTGAAAATATCCTTGCCCACAAATCATACATTTATGGCTCATATTGACATGAGAACTTACAGAAATGTTTGCAGTGAATAAAACAAAGTAGTTCAATTTCTCATATTGTTATTAAAACGTTCTTTGCTGAAACTAGTGGTATCTTATTACGCTATCAACTTGTTATCTGAAGCAATAGAAGCACATTAATTTTTATAACTGGGCGATTGGCCTACATAATTCAACCGGTGAGAATTTGGGGCACATAAATCAGGCTTATCAGTGTTTACATACCTATTATGCAGTTTCCTGCAGGTACTTTTTCAAATGTTGCGAACCGTTGGAACACCGATATGGTAAGAACGCCATAGAGGTAACGGACAACTAAAATGGGCTTGCAAAGGGGAGGGAAATAAATATGATTGAAATTAAAGTGGTCAAGGACGGTGGCGTACATACCAAGAATGAGACTCATAGTCTGAAATATCTGAGAATGGCAAATAGGCATACCCTAATAGTGGGCGGGTGAAGGACGGCAGGGTGTTAAGTCGCCGTGGAATTGAAAACCGAACATGCCACATGTGAACCTCATAGCTGAAATATTTTGGGAGTAATAAGTAAAAACTTAAAATTAGGGAGCTGGAAGTGTAGGTAGAGTCAACACGGAAGTCGTCTACAAAAGTGTGTCACATTCCAAGTACAATGTCTGACAGATATAATACTACATCATAAATAAGTGAATGCTGTACCATAAAACATGCAGATCATGTTATGATCTAATTATGATTTCTGGACAGTCACACGAACCTCGCGCGTGATACAGGCAGATAACCAGCACGTGAAACATCCATTCAAGACGTGGTAACAGCCGTGCGATGTAAGTGTTGGCTATTACAGCGTCGGCATTGCGATGCCTTTAAGACGCCGTCGCACACGATTCCGTCAAATAAATGAGTTCACGAGGGTTTTCATCGCAGGTCTCCGTACTGTCGGTTGGCCCTTGCTCCGTACTGCGGAAGAAACGCAACGCGATGCTACAAACGTAGGTCGCTTTTGGCAACAGCGGTCCAAGAAAGGAAATGTGCATCATCGCGGTTGGATTGGAGCTCGGAGTCCACACAGGTAGTTGCATCAGGCGCCAATGCATAGTACACTCACAATCCACGACTGGTGACATTATGCGAAGTGTGCAGGGTGGTTTGGATGCTCCGAAATCAAAATGTTATGTGTCGCGCCGATTGGGGGAGACAGATAGGTTGTCCAGCCGTCCGTTGCGGAGGTATAGGCCTGGTTATCATCATCATCATAGCTTAGGATGGTGCAGCAAGAAATACCCATCACCGCTTACCATGGTGTCGCGCCACATCTGTGTGGATTTCAAAATGGAACAGAGTAATCTTCAGCGAAGAATTACACTTCTGTCTCACCAATAATAAACATGTGGAAATCTATCGGTGACGTGCCATCGGGGGTATTCTTCTGCCTATTTGGAGCGTCATACATCCCGTCAATGATGGGGTCATGGTTTGATATCACTGCCAACAGCCACTCAGCTCTAATAAGCACTACGCGGTCTGTGACAATACCATATCTGCAGGATGACCCAAACGCACATTTCCAACAGGTTTTATACAACTCAAATCCGACTTAATGCATTTCAAAATGCTTTATCCACCTGCCCGATTTCCCGATATCTCGCCAGTTGAGAGTCTGTGGGACACGACTGGACGTCGTTTGAATACCCTCCCACCCCCATGCAGTAAAGATGGACAGTTGTCTTGGATCAAGAACACATGGCCCACGATACTCAAGGAAATTATTCTGACATTAATCGAATCTATGCCACGTAAGGTTCAGCGATGTATTGCCTAATATCGAGTTCTCACTACTTTCTGATAATCCTACATTTTAAGCCACTGGACCGTTGTCTTTATGTGAAAAAGTGCTCGCAGTGTTTTTGTGCATTCCTTAACGGTGTGGCATTTTCTCTGTCAAGCAGCGCACGAAGTCAACAACTACGATGATTAGAGAATAGGAAAAGGAACATAAGTGGGGTGAGCGAATGAAATAGGGGTCGTAGTTAATTTAGAAATAGAAACAGTCAAGGATGCTGGATTAAATGAGCAATATGAAAAAATTAGATTAAAATGTTTGGAATTGACAAAAGGGCATGTCATAGGTGGGGAAAAGGAGTTACGGGAATAGAGTCATTATGGGAATAAAAGTGGTGAACCAGCGTGAGACTCGGGAAAAACAATTTATAATCTAAAAGGGATTTGGGCGAGGGGGAGGAGATAGAATCGTTATGAAACTACAAGTGTTCACATAGAATATGGCACACACTACATATGATGAACATTTCTTAAAAGAGACGGAGTTAATGGTAGGTGACGATGTTAAGGAATCTGGGAAAAACTGCAGGGCAATTAACAAAAATTGTGTGCATATGTGTATGCAAATATAATAATAATAGAAATTCTAATAAATAATGAAGTAGGGCTTAGAATGTTTGATGAATGTAGGTGAAATCTTGAAGGAGACTTCAAAGTTACAATCTTTTTGATAGTGACGGAAAACGAAACTAAGAATGTTGTGCCAAATTCGTAAACAGGAGTTGACATTTTGATCAGATGAGTTGCTATGCCAAATTTCAAAACCTGAAGCTCAGTCGGTTTTGAAGTGGCATCACTGTTAAAACCAGGCACCACAACATTACTTCAGTAATTAAATTTCATCTGAGAGTTATGGACGATGGTAATCGTTATTGCAGGAGCGCGCAAGAGAAAGTCTGGAAAGAGGCAGCACATTCGTATTATGGTTGCCAACCACCACGTTTTTAAACGGTATTTTAGTATGGTTTTTATATACAATCCTCGTGCTTCATTATTCGAGCATATACAGACGCGGTTTTGACTGTGTTGTGAAACCGAGATGCGAACCAGGCGATGCGGTACAGTTTGGCGTAGGTTAATTATATTATGCACTGTAAATGCATTTTACTTTGTTTCGAGAATCCTTGTCTGCTTCATAGTAGTGACAGTTATGTGTTGCAATTTCGTGGCATTTTGAACTGGTTTTAAATAATTTTAATAAGTGCTAGTTTGTTTACATCGCCATTGGCATGAATTATAACTTATAATGTGTTTGACTAAAATCAGCGAAAAAGTTATTAACATTTAATGCAACACATTTCACGAATGTTTCAAGGGGTGCGAAGTTTGGTTTAGTAATCTACATCTAACAATGGCCTTGTGACGCTTACTTTACCTCACTATAGATGAAGGTTTCACAACGAATGATGCAGTCATATTAACTAGCCTAGTATAGGATGAGATATCTGTCACATGTCACGTGATATACGCATGGGTACTTGAAAGTAGGCCAATACCAATTTATCATTCATATAATCAGGAGACACAGACGCCGGAAAGAACACAAGGAGCTGTTCAGTTAGCTGTAAGCCAGCCTAAATAATAAGCGTTTGTTAGAAGTCTTACTGATCATGAAAAATTGAGGAACCAGAGATATTACATTTGTATAATTAACACTCATATTTGTGAAAGAGCAGAGGAAGGGGAGGGGGAATGTAGTTCATCTCGAGAGAGGAAACAATATAATGTTGCCGTTTTCCAAAGTCTATGGGCGTAGTCATGTTGTTTAAGGAGTATATATATATATATATATATATATATATATATATATATATGTATATAAATTATTTCAAAGAGCTAATGTCCTAATTTATTAATATACAATTTGCAAATCAGTGTCCAGGACTAACTATCTTGGAAATAATTGGTATCAATTGCTATTCACAGATAATATTATTGTAATTGGCCGACACCTAACATAAATTAATTCAATTAAATAAGTAGCATGGTTTGCTTCGTCCAAGAACAGATGCTGCATGCTGTGGATCTGTGGATTTGTCAGCCATCTTGAATTTAAATACAAGGTGACTGTCCGATGCTTCAAGATTATAAGTTTTTCCCTCAAAATCACCCATTTGGATTTCGGAAATGCCTATTTTGTCCCCAAAATTTTTCTTTCTTCCTCCTCTCACCCAAAACTAAAAAAAAAAATTATTTGTGAAAAATAGTTTACTCCTTAATGTGGCACAGTGACTCTCCATTGTGGCTGAATATCTGCAAAAGTTGTTAAAAAAATTAAGCACACTAAGGTGTCAATAGGATATAATTATTTAATAATTATTTAAAATATTAAAAATTTTAATAAATTTTATGATTTAAAAATATATACAGCCAAACATGATACATGCAAATCGAATTTCACAAGCCTAGCCCTAAGAGTTCGAAAATTATAGTATTCACGTATGTGTAGACGCTAAGCTCATGGCTACCACGCCTACGACCTTACTTCCGAAAATCTGTCCGCTACAACATAAGTTGGCTTCAAAAATGCTCTGCATAGTTTTTATAACAAATATAAAAATTAAATGTGGATCAGGGCATAGGCACATAATGTTATTTAATATTTATATTCGACTGAATAGTACAAGTTCTATGATACATCGCTTGCCCTTAAAATGTTTTTAAAATACTAAATACAATGAATTTAAACATATTAAATTTTCCGTGTACTTTTTATAAACATGACTCGTATACAGTATTCTCAATCGTTGTCATGGCAAGAGTAATTGGCTGATAAAAATAAAAAATTAAAATAATTTTCAAAATATAAACAAATTGTTTAATACATTAAAAATTGAAGTATCGTTACAAAGGAATGCGACGGGTTCGTTTGGGTGGTTTATTTGCAAACCATTTAGGCACATTGTTTCACTGTTCACTCATAGCGAAGTGGATAAGGAGATCGTTAGCGAGCGAAGGATAATGTGTTCAGTTCAGTCTGCCTCCATGCTAATTTGTTTTCTTTCAATGTCACCAGCTGTCAATTGAAAATCAAATTTTACGCAGTTTCAAATTTTTAAAGAGATTTTGCATGAAAAACGTATGGTCGATACTTTACAATGTACATACAAAGATTTAAAAATGTTTCAAACATTAAATAAAAAAGTTAATTAAATACATTTAATTATTTATGGATGCACAGATTCTTAGGTGTCGGATCGTTCAACAATTGCTTTTGTAAGGCCGGCCTTGCAGGCCTGTCCATGCAAACTCGAGTGTCTGGGGAGCAGAGTGTGAAGAGTTAGTAGTAAAAAAGGGGGAATAGGGATGTCAATACAATTTGTGTGTGTGTGTGTGTGTGTTGGGGGAGGGGGGATATGAAAGGGTTTCATGGCCATGGTATGAAAGGATGGCTATGGCAGGAGGAGGAAGGGAGGATTTTGGAGGAGGGCATATATTGGCCTGTCATTCATTTCAGTACATTTTCGATGTTCGCGACCATGTATGACATAACATAAATCACATTTTAAAACTTTTTTATCAAAGTAAAAATTAATGGGGTGAATTTTGTGTGCAGGGGGTTTAAAATGATGAGGGGATGATGGTAAAATGGGGTCACAGAACTGGGAGGTGGTTGGAGTGATGGTCGTAAGTGGGATTATGAAATCAAATATGTTGGTCCTATGGTTGTGCTACATAATGTTTATAATAGAATCGCATTAGCCTTGAAAAGACAATATACAACATAGTACACTCATGCTTACAAAATTTTTATCCACAAAAATTGCTAATTTTAAAAATATATTTCTAAAGTTTTAAAATAATTATATCTATCATTTTCTCAATGTGGCAGTAATTTTAACAACTTTCGCGGATATTCAGCCACAGTTTGGTGTTACTCTGCCACACTTAGCAAGCATAATTTTTTCACAAGTAATGAATATTTTGGGAGAAGGAGTTTGAGGTGCGAAGAACTCCTTTCTTCTGAAATTCTAATTACGAAATAATTATAAATTCTTATTTTTTTTTCCCTTTATTTTATGTGTGTCGTATCCTTTTATCCCTCGCAACTTAAAAGTGGTGCTATGAGCACTTAACTACTAAGGTAATGATCCATATACAGAATATTAATGAATACTTTTAGTATAAAATATACATGAATAGTGAACTGCGTGCCAAACATTAAGTTTGTCGTCATACATAAGTTTTGGAGACAGATGGTGAATTTCTTAAAAAATATGCATGGGTTGGGACAAACCAATTGATTAATGATTGATTCAAAGATTGGACGAAAGGTTAATGAGATGATTGGGAGATTGAGGGAAAGACTGAGAGATTGATGTAAAGAATGCAAAAAAATTGATTGAAGGTTTGCGAAAGATTGACGGAAGAATTGCGGAAGACTGATAGGAAGATTGCCGGGCTCATTGAGGAGGATTGGGATTGATCAATGGATTGGGATTGATCAATGGATTGGGATTGATCGAAGGATTGGCGTGTACTCCTGTTCAAAGAGAACATTGGGAATAAAACTATTTATCAACGTTGTACACTCAAAGTCTCAGGAGCCTAGAACTAATGATATTTCAACTAACGCCAAGTATTTCTATAAAAGTATTGTTAGACGCTGATCCAAACAATCATTATATCATGACTTGGGCATGTAATGGTAGTTGCTACTCGTATAAAGGGCTTGGTTTTATTATATATAATTACAATTAATCAAAAATTAGTACCATACTTTTGACTACAAAACAGTCGAGACAATGAATAATTGGCCGATTATAGCATCGTGTATTAATTAGTTTTCAAGAGAGGGGACTGGAAGTGTAGTTGAGAGAGGTTTACATGTTTCTGCAATACCCTATGTGACATTTCGGTCCAATATTAAAAATTTAAACTAAAAAATGATTTTTAAAATTGGCACTAAATACAGACTTTTGATTTGACATACCCAACGCCTATAAAAGTAATATGGCCACCAGAAACATTGAGATCATGACAGGTGGGAACATAGCGAAACATACTGTGCTTACAGCGTGACTCGAGGCAAGAGGTGGTCGGTTTTAAGTTAACCAGACAATAATTTCTTATAAAAAACCGCACGAATTTTCGTTATGATTTAAAAAAGCCAACTCGATTAATTAAAATTTTTAACATAAAATATTTATATTTGATGGTAAACTGACTTGAATGGAGAATATGAACGAAAGGGAAAAGAAAAACAGGACAACAGAGTGCGAAAGAGAGAGAGAGAGAGAGAGAGAGAGAGAGAGAGAGAAGGCAAGAGAGAGAGAGAGAGAGAGCGAGAGAGAGGAAGACATATTTCTGCATGGTTTCGTAATAGTCAATGCACACAGTAGTTTGAAACATCGCTTAATTTGTTAAAAAAAATTACCTGCCAGTTACAATAACGTTTTTTAATATTGCTTTAGTCAATTCGATAATATTATAGCTAGCAAAAAATTTAAACAGTATACATTTTATGCATAAGTGCTTTGTCAGATGAATAAATCATTTTAAAATAGGATAATAAATACCGTTACTCGATTTTGTATGCTCTGTGCCTATAAATGTAATATGTGTACTAGAAACATACATATACGGTTGAAGGGTTACTGTACGTAACCGCTGATCTTCTACGGTTAGGCCAGCAATACCCGAGTCGAACTGAAGTAGGTGGCCCTCAGCCGTAGCTGCAGCCGCACACTCCCATTTAAACTACATTATCTCATAACCCCTATAGTTACACCACTGTCATATCAAACACATACCTATATAACATTTACAACTTCTAAGAAACATTAATTTGAAATATATTTTCAAACGTATTTATTTAATAACACTAAATTGAAATAAAACATACATAAATATGATGCCATAATAACAATGAACCTTACATTATGCTAATATTACTACACTGTCTAAAATAATTTCATGTCACCTAACAAGCATATAGTATACTGAAACTCAAAATCATTGAACCAAGAACGCTTCTACAGGATATTTTAAAAACACCCTATAAACTTGCTTCAATGGAGCCACAAAATGTGTCCGAAATTAATTTTTTTTATTGATGACACGGGAGTCTTGCCATTCAAAAATGCTACAACGCAAGTATTGTCTTTGTATTTTGAAATGCAAACTGTTCCTAAAAACGAGCTGGAGATTAATTTTGGACCTGATGGGTCATAAATATTTATCTTTTGATCATCCTTATACGTCGGACGGTAGTTGATTGACATGGAATAAGGTCCCAGCCCGGATTTACAAACAATAATTTGGCACTACCCCCTCCTCATCATGCTGTAATATCGCCGAAGTGCGGAGTAAATTATTTCATTGTCAATTTAAGTTATATAAACTTATAAAATTCAAACAAAAGCTCAGACGACATTGTTCGTTTTTCTAAAGCAAGGTCGGGGCCACGGTGGTGAAGTGATCAGACTACTTGCCTCCCACTTAGGCGAACCGGGTTCCATTCCCTGCGGGATCGCTCCCTGATTTTCGCACGTGGGAATCGTGTCAGAAGATGCCGCTGGTCGGCTTGTTTCCTCGGGCATCCTCATTTTCCGCCACCCTTGCATTCCGGCGCTGCTCCATGCTCACCTCGCTTCACCATCATTGACGCTCAAGACCACGATGTTAAAGAGCCGCCCAAAATTTCTCCACTCTAAAGCAGTGCCTTCTCAGTGACTTGTAACACAGATTGGGGATACGCATGGAGCCAATAGAAATGCACAAAAGCATGATGTCACGTGTCACGTGTATGCACTCGGCAAACAGCAAAGCATACACAGCGGTTCAGTCTACAGTGGGGGAGTATCAATAACACAAGACGTAATGCCTCCAGGAGCCAGCGGGGCCCCGTTTGCCGATCAACATCGCTGCTACATCGGGCAACTCCACCCTCATACCAGGCCGGGCTCACCTAGACCAGCTGAGTAAATATTTAGATATCTTCAAAGATAGGGAGCAATATATTGTTTAAGTCGTTTCGCATTCACGACATATTACAGGCGGACAGGGCAGGCATAATAATTGCATGTGCGGAAAATTGTTTTGGTCCACTTGGTGAAATGAGCGGCCAGGCATCTCAAAAGGGCCAATAATAATTTCCTAGGTTATTTATAAGAAAGCCAGTAAGCTACATGAACTTAACATCTTGATATTAATTACTATTAATTTCTATTTAAAGCTAATATTAAATAACTGTCTATTACTTCACATAAATTAATACAATGAAATACAGGTAAAATCTGTCTCTATATACAGTTTATTAACACCTATAGAAATATTTTTAATTACATATATTTGATAGCTGTAAGTTTCAGTATTTACAATAAAGCCTGTATCACTCGTCCATTCATTCTCATCCTGTTTCAGTCCAAATATCAACGGTGAGTGCTCCCATACACAGAAGCCACCCACTCGTCGGATACCTCGCCCTCCGCATCACTCTCCGCAGCACTCTCGTTCGTCGCCGCCGAACACGCGCTCGTCAACTGCAGTCTCTCATACACTCGTTCGCTACCAATCCTATTCTCCGACGTCCCTCAATGCCATGTTTTTTGCTGGTCACTTGCCGCACTCAAGCCAGGGAACTTTCACAAACTAAAGACACTTTTTATGAGCCGATATTTATAGGACAGGCATCCTGACCCAGAACCTATCTCATACGTCGCATTGTTCTTAGGGAGGTGATGACCAGAACGTTCTTGCACATACTCCAAAGTCGTCGACTCCCCCGGCAGGGTGAGGGGGGCAGGGACGCCATTCTATGTCAGCTCTCAATCATCACTTCCCCCTTCCCCAGGCCTTTCAACGTAGTGGCGGCTGGATCCGCCTGGGAAAAATGCCGATCGTGATAAGTCAACCCCAGTTGCGCTGTTACTGGCCTCGCGTTAACACTGCGCCCAGCGCAAGGGTCCGCTCGTAACAATATTTTACTAAAGTTACAACACAGCGGCGGAAGTAATAGACGAACTGAAACGAGGTCGTACCCGTGACGGCAGTAAACAGAGGATTTTATAGCTTACCGCAGTGGGGTGAT
This sequence comes from Dryococelus australis, assembly GCA_029891345.1. NCBI lineage: Eukaryota > Metazoa > Arthropoda > Insecta > Phasmatodea > Phasmatidae > Dryococelus > Dryococelus australis. The sequence goes on from CM056994.1 coordinate 111,776,053, forward strand.
AAAAGTCGCCGGCGTGCCAGGAATATTAGAGAGCTCCAACCATCGTCGAAACTCAAGGCGAGATAGAAGGTCGCCTCGCCCAACCGGAGCGAGAATAATGCGTGATCAAAATGATGCGCGACGCCCGCACAGCATGCTTCGGGGCCGATAAGAGATTCGCGGTCCTGCCTGGTGTATATATAGCATGTTAAAATAAATGCCGACAACGCACAGAATGTAGTACATACCAAAGTACTGGACATTTAACGAGCGAAAACCCATGTCCAGAAATGTGGGGTTTGTGTATTACAGGGTGGCAAAGATGTGTACAAATTGTTTGTGAGATCCCAAAGTCACGCAACCCATTAGTCGCCAACCCAGTATTTGTGAATTATATGCGGATCGATAGCTTCCCGACACCTAAACTACTGGACGAGGTGGCATTGTTGGTTCGACAGCGTGCCTACAACACTACGTAGCTCCAGCGCACTTTGACAGAAATGTGCGGGACCACCTATATACCAAATTTAAAAATTGGAAAAAAAAGGGGGGGGGCGCCTTGTTCCACGGCCGCCACCGTCATCACATCTTACAGCCCTCGAATATTTTGTCCGATGTACAATTAAAAATACGGCGTACGAGACTCCAACAACATCTGAGGAAGATATTACAGTACGAATTCTCGCGACGATTGAAATATTTAGCTCACAACTAGGCGCCTTTGAATGTAGCCAACCAACTCTTCACTGTCGATGCAATCTTTGTAATGAAGTTGGAGGACCCCAGTTCGAACTCCTTTTGTAATTCATCATGTAATGATATTGTTTAGTTGGCGGATTTGTCTTACGAGTTAAATTTGCAGTTAAACGCACATCCTGTGTCAGGGACACTGTCGACATCTTAGCTTTCAAATGACGCATTCCCGGAAATGGGTTCAGTTCGTGATTCTGTATCACATACTAGCAATCTGGGTGGTTTTTTTTTAACATTGTGTGAAAGTGTTGCATGAAACATTTACAGCAAATTAAAATTTTCATGTTGTTCCTGCCTTTGGACAGTCTGGACAACGTGGATAAAAACAAGTTACTGATAACTAATAAGCCTACTTTTCTCTTCGAAGGTGCAAATTATTTTCACTGATATTTTTCAAAGCTTACATAGTAGCAGTCGTTGACGTCTAATTGACCGCAACTGACCTGAAATATTTACACTGCCATCATTTTGATAATAAGGGTCTGATCACTAAAGTTTACATGGCCTACCATAATGCTACATGTGTGAAAAATTTGCTGGAAATCGGTTCATAGGTCTCTGAGACATGGCATAAAAACCTTATTTCCTTAAACGGGGCTATGTTACAAAATTCAATAAAAACACACTGTGTGCGCGATGATTCTAATAGATACTGTCAGCATAAAAATAAGATTGAATTTGTTAAATAGTAAAACAGACATGTCAAACATATCAAAATATTTATATCACCACCATTTTGAAAATATTTGTCTGGCACCATTTAAATAAAAGAAATTTTATGTTGCCTTCTGTAGATGTGCAAAATTTGGTGGAAATTAGTTTAATTGTTTCGGAAATATGGAAAAATGTTCAACTTACTCACCTCACAATATAATTCAAACATCCGGCGAAAGAGGATTTCTGTATGCATAAATGATGCTTCTCATTAATACAGTTTGAGAACAAAATTAGTTTAAATTTTGTTGAAATGTTTCATAGATATGAAATATTAATCTGAATTATTTATATAAACCCTATTAAAACATACCTGCCACAAATAACACATGTTTATTTACATACCCTATTGTAGCAATACTTGCATTAAAGTTTAGTATGAATCAGTTGATTCGACCTGGAGATACGGCATAAAATATCCAATGTTTATGTGACGATGTTCATAAATGGATGACAAAATAGTTATGTAATAACACATTCGATGGTTATCGTAGATACAATATACAAAGTTAAATTTAAATTTGTTACTTAGTTTCGTAGATATACCACACTTTAGCTAAAATGTTTATATAGGCGCCATTCGGAAAATAAGAGACGCACATGCTTGAAACATATAAATTAATATGGCCTACCACAGTACAACTTCTTCACCAAATTTGAAATAAAGAGGTTGATTGATTGCCGAGATACGGCATAAAAACTGTATTGCTTCATGCGGGGCTACATTACATAATGAAGGAGAAATGAGGCTTTACATAGACAATTTTTATGGATATAACTGATACTGTCAGCATACAAAGTTGACTTAAAATTTGTTTTGTAGTTTCGAAGATAAAATATTTTGAGATAAAATTCTTATATGGGCGCCATTTTGAAAATATTTCTGTCTGGCTTTCTCAGAGTTTATCAGTTTACATGGCCTGCCATAGTGCTACCTGTTTTCCAAATTTCTTAGGAATCGGTTGTTTTTTTTGGAGATAACGGGTGAGTTTTATTTGTAGTGAGATACTATTTTACAAAATGGTGAAGAAAAGAGATTTTGTGTGGACACATTCGATGGTTGTAATATATAGAGGCAGCATACAAAGTGTTATTGGAATTAATTACATGGTTTCGATGATATAACGCACAAAACGAAAATAGCTACATGGCCGCCATTTAAAAAAAATAATTATCTGACAAACCTAAAACATACCAGTTAACATTACCTACAGCAGTAGTATTTATTTGCCATATTTGGAAGGAATCGAAAATTTTTTTCCGAGATATGACATAAAAAGTCTATTTATTCTATTTGCACTATCTTTCAAAATGGAGGAAAAAGAGGCCCCGCATAGACACATTTAATATTTTTATACATACTACCAGCATACGAAGTTAAGTTGGAATTGGCTACATGATTTCAAACATATATCATACTATGCTAAAATAGCTAGATGCCCGACATTTTGAAAATAAGTGTCTGACATACTTGAAACATATTTGTATATATCAACTGCCGCAGTACTATTTATTTGCCAAATTTGGTAGCGATTTGTCAATTGTTTCCCGATATATTACACAAAAATGTTATTAATTCATGTAGCATTATCTAAAAAAAGGTGGACAAAAGAGGTTGTGTTTGGCTTATATAATGCTTGTAATATATACTGTTAGCGTATAAAAATAGTTCGAAATCGGTCAAATGGTATGATGGCTATACCAATAAACCTAAAATATTAATATGGCCGCCATTTTGAAAATAAGTGGTTTAATTTAATTATATACGTTTACCTGTCCTACCATAGTATTACTTACGTGCCAGATTTTGCGAAAATTGGTTGAGTAATTTTTTTTATGTGGCGCTATCTTCCAAAATGGTGGACCAAAATAAAAATTCATGCTGAAGTAAATGCTTGTGCTTTCAGCAGAATAAATTTGGATTAAATCATTTGAATAGTATCCGAAATATGACACATCAACTTAAAAATTTTAATAGCCGCCATTTTGATAGTAAGTGCTTGGCTTGGTCGAAAACTTTAAAGTCAAGTGTCCTTACTTAGTACTATATATGCACCGAGTTTGGTGAAACTCGGTTCACGCGTTCAAAATTTGAAAGAGAGGGACACGCATTTGCACATACTCCTATTCACACACACACACGCCCAATACTCACAGACGGGAAACTGATCTCTTGAACTTTTCTTTCCTTCGGAAAGTAGGCTAAAATGAAAGAATATAGCACTGATAGGAGTCGTATGCCATTATTTAGAGGATGGTTGCTGTGAGATGTGAATGAAGATGGGGACATACCGGAAGGAATACGAGAAAATTACACGCCACACGGCAGTGTAAGCCACAATCCATTAATGAGAATTCCCTTTTGATAATTTTCAGCTCGCTAGGGCCTGTGATCGTACCGAAGACCCAAGCCGTGCGAGTTTTATGTCTAACCACTAAGACTTCTATGAGTCCCTAGAAACTACCAGAGGTACGCAGCAAGTGGTAAGTGGACGATGATTTCAAGCGCTTGTTACAATGGTATGGCGAAGAAATAATTGTTAAAGTTTGCTTTTTTTTTTTACGTCGCATAGTTACATATAAAAATACTATTGCTTGGTTCTCATACATGCAGCAGGCAATTACAATACACACAAAAGTTATACATGTCAAAACATACAACTCTTGCGCGTCATGTTCGTAACAGCACACACACATCCCTGCCTTACGTAGGATTCCAACTTGGGAATATTGTGTATTAAAGGTTACCGCTATAGACCATTCGGCCATAGAGATCACCATATGCCTATGCGCTTTCAGGTGTTGCATAATTTAACCGGTGACCCTCGTAGATGAACTGAGGTTCACAATATGACATCGTCCATCGTTCGTTAATAATTATTATTTTGTGACTTTAGTACTGACTAATACGCGAATGTTTAGTTATGATAGTAATGTAGTACTTTTCTTTCCAATATTTTTGTGGCAACTTCGATTTTGGCGGTTTTTTTTTAAATGTTCACACAGATTTTGTGTCACTTAAATGCTTATTTCATCTCCTTTAACTTAATGCAGTAAAGATGTGCTTAACCTGATTTGCAATTCAACGCTTCTGTGGCCTCTGAGGATTAAAGAACCCTCACAGATACATCCTTTATTTTGCATGCTTTAGGTTATTTATGCGGCGAAATAGTTTCTGTCCGTCACATTCGATACTCTTTGCTAAACCTCGGTGTTCTTTGTATCGTTTAGCCACGTGGATGACTCGTAGGAATGCAGTATCGAGGTGACTGCAAGAAAGGGTAACATATAATACGCTGTCTATTTATTTCCACACAACGAGGCTAACGAAGATGATGGGTTGGGGGAGGTGGTTTGCCGTTAACTGAGTAATTTTGAAAGTACTGCGTGGAATACAATTATCTGCATATTTTCCATCCTTCCGCAATATGAAAAATTAGCATTGATGTGTACACTTCTACTATAATCATGCGTCAATTAACGCTATCTGTGAATTTTTAAGAATGTAAGTTTGTCGCTGTTTTTGCTCATTCTTAATCTTACTTGTATAAAACCAACACGTACTAAATTAAATAAACGCAGCAGCAATGAATTAAAAATAGCTCTTTGAACACAACGTTCAGGCGTGGAATAAGTTTTCCTTCATTGTTACCATCTTTAATGGAAGCATGCTATTTAGTGTATCGGTAAACTGTATGCAGTCAGAGGCAGAATATTTTTACAAAGGTTGGTAAAAGTACACTATAAACCTGAAACAGTGAGAATTGAGCCTAACTAGTGAAAACCAGTGAAAACTGATAGTCAGTGCCATATAACTAATTAATATGATGGCTGAATGTCACTGATTTATTTGTTATTCCCACTGAATGTAGTGAATTTCACTGCCATAAGTAACTTGTCCTCAGTTCCTCTGCTTGGTTTGCTAGTCAGCGTTAGCTTATCAACTGAAGTTCACTGATTTATTGATATCACTGATTCGGGTTTAGTGTGTGCTTAGTTAACTGCGAATGTGCTATACCATCGTTAACATGTAATAGGAATGGAAACTACGTAACCGGCATGTATGAAACTCACGACTTCTCGAATTCGATGCAGGCATACCATAAATGATATAACACGTTCGTTTGAATTGTGGAATGGTTTTTGTGGTTGCAAGGCGGGTTTTCGATCGTCCGCGACGCCGTACGTTTCCGGTATGCCTTACACGTAGATATTGATCCGCACTTTTTTTTCGTGGCCAGTTACAAGCCAGACACGCAATCTTTTTTTCTTTTCATCCCCGCACCTATGTTCTTTCTGGGCAATGCAGGGGTGTATTTAGTCCCTTTAGCATAACATTGTGTTTAATATCTTATAACTTTCCTTCCTTTGGCTCTCTCGGACCACGTTACTTTAAATTGTTTTTTTTTAATTACTTTACATACCACCACCATTTGAATGATTATTGTTGTATCACATAACAAACTATATTTTAACTAACTGCCAAGCTGCTCGGAGGGTGTGTGTAGCGCGTTTGATCCAGTCATCCACCCTGACTCTCCTAGCAACCTGGAGGTTATTCTCTTTATGAGGTTATTCACGGTAAAATGAGCACTTTTGGAAGCCCTGCTTAAAATATACTTGTATGCACGTTATGTATTCTTCCGCCTTATGTAAAATTAACATTGCAATGGGCCTCGTCACTCTATTCATGCGTCGATCAAATAAAACTGAAATTTTTAGGAAACTAAATTTTGCACAAATTTGCTCATTTTCACACTTCGATGCATTAAAAAAACAGAAAGCGAAAGAAGTTATTTAAGTTAACACAAATGGTTACCTAGAATTTTTTATTCGACGTTAAGATATGGAATTATTTTCCATCCATCGATACCAATTTTACTGGGAATACGCCACTCAGGGGCACCTATTATAATACATGCGTTCAGGGGGCAGTGACTTTTTTCTATGGTTGATTTCAAAAGTGCTCACTTTATTGTGAACAGCCTTTATTCTCATGTAAATAATAATCTGCTCTAACTTTCTAAAGGCTGTTCACGATAAAGTGAGCACTTTTGAAATAAACCTTATGAAAATTTCACTGACCATACCTACATATGTTTAAACGGCTGCAATGAGTGGCATGCGACCAGTAAAGCTGGTAACGATGGCTGGGAAGTAGTTCCGTTACATAACGTCGAATCAAAAGTCTTAGGCAACCATTTATGATAACTGACATTATTTATTTCATTCTCTGTGTTTTTTAATGCATCGAAGTGCAAAAATGAGCAGATTAGTTTAATATTTGCTTTTATAATAATTTCACAGTTTTATTTGACTGACACATGAATAAAGCGATGTGGTTCATAACAATGTTAATTTTACATAAGGCGGAAGAATACACAACGCGTATACAAGTAGATCTTAAGCAGGACTTTCAAAAGAGCTGATTTTACCGTGAACAGCCTATAACCCATTGTATAGCGTGTCTACAATATATTAACTATGTCCATCCTTTCGTTAGACAGTAGCCGGGAAGGGGAGGGGGACTTTGAAGCCCTGTTAATCCGCAGTACAGAATGCTGAAGGATACAGAAGTGGCAGATCAGTATGTACCACAGATTGGAACCCGCGTTCCAGGAAAATGGCGGGCGTGGCAAGCAACACGTCGGAGCGCCGTTCGCCAATCAGCGCCTGGCAACTTGCTTGCCGGCCGGCGCGGTGGCTCGACCGTGCAGGGAATCCCTGGCGACTTGGCAGTAAGTAGCTAGTCAGATACGAGGTCCGCCACAGAGTTTCACCTATAGTCTATCCGCGGTTTCTTCACACTTTTTGACTCAAACATTTGAAAAACACCCTATGAATTACGTGTTTTGTTGCTTCCCAATCATGTCGTGTATCACAAGCGTCTTATACTTCTGTTATCATTAAGTTATCTTCTTGTTGGCTAAATTGTACACTTACTTATATTTCATTTACAAATTATAATATTTTTTATTCTGACTAATACGAATAACGGCAGAGAGAATAAAGATGTGTTGTTGGTAATGCCTAGTAAGAATTAGTTCTTGTGTAAAAAAAAACACTAAGTTGTGTAATTTTGTAAGCTTTGTATGAGGCGGAGGAATATCTGGGAAGTATTTCTTCAGCAGAACTTCAGAATAGTTGGAAGTAATCGTGAATAGGCTATAATCAATCACAGAAAGGGTGCGCTCCCTTCGAAGTAAGATAACTAGCCTATTCCGTTGAGTGGAGCGGTTAGATTTGGACGGATCTTAAGGTCCCCGCCTACTTGGCGTGTTTGAACTGGGTCGCAGTGTGTTTGGAATACACGTTTTCCCACGAAACTATTAAACATGCGTCCCATGTACTGATCTACGAACAGAAAAAACCCTTCAGATGAGGGCTGTCGAAAGCTTTAAAGACATCACACACATTGGAAACACCATTTCGGAGTACTTCTACATAGCTAAAAACCGCCTTTTCAAAGCACTGTATCTCAAAATATACACGTCCAATACGCATAACACTACTCAAGGGCTTTGCGTCCAATCTTCCTGCAGACTTCCCACCAATAAACTAGCAGGGTCGTCGCTGAAAGTCCCATAGTGCTGTGGCTGGCTCCTGCGAGGGTTGCTCAGCGGCGAGCTGAGGCAAGGTGCAGAGTGACCTCGGCCAGCCAAGCCATTGTTTTAACATAACACATTCCGGGGGATTGAGCGCGAGGTCAGGAAAGGACTACATAAGCTCAGAGCGATAGCGGCTCGGGGCGTCATATTGCCAGCCGCCCTGGTACGGCGACTGGAGGAACGCTAGGGCTCGTGACTTGCGAAGGCTATTAAGCTCCCTCTGAGCACAGAACCGCCTTGATAGTTTAACGCAGCATTGCGATTGATTATAAAGGCATCAGCGCCTATTGGAGATGCTAAATATTGATTGTTTCCAGATAATCGTAGCTGACTACTTGTTGAAGTTGATTGATGTTTGAGACGCCTATTTGAGGTATATTTGTAAAGTTAGTGTTTAATAAAAGTAGTTTTTATAATTGAGTGCTTTCTCTTTCCTTTGAGCTACCCCAACCCCCCTTGTTAAGGCATGACCTGATCCCCTCTGGACGGGTAGAGGTGCCTTAGATGTTTCACCCTCGCCGTAACTTGATATTAAACTAAAATTAAATTCACGGTGGAATTCATAAAGACGTTAGCGCCGTCAACCTGCCCACAGGGATTTAATTCCCTCGAGTTGCCCCGGTCAAGGTATCCGCTGTAGTGAATGTTTGAAAGAGAGAAAGCATTTATTCACTGCAGTGTGTGTTGTGTCAGTCAGCAGCAGAATATCGCGCCCGCACCAGAGCAAGCGGATAAGAACTGCTGCGTTGCAAAAAGCTGCCCGGCCAGACAGTCGCCCAGAGTATTCAGTTGAATATAGTGTGTGCTTTGATTTAAAATATTTAATGCATGGTTAAATCACGGTTCCACTCTTCGGACCAATTTTAACCTTCGCCTATTGTAAAATTCCACAAGAGAGTGGCAATTGTGGAAAAGCAGAGTGTAGAAGGGTTGGGAAATTGTTGAGTGTTACAGTACATATGTTACAGCAGCAATTAACAAGAACATTACATGTCAGACAAACCCACCGCCTCTCTTGTTAAAACAGCTAGTAATAATTTAAACAGGCTACTATTGACTTAACAGAAACACTAAAGATATTTCAAACTCAGAGCGCAAAAAGTAAAAAAATTCCATTAATTAATAGTTTCTGCAGATAAATTATTATCAGAAAATCCGGAAATTGTAGAAAAATTTGACACATCCTCAACACGACTGACACGTAGCCTAATCAATAAAATAACAAATAGCAGCCTTCTGCATCCACACCCCCACCCTCAAATGAAAATACAGAACAACATGACACAGATTACATAGCACCTGTTAAAATTGGCACAACAGAACACGAATACTTTAACTTAAACGAACTCACAACAGAACACACATACGAGAATTCACATTTAGCTTCCGCACTTCAGACACAACAAAACAACATGGCTAACCCTCCACCAATAAATGTGATAGTACAACAGCCTATGACAGTTACCAAATTTTCGGGCGATGGTAGTGAAAAATGGCGAGAATTTTTGGAACAATAGAACCACGCCACCGAAAACAATAAATGGGATGATACAGAGAAATGCCGTAGGTTGAAATACTACCTCACAGGGTCAGCCAAGCACACGCTAGAAAATCATTTACAGATTCATGTGGGCCAAGCCACTTAGAGTGATGTCATTAGTAATGTGAGAAAAACTTTTTCAACGCCTGCAAATGAGGAATACGTGAAAAACCTCTTATACACGACCAAACAAAAACTGCATGAAAGTGCTCAAAAGCATATTGAAAACATCCTATTTTACAGGAGAAAATATAACCCTAACATCACAGACACAGACTTTATTAGTATTGTGTGGCGATCACTCCTCCTACCCATCGCGGACAAAACTGTCGGATTAAAGAATGACACTATTAAAGACCTGCTCTTGAATATTCAAAGAGTAGAAGGATTATTTCAGTATAATCAGGCAATCACAGGGCAACAAACTCACTCAGAAACCGATTCATTAAGGGCCGAAATGGCGAAATTGAAGGAGGAAATTGCGAACCTCATATTGCAGAACCAAAAGCCTTTTAATTACAACAACCAACAAAGACAAAATAACTCACAGACACCACAGTACCAGAAATACAACAAATACGGGCATAACAGACAACCTGTTATCGTAGTTAAAGAATACGTACAAACACCACAAAAAATATTACAACACCCAACAAGCCAACAGAAGATCGCCACAAAATGGTAACTTTAAAAAAACGTACTACTTCTAGGCAAACCCCACACAACAAAATAACACCCAAAATCAAATAAAACCAGAAAACAATACAACCCAACAAATAAATACAAACAACAAAAAAACTCCTACACGAGGAGGCAATAAGAACCACCCCTGCAAACAAATCACTACGTAAGGTGCATCAAAATATCGCAGTTAACGACAGGCAGGGGCCTTAAGTAATGTAACAGGAAACCAGACAAAACTGTTTAACAGAGAAAACAGGCACACCCAAATAAAGGACAGAAGTTATAGAAGTACAACCAGGGGTAAAAATGACCAGTACAATAAACAGAGTAAGGAGAGTGTAAACATTCAACTAGAGGTAAAGATCAGGCGTATAATCAATGCCTGCAATGCACTATTTAGCAAAAGAATACCAACGTGCTCATATGCGGAAATAGCAAGATTCAATTCGCGATCAGGAAACTTTCAACTCCCACAGGAAAACAAAAGTGTAATTAAAGAGAAGTTTCCCAAATTCGAAAACAAAGAAACCAGGTCGTCAGGTATTATGTTTAACGAACCTAAATGCAGGTCACAGAAGAACAAAGGTAATCCCGACACCTCACACAAGGACACAGCCTCACGTCACCATAAAACGGCGCCCGTGAAAGCCGAGATGGTATACAGCATGGAAACGGAGGGGCAAGGCGAGGTTGGAGCCGCGGAATACGCGAGTCAGCGTGCTCATGACGTTAGCACATGCACTGTCTTCATCAGACAGTGGCCACTGGGAGACATGACATGTGCCTTGTGCATGTATTAGGGTCACCGAGCCGAGGATTGCCTGCTTTTTCCTAACCAAGAACAAGCTTTCAACACAAATATAAATGAATGATTTAAAAAGTTCAAAAGATGTTTTGCAATGACAAATGTAAAATTATGTATCCCTAAGATAGATGGCAACAACACATTGACAGTACCAACATAAACACAGAAAACAGTGGTGATGATGAAAAGTGAAAGCAGAAACTGAGCCAAATGATCCGTTTTCCGAAACACAAACAAACAAGTCCTGCTGACCAGCAAGGACGTATGTCACATTAGCTAAGTGCAAGCGTTAACACCACTCATCCTTGTGGCCAGATCATGTAATGCATTGCTTGACATGGGATGCTCATAATCATGCATAGCGACAACACTTGTAAACAAACATAAGTGGCAACCAGTTATGGAGCAGTTTACACTAGTGGGAGCTACCACAGATGTTGACTGACCTAAATACAAAACCAATTTTAATATTAACATAGCGGGGTACGACTTCAAACAGGGCTTCCTCCCAATTGATAATTAAAAATTTGATATAATATTGGGAGTTGACTTTATTAAAAGGTATGGCATAGTACCTGCATTAACCAAATATATTATGTACATACACCCTTACCACAATAAAAACATGATCGAAATTCAAATAAATACCAATCAACTATATTGTGAGACAAATAACTGCATTGAATATTTCATAAACAAAATCGAATCTCTGGACTATTCTAATGGGGACACTACCCTACCCTTGCACATGAAAACACAACTCAGAGAATTACTAGAAAAATACAAAGATTGTTTCGCTAGCAATATAAAAAAATTAACCAAAATGAAAAATTATGAGATCAAAATAGAATTAACTACAAACAAACCTATTCATACAAGACCATATAGAATAAATCCACAACTACATGAACAAGTACTTTAACAGATACAGCAAATGCTTGATGCACAAATTATCATGTCTTCTGAATCCCCTTATGCCGCACCATGCCTAGTTATAAAAAAATACCAAGGAGGCATAAGATTTCTCACTGACTTTAGGCTCCTTAACCAACACTTAAAAAAGGTACAATACCCCATTCCCAGAACCGAAGATATAATTAACATACTTCATAATTCCAAATACATTTCTTCAATTGATATGTTTAGCGGATTCCCAGTAAGGAAAGACGACAGGGAAAAAATAGCTTTTAACTTAAATGGCATAGGCTTATATGAGTACGCTCATATGCCTATGGGGCTGGCAGCCCTAACTATTTTCAAAATTTTGCATACAATATGCTTGGGCCCTTATGTTGGACCATGGCTATAGCCTATATTAATGATATTTTCATCATAGGAGACACATTTCATAACATACACAAAACATTAGTAAAGTAATGGATAGATTACATAAATACAACATAAAAATGAACTCAAAGAAATGTCACTTCGCGCAACAGGATATCAAAATTCTAGGGCACTATATCACACCAGAAGGGATATGCACAGACCCTGATAAAATTTAAGCAATAGAACAATTGTCACTAGCAATGGACATTAAAAAGTTGCGGACATTTTTTGGCCTAACATCATACTTGAGACAATATAACCTTAACTACTCTAAACTCGAAAACCACTTATGGACCTCATTAAAGAATTTACACCATTCCAATGAAAACAAGAACAGCAAAATTCCTTTGAAAAACTTAAATCAACATTAATAAACCCTCCTGTCCTAGCAAAATTCCAACAAAATAGACACACAATATTATCCTGCGACACATCTCAGATCGCCATAGGGCCATTCTTATGCCGGAAATACCAGGCAGTAAAGAGCAGAGTATTACAGCTTTTGCTTAAAAAAATATCACTGAATGAAAAAAATGGTCGGTGACAGAACGAGAATTACCGGCCATTAAATATTTCGTCGTATACTTTAAACAATATTTGTATGGATGTAAATTTACTATTGAGACAGATCACATCAGCCTTCAGTACTTAAAGACTATGGCTGAACTCAACACAAGAATCCAAAAACTAGCAATAACTCTTCCAGAATAGAATTCAAATCGAAGATTGTCACAGGAAAATTAAATGCTCTGGTGGACATGCTGAGTCGAAATCCCATGACGGGCAATGCAAACTTAACAGAAATAATGGTAGAAAACCAACACTAAGCTATCAAAAAAGAATACACAAATGGCACCTCCTTTTATAAAGCTCTTGTGGAATCATTGCTACAAAACCCAGACGAAGAAGAAGTCAAACAAAATTTACCTAAATACATGATCAATAATGGGCATAAGATAAAAATATAAGTCAAACCTGATATAGGGACAAATGACAGAGCACACATAGCTAAAATGATTACAAATGAGGAATATTTACCCTTGCAAGCCATTGCAAAATTGCAACAACAATATATCAGGTAAATATTGAAATTAATATGGGAGGACACATAAACAAAATAAAATCAACATATATTGACCTGCTGTTAAATTGCAAAATTATTATAACCATCAAAGATTCTACTCCACATTATCACCCGATTGATATTTATGACCAATAATATATCAACATTGAAGACAGCACACATATATTCTGAGGACCCATTACACAAACAGAACCATCCCCATTTTCGGCAGAATATGCAAATGACCCACACATCACGCAGCTCAAAACCGCACTCACAGACCCACAAAATTCCACACCAAAATACATTCACATAGCAAGGAGATATGGTGTTACAGGCAATGGGGAAATTATTAGGGCACACTACGACATCCTATTAGGCGGAGGGCATTTCGGCCAATTTAAAACTTTGCAGAAAATGAAAAATCAATACTATTGGGACACAACAGCCAAGGATGTTAAAGATTACATCTAAAACTGCCCCACATGCCAGAAGGTAAAACATAGTAACCAAAAACCTATAGGCCTTATGACACCTATCGAAGTCCCCCCTCCCTTTTTATTCCATTCTTGGGGTCTCGATGCCAAAGGTCCACTCCAAACAGCAGCATCTGGCAACAAATACATATTTGTGATGACAGAGTTTTTTACGCGATGTGTGGTAGCGGAACCTGTTGAAACGAATGGCCAAAAACTTGTGCTATATTTATCAAAGACATAATTCTTCAATACGGGTGCCCCAATTCCATCCTAAACGATCTGGGCACATCATTTAACAACGATCTGATCGCTGAGTTATTAAAAAAGCTACAAATGAAGAAATTGGAAACAACAGCTTACAACCCAGCTTGTAATAGGCTGGTCGAGCAGGTAAATAAGATTCTGTTGCAACAGTTAACAGCATGCCCAAATGAAGGTCATGCACATTGGGATGAATACATCCCATACATAGGTTTTAACTACAATTCCACAATTAACACAAGTACGAAATTCTCCCCGTTCTTTCTGTTACACAGCACCATAGCCATCCAGCCATGTCGTGTTGTAACCCACACATTCTCGCAGTGTGCTGTTAACTGGTGTGAGCAACTTCAACAAGCGTGCAAACAGGCCCGTGTAAACTTACTCGATTCGCAAAAACAACAAAAGGAAATTTTTGACAAAAATTCCATCCCAACAATCTCCAAATATGGCAACTCGTATGGGTAAAAACCCAAGCAAGACAAGAGGCGCTCAATTTTAAATATCATGGACTGTACAGAATCCATGATGTATTGGGACCTTCAAAAATATCGATCAAGATAAAGAAACTAGGGCAAACAAACACTGACACTGCCAATACTAGAAATATCAAACTCGCCAATATACGGAATTAGTGTCAACATGCGTGCTACAGGTAAATCGCCACTAAGATGGGACGACGAGAGTGGGGCTTCTGCTGTTCGTGCTCCACATAGTGTCGGCATCCGCAGGAGCACACCTATACAAGACGCACAGTGGCATCTATTTCCAATAACTTTCACCGGATATCCAATTTGAAGAGACTATCCGCCTGACATACACCCTACTGCTGCACCAATCTGCCACTCCCTGCAACATTGGTGTGTCGTACCACCAGGCCTGCACAACCAAAAACAATAGAGTTTGCAAAAATGTTGACCAACTACTTAAATTCTTTATCAAAACAACTGAAAATATTGTACAAGAGTTTATGTCCGAGATTGCCTTGTCAAATAAACGAAAACGTGGTATTACCTTCCTAGGAGATGTCGCAACATGGTGTTGCGACATTCTCACAACCCATCACCTAAAATCCCTCCTCACCAATGAAGAGACATTAGCATTGCAATTAAATGAGTTGGAACACAATATTATAACTTCTTACACCAATTTTAATATTCCAATACATAGCATATCACAAATAAAGACTCAAGTCGAAAACAAATTTAGCGATCTTAGTAGAAACATAGGGGCAATGTCACATCAAATGAATAACCAAATAGAGACATAGAGTCCTCGTTCATTCAATCACAATGATTAACAAGTATGGTGCTGGAACTTGTAAATAACATTGTTAATGAACTTAGAATTAACATGTATTTCCAGCCATGTCAACAGAAATTCTTACCACTCTCAGCGGTCCCAAAAGTAATACTAAATGCAAATATTCTTCTATTACAGGAACGAGTGTATGCCCCAGGATTAGAATGAAGTATTCCTAGCAGAGAAATGTTAAAATACTACACTTCACCACTAACTATCGCCTACGCGATAGCATGCATTAAAAGTTCGTGGCGTGTCTTTCAATCTACAAAAGTCTCTTACAAATACAATAATGAAATATGAATTGTAGGAACCCCTTCCAATATAGTAGCTAATGATATCACTACCAAAGAAACACGTGAACTTTATGATACGCCAGAATAAGCTAAAGGCATTTAATTTATCTCTAAGCAAATAGTAAACAACCCACAAACAAATTGTTTTAAAGGCAGCTATTTACCTCAATGGCCTTAAAAGCTTTTTCCGAAACTGTAAATTTCAATGCGAGCCTGGAAATTCACTATCTGTCCATGTCATCGAACCACACAATTAGGTAATAACCAATGCACCTGGCGATTTAGTATTCTGATGTAGCAACAAGATACTAAGTAAAGTAATTCACAACCCCAAGGTAGGGACTATAGAAATCCAAGTACCCTGTGGCTGCAAAATAACTTCAGATAAAGTTAAAGCCACTCACGTTTGTGATTTTAAGAGCCCGAAACCTCGCATACAGTCTTACCAGTACAATGGTTACACAATAATGAATTTGGAGCACAACAGCTAAAAGCTAGTGTGGGTATTTCTTTCTATTCAGTCAATGATACTATTAACGGCAAATGGAAAATTACACATGCAGAATTTCCCACTATTGACTCAGGAACATTATAATTATATAAGCTTTTTTACGATTATTATTCTACCTATAGCTTTAGCAGGGATATATTATAAGCTGATCAAAAAAGTAATATTAATGAACCACATGGTGCAGGCAGCACAGCCATAGGATAATCCAGTTATATAAAGAGGCACGCAGCATAGTAATTGCCTTCGACTCTTACAGTGGGTTAACAAGAAAGAAAGGAAAACTTCCCAGCGCAGTTTTTCAGGCAAGGCATGCACAAAGTTATTTGCACTGCAGTAACTTGAGCAACACAGAGCTATCTAGGTATCAGTATTAAAAGCACTGTGGGTAAAGTTGCAACTGTAAGCAATGCAAGGCAGAAAGGAAACTGTAGAGTGCAGTAGCTGATGCACACATACTACTGCAGTAGAGCTAACATGCACTAGAATGCTCTCGATGGCACTTCACAGCCGTGCGGCATGGTTCGCCATAAACTAAGTTTCGGGGCCCCAATAATGTACTTACCTTCTGTTTTAATGATCGCTATGCTAGGATAAGCTTCACATATATACATATCAAGATTTTTCAATTGTATGCCATGAAGAATAACTGTTTATTTCAATAGGTAAAATTGTATAAGCAGGTAAAGAGGCACATTTTTAGGATACAAAGTCACAACAACATAAGTATAATTCTGGTACAGCCATTTAAAGGTAGCATGAATACTATTATAGTTCTGTAGATCTCTAAGACTGATATAAAAATCATGGCGCTATTGCAGAATGTCGCATTCCTTAAGAGCACTCTACCTTCATTCCGAACCTCACGTGTTCGATGCCAGGTTTTATTTAAATTTTCAAGTTTCAACGGTGTTATACTTTAATAGTGGAGTCGAGCACACCCTTCCCGATCCTGATGAACCAACACGAAGCGATAGTGGCTGCCTGCTAGTTTAGGTGCTGGCACAATCAACATTAGGTTTAGAGAAATTTTACGAATTACTGTTTTCTTACTTCAGTTGTAGAAAAGGAAACTCTGTCATGTCATAAGCAACAACATTTCCTTATGGTTGTAGAAGTTCAGGTAATTAAGTAATATAGCACAGAAGGGTATATGTATACAGCCATATAAGGCTATGGGCAACTATATTATAGTAAGGATAGACGCATTGTCGTAATAAGTGCATCACTACCTTACTCTGGTTATCCAGACCTACAACCTAAGATCACTATATGATCAGAAGAAACTTAAATCTAACATATTTTTTAATTAATGCACATGTCTTAAGACATTATTTTGTATATAAGATTATTTCCACATAAATATGCTTAATAACATCACATAGACTGAGCAAGCATCCAGAAAAAGAAACAGTCTTTGGACTAACATGTTATACTATGACTAGTTCAATTGTAATTCCTATAAACGGTTAATATAAGACTAGACTTTCCTTACACGTATAAAATTCATATAATTATTTCTACCATACTGTTTTGTTTAGAATAATTATAGACAACAACAAATGGATTTAACTGCCATTCTTAAGGCTGCCATCTCTGTAATGCAAGCCCGACCCTTCGTGCCTGACACAGCCTTAGGGAGTCAACGTATTGGTGCGGGGGGGGGGGGGGGTTGTAATACTCTTCAGTAAGTACTATTTCCAATTGCTGTCACTACTCCATAGACAAGCTCTTTCCAACGGGCTCCACTACTACGACGGGGCTTGGACGCCCACTGCACTGCAACTCCGCCTCCTGCACCGATCGCCTGACCTGACCCAGCCGATCCTCCGCACCGTTCAACCCATGTTCCAGGCGAGGGTGCCTGGATGCTCCTTAGAAGGGGGGGGGGGGGGCTTGCTGTGGCTGGCTCCTGCGAGGGTTGCTCAGTGGCGAGCTGAGGCAAGGCGCAGAGCGACCTCGGCCAGCCAAGCCATTGTTTTAACATAACACATTCCGGGGGATTGAGTGCGAGGTCAGGAAAGGACTATATATATATATATATATATATATATATATATATATATATATATATATATATATATATATATATATATATATATAAGCTCAGAGCGATGGCGGCTCAGGGTGCCCTCTTGCCAGCCGCCGCCTGAGGCTCTGCCCAAAGACTGAGAGACGAGACGACCACATCCTGTGGGTCCGCCTTCGATGCCCGACGAGCCCACCCTTGAGAGGGCTTTAACGAGATGCCACCAGCGAGAGGGTAAATATATATTCCCTGGTAGGCCGACTGAAGGCACACTAGGGCGCAGGGCTTGCGAAGGCTATTAAGCTCCCTCTGAGCACAAAACCGCCTTGATAGTTTAACGCCGCATTGTGATTGATTATAAAGGCATCAACGCCTATTGGAGATACTAAATATTGTTTGCTTCCAGATAATTGTAGCTGACTACCTGTTGAAGTTGATTGACGTTTGAGATGCCTATTTGAGACATATTTGTAAAGTTAGTGTATAATAAAAGTAGTCTTTATAATTGAGTGCTTTCATTTGAATTATCTTTATACCCCTTGTTAAGGCGTGACTTGATCCCCTCTGGACGGGTCAGAGCAATAGGTACCTGCAGTGCGACGTTGGGCTTAGTGGCGATGATGCAGTTGATGCGGGTGGGAGTATCACTTTTGCGATAAAAGTGATACTCCCGTGCTTCGCGGCTTCAAACGCGGGAAAGAGCTCTAGGTAGGCGGGAACCTTAAGATCGAGGTCTTGAGAGTCGATGAGGGTGAAGTGTGGCGAGTATGGAGCAGCGCCGGAATGAAAGGGCAGGGGAAACCGGAGATCTCCAGAAAAAACCTGCCGACCAGTGGCATTGTCCAGCACGATTCTCCTTGCAGAAATCCAGACTTGATCCCGCTGGGGATACAACCCATTTCGCCTACGTACACTGTAAAATTTTTTGTAATTTTTACTGAGGAACTCTTTTTAGTTTTACAAATGCTTGTAACAATACAAATATTTATCTTGTAAAACTACTCGTTTGTAAAATCTACAAGGACCAAGTTTGCAGAAAAATGGAGGACACTCAACAGCGTAGAACCATATATAGTTGTTTGTGTAAACACTATGGGTAATGTAAATGTATTGCAAGTTTGAATAACTTAAAACACTTAAACAATTAAAATAATCATAATGAAATGACAATTTTAGTCAAACATTACCATATAATTACAAGCTTTTATTTAATTTTCCTTGTTAGTTTATTTGTACGTTTGGGTCAAATCTTGCGAGTGAATTTTTACTCACTTCTATGTATTCAATCGAGCCGAAACTTGGTATACATAGAGAAACCCAATGACAATGCAATAATATGGCGACAGCGATCTGCATTGCCTTGTTAGTTTATTTGTGCGTTCTGTTGAAATATTGCAAATGAATTTAGACCCACTTCTAGGTATTCAACCAGGCTGAAACTTGGTATACAAATAGAAACCCGATGGCAATGCACTAATATGGCGACAGCGACCTGGTGCTGCAGACAGGATCATCTCCCCACGAGGGAACTCCTCAATGGTTAATAGTATTGACTCGAGTTTGGGCTCATTTGATTGCTCTTGATGATACCTTTGGAGGTAGATGCTCAGTAAGGCCTGATGATGGATTCGGAAGGTGGTCGTAGGCACTTCACCAAAACTAAACGTGGAATCTTCGAGTTAGGGATCATTTGATTAGGCAAGTCGACCGTTTATTTTAATATCCCTTGTATGTACGTGAGTGTGTTTAGGTCAAATATTGCAAATCGATTTTAAACTACTTCTCGTTATCCAGTTGAGCTGAAATTTCGCATACATGTGTAGTTCCCATAAGAACACACGTGAGGTACCACTGAGCTGATCTGATGATGGAGCCGGAAGTTACAAGCTTTTATGTAACTTCACAAGTACGTGCATATGTTAAACCACTTCCCGTTATCCAATTGAGCTTTGCTGCAGCAATGTTGCCAGACCTCCCTGTCTTCGACTGTCGCCCTTGTGTGGGTGGCACAAGCCTGCCTCGATCAGGCAAGGGTGGTTTGGTGCATCCGATCAGCTGTGCTTGCGCGCACGTGCACACACAGAGTCGAATTGCGTCGTTATATAGTGCATTAATGCTGGTTTTTATATTATGTAACTATTGAATTTTGCATAAATGCTTTAGTATGTAATGGAAATTTCGTGAGAAACTTCGATGTCTTGGAAATGCTGATTTAAATTAATTTCTCTCCTCACAGAGTAAATGTATTGAGTTTGGCCTCGTTGGACTTGTCTCGATGAGTAATTTGATTGTTGTAGATGGTGACCAGGGTATGTAGCAATTATGTAGCAATGCACATTAACAGACTTAAAGTTTGTCCCGAGATGTGCATTGCTACATAATATTAGGAAAAAATTGGTGAAACTAAAAAGTGAAAAATAAAACAACTCTAAAAAAAACTTTTAAAGCCAAGCTTTTATTTATAAATGTACTAAAAAGAGGAAAGAAACTATAACAGTTACACAATTTGTAGAACTTGTAAGATGTGGCCGTACAGCCGTAATAAACTTTACTAGAAATTAATATGTTTGTATGAATTCATATTTAGTATATGATAGCTTACATTACAATTACGTGTTGAAAATTTCCCTCCCACTCTCGCTTCGAACCGAAGACTCGAAACGTTGGGAGGCCAGTGTCTAAACAGCGGGTCCGCCGTTTACGTCATTTCCCCAAATTCTCAGACGTTATTCAAAGTAGTTGGTACGAGCGGACATCCTGTCGCTGGTATGTCGTAAAAATATATATATAAAAAAAACCTTAAGTCTACCGTTCGTCAAAATTCAGTATTCGGACTGTGACGAGCAGCGAGCGGTCAGGAATGTGTGGAAACCTGCTGAAGGTAAAAACCAGTCTCCCAGAGCAGAAGCAACCCAGCGCGTCCTGTCTCGTGGAACCGGTCGTATCTGGGTTGTGTCCCAGTCGCGTCCCACGGCTGGTTTAAACACAGCGCCCGTGAATCCTCTCGCAGTTCGTGTCACTGCTATAGTCACGTGGCAACAACACACTCATATCGTGCATCATTTAGATATCTCTTCAGAATCGCTTATGCCCTGTTGAACCAACATCTTCCCCGATCCGAGATCGAATTATCCTAGTTCCGAACCAGGATTCAGTTTGATCTTGGTTCCAATGTAAAAGTGTTGCACCAACGAAATTTCTTGATTTTGGATCTCTGATTCATCGATCTTGGCTCCAAAGTGAGAGATCGAGATTATATGAGACAAGTTTTGCTACTGGTTCGTAATATATGACGTCATGTAATTGCTTATTTTTCACTATAGACAGAACTAGATGTGCGATGTTTTATTTGTTTTAAGTGTATTATTGTTGTACGAATTTTATTGAATTATATTCAAGTGCGTATAATGTTTTAATTTCCCAAGAAAACAATCGAACGTAGTTCTATCTGTCGGCGTATTTTCAAACTACATTTGTCCACAATGGCTGCTGATCTCAGAATGAGATTTCAGACCCCCAAATTCAGCGGTTCGAAATGAACTTCATCTTGATCAGTCCAGCTCTGAACTAGAATGGTGAAACAGTTTTCTGTGTCAATCCTAGATTCGATATCGGATCTTGTTTCGAACCACGATGGTGCAACCGGACATTCTTCTTTTATTTTGTGCGCTAGCACTTTCAGAAATCGGTCAGAAAAGCCGAACTTTAGAGTTTACGTCACTAGGTTAACTACAGCCTAAGTACAACGGGACCTCCTGATTTTAGGGATTTCCGAACCACCTCTGTAAAAGATTCGGCGCTCAGAAATCTAGAGATAGGTCGACTGCTTGTTATGTAAGGACAAAATACCTACGCCCAGAAATGTACGGAAATGTACAGTAAATAGATGGAAACGCTGTCCGTAAAAAATTAAACGTAGATGAACCCTGCAAATACATAACACGGAAAGTCTCAGTTTTTCATATAGCTTGAGGTATCGAGAACGAACAATGCCGAATCTACACAAAGAGTTGTTCGCCTCTGTAAATATAAAATTATCGTTTCTGTGGCAGTTAGGAACTCCACCCCATTCAGACCTATTTATTCGAACATCATGAACTAAAGGCTGTTCAAGGTAAAATGATCACTTTTGAATACCCTGCTTACGATCTACTGTATGCACGTTGTGTATTCTTCCGCCTTATGTGAAATTAACATTGTCATGGGCCTCATCACTTTATTCATTCGTCGGTAAGTAAAACTGTCAAATCATCAGGAAAGAAATATTCGAAAATCTGCTAATTTTTACACTTCGATGCATAAAAAAAAAGTACGAAGGGAAATAAATATTTTAGAGCTTTCACAAATGGTTACCTAACACTTTCTATTTGACGTTAAGAAATTGAGCTACTTTCCATCCATCGTTATCAACTTTACTGGGCGCACATCACTCAGTGCGCCCGTTAAAATATTTGCAGGCAGGGACAGTAACTTATTTTTTCAAAGGTTCACTTAAAAAATGCTCACTTTATCGTGAACAGCCTTTAGTGTCATGCGTCTATAGCAAAACTTAAAATATGGAAACAATAATAGAACAACATGAAGAAAAGGTTTACTCCTTATACGAATGTAATAGAAATTCGGAAGTCATAGGTCTTACATTTTGCAAATGTATTTTTAATACACAGTAAAAAAATTAAATTTAAAGTTCCCTTTCTCCGTTACCTCTCTTATAAACCTGAAAGCAGATGCAGAAAACAAACCATCACATCTTATGGAGACGTTCCGTGAACTCACGGGAAGTTCTGTGAGATTTATGGGAAAGTCCGTTTTTGAACATCAACGCGTCCGTCATTTTAAGGAGAGTATACCGAGATTTTTAAAGAGATTTTTACTTGCACTTTTCCGTAAAATGAAGGAAACCTTTTCTATAGTATATTCACGGTAAAGTGAGCACTTTTTAAGGCCCTGCTAAATTTTCGTTATAAGTAAGTATCTATATTTTTTTTACCACTTTTAATATATACACTTCCATATGACTAATCAACACAATCTGTACATTTCACCAATCCCAAAACTCAACGCCTGAAGCAGCCACAAAACATATTTATTAGTGGTTAAAGCCATTTGGAAGGGCCTTAAAAAGTGCTCACTTTACCGCGAACAGCCTATAGCAGTGTGCAGAGGAGCCGCGGTCACAGAGCACGGAGGCGAAATGGCTGGTCGGTTTTTTTTTATGTGGGCGTACCCACTCTCTGCTTGGCTGCGCGAGGCTCTGGGAACGGGGCCTTGTCCCTGGTTGGTTACTGCGCGCTGCGGGGGAATTCCCTATTGGCCGGACTGCCAGCTAAGTAGGTTACAACGCACTGATTGATGAGCGGAGTTTCTTCACGCTGCCGGCAAGTGACGCCATTTTGCTGGCGTGTGCGGCTGGAGTTCGTGGAACAAGCGGCTGTTTCGAATCTGTATGATTAGGTTCTCTGTGCCACGGTTCAAGTCCTACTAACAGCTCGAGGATTAATTTATAATTTAGAACAAGCTTGTAACTAGAGACTTGAAGAAATCGGAAATAAATTTTGCGACAAGTTAGAATTCAAAACATGTGTGTTTATATAGCATTAGTCATTGGTCCACACAGTGTTTTGACAACTCTTGGAGAATGTTTGCCTAATCGTTGCCTTCCGCTGTAACAAAGGACAACCAATTCACAGTTGAAATCGACAAATTTGTGCATAAGACTGCAGGTCATTGAACTCGTGAATTTTTCAGGTCTCTAATTATAACTGTGAGACAATAGTTCGGTAGCCTTGCGGTGCACATTAGGATAAGCATACATTTCTTATTTATTAATATATTTTTTTAATTGGCTTGGTAGCTTTTTTGACTGAACACGGACGCTGAAATACAATTATTTCGTCGGGGATAAATTCGTCGTTTCTCTAAGAAACCGTGATTCAGAAAATTTTCATGGGATCTTCATTCTCATTTCCGTTTTCAGAGATTACCTGAGGATCACTACGTTCTACACTGAATTCTGGTTGACCAAAAAGTTTCTGTGAGGATTACATCAGCTAGACGGGGAAATCGCCTGCGATTAGATTACCGACATAAAGAAAGACCGACATGCAATAGTTTAAAAACGACTGATTCATATTAAATTTTATATCTAATAATGTATGGCGAGATTTTCGTGTCTCAGCTAGGGCCGTTAGAAAACTACCGCATTTTATGATTTATAAAAACAGAATGTGTGTAAACCTGACTTAAATCAGGGCCAGAATTCTACTAAATGCAAGACGTATCACTCGTAAAATAGGAACTTTTCGAATTTAATCTAACTTATTTGATTGATTTAAAATGTTTTTGTATTAATTTAAAAGCGGATGGAATTAAAACAAACAAATTCTGTTACAGCACTCAGAGCCTTGCGGCGCCCTTGTCGCAAGGACGTAGCAAGGCTGGAATTACTCCAATCACAAAAGAACTGAGTAGTAAAGAACAATGGCAAAAAATCCAGCAAATGAAGTTTTCTTATGTAGGCAGGAGTATCGTTAATATGTGAAAAGTTCAAAACATAAAGAATGTAAAAACTTTTTTTTATTGAATTCAACATATTTTCAGCAAACATCACCATATCCTTTAAACCCTATCATTTCCTGTAAACATTCTAAGGAGTAATACATAACTTTGGAATATATGTGTATATATTCATAAAATTCTTAGAAAAATATTCTTAAACATATTTTCTGCCAGTTAGCTGGTTAAAATTTCAAGTAAATCTAAATTTCACTAAAAACATGATAAAAAAGCTTCATTATTGACTCAGTGAATACTTAAGTTCTGGCTACCGAGCAATCCAAAAGCCATTATAAATCAAAACCTTTATGTTATAAGTGAATTTTTAATATGGAATACATAAAATGTCCTTTTTCAAATGACAATTAATTCTCTTGCTAACCGGTCAACCAAAGGCCATGCAAAACATAACTCAGATTCAAATTATTCCCTTTTTTTCTATACTTACATGTGCCTGGCAACATCCCAATTTTAAATTGTGATTTCAAACTGCAATTAAATTTTATAGTTTCTTACGTAATTTTGTCATTCCTTGCACATTTGATAAAATATGGCAACCATGAAACATATTTAAAAGATCTAAAAACCTACAGGCTGAGTTGACTTGCCTGCCATTTAATAATAATAATTATACTTTACAAAAAAATTCATTTTCTCCCCTCGTCCAGCTGACCAAAGCAACCACTTACAACTAGTAAGCCTTAACTTTCGAGGAGAAAATATGATCTAAAAACCTTTAGGTAACTACACCAAGACGAATAACTAAACAACATACTTGAAAAACTTTGAATCGTCTGTTCGTATTTCAATCAGGTATATATTTGCAACCATATTTATACTTTAAAAATGTCTACCCTTTTGGGCATATAGCCTTGTGCCATAGTGACATCATGACCTACTGCCTGAAGAGCCTAACATTTTGAAGAAATATAATATTCAAGTTACATAACTTATGGTGATGGATGCTCCCTCGAGGCCTATCCTCTGACCTTGAACTAACATTTCCCACAGTATTTATACAATATTAATTCATTTAACTGTTAGAGGTGCGAACAATATTCAATCCCCAATGATATTACATTATTAAACCCTTCAAATAAAACAACCAATAAGGGTTTATTTGACCATTTAAAGAGCTGACATTTTTAACCCTTGGTAGTGTGGAAATTCAAAGTTTATTATGCAGTAGAGGAATCTTCGAATGGACTGCCGATCCCAGCTGTTTTCTTCAAATATGTCCAAATAAGGGAGATACTGCATCACACGAACATCATTTCAAACAGTGTGCTGTCTTTCCACACAAGTGATGACGCACCCCCACCAGGTAGGGAGGGGTAATACCAGCGCTCCATACAGCTGGCGATGCGGTGCGTGAATTACACAGCACAGTTGTTCCGAGCACCAT
Source organism: Dryococelus australis (assembly GCA_029891345.1). Classification (NCBI taxonomy): domain Eukaryota; kingdom Metazoa; phylum Arthropoda; class Insecta; order Phasmatodea; family Phasmatidae; genus Dryococelus; species Dryococelus australis. Next base: position 111,802,363 of record CM056994.1, read on the forward strand.
GATGCTACTTGTTGAGCAGACGCCAGGCATGCATTCTTTATTACCAACTGATGTGAAAAAGTTAATTTCTGCAGCGCCGGGCCAAAACATCGCCAGTGTGTAGCATACAGGTATGAAAATAGGTAACGTGTAAGTAAAATAAAAGTGTTCATATTATTTACTGTCCATATTTTCATTTACAGTACTTTGTCGTGCATGTAAGTAAAGAACTTTAAATGTTGTACAGTTGAACGGTGGCGAGCCAGAGACAACAAAATCATGTATATTTTAGTGCCGTTATCTCAGCACACGAAAACATTAAAATTATATACTGTGAAGTAGTTAAGGAACTGGCATTAATATTGCACTAAAATAACTGCCGCACTATTCTAAACGTTTATTGAAGATCCGTGTTAAGAAAAACAGTTTATGATTTTCTGTTCAACGATTAAATCTATCTAAGGAAAAGCCATGGTTTTTGTTTACCTATGGAATATTGACCAGCAGGACTTTGCGACTTGGTCAGCAGAATGCTTACCTTCATTATATAGGATTAAAATCATTAATCTAGATTGAATTACAGGCAAATTCAGTGAAATGTTTGGCTATATCTACATGCCGCCCTTATATGAAAAGTAGTCTGTGTTCTATTCCCGGGCAAGGAATAAAGCCCAGTGTATTTTAACCCGATAATTGCTGGTGTAGTTGGTACTCATATTTGATATGCAATGCCAATACGATGAGTATACCACTGATACTTTCCTCAAATAATTAAATGGCGGATGACACACTGAATTATGAACCAAGTAGCAATTCCGGATGTATATGTTTCGGTTGCCAGAAATTCCAGTCTGCGTCAGAGCCTCTTAATGCGATATTCGTTTGGTTAACTGATCACTATCCCCGATTACTGAAACCAAAATAACCATAAAAATATAAGAAAATCCAACTGAGGATTTATAAGTATTAGGGACCGAATAAAACACCTGAGACTATTATATGACGATATTGCATAATCTGTCTTAATATATCACATATTTTAAATATGTTTATTCGAACAAATATTTTATGAATTATTATACATTAAATTGTGTTATTCGATGTAGAACACAACGATTTTACAACCCCAAACCAATAATAACTTTGCTTGATCTTAAACAATGATATATTATATGAAATTTTTCAAATGGATTGACATATTACGAAAATATTATTACAGTAACTGTGAAGATAAACCTCAGGTTTAACTCATTTCGTTTGGCAAAATGCTGCTGGAATCGCCTTTGTATACTGGGCGTATAATACTGTTTACAAGTTTAATATGTATATAAATACTGGGGGCAAAATATCATGAAATACGCTTTAAATCATACCAGAAAAAATTAATTTAATTTCCCTTAAATTTATAGATTTTAATGCTCATCATTACTACAAAGTTTCAGTGTATCAACATGGTTTCCTTTAAATTACCTCAATGATAGTCGCTTACTACATAATTACTTCCTCGCCATTATCATTATGAAAACACTTCATGTTAGTTTAGTTGTTTATTGTTTGTTTTTCCTTCGAGATAACATAAGTCCATATCCTGTCCTGTTATCCACGTAAATCCAATAAACTGAACCATGCATATATAAGTAGAGAGGTTATCTTCGTTCTGGCGCAATGGGATCTGGAATAGGATTCATGATCCGTCCACCATCTTTGTAGGTGCGGTCGGTGGCCTCGTTCTTCTTCCCCCTCGACGCTTCCAACCCACAGCCGGCCATTCAAGCGACCCTTCACCTTATGCCCAATGTCAACTATCGACTTAATAAATACCTTTACTGCTTCTTCCCTAGTGTATACTACCAGTCGATCGGAGAGACTTTATGTTTTTGAGGCAGGAATAATAAACTATTGACCAAAAAGTAATTGGGTACTTATCCACTATGTTTGCTCGGTGGTTGTCACCCCGTTAGAAACTCGTAGGGCCACCTATTGAGGCTATAAAAGCAGTCACAATGTTTGGCATGCTCTCTACGAGTGTTTGCAGGACATCCACTGGGATTAAATTACCATTTATCTTGCAACCATTCCATGAGTTGAGCAATGGAATTTGGCCGCGCCTGACGAGCCCTCATCTGGTGATCCAATTCTATCCAAAGATGCTCTATAGGGTTGAGGTCAGGGCTCTGGGCAAGCCAGTACAATCGGCGAACATTGTTGTCGGCGTACCACCGCATAGTAGCCCTTGAAAAATGGCACCTAGCATTGTCATACTGGAAGTAACACGGGTCCATTCCGTAAAAACGCCACAATGTTGGGAGCATTTAATTAGCCAGAATGTTACAATAGGCCTCTGTGTTCATGCTACCATGGACAAACACCAGCAGTACTACGCCGAGGGCCATGAAACAGCCCCACACCATCACTCCACCCACCGAATTTCCTAGTTGGCACTATACACTCCAGCAGAAGCTGTTCCCCGGGTAGGCGCCACATCCATACATGTTCATCGGACTGGAATAATGTAAACCTCGACACATCACTCCACAGAACCGATTTTCACTGCTCCAGTGTCCAGTTGCGATGGTCCAAACACCACCTGAGTCGCTGAGCTTTATTGCTCGTCGCGATATGGGGCTTATGTGGAGCTGCTCTTCCGAAATATCTAAGTCGGTGGGCCTCTCTATGAAATGTTCCAATGGAAACCGATACTCCCGTAGCTGCATGAAACTCCTGTCGAATGGTAGCCATGGGTTGTGCCATATTTTTTGAAAATTTCACGTTTCAGGTTTCTGCGATTTCTGTCGGTCAAGATTGGAGGTCGCCCAGAACATGCAGCATTGACACAATGCCCATCGACCCTCCACTTACGAAGGACAAATACCACCGTTGATTTGGGCCTGTTTACCTTCCGTTGAATCTCCCGGCTAGACAGCCCACTAAGATGGCAGCCCACAATCACACCCTTATCGAAGTCCGATAGCTCTGTACCTCATGCCATCTCCTTGTCAACTGGTTCTGCATCAGCCTGCAGCGTATGGCGGCCACACAAGTCAACTGACATGCTGAATTAGCTATATTCATGGTTGCCCAATTACTTTTTGGTCGATAGTGTACTATTGCCCACATGTACATAAATGTAAAAACAGTGAGACTCGTGTTTCTGGTATGTGTATGTGTGCAATATTTCTGGATAAAACTGGCATGTGTGTACTGGCTTGAGCATGGCTTCGAAATCTGCATAAACAACAATAGGGAGCTTGTCTCCCTTCTGATATTTTTTTAAAATTTTAGTACTGGTCTTTGTCGTAACTTTTCATGCTGTGGCATCTTTATACGGGCTACCAAATTTAATGGTCAATTTAAGGTTTTGAGTACCATCAAGACCCGTTTATCTTGGTAGGTCGTTGTAAAATGTGAACTACCTGTGGCATATGTGGATCTTGTGGCTAAAAGCCATCAATTTTGAGCACACCAATATCGCAAATTTCTTGATATATGTGTAATGTGTATTTTAATCTTCGGTTATAAGAAACAAAACAAAATTTGACCCAGCTCTACTTTAGCCACACACACAGGGACCACATTCCCATTGTTATCGAGGGAAAATTTTATTTACACTGACACCAAGATTTTTTCTCTCAAATATCCCTATTTACTGTAGAGGTGTAAGGAACTCCAAACCACTAAAATCGAATTTGGTTTCTTGGGCTGGGTAGTGACAGTCGTCTCGCTGCGGATTTTCACCCTTAACATAACGTGTCAGGATCTCCCACTTAAAGCACTCGTTGTCTTCCTCTTTCTTGGGATTGATGATAGCCTCCCTATTCTTTTTTTGTGCGAGCAAGTCAATAAATGATGAGGCTTGGAGGAGGTCTAACTTGTTAATTCTGAGCTGATGTTATTTCACAGAGGTGAGGATCCAGCCACATCCCTTCCCCCCGGTACTTATCCTGCTCTTGACAAATCTTTTCGATGTGGCGATCAATGCATTCTCGATATCGTGGACATTGTAAACTGGCACATTCTTCGTTTCGTATGCCCTCTTGTCGGTCTCTTTCTTGTGGGGCTCAGGATTCTGATATAAACATTTCAAAAATAAATTGAATTTTATGGCACCCTGGTCTTTGATAATCTGCCCCAGTGTACCGATAAACTTGCCTTTCATATTCTCCAGGTAGCTGCAGATGTCTATTGCCTGGCTCGAGGTAATTTCCGCAACGAGGGTCTTCATTACGCTTCTGAAGGCCGTCTCCGCCTCCACGAACCTGAACTCATTGAGTTCGCCGGCCCCGACCACAACTCGCCTGTGAGAACTGCCCTGTGCTGACATCTGATGGGCTGAGACGGAGGCAGCAACACATCGTCCCTTCGCAGGAGGTGGGTTTGGGCCGATGTACTTCTTAGAGCGAGCTTACCTCATGCCTTTGCGCATGGCATTCCTGTGCAAATGTCGCAGTACAGAATTTACATTGGGTTAATGCCCGTGCACGATCTAATGTGTTTTTCTGAAATCGTCCTTGCGACTTACAGCCGCCCCAAATCTATCACATACCTGTATGTCCCCCTTCAGGGGATTATGCGGGCACTGGCGTTCATAGCGCAGCCCGTTGTAGCGCAGAATAAAGGACAGCCTACAAAACCAGCACACAAAACGTGTAGGGGACATAGTTCTTAACATAGAAGAAGACGAAGAAGTAACGGAAGAAAGAGACGGAACCCTGCTGTCCATTGCACTGCAGATGATCACCAACTTGAGACATACATGTGCGATAAGGATTAATTTTTGTATTTCAGTACATAAAAAAAAACATACTGAATATGCACATGAAATATTAGCTTGGAAAAATTCTTATAATTACACTTTCTTGAATTTTTCATTAGTAGCAACTTATTTTTGCTTGACTATGCAGTAAAGAGTATTTTTATAACTATATTCCCAGTAAGTTGCACCTGCCTGCAAGTACAAGAATCTTTGGTTATGTTACGATTCACACTTGTTGGTACTTTGCTAGTATGGTACATGTTATGATGCAGAAATTTTGATTACAACCATCTTGTAATTTTTTTTCCTTACCTTTCCAAATTAATCTGCCTTTATTTTTATTTTTTTAAGTTCTTAGCTAGGGCATTTTTGCCAAAGGTTCCCTTCAAAGTTATTAAAATTAGGAAGGATTTCACCGTATAATTTACTGACATTGCCATATGATGATGCGAAACTATTCATATGTATACGATTGTAGCAGATAGTAAAATTATGGAGAGCATTGGACGGTGTCGCGTCTTGGATTATAACAGGAGAATTATTGTATCGGATATAGTTTTTTCTCAGTATTTTAATAAGAACAAAGGAGCACTTTTTTCTTATCAGTATTTAGCTTGACGGTAAACTGTTTACAAGCAACGTGTGTTTTCTACCTGTAATGCAGAATAAAAACGTCAACAAATTATATCATTGCCCCAGGCCTCTGGGTGGCACTTGGCATAGCGGTGTACGATCGTAATTATATAAAATGGCATTGATTTATTTTTTCTTACAAACTTACCAGAAACAACAGAAGGATTAAGCTGTAATGCCAATGAAACATGCAAACGGCAGTTCGATATTGGATAACCAGGAGGCAAGCTGCAACAGAACACACACATTTTTTTATTCGGTAAACATACATCATGACGACAATGTTTGATTGCCAAAGCATAGCAATACAACGAGGTGGGAGATAGGCTTTGTCTATTGTTAATGTCTGTCGCGTGACGAAAAGCCTCATGTGCTGCCGGGGAATCGAACCCGGTCCACAGTAGCACAGGCAAGCTGCCGCGAGCCACACATTCTGCGGTAACTATAACAACATGCAGCTTTTTGTATGGTAAAGGCTGTGCACGATAAAGTGAGCACTTTTGAAATCAACCTTAGAAATAAGTCACTGTTCCTACCTGCATATATTTTAACGGGCGTGCCGAGTGAAATGCACCCAGTAAAGTTGGTAACAATGGATGAAAATAGTTCCATATATTAACGTCAAATAGAAAGTGTTAGTAATTCGTTTGTGATTACTTAAATTATTTCTTTCTCGTTCTGGTTTTTTAATGCTTCTAAGTATAAAAAATACCAGATATGTAACACATTTACTTTTCTAATAATTCCACATTTCCACCTGGCCTAAACATGAACAAAGTGATGAGGCTCATGGCAATTTTAATTTTACATAAGGCGAAAGAATACACAACGTTCATACAAGTAGATCTTAAACTAGCTTTCGCAAGTGCTAATTTTGCTGTGAACTGGCTATAGTAAATGGTGATTAATTCGTTTATTCGTTTACTGACTAGCTCGTAATGTACTTACAAATCTCTCCCACAAATTTGCTTTTGTAACAAAATATGAATATATTTTTTCCCAGAAGCAACAGTGGTTGACAATGGTACTGCCGTCACTAGGTTAATGAGGTGGAAGCGGAAGAGGGGGGGGGGGGCATCGCTCCTTGCACTTGCGTGCTACTCCGGAGCAGCTGCGCATAAGCGGCCGACCAGTTTCGTCGGATACTGTGCATGACGTCATCTGGATGCCAGCGCGCCTGGCGAAGCCCGAGTCGCCCTGTCCGTTCGCCTTAACAAGTTCAGCTTCGCTTATCAATGTGGCTACACTAATCATTCCAATCAGAACAGATTTTCAGGTTTTGTCCAAAACTGTACGAGAATTCATATAATACTCGCCAATCTACAGTTATGTGATGCACTTCATCAGCAGAAACATGAAAAGTAATCACAGTTTATTTTGCTTGATTAAAGATTTTGCAGCACACATTTCAAATTGTGTGAAGTACTTCATGCAGGTGACCAGCATTTTAAGTTGCAACAAATTATGTAACACATTCTAGATAATTCATTGTTATTTACGAACGCATTGTCTTTTAAAGACTTCTGTATGCCAGCACTGTTTTGCACTTGCCCACCAGTAGTGGAATATTTATGTGAAATGCTTACACTTAAGCTCATATGCTATCAATTATAACTTTAACAGTCACAGCAAAGACCAGTATCATAAACATATAGTTTGTACTTTCTGATATCAAATGTTATATTAAACAATTTATTAAATTTACTTGCAGAAAAACACTTGTTTCTTATATTCTATTCGAAAACGTTAGCTTAATAAATTTTTTATACATTTAATAATTGGCAAATACGAACTGAAAATATGACATAGTAATAACAATAATAACAAAATTAATGTAAACAGGTAAATTCATACCAATATTATAATGCAAATACAAAATCTACACTTATTTACAGAATGTCAGATTATCAAGAATAATGACGAAATTATATTTTTCATCTGAAAAGTTATGGTTTAAAATTATTCATCCCTAAAAAAAATATAGTATTCATTTTCGAAAAAATACGTTACTAAACAAGTTATTCGTACTGCATTGTCAGTCTACAGGTTTCTTAATTTTAATTCCTTCTTTTAAATGTTTTATGCTTATGCAAGTCCTTGTTCTTATGAATACTGAACAACTTTTGGTGACAGTGTATTTCCTTTTTCATGTAGAATTATGTTTCGTAGCAGCTAAAATATTTTCTACATTTTGTATTCCCTTTCTAGACTAATCAAACTTCCCGTCAATAGTGTATCGATGAAAGAGTTCATTTGTTGCCAGTTCCACAGAGCCAAACAAAGAATATACTGCAGGCTATATTGCTCATTGTAGCATTAATATGTGTGTGCATATATATATAACCTTCATTTCTTGTTGGATATTCTGACAATTCAAAAAGTGTAATGTGTTCCTTCTTCAAAGTCATTTGCAAGAAGAGCATCCGTTCGCAGCTTCGATACCATATATAATTATACGTAAAGTAACAAACTATTGCGCCTGCAGACACATTCAGCTACACTCTGTGGGAATTTCAGAGGCCCATATTCTGATTTTTAACTGAAAACCTTGCAGAAGAATGCTTGCCTGAAATGCAGTTTCTTAGTCCACACGTATGGCTATTTCGGTGGCCCGTTTCCCTAATATAGTAAAGAAACATTTTATTATGTCTTGGTTTAGTTTAATCGTCCTACTGTGCTGAACACTTTAAATTGTTCATAGATGATGCGAAGAATAAACACTATCTCAGTGTCGTATGGACTATGTCTTCAGTGGTCAGTAATTTTATTTATTTTGTGAGCCAGTATTGGCATCTGGAGGGCAGGTTTTGTCAGGCCTGCTCCTATTTATATTCTTTGTAATATGTTTCCAAATTACCAAGTAATCTTCCTCGATGGTCGTAAAATATTGTTGTGGGCGAGCCATGGAGAGGCGAACGTGCCAGCCAGACCCAGCGCTGGGGGCAGAAGAGCGTCGAGGCAGGCGTCGAGTATGTTTGGTAAACAGGGTGGCACGAAGAACGGGACCAGGGACACCCCAAGGTATAAAAGGGGCACGTATGCACCTCTACCCCCCTACTACCTCTACTGTTACCAGACTGTCCAGAGACTGCATCCAGGCCTTCGAGATCGCTGCTACACTACGTCCAGGATCAACGCCAGCCAAGGGCCGCACGACGTCGCCACGAGGTTGGCGAGAACCCATATCGTTCGAGGTCCAGACAGATCGTCTGCGCCAAAAGACTCAGTGGTAAGCGTAAGACAAAATAGGCGCAGAGCAGACCGTGTGAGAAGTGGAGTCCTTTATGCTGACTAGAATAATCAATCAATACATAGTATAAAAGGAAGTCCTTGGCGCACGTCTGTCTGCATGACTGCGCTAATTTCGAGAACCACTGAACGTATTTGGATGAGGTTTTTTCTGTTATGATCTGCATTTATTGAGGAAGGTTTATGAGCATTAAAATTGCAGGAGCACTTATAGGAGCTGAGCATTGGCGGTATTAGTGAATCAAGTCCGGAAAAATGAACTATTTTGCTGCTTTCTAAGCATGCTCTACCAAAACTGCATGGCCGATTGTTATAATTCTTTCATTGTTAGCAAGCTACACTCTTCCATATATCTGTAGACTTATATAAAGTGGTGCCACAGAGACCATGTGGGTAGAATAATCTCAAGTGGAGCCGCAGTGTACCAGTGGATAGAGCGATTTCAAGTGGGGACGCAGAGGATCAGTGGCTAGAGCACTCTCAAGTGGTGCCGCAGTGTCATAGTGGTTAGAAATATATCAAGTGGGGCCGTAGAGGCTCAGTGGCTAGAGCGATTCCAAGTGGGGCCACAGTAACCCAGTGGCTAGAGCGATCCCAAGTGAGTGGCTAGAGCGATTCCAATTTTCAAAATAAATCAGTGCCAAACGAAGCAGGTGAGTGCATAGCTAGTTGTACAGTATTTATCCCCGAGAATTAACAAATAAATTTGTGAGACTGGTGGTGTTATTGCTTAACATGTAAATTAGCATCGCAAAGACAACAAAGTAGAAGTAACACAGCTATAGGCAAGATAAACATCCAGCAGTATTAAAACCAGTACTCCAAGCCAGACTCGAAACCGATATAAATCGACGTTTTGCCATTAAACGTTTTGCAATACCGTAAGCCCTTGACGAGTTTAAATACCTTCGAAATAAACAGTTATTTGAGTTTATGTGAGCATTTATGAGAATTGAAAAACTACGAGATTACAGTAAAGATTGTATCGATAAAACAATCAAATCAACACAAAAAGTAAAAAATGGAAATTTTTCATATGAGCTAACAACTTCGTCGGAAATATTTATTGCCGATTGTGATACGATACTGAGATTCTCGACATATGTCATCAAAAATGTAAACCATTATTCAGGCACAAATTAAAACATGTTTTTTGTTGTTCAAACAGTTAAGCAGATTTTTAAAAAATTCTGTCTCTATTTAGAGATAGCTTCAATAAATAAACAGCAAATAATCAATCCTACAGGCACTGCTGCGTATAATATTCTTTTCTGTTTTCATCCAGTGAAATTTTTTTTATCAATATCTTCCATGCTTTCTTTTTTTGTCTATAACATATCGCTGCATTTCCTTGTACTTTAAATAAGCTCCAAGTTTGGCAAAGCGTCTTCCTTCTATTTACTTGTTTTCGGTGGAGAATAATCCAATAATTTCTCTGTTATTCTCTTGCAAAAGCATTTTTCTCAACATTTGTGTTGCAAGAGAGGTAACACGTGTGATCAAGTGCTCAGTTATATAAAAATAAATAATCGTGAAAGTTTTGTATTTGTATTTTATGAATTCTGTTACTGTTGACTGCCACTCTTCGGCAGCAATATCCCCACTTTCACATTTTTTTCTGATTATTGTCATTGTTACACAAAACGCGACGTAGTGCCACATAATTAGAACTCTGCAAAGACGCGCATCTACACTGTTATTTAAAACGCGCAATAATGAAGCAGTAAAATGAATCGGTACTATTATACATCAATGGTGAGGATAATTATATATATATATTATATATATATATATATATATATATATATATATATATATATAGAGAGAGAGAGAGAGAGAGAGAGAGAGAGAGAGAGAACACGCGCAGCCTAGCTCCCTATAGGCTGTGCACGGAAAAATGAGCACTTTTGAAAGCCCTACATAATATTTACTTGTATGCATGTTGTGTATTATTCCGCTTTATGTAAAATTAACATTGCCATGTGCCTCATCACTTTATTCATGCATAATTCATGTGAAACGGTGAAATTATTAGAAAAGTAAATATTTTACAAATCTGCTTACTTTTACGCTCCAATGAATTATAAAAAACAGTAAGTAAAAAAAGCAATTGGAATTATCACAATTGGTTACCTAACATATTTATTTGATGTTAATATATGGAACTACTTTCAATCCATCGTTACCAACTGCACTAGGCACATGTCAATCAGTGCACCCGTTAAAGTATATGCAGGCAGGGCCAGTGACTTTTTCCTTAAGTTGATTTCAAAAGTTCTCACTTTATCGTGAACAGCCTTTACCTGCCAGCCACCCTGACCGCCAGGTGACGTCAGAACCCAGCGGGAGAGTAGGGGCAGATGCGCACGCCTGTACCTCTCTTTCTTAGTACTATGGCTGCACATCACCATACCAGCGTAACATAAGACACTGCGCCGTTGCTTAACTTAAAGAGCTGATCGTGACCCTCCCTAATAGCCACGCGCGTCTTGTACTCAGCGCAACATCACGCTTGTCGAAGCGATAACCATCTGATCCGCTCTCTGCGCAAGCATTGCTTCGTTAAGGAAATTTCAGAGACAGTTCGTGACTAGAGGCTAGCATCGCTCCTAATGGATATCTCACGACTGATACCCGGCCTTGCTGCGTCGTAGCAGCTGCCCTCGTCAGCGCATGTGTACTGACAGTCTTCCTATAGTTCATTCACGGTTACCTCAACCTTTTCTGAAGCTTTGTTAAAGTTCTACTTCCAGGATATTCCTCCGCCTCGTGCTAACTAAGCTTAATTAAGCCTGAAGAATAACATCAGAGAACAGCGCACCACATTCGTGCGCGCTCAGTGCAACAGTATTTTGTATAAGTACTGTTTCTCAATAAGCGCTACCAACAAACTTATTTTCTCCCTTATTTTTATTCATATTATTTATGAATGAATCATTATAATTTATAGATAAAATATGAATAACATTTCAATTTAACAGAAAAAAAATAACTTTTATGAACACAAGTATAAAACGCTTGTGATATATGGCATATGTTGGAAATTACTAAGCACGGCATACATGGGGAGATTTTTCAAAGGTTTGATTTCAAAAGGCCGAAGAAACCGTGAACGGACTATACCCACATTTTCCAGTTTGTTAAATAAACCACTTTTCTACAATCCCAGCGACGACACACTTTTCATTTTTTTTTTTTTTTTTTAAGTTAATCAATAAATATCCGCGGTAGAGGGCCGAAATTATTAAATTTTTATAAAATATATATTTTTTATTTAATGGCATTCTGATCTGCAGCGACACTTCAAACCGAAATGACTATTAAAAATCCAAGGTGGTAAAACGATACTTTTACAATTTTTTACTAAAATAATGTTTTGTTTAAAATCACTTCAGGGGTCACGGGTCGCTAGAATGGCCGGCCCTGGGTTGAGAGCGGCGAGGTGGGAAAGATGAACGAGGCCATCGGCAGACAACTCCGAATTCCGATCTCAGATCCCGCTGTGCCCGTTCCGGTAAACCCTATATACTTCTATGGTCTACGTGAATCACAACAGTGCACGAAATCATCATATTAAAAAAAACCTTACAGTGAAGGGGAAAGTGAGGCGTTGCTGCATCATCAGTGCGTCATATCGATGCAATCGGTAGTTACCCGCCAGCTTTGCCCCGAAGATGATTTAGAGTTCAGAAACTTGCAGCCTGAATAAAGTTCTCAGCGATACGCAAATCAGACCTAAATGACGCTGACTTTTAGGGATCTATCGTTTTGCAAAAAAAAAAAGTGAGTCGCCATTCTGTGATTTCTTGCCCTCTAAATCCGAAACAGTGGAATCGCTCTAGCTACTCACTTGAGATTGCTCTAGCCACTGGGTCACTGTGGCCCCACTTGATTAATTTATATCTACTGAGCCACTGCAGTCCCACTTGGAATCGCTCTAGCCACTGGGCATCTACGGCCCCAGTTTATATATTTCTATCCACTGAGCCATTACGACCCCAGTTGACAGTTCTCTAGCCACTGAGGCCACTACAGCCCCACTTGATATATTTCTATCCACTTAACCGCTGCGGCCCCACTTGGAATCGCTCTACCCACTTGATATTACTCTACCCACTGGGCCTCTGTGGCCCCATTATATATATATATATATATATATATATATATATATATATATATATATATATATGGCTATATGGAAGAATGTAGCTTGCTGACAATGAAAGAATTATAACATTCGGCTCTGCAGTTTTGGAAGAGCATGCTTAGAAAGCAGCAAAACAGTTAATTTATTCCGACTTGATTCAGAAATACCGTTAATGCCCAGCTCCTATAAGTGATATGGAAATTGTTAATGCACACAAACCTTCCTCGATAAATGCATATCATAACAGTAAAAACTGCATCCAAATCCGTTCAGTGGTTCTCGAGATTAGCGTAGTCATACAGGCAGACAGACGCGCCAGGGATTTTATTTTATACTATGACATAGTGTATTGATTCCCACTGAATGTCGAGAATTTTACTGCCATAAGTCGCTTGTCCCCGGTTAATTTCTTCGATTTGCCATTCGGCAGTAGCTTATCAACTGATTTTCAGTGAATGTTTTTTCACTGATTGATATCACTGGCTGAGCTTAGAGTGTGCAGCTTTTTTGAAATCGGAATGGCAAAATGAGGATTCTGTAGCGTGGACGCGCGAATGATTCGGCCTTCCACAGGATTCTCAACCTGCCATTTAGCGGATAAATTAAGGTGTGTAGCTCAGATCCCCGTGGGAGCTGTAAAATGAGCAGCAATAAAGAAATAATCAGTAGTTTCGTTAATACACACTTGAACGACACGTTTGCAAGTCATCTGCACTTACCGTCAACTATCGAAAAAAAAAACACATCCATTACGTACTCGGTTTTTAAGTCAGGGTCATTTTGAAATTATCTACGTCGTTTCGATGCGCTGTTCAGCGAGAAGCTACGAGTTTAGCAGCCTTGGATTCAGTAAACTTGTCATGTATATTTAAATTGAGGCACAAAACGAGGAAGTAAGAATAACTGCATTATAAAATGCTACAACCTAAGGTGAAAAATTTCTTAACACTCTGGAAAATGCCGTGCATTTCAATATTTTTATAAATGTAACATCTGAAGGTGTACACGTAAGATATTACTATATCAAATATTTTAATACGTTCCAAAATAAATCAGCTGATTTTGTGTTTCGCAATGTTTGACAAAGGATTTTCTTCAGCAGGTACTTATGAGTTTTCGGTAAATTACATGCCAACCAGGGTCAACGGTGGTGAAGTCGTTAAACCTTTTGCTTCCCACCTACGCGTACCGGGTTCGATTCCCGGATTTTCGCGCGTGGGAATCGTGCCGGACGATGCCGCTGGTCGGCGGGTTTCTTCCGTTCTCTCCGCCCTTCATAATGGCGCTACTCTACCCTCACTTTGCTTCGCCCTCATCGGCTCTCAAGACCACGATGTTAAAAGCCGCCCTAATCTCTTCACTCACTCACTCGCGCTAACCTTTGGACGAACACACGCTGTGCTAACGCATGCCAAAGCAACTAATTACTTAATAAATGAATCACAACCTGAAGAGAACTTGAAAACCTCAAAGAAAAATAAAGCGAAAGAACTTGAAATTGCATAGATATATTATTTTTAATTTATGCCGAATTAACAGTGTTACGTAAATATTTGTGGATAGCAAAATTATAATTTTTAATGCTTATAACTGTAAGAATTAGAACATTTGTGAAACATTGACTTTTCCAATAATTTTACAATTTCACTTGACCGACGTATGAAAAAAGTGACCAAGCCCAGGGCATTGTTAATTTTACATACGCTGAAAGAATACACTATGTTCTTACAAGCAGATTATACGCAGGGATTTCAAAAGTGTTCAATTTACCGTGACCAGCCTATAGCAGTATGTACGTAATACACGATTCGAGAACAAACTATTTCAAGTGTACACAACCAGTTTCCATCAAAAAACAATAAATTACTGATAACTAATTAGCCCATTTTCCTCTACATAGCTGCGAATAAATTTTAGTAAAGTTCTTGAAAGCGTATATGGCAGGCAGGCGTTGACGTCTCATCGACAGCAATATCATTATAGATGAAACCAGAAACATGCAAAAAACTACCAAGCCAATTAAAATACACGAGTGACTTACCCGGAATTGCAATACAGAAAAACTCGTTAAATTAAGCTACTTTCAATCAACTGCACCACGGAGGTAGGATTCACAGCATCTACTTCGGATATCATCAGTGTAATATTTTGAATGATAGGGCTCCCTAACCTGAAATATTTACTCGGCCATCATTTTGAAAATAAGTGTCTCAGTATTTAAAACACATAAGTTTACATGGCCTAACATATCGCTACTTGTGTGAAAAATTTGATGGAAATCAGTTGATTGATCTCCAATATATGGCAAAGCGGATCTCTTACAAATTTGGTTAAAAAGAGGATTTGTACACGATGCTTGTAATATATAATGTCAGCATAAAAATAATGATTTATTTTAAATTTTTAAATAGATACCCTCAATATACGGAAAAAAAATATGGCCGCCATTTTAAAACATATTATCTGACATTATTTAAATCATATAACTTTACATGGCCTTCTGTAGGTGTGCAACATTTTGGAAATTAGTTGAACTATTCCGCAAATATGATTAAATGTTCAGTTTACTCACCTAACACTAGTTTGCAAAAAAATAATTATCCGGCAAAGGAGGATCTCTGGTCTCTGTATGCATATCGGTTGATTGGTACACTAGATATGGCATAAAACCTCCATTGATCTTGTGATGATCTTCATAAATGGAGAGCAAAGGTTTTTATATCAGCACATTGTATTATTGTCATAGATACAATATACAAAGTTAAATTTAAATCAGTTACTCAGTTTCGTAGATATATGGGAAGCTAAAATGTTTGTCTACGCATCATTCAGACCATAAGAGACTTACATACTTAGAACATATACATTGATATAGATTACCACAGTACAACTTCTTCGCCAACTTTGAAAGAAATCGGTTGATTGATTCCTGAGATACGGAATAAAAACTATATTATTTCATGTAAGGTTATCTTTGCAGAATAAATGAGGCTTTGCATAGACAATTTTGATAGATGTGACTGATTCTGTTAGCATACAAACTTAAGATGAAATTTATTTTGCAGTTTCGTAGGTAAAAAATTTGGAGCTAAAATGTTTATATGGCTACCATTTCGAAAATGTGTGTATCTGACCCTCTCAAAATTTATTAGTTTACACAGTCTGCCATAGTTTTAATTAATTGCAAAATCAGATAGAAATCGGTTGTTTTCTCGGAGATCAAATAATTTTAATTTGTCAAGTGATATTATTTAACATAATGGTGGAGAAAAGAGATTTTGTGTGTACACATTTGATTTTTGTAATATATACAGATACCAAGAAAGAGTTTCATTGGAATTAATAACATGGTTTCGACGATTTTACATACAAAACTAAAATTGCTATATGACCACCATTTTGAAAATAAGTGTCCGACAAACCTAAAAAATGTCAGTTTACATTACCTACCGCAGTACTACCTGTTCTCCATATTTGGTAGAAATCGGCGAATTTATTGCCGAGATATGATATAAATTTTTTATTTATTTGTGTGGAACTATCTTACAAAATGGAGTACAAAAGAGGCTCCGTGTATACGCATTTGATGTTTGTTATATATACTTCCAGCATACAAAGTTAAGTCCGAATCGATGAAATGGGTTCGACGATATAGCATACTGTGCTAAAATAGCTAAATGGCCACCATTTATGAAATAAATGTCACACATACTTGAAACATATTTGTACATATCAACTACGGCAGTACTGCTTGACTGGCAAATTTGGTAGGAATCTGCCAATTATTTCCCGAGAAATTACACAAAAACTTGATTAATTCATGTATGCGCTATCTTACCAAATGGTGGAAAAATGTTTTTGTGTATAGCCTTATTGGATGTTTGTAATAGATACTGTTATCATATAAAATTAGGTTGAAATTGGTCAAATGGTATGGTAGTTATACAAAATAATCCTAAAATATTTGTACGGCTGCCATTTTGAAAATAAGTGTCTAATAATTTTTATTTACTTATATACGTAGCCTATAATAGTATTACTAAGGTACCAAATCTAAAGACGATTTGTTGAGTAGTTTTCTATATTTACCATAAAAACTTTATTTTTTCACGTGGCGCTGGCTTCCAAAATGGCATACATAAGTGACTGTTGTTTGTCTTATATGATGCGTTTAATAGAAACGGTCAGCGTGCAAAATTTGGCTGAAATTGGTAATACGGTATGGTAGTTATGCGAAATAAAACCAAAATAATTGTATTCCCGCCATTTTGAAAATAATTGTCTAACTAAATTCAATTATTTACATTTAGCTGGACAATCATAGTAGTACTTACGTACAAAATTATGGGAAATTAGGTTGAGCAGTTTTCAAGATATAACGTAGTAAAGCTTCTAGCTTTAATGTGGTGCGATCTTCCAACATGGCGGACCAACAGCTATATTCACCTTCAAATTTAATGCTTACAACCTACGCTGTCAGCATATAAAATTTGTTTAAAATCTGTTGAATGTTTTCCGAGATTGTATTTCGCCTAAAATTTTAAAATGAATGCTATTTTGAAAGTCAGTGCCCGTGTGGTCTAAAATTGTAGGCTAATGTAAGGTGACCTTATTTAGTACTATATATGTACCAAGTTTGGTGAAATGCGGTTCACGCATTAAAAAATTGAAATAGGTTGAGAAAAAAGTGTAAGGGGGGGGGGGGGGGGTCACACAGGCTCAGGCACACAAACACACACCTACACACACAGACCCACAAACAGGAAAGTGATCAAATAAGCCTCTCTAAAGTAGGTCAAAAACGACATTCTCAGACTAGCATAGCCAAAAACATTCAGGGTGAAACCAGCATAACTATTTATGGCCCTGTATTCAACTTTGCTACAAACTTAATGCCAATTAAATTTTAGGTGAACACATAGTCGCATGGTGAAATTTGTAGACTGGATAGTCTACCCGCTACTTCGGAGTCGTGGTCGGATACAGAGGTACTTCCAGGATTTTTTTCGTAATGAACAAACTAGAAAAAAGAGAATACAATAATGCGGTGGAAGGTTCCCCTTAACCCTTTTACTCTTCGTATGCATGAACGACATGTTGCAGACGAAGGATATTTATGGTTGGAACTGTACACGACGATGGATCAGTCGCGGGTGGTTAGAGCGTCTTCCTTGTGAGCAATCTGATTTGTTGACATGTCTGCACCTCCCATTTGCGAATAATTAATTCGCACGCCAGCGGACGTGCAACACGTTGACCACAGATTGCGAGAATCATTCTCGACATAAGTACAGCGCACGTAATAAAATTATATAATTGCTACATTTGAGCTCGGAAAATATTTCGAGACGGAATGTGGTAATGATGTATTGTTCGTGTTTAGGCTGTTTGCGATAAAGTGAGCACTTTTGAGAACCGTTCTTAAGATTTTATCGTGAACAACCTTTATAGGCTGAGCAATTTTGATAGCCCTATTATTTGGAATACGAGTCAATAAATACATATATTTTATTTTAGCCTTAGACGTAAACTTCCCAGTGCGGTGGAATACACATACAATGTTTATAACTTGCACGGCAACATTTATTATAAAAGGTAGTTAAAGGGTCAAATATGGCTGAATGGAAAAAGTAACTAGGGGCTCAAAAGTGCTCACTTTACCATGAACAGTCTATACTGTGTTTTGTCTAACGTTGAGGATAAACGCGACGAGACGAAACAGTGAGATCCGCCGTGGGAAGGGAAGGGAAGGGACCGAGGCCACAAGTTGTAACACTGGGGAAGTGAAGTGGAGTGGAACGTCAACTGCTGGCTGCAGGAAGTGGTTGCGCTTCAATTGGCGTCTGCAAGTGACGGCGTGCGGCGTCCTCAGAGCGACCACCGGGAGGTACTGACCCACTGCTGGCTGCCGTCCGCGGCCGGGGTCAGTTTGCTCGCGGCCCATGACGTCTACGTACGTGCGTGCGTGTGTGGCCTTTGCTTGACCGCTTCCGCGGTGACTCTGCTGTTCCCTCGGGGCGCTGCGGCCCGTCCTGTCCTCCTGCTTCCCCGCCACTCGCCCGTCAACACTTTGTTGCGTTAGAGGTCGCTGCTCTCGTGCTAATTACCTGAAGGTGGCCACGTGGAGATGTCGCCAATACATTTCGTTCTCACTGAAAGAAAATATTTGTTGCTGGCTACAAAAATTGTTTCGTTGATGCTTTCCAATGCGAAAATCTGTTGCTGATAAAAAAAAATTGCCTTGCCCAATAACACGTACATTGACAAGTACCAAAACTACTTAGTGATAACTAACGTATTTGTTATTAACAATAAATTTTGATGCCAGCAATAGTATTAAAGACATTGCACAGTAATAACATTTTGCTGCGACTGCAGAACTGCATCCATTATATTCTGCGCGTGCGCTTTGGCTGACATATTCTAAGTGGCCAACTTCTGTTTGGCCACGACGCCATATTTGTCCGTGTTTGTATCTTTGCATCAGGTTACAAACTACTTCATGAGGGACAATTTTAAGAGCATCGTTTATTTCATTCCTTTCTTATAAATAAGTAAATGTTACACGTAAATTATTCTGGAAAATTTACTTTCAGTGAGCTGAAGTGTGCCACTACTAGACTTATGTTATCTATATGCTCTGGACAGTACATACACTTCGAGCAAGGTGGCGCAAATATAGCACACTGATCTTGCATGTGGGAGGTACAGGATCCGAGTCCCGCTCCAGGAGATTTTTATTTTAGTTTTTCAATGTTGGTGTCCAGAAACGTCATATTTTAGTTGCCACTAAAAACTGGAATTACAAAAAACTTTTGGTTTGTGATGTCTATATTGACAACAGAATGTTCTGGTCGCCGATAACATTTATTTGGCCACTACAGAACCGATTTTTCAGTGAGAAGGTAAAATACTAAGGCTCCGTAAATATCCAGATTTGCACTGTTTATTTGCAAAGGCCTAAACCATAACACTTTGAGTGCGATTCCAGGTATACTGACGATCAAGACCAGCTTAGTGAAATGCTTATATTCACGAATTCATGGCTGTCACTTCAGTTGATCGTTGTATTGCCATTTACAACAGCGCGTGCCATTGGTTCAGAGAAAACCGAACACGCTTACTATACTGTACAATGTCCATCATTGGCCGACTTTCTACCAATATACAGCAGTAGTAGGGGCTGGATAGTACTACTTCTCCTGGGATTAATTGATAGATTATCAATCTGATTGAGATGGCTAATCCTTAATCCGATCATTATCCGATCAAGAATTGAAAGGGTTGATAAAAAATGGTTAATCAAATTAAAAGGGTTAAATGTATTGGAAGTGTTTTTTTTTTGGTGACAAGAGTTTGTTAAGGGTCAATTTTCTTTCTTCCTTTTAGTGGGAAGTAATTGTGGTACATCCGCACCCTTGGAGCTATGGTCTTCGACTGAAGTATGGCGTGTTGGAAACGGGGTATATATGTGGTGAGTTTTGTGCAAGAGTGGTCTGAGTGTAATTTTTTTTGTTTGTTAACGATATTTCTCGTAGACGGTGTTTGTAGATTGGCGACTTTGAAAGATAGTATTATTCGGAATGCAATTAAACGTTAGAGAAATTCAAGGTGTTTAAACGTGTTCTACATATTTTAAATAACACGGAAGAGAGAAGTATGACGAACGAACGAACACAACTATGTGAATATCACAATTACGCGAGTGTGCAGTATGGAATTAAAGAATAAAAAAATATCCCTTATAAATTAAACGGCTAACGAACATAATAACAAGATATATGACACTACTTGACGTCCCTCGCACATACCTTACACGTCAGTCTGCCTTTGAGACTGGCGAGGAGGAACATAATACAAGTAAAATAAATAAATAAATTGATTAACACATCTAATGAAATCACACCTCTCGCCAAACACATCTGCCCGACTGCGAGCTCAGTGAAGCACTGAGTTGATCTTACGTCGAGAGCCTGACAATATATACGTGGAGCGCATTCTGGAGCAGACAAACGACTAAGATTATAGCTACTCGGAAATACATGTGAATACGATTTATGACAAATGGATAAAAATGATGTTTATGATGCACATACTAATATATAAATTAGACTAGTTGAATTTTAAACAGACACAATAGAATAACACATAATGAAATGGCAGCAGGAGCTCCCCGACAACACATCCGTCCACCTCAGAGGTCACTCGATGAATGAGTGTATCATATGAGGTGCACCTGCTTATATACGTGTTTTGCGGGTGGCATCTTCAAGGCAAGTGAGTAGAAATTTACGACTGACAGAAAATCTACCAAGCTACTATTAACAATTTTATACGTCCTACAAGTACATGAATGTAGAAAAGTGAGTTATTTAAAAAATAACGTACGTACTACAAATTTATTTCCATAAAGTCAATAGAGTGCACTTCTTAACACAAATACGAGTTGAAAATCATACCAAGTTTCGTCTACCGACACAGAAACAAGGCTTACACAATAAAAGAACTATCACACGAAAATTTATATTTTTCCCTGATAAATTTAAAAAAAAGTTTCACGATAAAATAGTTTTATATTAAAATGCATGTATTATAAAGTGTTGATCGTGCCGACCACACTCCGAAGCCCGGTGAAGTCGAGAGATCTAGTATTGCGTCTATGTAGCATGAGGGTTGGCGAAATACGAAGATGGCGAAAGCCCTCGAGAAACCTCTGTGCCTCTCTTCCCAAGGCCAACCGCCCAGACCTCCCTACACCCCCACTTCCCCCTTTCACCAGAGAGACATGTCCTGGGGTTACTCACCCCTCTGCCCTCGGGTGCCAATTTTTCGGCACTGAGGCAAGATGGCGACGACTGGATACAGGGTTGCTGATGGCTCCCCTATCCCCACCTCCACCCCTCACCAGAGTGACATGTCTTGGGTTCATTCACCTATCTTCCCCGATTGTCAATTTTTCGCCACTGAGGCAAAGATGGTGACAACTGGCAAGAGAGATTCACATTGGTCCCTGCAGCCCATCCCTTACCCACCACCCCTTGTCCAGAGAGATGTGCCCCGAGGTCACGAACATAGAACATCTCTCCCACCCCTACTCCAGAAGCTGTCTTCGCCCAAAAAGTCAGTTTCTTCTCCAAGGTCAACCAGTCCCTCCCCCTATACTGGCCAAGAACATGTTTTTCAGAGGGATGGTCTGTCCAAGGTCACACAGCCCGCTATCGATCCGACGACATTGTCTGCAAAGCCTCTACAAGAACAAGCACCCCGACCCCCTCCCTTCACCATCATCCTAGAACATGTCTTTTCTCTGAAAACAATGTAAGGACTCTCCAACTGCCACACTACCCTCAAGACACCAAGTTGGACTCTTCCAAAAACTTTCATTTGCTTGCAAAATATATTCTTTACCCATGAATTGTAGACTCTCCTGAAAATCTGTCCTGTCCCATTCTACGACTTATTCCCCCGACAGCCCCTACCACTAAGTCGCCATACCTGGAGCTGGTCAACAGCTTTCAAACCTTTGTGCGCAGGAGATGTTGAAACATTCAAGCATTTACACTTTCAAGAGTTTGAATGATTTCTGCAAACAAATAAATTTTAACAATGCCCACTATTTAATTATTGCACATGATTTGTGAAACAATGTACAAATACTACCTAATCACGATCTCGGAGAATGAATAATCCATATAAAGTTATCACAAAATGAATAAATCTAAGAAAGAGATGAGTCCCTGCAACTTCGTGGAAGAAAAACAATGAAATCAGTACCAAGTTACTAAACACAGACACAGTTTATCGATCCAAAATAATTTTAACAAAAACTCAGTCGAAAACGTAATGCAGAGAAAGTTTTAAAAAATTCTCATAATTGGGAACATACATAGACTAGCTTCGGAAAACCATATTTTCGAATCCCAGCCGTTTGATATACGGATTATTTAAAAGAAATAATAGATGCACGGAAACTTTAAAATAACGGAAAAGAGTTCTGCAATATAAGTTATCGAAATAAAACTTTAGCGACTCTGGTAATTATCACTAGTAGAGAAACTGAATTCAAGTGTTAATCAACGAGTATTAAAAAAATAAATACATTTATTAACATGCGTAAAAATATTATAACTCCTATCGCATGTTATGTTATGAAGGTTAAATACACCAAAAATGGAAATTTTTTCGAAAAATACTGCTATGAAGACTGTGACCGAGGTGTGAACACCGAGCAGATAGATGATATCACCTAGCAAGCATTGCAGGTTGTCGTCGCAGTCAGGCGATGCATGGGTTCGGTGCCAGTTTGTAAACAGGAGGGGTCACCGCTATAGGCTGATGTGAATTTGTCCATCTTTTTCCTAGCCTATAACAAACCGCTAGCAGATGAGGGACAACTTCCTTCCTTTATCAATGGGGAATGCAACACCCTAGCGAACTGTCTTCAAACAATCAGCAGAACTCTCGCTCAGGACAAGGACTGGTAGCAATGCTTCAGTTTATACATGTCCCAGCTGTAGGAATCCTACAGACTTCACGCAAAATGTTAAACACATTTGCTTTCTGAATAAACACAAAATGAAGTGATTTACACAATAAAGGCAGATATTGATAAATAACATTTCTAGGTGTTATAAATATCCCGTGGAAATCTCCAGTGTATGTTAATACCTATTAACTGCATTTTACATATGTCTTTAAAACTAGTATATTATAAGTAAATTATTTATTTAATCTTGTTTTCTGTTAAGATGCAAAATCGTTTACTTTTTGCAAACCTCCATAGTCTTTACTATGTTAAATGTTAACAATTTCGCAATTACTAGGTGATATTCACGCAAACTGATTTTATAGAGAGGCAGTATTGTTCTCTGTTACGGAAAGCGCTCAGATAAAGTGATTCGCCAATTGTTACAAACACACTCGTTAAACCGACTGAAGGAAAAAGTACGTATTCAGTTCACAGCCAAAATTTCTGCTTACTTAAAACATACCAATCAACCAGGTAATTTTGGTTTTGTTATGTTCAAATACCATTTTGAGATATATATATATATATATATATATATATATATATATATATATATATATATATATAAATGGTCACACCCTCGAATAAATAAATGTTCTTCACACAAACCAAGCTACAACCCTGGTGGATAAAGTAATAAAATATATTTTAGCGAAAACATTGACTCACTAATTTCTCTAAGATATATGATTATAATCTTCCAGATCTACAGTTGGGAGATAAATGGAACACACATTCATTTTAAATACATTTTCCCAACAAATGCAATATTTATTTACATATACAAAAATCACATTCTTCTTAAAATATTTACATATATATATATATATATATATATATATATATATATATATATATATATATATATATATATATATATATATATATATATATATATATATATGCCGAAAAAAACACTAAATTTTCTTTTCTGGGAATGAGGTTGGTAACTTTTAGTTGATGTTGCAGGAAGACGAACTCGCTACTCTCAAATGTGTGAGAAGTTGTTATTCACAGTGGATTCTAGATGAGGTATTGGTTGTTAGAATTTCAGATTAGTTATTTTAAGACACTATCTGTCAGTTGATTGGTTCACGCTTGTTATGGCTGACAGTTTAATTGACTCATAGATGCTACTATGTCATTTAAATACCCCATGGGCGGTATTGCATATAGCAGAGCTGAATTTATTATGGCATTCAGTGTAGTGTTGCGGAAACAAATGTAGACATGAATTCTATCATATCTCACAGGGATACACCAGCCAACTGAATGAAGCACTGAAATACAAAAAGTGTAAAGTTTGGAGAGAAGATTTGACATACACATCGTACTGACATAGGGCAAGGCTCGCAGTTCAGAGGCTGTACAAATATTCTGGGTTTCGTGGAACGGGAAAAAAATTATGAATTTCTATTTGTATTAAAACCTTGCAGCAAATATTTTTTACCAGTACATCGGAGCAATTGAAGAAATTTTAACGGCTCTCGGAACAGGGGTTTTTGAGAATCAATGAGTGTGAAGCGAGGCGAGTAATGAAGCAGTGTCGAATTACGAGCTTTCTTATCGCTAATATACTTGTATTATTTATCACCAGCAGTGAAAATGCTGTATTGGGAGATATGCACATCCCTTTTTGATATCAGTTGTAAAGTCCACCTGCTTCCATGAGAACTAAATTCTTAAAGTCTGGTTATTAAGTAAGCTACTATGTTGTTGTCATAAAGTTCACCTAAATTGGATTAGTGTAGGACAGGGAGGGAATTACTTTGAAAATAAATGGTTTGCCTAACGTCTTCCTCTGCTGTGAGGGGTTTCAAATACTTACACCTTGCTGTTATACTAATTCTAGTAGGTCGGGGTGATTTTTAGTTAATTTTACCAAAGGAATTCTGCACCTCTGGGAAAACGAGATAGGTCTACATCACAGTCAAACCTACCGTTAACTATCTGCACGTCAGTTAGCCTGCCGGCGAACACGCTAGCCAGTATCTCATATCTGAGATTGGATGATGAACTTTTCACTAAAGGTGGAGACTTGGAAATCAAATTACTTTTTATCCCTGAATTAACGTAGCGAATTTGTGGAGGTAATTCAGTGGGTGGAGCTGGAAATGTTAAGTGTTTTGCAGTAGGTGGACTATGTTAAGCTGTCTGAGAAGCTAACTGAGGAGCTAACTGAGGAACTGTCTGAGGAGCTAACTGAGAAGCAGATTGGGGAGGTGGATTTGGATGTGGATGTGGAGATGGAGGTTTATGTGGATGTGGACATGGATATGGATGTGGAGAACCACTGCTGCGGCTTTTATAGTGTCTCTTTAAAGCATCTCTCCGAGACAACTGCTTCTGACAGATTTACATTCAAAACTCACATTCGAACTATTCATCTTGCAGGTCGTTCTGTCATGATGTCATAAATTCCAAAAATCTGTAAATTCTTTACCGCCAAAGCGACACAGCAAAGACATATTTGAGTCCATTCTATTCAAAGATTAGAATGAAACTTAAAGATGCACACCTTTTATAGGTAGTTATAGTCAAATCCAGGAATCAATTCGATTATATTAATCATTATAAACACAATATGTCTGAATTGTAGAAGGTTTTAAATGTGCATTTTTATACATAAGATGTTTGAATTCAAGAATGTACATTTAAATAGTTTTATGTATTAAATCACTTCCAATTTACTAAAGGTTTTTTAATCATTATCCCACACACAAACCCTTATGTGCAAATTAATTTAAATTTGAATGTTAAATGCATGCAAACAAAGTTTATGTAACATTTGATTTTCATAATATGGGAATATTACAATTCATGTATTCATAAAGTCAGTAAAACAAAAAAAAAATAGTTTCAAACCATTCATTTCGATACATTTGCTTACATAATACATTTTATCATCACTGTGTGTTTACAAAAACAATTTTTACATCATATATTTTCCATTCTCTCTTTGGCAATATTTACAGTATTTTCATCTGTTTGATTGTTATAATTTTCTGTGTATTCTGGTGCATGTTATATTATACATTCTGGTAAATCAGGACAAGTTTCATAAAAGTGCGAATTCACTTCTTCGATGCTCTCTGGTAGACTTGTATTCGGACACATATGGTATACAGGATATTTTTTTCATATTTGGACAAAATATTAAATCATTACATTTTTCGCCCTCTAAGGGACATTGGCTATTTTCAAAATGAAACAGCCCATCGCATATCTCTCCAAAATTACGTATTATTCCATTTAACAAACAAAAGTAATTCACTCTTGAGTTTCCAGGGGCAAGAGTGATGTAAATACCAGTTGGGTGGAAGAAAGGCATGTTTACAATAGGAATGTCACAAAGATACTAAAACTATTTATTTCCAAAACAAAGTCGAAATGGTTTGCTACAGCATGCTAATAACTTGCTAATATTAAATTTACATTCTGATTTCTGTATGTACGAGCATGCAACTTCGTTCTCATCTTGTTTATCCATCTTTACGAAGTAGTGGATTAGATACAATTATATACTTTATATATTTAACTTCACTCATCGTAAGTAATGCCATATGACTGGAATAATATCCATAAGCGATTCGGCAGGAGAATAATACTCTGTCTCACCCCAGTCAGACATCATTTCCCAAGTTAGCATTAATTTTGAGTTTTCCTCTGCAGAGAAGAATGTGGAATTAGATCCACATG
Organism: Dryococelus australis; assembly: GCA_029891345.1. Classification (NCBI taxonomy): domain Eukaryota; kingdom Metazoa; phylum Arthropoda; class Insecta; order Phasmatodea; family Phasmatidae; genus Dryococelus; species Dryococelus australis. The sequence goes on from CM056994.1 coordinate 111,829,351, forward strand.
TTTTACTCAATTATTTGAATGAGGGGCAATTGTATTCTTTCTGAATATCCATTACTTTCCCACTATACACACTTTTGAAAATGCATTTTTGCTCATCTCCACCTATATACATTTCACAATTATTTAGGTAATATTTGGAAATATCTTCAATATTCTCATACTCTATACATCCACTTTCCCATTCTAACCATGGTGATGGTTAGTAACCCATCTATTAGTTTTCTTGTGTATGGAAGATAGATATTTCCAGTCAAATGGTAATTTAAAGCTAAACACAGTTGTATGTTCTTCCATATCAGTGATAGCTAATTCTTAAATTTTTTTTTTCTGCAGACTGAAATCCATGCACAGTGCAAAACATCTCGTCGTAGTGGTGGTCTGTTGTCTACCGACTCAATTCATTATTTCCAACAGCTTATCTCTTACATTGTAACTCGTTAATCTGTAGTGAATTATAACAGCATAAGCCTGCGTATTTGCTGCTATTGGTGTATTTGCAATAATTTCAATTCATAAAATAAATTATGCCATTGGTAATTCGGTCATCCTGTTTGTTTACATCAAATACAAATAATATTCCTCTGGTTTTAAATTATTCTGATTCTAGGATCGGTGAACTGATTTTGTTATAATATATTTCCTGAAACTTTGTATACATATAATATAAAATAAAGAATACACCATTTTCAAAGTTCATATTTAAATACACATAGGGGTAAGCTTGACTGTTTAGATACAGTTAAATATTTTTCACATTTACTGGAAGATAAGTCAGTGTATTAGGTTTTTCAATTATTTAATATCCTGGAGCTACAGCACATGTGAATTCATGTATTGTATTTGTCGGTTTTCCATTCAAATTTGAACCACCTACAATATGAACATTTATACGACATACATTTACTGACAATATAGTACCCTTTTTTGATGATCTACTTTCTGAATTTTTTTCCATGTTTGGAGTCTTTTTGTTGTTGCCTAACTTTATAAGGTGTCAAATACATTCCTTTACCTTTTGATTTAACTACTCTACTCATTGCCGAAAAACCCCTCCGAGGATTCATCCACGAGCAGTTGATGCTGGAAATAGCAACAGAATGATTCCTCCTTTCGTTGTTTTTAGTTTTGTTTTGCATTTTAAGCCCATGCCTCTCTTCACCTTCGTGTCATAACTTTATCAACAAATTAAGCTCCAGCTTTTCACCTGTAGATGTAGATGGATTCTTCCCTATATTTGTTGCTTTCTCAGCTAGAATTGCATTCACTATATGTCTTTCTTTCAGGTCGTTTGTTCGATCATAAACTATATCATCTTACTTACACTCATTATCCAAAGGGTTTATTCGTTGATCATTCTGTGCCAAACGTTTTGCAAGCTTAGCACCTGGTCTGCATTAATTGTATTTTGGTAAATGTTTTCCAAATGGTAATTTATTAATCAATGTATTCAATACACCACGTCCTTTTTTGGTATGTTGCATTACATTAGTACATTATATTATGTTACAATATGATATATCACATTATGTTACATTACAATACATTACATTAGTATGTTATATGTTACAATATGTTTCATTAGTATGTTACAATAAATTAGAATACATTGTGTTAGTACATTATATTATAATACTTTACATTAGTACATTGCAATATGCTATACTGTATATTTGTGTCGAAATGAAGATTATAAAACAAAATGTACATCTGCCGGTAATTGTAAATATGAAAGAAAGTGTTATTGAACAGAAACATGGCATTGTTTTACAATCAAAATATATCTTGCATAATAAGCCATCCTCCTTCATGTGGGAAAACTTGTGTTATTATATCGCTGTTGGAGCATCCGAATACATTTAAATTTGAAAACATTTATGTGTTTTCTAAAACAATTCAACAAGAGAAATATAAATAGTTAGCGAGTATTTTGTCGTTTATTGAAGGAATGTGATTTTCCCCTTTACAAATAAAGAAGTTATTGTGCCTCCTAATGAAGCATTGCCCAATTCTGTATTTATTTTTGGCGCTGTTTGGTGTGAACCACAGAGTGAAATACAACAATTTTTCAGTTCTGGTCGAAATTCGCAAAGTTACGCACATATACCGAAAAATAATTTACATGAAAATGCAAACACGGTAATTGTGTTTAGAATGGATAGTATGAATCTGCAACATATTTACAATGGTCATATTTTAGGCTATATGATATATACAAAGTTTAAATATATGTATTTTTCCTGTTGGAAATAAAAATAGGGTTTTTTGGTGACTATACCAACACTTGCCCTATATAAAGGCATACATAGGCCTGGTTTTGACAGTTTTTTATTTCAGGCGAAGAATGATGAGTATTTCAAAGTTTGAACATAGCAGTACAAAACCCAATCATTACAATAGCTGTTAACCATAAATCGAGATGGGAAATGTGATTTGAATGGGTATATATTACATAATATTGGTATGGCTGTAAAAGATAGTGATGTGGTAAATAAATGTTATGTGGAAGACTTAAAACACTATTATGTTAAACGTATTTAATTCACAATCAAACAATTTTCAAGAGAAATTAATTAAGTTAGTGGATTTGAATGATAATGTATATAAAAACACGAGTATAATTGCAAACATTTAAAGCAATATTAGCACTTACTTGTAGAGTAATGAGTTTAGAATAAAATAATGTTTAAATGGATTTTGTAAGGATTTCAATGTTATGACAAACATAGTTTTTACAACATAACTTATATAAATGCAAAAAAATTACAAGTTTAAATTAATTAAGCACGAAATGCTGCTATTACAAAAAAACTTGAAACACTAAAGGAACAAATAATGCAATATTTAATAGATGAATTGATTAATAAAAAATTTGGTTTAGTTACACAAACAGATTTGGGAACACAAATGAATTATTTTATCAATGATTTGAAAGCTAAAACTGTAGGTAAGTTAGAAACAGTTTTTAGTTAAGTGGATAAGATTGAAAAAGCTCAAAGAAATCGACCTACTACATCAGTTAGAAAAGCAATGACTTACTTCACATATAAAAGATTGAATTTAATGTAATATAATCAAAACATGTTTGCCTCTGCTTCAGAATTACATATTTGTAATTCAAACGAGCCTGTATTGAAGAGGATGTTTTAAAGGAAGAAATATTTAAACCTGTTACGCGTATAATGGATACATTGCATTCTGTGTTGAATAAACCCAAAGAAACAGCTTTGGAAATTAAATCGGAAGAAGAACATTTAACAAAGAAAAAGCAATCTCCTTCTCATCTAACACAATGTTATTTATATTTACAACATTCTTCACCTCTGTGCGATACAACATTTGGTGTTTATCGAAATAAAAATGTCTGGTTCTTGGGAGATTCGGTAAATAAATTTTTGCCTGACAATAAAACTAAAATAGGCGACTATGCAACTGATGTGATTCAAGGATTGTTTAAATTATTTTCTTATAAAACTTTCTAAATGAATATTCCGACACTGATTTACAGAAATATAAAGATCTTATTCATCGAACGAATGCTAACATTCGTTCAGGAGATGAGAACCACCCGAAAATACACTTAATTCCCAATATTGTCGGAAGTGGAATATATTAATATGGAATTGACAACTGCTTTTCACATGTATATTGGAATAATCCTAATGAATTGGTCGATATATTAAAACTTCTCATCGCTTCGAGAGATTCTGGGAATGATTCAGATACAAATGAAATTAGTTCTATTATTGAAGAGTCGAAGGAAAATGTTTATATTACCAATAAAGTTTAATAAGATTTCTCAAGAGCTTCATGCTTCTGCAAGGATAAGATACCCTAGAAGAAGAGCTATAACTCTTGGTTTTAATGATCTTTTTCAAGTTGATTTGTGAGAAATGTCATTGCTTGCCACATATAATAAGGGATACAAATATATTTTAATCTTAATAGAGGTTTATTCGAAATATTGTTGGGGTATACCATTGAAAAACATAACTGGGAAACAGGTTAGCGATGCAATGAAGATTGTTTTGAAAGAGAGAACGCCCAATTAACTCCATACCGACAGAGGATTTGAATCTTTTTTTACACAGTTCCGGAAACTAATGACTGAATAGGGTATTAATCACTACACAACATATTTGGAGCTTCAAGCCAGTGTTGTGGATCATTACAAAAATTGATTATACAGTTAATATATAAACATTTCACATCGAAGGGGACTTACAAATGGGTTGACATTTTGGCTGAAATGGTTAAATTTTATAGTTCCAGATATCACAGAACTATCAAAATGGCTCCCAAAGAAGTCGTGGATAATAGTTTAGTGAAAACTATTTATAATAATGTTAAAATCATCGATGGAAGAAAACCAAAGTTCAAAGTTGGGGAATTTATACATATCTCGAAGCAGAAAGGGATCTTTAGGAAGAAATTTATGGAGAATTAGTCTTTTGAAATATTAAAAATGATTTCAATTAGACAGACACATCCCAAAATGTATTATATAGAAACATGTGATGGAGAACCAATAAAAGGTGGATTTTACAAATATAAACAGCAAAAAGCCAGTTCCCAAATGAATATTTGATTGATAAAACCATTAAAAGGGAAGAAGATATGCCCTTGGTTCGATGGAGCACTTTTTCAAATGCACACAATTCGTGGATTAAGAATCAAGATCTAAAAGATTGTAATGCAATGTTTGTAAAATTATGATACTAAATAAAAGACTTAAAAAACTATATTTGATGTGTTATTTTATTTAATAATCCCCAGGATGGGGATTGGATGTACAATTTATTGTGCAATCAATCCCTTGTTGTTTGGATTACCACTTCATTGGATTAACATAGGAGTGATAATCCAGTGTGATTAAATCCTTTTAATTGTGACATCATTCATATTTAAGAGAAAATACATTACATTTGACATGTAATTCAATTGGTAACTGTCATAGATTCGTTTAATTGGAAATCCGCATTTAGGTGTTAATTTTTTGTGTTTTGGTGCATATTGTAATTCATTGTGTTTGGGTGGTATTCAATTGCATTAGATTCTTTTTAATGTAATGGATTTGATTGTTTTAGATGTGTTACATTTCTTCGAAATGGGATAAAATTTTGTGGAATTTTACAGCTTAAAGACATTTAAGTCGTGATTTGTTTACTTCGTTGTTGTAATTTCCTGGAATTGAAATATTTTTTCGCGGAATTTTTCAACTTAAAGGCATTTGGGACGCGATTCCGTTTTAATGTTATTTAGAATATATTTGTAACATTATATATTTCTTGGAATTTGGATATTGTTTCCCGGAATTCGTTTCTCAGATTAGATTTCTCCTTTATCTTGTGTTTTTTGATTTTATAATTGTGACGTGATTCATAGTTAGTTTATTGGAATACATTTCTGGGATTCATAATTGTTTGTGGTAGGTTATATTAGTTTGCTTGTAATGATACAGTTATTGGAAATTTGTTAGTTTTAAGACAGCAAAATAGTATTCCCCATGCTAAAAACTTTCTATGCTGAAATCATCATTTACTATGTACAATGTTTTGTACAATGTAGTGTGTTTTTCTAAAGTGTATGTTTAAACAATTGTTTTATGGTGTAAACGATATTTACGGTGTAAATGATTTCTATGGTGTACACTAGTTTTAATGGTGTACAGTACTTTGGTGGTGTAAGATTCAAAAATAAAAAAATTGCATTTAAGATGTAAATTTTTTGCTCTTGAACAAATGGCTTATAAAACTGGGCTTAAAATCCAATGCAGTATTGTAAACACAGTCCGCTTGCTTTAAAACTTGTGAAAGAGAGGCTAGAAGAGGCAGGTGGAGGAAAATCTTTGTGTAAAGGGGAGACGAACTGCAGTGAGGGTGACGCGCGTCATGGTGTGAAGTTTGTTGGCGTGGTGGGGTAGGAAGGGAAGTGTCCAGTATCCCTCCTGCTGTTGCGCATGTGTGGAGGCGACCACCAGGTTCTGTGCTTGAAGAGAAGGTTGTCAGGCAGATGGAAGCAGGTGGGTATCTATAGTGGTGCACGATGTGGGCTGCAACATTTTCCTTAATCATTCTCTCATACCATCACCTGCTCTGCATCATGCACATCTCCCGCCCACATGCGAGCCAAATTCCCAGCCTATGTGCTCCAAACTTACATTCGCGGGATATTCTGCTCGAAGTCCGCGTGCGGGTCACTCTCATCGGCTCTCGAGAGCTAAGTTTCGCTCGCTCCCCACACACTCAATTCTCGACCATCCTCTAACTGGCGTTGTACATGAGACATTAGAATGACTCGTACACGTGTATTTTGGAAAAACATGTCGCTGTAGTCGACTGCTTTTCCCAAATAAATTTGGAACTGATTTTTACTTAACACAGAATAATAGACTTCACCGAAATTATATTATATTTTGCTATATTATAGTAGTGTCTAAAAATTCTGGGCTAGGAAAATGAAATTTGTAATTTTTGTCTGCTAGATGAATAAATATGTCTTATTTCAATACTTATAAAAAACATTTTATACAAGTGAATCAAATATGTCTTATATTTCTGTGTAATTTTTATTTTTTAAATTCATAGTTTGCTTGATTCAAATATATATTGGTTTTTGGAATGTTAAATCTGGGGATTATCTCGGGGATTAAAGACACTTTATTTCAGGAATATAAAATTTCATCAGCGAGAGTTGTGAAATTTTATTTCACTGAGAATATGTCAACCTCTTGCATCTCGAAAAATATGAGGAAGATTCAGTGACCGAGCGAAAATAACAGTTTGTTGGGTGAAGGGGAAATAGCTCAGGTCAGTTCAAAATCCGTACTGTCTCCCCAAGGAAACCATCGCTTTGACCTTGAAGCATGCCTGCATTCATAGCCAAGGCAACACTTTGGGAGTTTAGGGAGGGGGAATGGCCAGTTTCCGAGAATTCCCAAAAATGTATCACTTGAATGCTGTAAGGGGAAGTGGTAAAGCCCTCCGTAGACAGGGGCAGTCAACCGCAAAAACACTTTCCGACCTTGAGGAGGGTGGGTATACGTGCAGCATTAGAAGTAACAGTTCTTGGGCTGTGTGGTCAGAGGAGGTGATAGCAGCTAAACAGGTTCTTGCAGTGTTGGATCGACACCAGGGTGCATGTCCCGGAGTTTGGAAACGAACTCTGCGTTGGTGGTTGGGAGGAGGGGAGAGATCATCGAATAAGCGGCCGTTGACAATGTCTGGGCTGTGTGGACTGAGTATTTCTCCGCAAACGTGCTCTGGCGAGCGGTGGGGGTGGGGTGTAGGGAGAACTGGAGCATTTGGCCTTGGGAAGAGCGATGCGGAGGTTTCTCGAGGGCTTCCACCATCTTAGTACATAGCCAATATCATGCTTCATAGATGCAACACTGGATCTCTCGACTTCACCGAGCTTCGGAGTGTGGTAGGCACAATTAACATTTTATAATGTACGCAGTTTAATATAAAACTATTTCAACAGAAAACTTTTCTTTAATTTATCGGGAAAAAAAAATATACATTTTTTTGGGATGGTGCCTTTATCATGTAAACCCAGTTTCTGTGTTCGGTAGACGAAACTTGGTATGATTTTCAACTCGCATTTGTGTTACCAAGTGTTCTCTATTTACGAGACTTTACAGAAATGAAATTTGTAGTATGTACCTTACTTTTTAAATAACTCACTTTAATACATTAATGTACTTGTAGGACGAATCAAATTGTTAACAGTAGCTTGGTAGATTTTCTGTCAGTCGTAAATTTCTACTCACTTGCCTTTAAGACACCAGCTGTGCTACATGTATATAAGCAGGCGCACCTCATATGATACACTCATTCATCGAGTGACCTCCAAGGTGGACGGATGTGTTGTCGGGGAGCTACTGCTGCCATTTCATTGTGTGTTTTTTTAAAGTGTATGTTTAAAATTCAACTAGTCTAATTTATGTGTTAGTATGTGCATCGTTAACATAATTTTATCCATTTGTCATGTATATCGTAATCACATGTATTTCCGAGTAGCTATAATCTTAGTCGTTTGACCGCCTCCGAACGCGCTCCACATATATATTGTCAGGCTCTCGACATAAGATCGACTCAGTGCTTCACTGAGCGCGCAGTAGGACAGATGTGTTTTGCGAGAGGTGCGATTTCATTACATGTGTTAATTCATTAATTTTTACGTGTGGATTACATTCCTCCTCGCCAGTCTCAAAGGCAGACTGACATGTACAGTATGTGCGAGAGGCATCAAGTAGTGTCATATATCTTGATATTGTGTTCGTTAGCTGTTTAATTTATAAGGGACATTTTTTTTATTCGTTAATTCCATACTGCACACTCACGTAATTGTGATATTCACATAGTTGTGTTCGTTCGTTCGTCATACTTCTCTCTTCCGTGTTATTTAAAATATGTAGAACTCGTTTAAACACTCTGAATTTCTCTAACATTTAATTGCATTCCGAATAATACTATCTTTCAAAGTCGCCTATCTACCAACACCGTCTACGAGCAATATCACTAACAAACAAAAATTAATACACTTAGACAACTCTTGCAAAAAACTCGCCACATATATATCCTGTCCCCAACACGTGGCACCTCAATCTTGTGCCAGAGCTCTAAGTGTGAGGACTTACCAGAGCTCCTGCTCCCCACAAAAAGAAAGAAAATAATAACATTTCCCTTAGTACACTCTTGCACCAAAAAATTAAGCCTTCCAATAAATTTAACCCTTTCCATTTGGGTAACCCTTTTTGATCAACCCTTTCAATTTTTGATCGGATTAAGGATCAACCCTTTCAATCAAATCGATAATCCATCAATTTATTCGAAATAATCCCAATTAATCCCTGGTGAAGCAGAAACATCCATCCCTTACTACTTACAGCATAGTTGGAAGTGTCCCACTAAAATTTTCTTGTCTACTTAGAATAATACATAATCTGTCCTGCTAATTTCAGCAATTTACACTTCCGAGTGTTGCTGACGTAATATTACGTTGCACAGAACTTTATGGAAACTGCTATCGAAGTATAATTTATCGTCTGTTTTTTTTACCCGTTCGGTCACACATGAATTTCCGAGTTCAAGTGTTACAATAACGTAATTTTTTGCTATGCGCTGTACATGTCTTGTAATACAACCCGAGAACATCGTACTAGGTGCTCGAGGATATTTCCTAACCATTCATGTGAGAGAGGTGTGGAAAACTCCACAAATCAGATTATCCACACACAGAAGACTAGACACGGATTCGTTGCTGTGTACAGTTCCGGTCATAATTATCATTCATATGCAATGTGTCCACAGTCGTGGGCAAGGCGACTGAACGGGTTAATGAAGTCGGATGTTGCAATGTCACGGCAAACTCCAAAACGAAACAGTTAAATACATGCGACACGTAGGTAGCACCCAAATTGCAACTCTGTAAGGCATACGTTAAAAAGTTTTTTTAGGTGTCACAACAACCCTGGAGGTGTTACCTGAACATCGTGGCACATGCTGAGGTACATGTCACCAGCCCACCCCCCCCCCCCCACCTTCACCGATCGCAATCAAATTTTGTAGTTTATTTGTGCTCAGTTTGTGCTAATTTGTGCCGCAAATATTGGAGTTTATGCTCATCAATTTTCTGGGATATTAGCATATCAAGGGGGAGGGGGTAAGGACATGCCAGCCCCCCCCCCCCACCACCTCTGATCAAAATAAAAAATCGTGATCTATTTGTGCTCAGTTTGTGCTTATTTGTGCCGTAAATATTGGAGTTTGTGCTAAACTAGTAACTGAGATATTAGCATATCATAGAAAAGGGGGGGGGGGAGGCTGGTGATGTACTAGCCCCCTCCCTTCACCGCCTCCGATCTCAATAAAAATTTGTAGTTTATATCTATTCTCAGTTCGTGCGCCCAACCATCGCCTGTTATTTCCACAACAACCAACCAATAATCAGTTTATATCTGCATGAGAGTATTTAGTACTGTGAAGTCTAACCTACAGGGCATTGAACTCGCGAATTTCTCTGGTCTCTGGATATTAGCATATATTGTGGGGCAGGGGGGAGCGGAACGTGCTGGATGCAAGCAAGCTCCCCCCCTTTTTTTTCTACGTCCAGGATCTCAATAAAATTTTGTAGTTTGTGTTCAGTTTGAGCTAATTTGTTTCCCTCAAATATTGGAGTTTGTGCTAATCTAGTTACTGAGACATTAGCATACCATGGTGGAGCCTGTAGACATGCTCCCTCTCCACCCCTTAGACATCAATCAAATGAAACATTGTAGTTTATTTGTACTCAGTTTGTGCTTTTGTGTGCCGCAAATATTGAAGTTTGTGCTAATCTAGTACCTGAGATATTTGCATATCAAGGAATGGGGGGATGTGCTAACCCCCCCCCTACCCACCCACGATCACAATAAAATTTGGTATATTATTTAGTTTATTTGTGGTCGGTTTGTGCTAATTTGACCCCCAAATATAGGAGATTATGCTATTCTAGTTATAGAGGTATATTGTCATATCGTGCTGGGTATTCGGGGTTATGTTACCATCCTCTCCAGTTGTGATATTAATAAACGTTCTGTCATTTGTTTATTTCTAGTTTGTGCGATTTTGTCCCGAAAATATTACTTCTAGACGTTTTGACTGTTTGTCGTGAATATGAAAGAAAATCAGACGAGGGAAGCGTGACTTAATTAACATTCGTTGTGCGTACCTATGCAATAGCGGAAACTCGATAAAAATATGCCAAACACGGCAAATATTCATTTATTTATAGGTTTCAGGTTCTTTAAAATTGTTTTGTTCTAAAAAACATTTACTTTTAGTATGAATAAATTAAAGCGCTTGTATTATTGTGACACGCTTGTATACGAATGTATTGCCCGTCTTCATAATACCTAAAATCACACAAACACACACATTAAAATATATTGTTCTAACAAGAGATACTGATAGGAGCCAAACTCAGATGTTTGATTATACAGCCCACAACTGGTAAACGCCGAACCAAGACAACTCACAGAATAAATTATTACTGAAACTACCATATCATAAATAGTTAGAAGAGTAGAGAGTATTTGAGTATTATTTAATTGAAAGAAGAAGAACATTTTATTGTTACATGGCTGAAAGTGTTAGTTATTCACTGATATGCAGTTAAGTTACGGATATCAATATTTCATAGTAATACTTTGAATTTATCGGCTAGTTGCTAGCACTAGCTTGGCTTGTTCAAAATTTTTTTAAACTGAATTGATTAAGTTCACATTGGAAATTGACAGATTATTGCATCAGTAAAGCAAAGAGAAAATTATATCTCAGAGCTTTTGTTTCCAGAAAAAATTACGTCAGTAAAAAATAAATGTGTAAATAAAGTATATCAGACACTGCTCAACTCGTTTTCTCAGTTAACTGGCATAATTATAAAACCAGCGTAGAATAGTCATGAAAACTATTATAAAAAATATGTATGTTTGGAATTCGTACAAAAGAAAAGAATTTTCCATGTTGTCTCTGTGAATTACATGACACTATTTGGGCTAAACAATCCCTTGCACCATCTAAAGCATTAGTTACAAAAAAACCTGAAGATAAAAAATTTAAATATTTACATAGCCCCATTGAACACAATCTGTTTGCAACTTGTTTCAATAGTTGACACTTTTTCCACACTTTGTTTTATATTTGAAACTTAATTCAAACTCTTAGTTAACTCGCTGTGGCCAGCAATCTGGCAATATTACTTGTTTCTGCGGTTGCAAACATATCGCTAACATAGTTTTTTATCTTTTGATTAACCCAACACTAACATATTTCTGTTATATACACTGAGCTCTAACAAAATCAGAAAGATAGAGTTCACTACCAAGTATATAAAGCATGGAAACAAAGTTTCAAAAATTCTCATAGTAAAATAATCCATCATATTTGTTCTTTTTCACTATAGTGTTGCTTTGGGAAATTTAGTAATTTCGCTAAACTAACTTAAATATTATATACATATTAATACATATTGTTAACACTTCACATTCTGTCTTATTTATAATTGTTCACTGTTAGTCTATCTATAGATATAAAAGAGTTTCCTAATGCCTAGCTCACCACAATATTCTCCTCTGGCTGTGATGTTGATGAGTTTGTCTTCGTAAGGATATTCTGTCACGAAAGTGGCCAAAACCCGCCTGTTGTATTTCAATCAAGCATAGGGAATATCTCGTAATTTTCCTGCATAAAGTGTAGTTTCGTCAGCTTTCATTAAAGTATCAATGCACTAATTAATGATCACAATTACTTCTTGCGTTTATTCATTTCATTTGAAAGTCGGCGATATTCATGTTATAATGGTTACTGCCACTAGATAACTATGCCCCCTACTGTTTTACTCAGTTGTGAGTTTTACTGCAATTTTTCTGTTTCGTATTTGTTTTGCATCATAAAGAGGTTAGGCAAAAAAACAAAATTGCAGTTTCATTAGCTTTGCAAGTGCTACTGTTACTACAGTGGGACGAAGTGGTGTCATCAAGTTGTCTTGTCATTTCGATAACTCAATGCATTTGGACCTGTCGTGTGACAACAGATAAAGCTGAGGTTATTATAATTTCGTTTCCAGAAGGTTGGTTATTAAATAAACTATTTTTATTTAGTGTCCGGAGTTTTATTGTTTCTCATTCCAGTAATGTGTTTACTAACTAAATAAAAACGTTTATGCCATTAGACACACGTTTCGTGGTTCTTTGAATGTAAGGTTTTAGCTAACACTCACAACGTCCATTAAATATTTTCTCATAAATTGGAATCATTCAGAAGAACGCATTTCTTTAATACAGTTGATCTAATTTCGGTAATGTTAATGCAATAGTTTTATTGAGAATCCAGCTATACAAATATGAATAGTTAGGTGATGATGTGGCCTAACGGCTACTGTACTCAGCCGCAGTAGTCAACTCGCAAATAGTTGTTAGACCTAGCCTATGAACATGAAATTGTTATCTTTGGATTAAGTTTTGATAAATTCTAAATTGCAATACATGCATAAGGTAAACCTACATGTTAGCAATTTATATATTACCATAGTATGTGTTAAAAGAAAAGGTAGGATGTAATAACACATAGTTTTGCAAAGCAAGACTTGCGAAGCGAGCTCAGCGATTAAAAAGAGCGAGTAAAATAAAACAGTGAACTTAATGGCAAGCGGATTGGGAAGAGGAGCTGAGGTGCCGGCCACCCGCTATGATATCCCCCAGCCAGCATATTATACCTGGGTTATCACGACCAATGACCTTGACCTTTACTCCATGGCCATGACCTTGGATGACCTTGAACCCAAACAATGCTACAAATTATAGAAAAATTTCTGAATAAAAATTAAAGAATCATGGAACATATAGCATTGCACCACCCTCCCCAGACTCCCCACAAACCAGCTCCCTCCCAAATCCACCCCTACCCAATCATATAAAAAATCACAAATATCGACAAAAATTCTAAAAGACGTCGAAGTTGCAGCGTTAAGCCACCCCACGTTTAGCTCACCTCAACACATCCACACCTCCACCCCATCACAATAATAATTAAATAAAAAACACAAAAATTGAAAAATTATTCTAAAAATGGAGGAAAATATGACATTGGCGACTACGACCATCATGTTGGTTCTTGTCGCCTTTACATTGACACCAATAACTTTGAACTTGAAAATAAAAAATATCAAATCTAATAAAAACCGGAAAAATAGAAATAAAATCATAATAGAAAAAATTAGAAATATTTTTAAAACATGATGAAATTATATAACACATTATTCGAAAATGTATTTTAAAAAAACCTATATTACTAGAGATACCTCCAACACCACGCCCGGCAGATTACTGATCCAAACCACTATTTTGGGATAAATTTTTTGGTTTTAAGCATTATATGCCTTTCGAGATGGTGGCCATAGGTCAAGGTAAATGTAACACGGCGTCATCCAAGACACCCATTATGGTGTTGCGGTTCTTGCTGTTGCGAGCTGGTTAAATGTTTTTCCTCTGGGTGTTCCCCTGTTTCATATTTACAAAATATGTCTTTTTTCTACTTCCCCTTTTAATGTAGTATGTTTGTTTTTAAAATACATGGAAGTTTTCCGGCATCTGCGTGTTTTCCAATCATCATTACCAGTACCCACTCGAATGGTGTATGTGTGTTGCCACGGTACACTCTCATATTTTTACATGAAACATGTATGGTAGAAGATCTTCTGATTATTTGCAAAGGAATGCAAGTCTGGCAGACATGAATCTAAAAGTATAAACAAAAATCTCGGCAGGAGCCAGTCTGCAGGAGTCAGTCTGCAGGAGTCAGTCTGCAGGAGACTGTCGGCAGGAGATAGTCTGTCGGAGGCAGTCGGTCGGAAACAGCAGGATTCAGATTGTGGAGAAATATTGCTGTGGATTGATGAGGATTCTGGAGTGATTGCAGAGCATGCGGGGCTGATGCAAAGCATGTGTAGTTGGTTTTGGAGCATGTGGTGCTATTTGCGGAGCATACGGAGATAATTGTGGATCATGTGGAGCAATTGTGGGGTATGTGAAGAGAATGTGGAGCATATGAAGAGATTGCAGAACATGTTGAACGATTGTTGAGTGAATTGGGAGCACGTAGAGCGATTGTGGAGCGAGTGTGCTGTGTGTTGTGCTGGATGTGGTGCGTGTGGTGCTTATTGTGGTGTGTGTGGTGCTGATTATGGTGGAAAGTTTGATGGAAAGATTGCGAGACTGATGAAAAGATCGGAAGACTTATTTAAATATTACGAGATTGATGGACAGATTACGAGATGAACGAAAAAAATGTGAATATTGATGAAAAGTTTTCAAGATTTATGGAAAAACTGCAAGATTGATGGAAATATTGCGTGATTGATAGAAAAATCGCGAGATTGATGGGAATAATGCGAGTTTGATGGAAATATTGCAAGCTTAATAAATAAAAATGTTCAGGGGGTCGGGAGGTGGTATGGTGTAACTCCAATGAAATTTACAAATGAGCCAATAAAAATCTGTGGAGGGGTTGGAAGGGATCCAGCTGTACGAGTAATTGGAATGGAGGTCCTGACTAACCAGTCAAACTATGATCTGGTGGGGGAGGGGAATGACTATTAATCAATTTAAAAAATGTGATTTGGGTCAGTCGTCTACTGGGCATGGTGCTGTGGATACCTCCATGAATAAAAGTTTTAAAATACATTTTTATAAATGTTGGATTTCTTATAATTATTTTGTAAAAATATTATTTAACATTTTATGCGTTTTTTTTTTTTGCCTATTTGAAAATTCTTTTTGATTTTCGGTTTTTGAGTTCATAGTCACTGATATAAATGTAAAAACTTACGACAAACACGATGTATTTTCCCTTAAAAAATAAAAATTATTATTTTTTGTTTTTTATAACTTTCTTGAATTTTTATGATTGTGAAGGGGATGGTAGTAGGGAGAAGGTGAGGTGAGCATGGCATGGGGAAGGTGGGTTAAAGCTATTTTTGTATCTAGTTTTTTTTTAGAACTTTTCAGTTTTTTTTTTTTTTTTTTTCTTAGAACATCTTTAAAAAAAATTAGGACTTTTTGGGTTGAAGGTCATCCAAGGTCATGGCAAAGGGTCGAGATCAAGTTGGGTTAAGATAAAGGTCACCCCAATTCAATATGGTGGCTTGGTGATGTCATTCAAAGTAGGTGGCTGGCGCCCCAGCTCCTCTTCCCCATCCCCTTTTCATCGTGCCTTCTAGTGTTTTCTACTTCGGCTAAAATAAATCAATTTGAGAAATATTGGAGTTTGGCCTCGTAATGTGACTGGTCCAGTCCTTTCGCCATACACATGACATGCCTCACTGACTAGTGATTTCAGCCAACAGGGAACCTACGATAATTTGACTGACTTTCCAAGTTATATAGTTAATTAATGGTAGGACATGTGTGAAGCAGATGCAGTTGGGTAATGCCAGTTGTTATTCAGGTAACGGAAACTACTTAAGAGTGGGTTTATTGTAAAATATAGAACTATTCGTCGTGTGATTGACTAGTATAGATTAGAGAAACGGTTATGATTATTTAGAGAACGGTGTACTGTTGTATGCCAGTCAAACTGAAGCTAGATCGAACAATTTACAACTCTATGTGTGGCAATGATTGTAAAAATATAGTTATACTATTAAGATATTATGCTATACAAGACGTACATAACTCGTGAAGTGGCATTACAGGAACAGGAATCATCAAGTGCCAGTAATTTCAGTTGTCATTAAAAGTATTAACCACCAGTATTCCAACTCTGCTAAGACATACAGATAATGGAACACATAAAAACTATTAGACATAATATTGATTTTCAAATTAGTTGACTTAATTTTCGAACATCAAGTAACTCGAGTAGCCAGTTTCGTGAAAAACACCCATAAGAATCGAATAAATTAAATAGTGCAGAGCAGTAATTCACAGTTGACTGTAACGTCTTGTTTAGCCATGCTGGAGGAATTGCATAAATCATTATAAATTTCCCATTTTAGATCTGGTCTCAGACAACATGCAATGTAATGGCCCACAACATTTATACCCAAGGTCTTCTTGTATCTCATAGAGTCAGAAGATTAAGTTGTTGCTACTACGCCCCGGAGGAAATATGTGTCACCAGATTTCTTCAGTGCTATTTTTCTTGGGACATTTTTGAGTCGGACTTCAAAGGGATAGGCTATGTCAGAGGGATTAGACACGATAGAAGAATTCACAACTTCTATCAGCAAGTGTTGGTTGGAAGAAGTGCTTACAATGGTCTTTAGGACATCACAATTTTTCGAACAATGCATTTTTTCTTCAGCGAGGAACTGATTTATCATGCTTCCAGGTTGTTAAGGAACTGAATTTATATAGCAATAGAAATAACAGGTCTCAATATGCTATTTCTTGTCACACATTTGTGCACTTAAAAGTTTCAGTTACTGAAGGAAAGTCTGCTTATAGTCTGCTTGCCATTGCTTTTGCCGTTGATGTTGAGTTTACTTGAGACATATTAGTTGACAGAATGGAAGATTCGCATGTAGGACACCGAATCTCAGCTCTCTGTCTGTATGTTCCAGATGTGATGTTGTTCCGTGCTAAGTTCTCAACAACTTTGAAAATGGTAATATTGTTATTGTTTTGTACGAAATCCTTGTAATGTACACTGTCGGTATACGATGTAGCTAAGATCTGGACAAGTGAATCAAATGAGCAGGTATTGGTGAGGATAAATTTTTGTCCACATAGAGAAATCGCTTTCAGGCTACTGACTCCGTTACCATTCTTAAGCAAGCCTACTGTCACCGCACTTAAGGGTGTCGACATACTAATTTCTTCAAATTTGCTGCCCAGCTCCATTTAAGAGTAGCGCTATCTTTTCTTTGGTGGAAGTGAAGCGATCCCTCTCCAGTTTTCTTTAGCACGATTTTCTTGAATATCCTTTGCAGAACTACCGTTCCCAGCAGTTCTCACTTTATCAGAATATTTTACGCATAAGCATTTCTCACCATATCCTTCTTCCGACCTGTCATACGGGAGTGAGCACTCACTGAATGCTGCATGAACTGGAGTGCCACAGGCAGAGCAGGTGTGTGCACCAGTAGGATAATCACCTCTGGAACATGCAAAGCACTTCGGGTTGTAGGCAGAAATAATTACAGTTTTATATTTAGAATTGTTCAATTTGTTGTTCCCGATTACATCACTTCCATCTTCTCTTGTGGTGTTTTGTAAGATATCCAGTGATACAGCATTTTGGATAACTTGAGCCATCTGTCTCTCTTTGCATTAAAACCTTTTTCCTTGGAGACGTCGCTGCAACCAATTTCATTTCCCCATCCAGTGATCTTAAGTGGATTTCTAGGAATCTATCCACAGTGGTTGGCAGATGCACATCATGGAAAGTGCAGTGTTTGATGTCATTGAAAATGCTTTCTACTGACGCACTTGAAGACGTCAGGGAACCATAAACAAACTTAGGCACCATTATCGCAGACCTGAGAGGCAGGAACTCCATAAGTTTGGCTATACAAACCACAATTTCAGGTATAAAATGAAGATTGTCATGATCTCCTTCTTCTTCTGCGAGGTTACCTTTTCCCTCTGATATTATTTGATGTGCCCACTTCATGAAATCGGTAGGTGTTCCATCTTCATTTTCCACTCCCTCAGGAAATCTGTTCTCCTTTGGGTAATTATCATCGTCTAAAATCGTGTCGATTGCTGACTGAAGAGATGTGTTCAACCCTGATGCAAATACATTTTTTAATGTGGTTTTTGCCTTTTCATATTGTGTGATTTCTTCTGTACTTGCGCTAGTTACTTCAGTTTCACTCAATGCTACAAGACAAATGCACTCCAGAATATGATTTACTTCTACTGCATTCTGGCACTGAACAACTAATGCTAAACTTCGGATATAAAAGTTTCTAACTCTTTGTGGTTTTCCATGTAATGGGGGTAAACTGGTTATTAGTTTTAACGTGTGTGTGCAACAATCACACCGCACAAAACAGCTAGAAATGAGAGAACTACAATAAAATTGGTTTTCATAACAGTTTTCTAAGTACTCTGAAAGAAAGGTGAATTGGGTGAAGCTTTTTACTAATCCAGAGAGAAGGGCCACTGAATGATCACAAACTGCCTCTTTCGGGACTGGTGCACCACTCCGTAACCATGATTCCAGGAAATGGTGTATTCTCAAATTATTATGAGATTCCGAAAGCATGTTGGCAGCAGTGTACTGCCCACCAGCTTCATGGTCATGAACAGCGACCGAATAAAGGTAAACGACTCCAGAAACATTTCCAAAAGGACACTTAAGTTTTGCAGTTATTCCACCAGTCGCATCCGAGGCAACTGTTGGAAAAGGATGGTTCTTACAATATTCTTGATACACAAACAACTGTGCGGGCGTCCAATAATACATGTGAAATTGATCCAGTCCAATTTCTCATATACTACTGTAGTATTCGACTGAATACTTCAGCTTATCTACTGCCAAAATGGGGTCATCATCTACACGTCTTGATTTAAATTCTCTGGACTTTGCAAGTCTCAAAGCGTTCAGTGTTGGAATATGGCTGGGTTCATTATCTCCCAAGTGCATACTTCTTCATGCTTCTTCTCTTCTAACAGTACAGGCAGAAACATTCTTTTCGACAAGTTCTTCTAGTGCAGATCTTCTTCTTGTCCCCTTCAGTATACTCTTGCTTCCAGTACTGCAGTCAACAAAAGGACCCCTGTACTTAAAGCTTATGAGAACATGCCTATTGTCATTAGGTTCCTGATGTAGGGAGCCAGAAATAATGGAGCTGCAACTCTTGCACCTGCCAAAAATGGTCAGAAATTGTGTTCCATTCTTATAAACCTTTGCCCTTTTGAATGGCAGTGCACAGGAAAGTGATGTGTGATCCCAAAAATGCTCATTTATTGTGTCAGTCCAGTCACTGTTGGGAGGGATAATGTGGTAGGCCCTGTTCCTCCTGCTGGGTTTATATTTATCCACACAATTGTACATGTGTTATTCTGCCTTCACCCTTGACCATTCTTCTGGAGAAAGAGTTACGACAAATTGCTGGTCATTCATATCTTCTCTAGTGGAATTTTCAGACAAAACATCCTCATCTTGGTCTGATTCTGCACTAAAATATTTACCATCCTGGTCTGAATGTGGTTCAGTCACTTTTGGTGGTAAATTAAAATATCATGAACATTGTATCTATTCGTTTTAACTATAGTGTAAGCATAATTGCTGGATATATCGTAATTCAGCGATTCTGATGTATTAGTCCACACATCACTATTTTTCTTAGCAATGCTACCATCTTCATTCACTATTTTTTCTTTGAATCTCCTTATCGTTTGTAATACTGTGTCAATGTCGGCAGCACATGATCTCGGACGTGGCATGACGAAACTCTAACAAGTACCTGAAATAAAGAGGACAAGCATTACATGGAATCGTTATACAAGCAATATTACAATAGGACAAACAGTGCCAAGGCTTGGAAATTAAGATTGAGGATGTAAATTCTGAGTAATTTCTAAGCTTTCTTTGATATTAATTTTGTCATTTTACTTTTATGACGTTCAGTTTTTTGTTTACTGCTCTATTATTCAACTTAAACTACCACCACTATAAACAGTATTTAATTGTTACTATGTCATTATTCTTGTACTGTAACCAATTTAGATTTCCGTCAACCTTCACACAGATTTAAAAATCCAGACATTTTCACAGAAAATCATCGACAAATTTGGAACATTCCATGGTACAATAATATTTTAATTTACCAACAGAAGTTATTGAATAAAAGTATGTAAATCTACATAGTTCTCATTCCAGAGGCGAATATATTTTGTAAAAACTAACCAAACCCATGTGAATACGAGGAGTATCTATAGCCAACTAATATTTATCTTTAATACCAATAAGTTTCGCCTTATTCAGGCGCATCTCTCGAGCTTAACTGAAATTACTATATTTCGATCATTCGTCGATTACCGCACATAGCATTGATTCACTCCTCCCAACCTTCTCAGTTAATTCAGAGAAATTGTAAAGTCGCTCATGGATGTAGAAGAAACCTCTTGATTTTTGTAATCCATCGCATATGCACAACAATTACTTATGCATATTTTTATTATTTAAATATTTTATACTATTTAAATTTTAAATAACTTTATGTCTGGCTATAAGGAGTGTTTAAAGATGTATATAAAATATGAACATCATATGTGATTCGGAAAGGAATTATCTCCGAAAAATACACTTAGGCAGTGTTTAGAATGGCGATCTATCTTCTGAGAAATATTAGAGCTAAAGTGTTGGTTTTGACATGCAAGCCATTTTTCTTTATAGTTGCTTCTGTGACGTACATACACCTGCTCTCATTCAAGCTTGTGCCTCTTCACTCCCGATCTTATACCTAACTCCATCGCTGCGCAGTTGCAACTCTTTATATTTGTAGCTTTGCGTAGTTGCTGCCAGAACATTTATTCGCAGGATTTTAACACACCTTACTTAGTTAATAGAACGTAGTTTGTGCGTGAAAACGGAACCGGGTATAAGCTTAACACATTCACCACAAAACTTAATGAGTTGCGTGGTTTTTCAAACATGTTTGTTGCAAACTGTGGTTATTTGCATGCTCTAGAACATAAAGAAACAAATGCCATAGTAATTGCAGTATATTTCTTGATTTTCGTGGTTATCGATATCTGAAGATGCAAAAATATTTGGGATATGGGACCAGCCAATTTTCCCTTTGAAAAAGAACTATATCTAAGAAACATTGCGATCTATCTGAATAGGGTATATTCGGCATAGAAAATATAATGATGCTAGGAAATAAATTGCCATTTTCGTATCTCACACAGAAAATGAATTGCGGAATGGAATAAATACAGCTGCGTCATTCCAAATTGCATACGTCTGTAGTGACGCATGTTTGCCAATGGTATACAAGGATCTAAGTTCTGTATCTGTAAGAAATGTTATTACTTATGAATTATATTTCACAACTCTTATTTTATTTTGGCAAGGATATATTTTGGAATTTTTTTATATCTAACTCTGGGTCTAAAGAAGTAGTCAATTAAACTAGATGCACTATTAATCACAGGCTCATAAAGAATATGGCACCAGAAATTAAACAGGTAGTGCCGGACGACGCCGCTGGTCGGCGGGTTTTCTCGGGGATCTCCCATTGTCAAAAACCGCCTAATTATCGCAACTCAGCTTTCTGTTCACTAGTTGCTGCCCCAGTGTGCAGCCTGGTCTCTAACACAGTAGTACTACAGAGCAATAAAATCAACGAAATCCATCTTGGTAGCAATCCAACGGGAATGACAAAATATTGTCTTTCTTATCAGAGATTTTCCTTCCATTGGAAACTAATAGCTGTTTCCAAGTTTTCATTATACGCATGTCACTACTGTTACAATTATGTAGACTGATTCATTTATGCCTTTAGACATAAGAATAACATTTTATGTGCCATGGACAATGTTAAAACACAAATAAATCCACAACATTTAGGAAAATATCTTCAATATGAAAATTTTTAAATACATGCTGCCGATATTTATGTGCCAGTTGGAATTAACAGTAATTTAATAAACACACAAAACTTGTCCTGAACAACTAATGGATATCTTGACTCATAATAGTTCCACTTATTTATTATTGTGAACAGGCGATTGCCATATTTATCAATAATGTTTATTATTATTAAAATAAAAACATCCATGATGTTCCCTTTATATTTTTTCCCCATTTTATGGGTATATTTGGTTTTTTATCAAAAGAAAACAATTTATTATCTTCATTAGCCTGAAATATTTTTGTTTAATTTTATTGCTTTCTTCATCTCTGTGTTGGTATTTGGTTACTGCTTTGAATCTTGTTCTATGATATATAATGTGGCTTTAATATAACAAAAAATATAAATGGTGTAAATTTGTAACATTAATTCAAATTTCGTTTGGCCCTTTGATATATGACGAATCTCATAACAGATTTTATTTAATCATGAATGATAGTGTACTATTTAAATTTCAATAAACTAAATAAACTTTCTTCTGTTTGAAATCCTTCTGCTACATTCATGCATGTTAATAGATTTAAGACATTTCAATAAAATGATAATTTATGTAATTGTTAAACATTGTGTTTAAAATGTATTTTTAAAGAGCAATTACTAACCATTCAATTATTGTCATCTTTCATTGTATAATCAGTTAAAAAGAAACATAAATTTCTTCTAGATTCTAACAATTGTAAGAGGTATTTTTAACATTGTTTACCATTTATCGACAAGTTTTTGATATTCCTTTGAAGGCAAAGTTATAATGTAGTATGTTAATAATAATTTCAAATTAAATTCATAAACTTAGTATTAAGTTTATGTTTAATATTATGAATTTAATTTGATATAAATTAACTCCTTGGCATATGTTTGTCCTATTTTTCAGAAAATGTCAACTTAATTAAAAAAATTACTTTCGTTACACTTTATTATGGTTTTCATCCGTATTTGTTTCACTTTCCCCAATCATGAAATTTGTCCTTATTAAAAAAAATTTAATTTATTGAAAAAAACTATGAAATCTGACATAAAGGAATGCAGTTCTCAAAAATTTTTAAAAATCATAACATAAATACAAGTTAGTAAAAATACATATAGTAAAGAGGTTTCTTAATTTATAAAAAAAATACCTACACTTACAAAAAATATTTATACTCTAATGAAATTGGGAAAAATCAAAATAATAAAATTTATTTATAATTTTATAATATTTAATATTTGTGAAATTAAATTAAAAATAATTACATATAATATAAAAATATAGTGTTATAAATGTAAAAGTGGGTTTAAACTGTTATTAAAACAATTTAATAATAAAAATACATGTGTTAATATGAGGAAATATATAATGATTAAATTAAGTTAGGTACAAATATGCTAAAATATAAATGGCTAACGTATTTTTATAAATTGGTAAGTTAAATACTGTACAAAAATCGAAAGATTTTTTATTTTAAATTACTATTCTTGTTTATTCAATGGTGATATTTTGTTAGCATGATATATATTTTGATATATTCCTTTCCACAAAGATTTGTGGGAATGTGAGAATAGTTACTTCTCTTTTTTGGAGGAATTAATTATATTGAAAGAATTAATTTTGTTCTAATGTATAGAAAGTCAATAAAAAAACTACATTTTTATTGTTTTGTGGGATTCAACACTATATTATTTATTTTAATAAATTTTACAAATATATTTTTCATATGCACAATACATTTTTACTTTCCTTTTAGTAGCGTAATTCTTTTTGAATGTTCTTCAAAGGAGTATTTGAATTCTTCAGATATTTTCTATCGTAAATACTTGAAGTGGAAATCATTTAAATTGTTTGTAAATATTTTTATTACCAACATAATTGATATTCCTTAATATCCGTGTTTGTTCACTTATTGCAATAATGTATTTAAAAAAGCATTTTTACATTAATGTTATGACAATGTACCAAATTTGGCTGGAAATTATAATCTTTGTTAAGACTAATAGCGAATTATAGCTTACTAGAAAGAAAAAATATAAACTTCTCTGAATAAATATTTTCTTAGATATAGAAATAATGTTTTTGCAATTCGTCGTGACCCCTCTCCCCTGCTGGAGGTTTCGATGGGTCTGGCGACGACGCAAGAACGTTCTGGTGAGACTAGCTGGCTCCTCGGCCCTCCGCGACGCATCACGCGAGTTAGGGAATATTCTAGGTGGCGGCCTAAGACACTATATATACTGCCGCAACCCAGCGGCCGGCAGTCTTTGATGGAGGCCGTCTGGCGAGTGTGCACGAGCAAAGTGAAGTGTGGACGACGACTGGAGATTGCGGGACGACGGCGAGTGAGGTGTTCGTGGCTTGAATGGACGAGAGGGTGTGAAACCGACGAGTGAAGCCTACTGTGCGTGAGGGCGCTTGGAGGACACTTGAACATTGCGACTGGCGGGACATGAACTGAACTGAGGTGGGACTGAATGGAAGTGTAATACAGATTTTATTGTAAATATTCGAACTGTCAAATATGGACGCATAAATTATATAATGTTTGAATAGGTTGATACACTATCTATTGGGACTGATATTTGATTATTTAATTTCATGGATTTCTTTGTGGTAATTATATATTGTATTAAATTGGAGTAATTAGTTGTGAACAGTAAGTGATATCAATTTATTGTGAGATTTTTAGTTCAGAGAATTTTCCTGTAGTTTTTGTAATTAAAATAGGGAAATTATAATTAATTCTTTTATTAGATTAAGACCTCCATCCCTTAACGAACTTGGTATAGCCCACTTAATTTCTAGAGAGAAATTGTAACAATAGGAACAACTGGAATTATTTTTGGAAGTATTCGTAGAGATAATTTTTAAATATTTCATTAGATAAAATGACATACGCGGTCACATATTTAATTTGAATAGTGTTAAATAATACCTCAAAATGTAAATATAAGATATTATTAAGAATTGCGCATTACTCATTTCTGGCGACTAGATAGGAAATTAGGCTTTTGGTGAAAGGGAGTCTGGTGGTGGAGCATGAAGCTGTTCATATTCTGTAAATCCCGTATGGTTGGCGGCCCACTTGTCCGCCATGTTGGACGTTGGTGACCTTGACCGTGGGATTTGACCTTGACCTCGGCAACTTAAACCTTAAGAATTGTAAGTTATTGTTAAAAAAAAATTACGAATTTACAAATGTTCAACAATGTACAACAAATTTGTAAGAAATGTACAAAAATATATTAGTTATTGATTTGTATAAATATTTAAAAAAAAATATATAATATGAATACAAATCCATAAAAATGGCAAAAAAAATTATGAAAAACCAAAAATGCTTAAATTTTCGAAGGTTTCCTCGCACCACATCCACAATATGACTAACTCCCTTCTAATCAACCATATTTACTTGTTCTCCCTTCACCACCTGTCCTTTATACATTCAGTCGTGTGCACCTCATCCACTATACCAGCCTTTTGGTTTGTCATTTATTTACTTTGCTGGAGGCTTCAATCTTGGATTTCATATGTTTACTTTACTTCATACAAGTGATGCTAGTGTGTTAATTATCGATTTTGCGAAAGGCGATCTATCTAACTCTCTCGCCTATGCTCAATACATATCGGTTATTTCGTATGTAATTATTTACGTTGTTGGAGTTTGTCTCTCACTTTGTTAGACTGCTATTTTGTTTGTCGTTCGTTATTTATTTACTTCTCTGTGGGTGCCCATTTTGGATCCAAATTTGAAAACATAGGTTGTGCTAATGTAATACTTATCGATACAGCAGCCATACTGCAGATATATTGGATTATATTTCCATAGTATTGGTGGAACTAGTGTATTAAATATTGTTTACGTCGCCTGCCGAGCTGTCGATTTTGTCACCATGAGGCTCCTATATTTGTTTATAATATAAGTGGTGCTGTGGGCGACCGCCATTTTGGATTACATTTTTAAAGCATAAGTGTTGCATATTTATCGATTTAGCCACCAAGCTATCTGTCGGCCCCCGAGCGTTCTGTTGTTTTTGCCCCACCAGGCGAAATGCAGGCATGTCACAATTCAGTGAAAAATGAGTTAAAGTTGGCAATACAATGCTCTGTATGGGTATAATCAACCACATGATGTTCATAGCAAAACCCTGATAGTTAAGTCGTAGCAACGATCTGCCATATATCGATACACTGCATGAATGCCGTACACTTTACAAATAATGTAATACATTTAGTTTTATACGTATATTACATGTTTTCCTAATCATCCTTGGCAAAACCCTACTCAGGTGGAAGTTCAGATATGTATACACTAATGTAGACACCTTTCTGAAAAACGGATATTTAAAATTATATTAGTTCTCATGCAAAACTCATCCATGTCTGCAGTGAACTCCTAAATAATTATTTTCACTTTTTTAATTCGATAAATTTTCTTATATATTTAAGTAATTTTTACCCACCAACTTTTTTTCGTAAGGATTTTCGAATCAACAACGACTGAAGCAATTGTTTCTCCAATTTGAGTGTTTATTTCTATTTTGCTTCTTTATGTAACATTTTATTTGCTTCATGTTTTACCTATACATATTTTTATACAAATTATAGCGTTTAAAAATGATTTAATTAGTTACTTATTTTGTCTCAAACTTCTATACTTTCTTCTAATCTAGTAAACATTACCTCCATGTAATATTATGATTCACAGTTGTAAGCTATTTAATTTCTTGATTAATTTGTATTAAAATTTTAAAACCGTATATTTTATTTCCGCGATGAAATTTTTAAAATATGATGTAGGAAAAGTGATTTAAATTTGGGATATTATTATTTTTTGGATTCGACAATTTTAATAGCGAAATGTTAACGTCATGGTATATAGTTGGCATTTTAAATTTACTTCTATAACTATTGACAATGCTATTTTGACAATTTGATTTGCGATGAGTAAGTCAATATTGGGGACATGCGTGCAAAAGGCAAACATCGTTCTACCTAATCTTTAGTCTATGGTGTCGAGCTCACGTTTTGAGAAAAATTTCCAGTGTTGTTTATGACGGGAACATGGAAGTTCATCAGATCATGTTCCCCCTTTTGTAACCAGCAAGGCGTGGGACTAGAAATTAAGTGCCGGTATCTTAGCTTAGTCCAATGATTACATAAGTAAGAGTTCGTTAAAAATTGTGTGGAATCGTAAAGCATCATGTTTTCTAACCATTATATGAATGTAACGACTTAAGTTATTTTTATGCAGATATAAATGTGGTAATAAATATAAAATTTTAAAGACGTGTTTCTGGTGCCAAGTCAACATTCTCCTCTTCATTATTTATTAGAATATAACAGGGCGTGGCTAGGTAAAAGTCATGTACACACATGCATATCATTCCCTTTATGACCCCGTCAACTTTAGGCTATTCAAGGTAAAATGAGCACTTTTGAAACCTCTGCTTAAGATGTACGTGCATGCACGTTGTGAATTTTTCCGCATTATGTAATATTAATATTGTAATGGACCTTATCACTTTATTCATGTGACGGTGAAATGAGACTGTGAAATTATTAAAAATGGTTACCTCACACTTTTTATTCGGCGCTAAGATACGGAATTACTTCCCATCCATGATTACCAACTTTACTGGATGCATGTCTCTTAGAACGCCTGTTAAAAAATATTCAGGTAGGGACAGTTATTTTATTTAAGGTTGATTTCAAAAGTGCTCACTTTATCGTGAACAGATTTTAATTGCGATGTTTACCACATATGACATGAGAAAGTAGGTAACCATGTCTTGAAAAAATTCGCATTTTCTTTACGCTACAGTCGGTGGAGTGTGTAAAAGTGAAACTGTATTTGCTAAAAAAGATAGTCATAGGAAATAATTCTACATTCTCTTTATTCTTACATGTATTGCAACTATAGCTGATATTGTGTTTTTACACGCACTTGGAATGTATAACAAGTCGAGAGTGAAAAATGGTCTGTAGATTTATAACTTCAAACACATAACGTAAAATTAACGGTAATCTACGCTAAATACGTATTCGGAATCACTGGTAAAATTCCAAATTTCGCAACCTCGCAAGGGTCTATGTAACACTTACAAGCAAAACGTATACGTATGGTTCTATAATAGCTTACACGTGTGTACTATAGGGCATTTTTATGCATAGTTTTCTACTTTAACTTTTCTATGCTACTTATAACATCTGCGTATTGGCCTGTTATGTATTTACATCAAACTGTTCTAAAGATGGACCCTTTCCTTCGTGAGGTGATAAAGTGTGCTCTGTGTGAGTCTGTATTAGTGACATATTTAGGCCATACGTTCTGAAGAGTCAGTTTCTCACGTATTTACTACTGTATCTCAAAGTTCATGCAAATATCAATTTAATTTCCCTGCCGAAAGTCTATGTTAAATGTATAGACAAGTCAAATAATGGAAGTTATTCCTGTAACTGTTGGTGTAGTATTCTTAGGTTCTTTTAATGATATATCATAAAATTAGTTCATCGGTAATACTAACTGTTAGAAACGAGGTGTACTTGAAAACATGTGGACTAAACGGTAACCAATTTAATGCATAATTAAACTACGTTGCAGAGGCCTATCAGGTGAATGATACCTTGTTAAATAAACTTCAAGTATAAGTTTGGGAGATTTTAAAATTTACTCATGGACCAACGAAGAGGGAACGAGATGAGCAAGTACAATATTTCAGGCATGTGTCTACTTACGTTACAAAACATAAATGTGCATTTATTTTTTTTTTTAATTTGGAAGTTTAATAATTTAAAGAAATATTGGGAGTAGAAATGTCATATTTAGTTTTGAAACAATTCTAGACGCCACAACAGACTCTCGCAAATTATTGTAGAGCAAGTAGCAAATTAAACGTAATCTAATGTATATGTTATGAAGTTTAAGTTAATTTGCTTTGTTTAATC
Source organism: Dryococelus australis (assembly GCA_029891345.1). Lineage (NCBI taxonomy): Eukaryota > Metazoa > Arthropoda > Insecta > Phasmatodea > Phasmatidae > Dryococelus > Dryococelus australis. The sequence goes on from CM056994.1 coordinate 111,858,395, forward strand.
CCTATTTTGTTTTGAATTATTTTAAGCCTGAATACTTTTAAAATTCTGATTTCTAATTATTAATATATTTATATCTCCTACTTTCTCACTGATGAATTAAAATGTAATCAATACTGAACAGATACATTTTGACATTAAGATATTTCCAGTTTTGCGGGTACTGAATACCAACCACAGTCATTTTCATGTACAATATCTACTGAAAATGTCTCACGATTAACCTCACTGTGAACTGGATATGAGACTGGCGCATGTTGTTATGTTTAAGTTTTGTATTACCGTACTTAGTACTTAGTTCACTCGCTTCGGAAAGAGTATTGAAACAATCTTCTTATTTATTTGTAGCAATACTTCGTTGTTGTGTCGGTTCTCAAGACCTTGATGTTAGAGTTACGCAAATCTTTTCAGTCATTCACTTATTCGTTTTTGAGAACCTTACTAGTAGAAATGTACAATTCTCGTAACAGCGCAATGCAGATATTCTTTGCGGTGTTCTTTTGAAGTTTTGTCTATAATTCGGCAGCAAATAACTTAAGCTGCCTCCACAATAGTGCGATGCGTTGCGTTGCGATGCGTTGGGCTGCGACGAGCTATTCTAGCTGTTTCACAACTAAGCGATGATCTGTGGGCAAAGACGCCTTGCTGCTTTCTAGTTTAAGGGTGGAAATCACATTTTCAGACCTCACAAATGTAACAAAAGACACGTGTTAAAAGTTGAAACTGTATGTTTTAAGTGGTAGAAGACGAAGGATAATTATTTCGATATTAATAAACAAATTTTATGACATTGTACACATATATAAGAAGCCTTGTCTTCTATTTTGCACATCCGCGCAGCAATAATATAAATACAAATACGAAAACTTCGGCGTAAACGCGATCGTCGTTTTCAAACTTAAAAAAATAGATGTTTTTATTCTCCTTGTAAACAAACATTTATTCTTCTTCTGACGCGGACAATCGCAACGCAAGAATTTCGCGCAACGCATTCGGCGCCGACGAGCTGCAACGGAATCTGCTTCATCCTGATTGGCTACCGCCCATCGTAACGCAACACATCGCATTATTGTGGAACTAGCTTTACGTGTGTGCTCTTTTTTTTTAAATTGAAAATTGTTTCAACCTTCTCATGGAGAAAACACAATATATGATGTGAACTTTTTGTCACAAACGTGAGAAAATAACACTCACAATACATTTGCGTGTATCTGCTATTGGAGATTCATGTAAATAATGTGTTATAAAATTTACACCGAAAAATTTACTGCGTATTCTTATACTAAACGATGTTCGGGTAAAATCAAACACTTTTTTAATGAACCTATGAAAAATTATTACTTAGCAAAATTACATATGGTTCAGTAAATACTGACACTGGCGTGCAAGCTTCCAGTTAACAATAATTAGGCTTGATGATGTATTGCCAGTAAAATGTTTAAATTTGTGCCCACTAAATTTATTGTTTTATGTTTTATGCACATTAGAGTACAAATATACATATCAGTAATACATTTATATTAACATTTTCACGTTTTTACTCAAATGTGACTTAAAGTGACCAGGCCTATGGCAGAGCTTGCAAAAGTGAACATTGAACAGCCGATTACTTTGAAGCAGAGTGTAAGTTTGTATTACAATTAATTACAACATTTGAAAGGGCAGTAGGGAATGCTGTAAAAACGAATACTTTTATTTCTTAGTGTAGCTATTGAGTCATACATATATCGCAAGGTCATGTGTGGGTTCTGATAACTACAGTGATGTAGAAATAACACAATAGGTACACCTGAGTGTATAAAGGGTTGGAAAACATTTTTTAAAGTGGCAAACTCGTTTTTAATACAGAAATCAAAAGTATTATTCTATTCCACGAAAACATAACATTCACTCATTATACAAGTTTTTTACTTCATAGATGGACCTTAAATCAAACATTCACTCACTACAAGAATTTTACATAATATAACTGACATTTATCACCCGGCTGATTTTTGTACTAGCAGAATCATATGGTCCAGCTGACGATGTGTTTATTTACTTTACTGTGAACGGACTTTCCACGCTGTTTATATCTTCGAAAAAATTACAATTCAAACAGTTTCTACGTCAAATTGTGCGGTGTTATTCCTACTTATCTGCAATTACCCATACTCATATATAATCCCACGTTATGACTTAAAACATATAGTAAAACAATTAATCATGTTTATATTATTTATTATTTAAATATTAAATTTTGCTTGTACTAAATTATAATTAAAGCGTATCTCCTACTTATCAGTATCTTTGTAGAACTTGAAAAAAATACAGTCTACAGTAATTTTACGATAACACATATTCAATCGAAATCACTCAAGAATGGTGTTCATTAGAGGATTGGGAGCAACATTTTCTTGTGTCAACGATGTTAGTAAATATAAAAAAATATAAAAAAACCAACACACAATATTTTCTGATATAATAAAGAGCATGCTGCAAAACGACACCAGGGAATAAACAACACTGTACTGTCGGGCGAATGCAACAAACTTTCAATCAATGCACTACACAACAACGAAGAATTGCAAGTCGTAAACTATTACTTTTTAAAACAATAACATACAATAACCAAGTATCACAAGTGGGTAAAACCACTAATGAAGGGTGATGAGGGGCTTGAGTTCAGGAGTATGGAATTTTATAACAGCAAGAAAAATTACGATTAACGAACGAAATATATTTTACAACATTGAAACGAGTTTCACAGATTCACTGGTTCCTCCCGGTAATCCGGTAATAATCACATAAAATATATGCTCGGATGTATTAGACAAATTTGAAAAATTTATGATATAAATGAGAATAGATTCAAACTTCACAATTCAACTAAATATATTTTCAATATCTACTGCAATAAGGCTATGTGAAATTACGAAAGTGAACTTATAGTAAATGCCTTAATAATCACAGTTACTGATAATATTTAAATTATTCTTATCTAACATATATCCCCAAACGTTAGATTATATGCAGAATAGGTAAAGTGGGGTGCATCCTCTCAAAACGGCCCCATCCAACTCTTTGTATCCGCCCTCTTCAACGATACAAAGTTATGCATCTTTGGTTTCTCGGAATATCGCTTTTCTTGCTTGAACCGATTACAGCATAGGAATATGTTGGGAGCATGGATTCGACCAGCGGGAAATGTCTCCACCTGTGTTTTGAGTCCAAGTCCAGTTTTGGGTATTGCGCAATTTGCCGGAATATCATTTAGAACGACCTGAATCTGGCGCTAATAAAAACAACATATTTGAAATGGGAATTGTTACGAACTTAATACAGATCATATTTCTAACAGAATTTACTCAGTAAGTTTTGTATGCTTAGTTCATACGTGATTATGATAAGTATCAATAACCCCAGAATACATTTTGTATGCTTTATCTCCGTGTAAGAAATGAAGTGTCCAGAGTGACCGACACACTTCCTCATGATGCATGCGCAAGCCAAAACGCTGGGCCTGGAATTATGAAATTTCAGGGTTGATCTCTCTATAAGGAGCAACAACAACTAAAAACAGATTTTTCGAATGTCAACTCATGAGGCATTGAAAAGCGGTAAGTATCATGAATACTATACTAATCCAATACTGCAATATTATTATATACCCCCCATTTTAAATATTAAATTGTTAATTTTAGCACCTGAAAAGAAAACGACTAATGTGGTGTACGTACGGGTTGTTTAATTTAAAACACAAGTATGTCGTGCAGTAAATGAGGACGAAACCACTGACACGAAGTCAGTATTATATCTTTAATAATATTAAAATAGGGATTTGCTTTATTAATAAAATAGAAGTATACGTACCTCGTATCCACTGTGTAAGCATGTTGTCTTCGCAAATGTAGCTTGTGGACACCTTTTACAGCTTCGCCGTCGACTTCTATGGAAAGACTGACAACGCTTCTGTTTTGCAGACGGGCGGACCTATAGGGCACGTCAGGTAGTCATAAAATACCGTCCTCGAATCCCTCCCAGTCGGCCTAGACACGTGATGAGTACGTTGACGGCCAGCCGAAATTACACAATTTTGGCTGGAAAGTTGGTACCTATTGAGAACCGAGCTTGCTGGAGCAGATAGGCACAGAAAATGTAATTTCCAATAAATAGACGTAGAATAAAACAACGCAGCAGCACGAGTCCTGTAATAGGTCAGAACATAATACACGTTTCGTAGTTTGCAAAGACACGGTGAAGGAATATGAATACATTTAATCAACGCATTTTCCTCTGTAGCTGCTGTCTTCACGTTTCTAAACTGATGTTACACTACTGGAACATTACCCATATGTGAATAAATCTTACGAAACTCAATTATACCATATCTTGATTTACCTACAAAGAAATACAATTCAATTTAAAATTCAGAAATCTTGAGGTAATCCACGAATGCTTTCATTTAATGGTATACCTTATATTAAAGGACGTATTTGGTTTAATGTAATACTCACATTTAAAAAGAAAAATTTAAAGTTTTGTATGAGTAACACGTAGTTCCGATAACATTCGTGAAATAATTGCAAAGAAAATATTGTAAACTTCACCCGGTTGAAGAATAACTTTAATATAGGTATGCCACCAGACAGAGACAAACATTTTATTACTCTTACGTTGTAAATCGTGAAAACTAAAGATGTTACTAGCAGTACGCATGTACTCAGCAGCATCCAAAAGGCTATGCAAACGATTAACTGGCCCGGAATCAGTAACAACGAATTTTCTTTTTTCAGGAAAATCCCAAACAAGGAGCGCTTATAAAGTTCTGAAACGAGACGTAGATATTATAATAATGAGCGAAAATTTTGTGTTTAAAGTATGTTGCATGCCAGTGGACAATTTTGTCTTGGCGTCATAAACTGCCTTAGAAGTTAAATTACTCAGGCCAAAATAAGATGAGGAAAGCTGCTTAACGATATATGCTTAATGTTAATAAGGTATAATTCGATTAAAATCTTATCAGAAACATGGTGATTAATTGGAAATACTGTAGTAACTGAAAATCAAATATTTGGTGTGCAGAAATTTTTTTCAAAATTCTTAACTGTAAATATGATTAGGACCACCTGCATTTCGCAATATGACTAGGGCCACCTGCATTTCGCAATATGACTAGGGCCACCTGCATTTCGCAAAAAGATTTATGCACAAGCTCTACTTCAACTTCCTATGTGCTCAGTTGCAAATTTTGTTTGGCTATTGACCGCGTGTCTGTGCGAGAAGACATGTTCTACTTGACTGTGTCACTCATAATTAAGTCGTCCCGACACGTTGAACGTTGGTGATATGTTTGCAGACACCTAAGACGCGTAAGAGGTGAAATTATCCAACCACTTAAGGGTTGAACTTACGAGTTTTCCGGTACAATTAATCTTGAAATCTTTTCGCAAAAGATGTGGTTCTAAATATGACACATTATATATATATATATATATATATATATATATATATATATATTATATATATATATATATATATATATAGACACACACACACACACACGCGGGTTTCTGTTGCAATACGGTTTTGTTTATTTTCGAATGAGAAATTATTATCATTTGAAAAAAGTTATGATTCTCTTCAAGGCATGGTGAGTTTATTTCCTACTTTATTTCCTTGAAGCGTATGCTTGCTTTGGTAGGCGCCTGTTTTGAAAGAGTTGGCATATCAGTAGGTGAAGATAGTAAAACTTAGCATATTAAGAGACATGTTTAACACAGTTCTTGGCATATTAAGAGATATGTTTAACACATAAACAATATATGAAAACAGAGTTAAAATAACAAATTCTCTAACTTTGCATAAAACACGAGACATAAAAATATGCAAATCACAATTAAATAACATTGGTCTGCATAACTGACGTGGTAGCCGATATCTAAGCTCTCTATCATTCTCTAAATTTACACACTGAAATGTGCACCAGTTTTTGTGCTCTTTAATTCAATTAGTAGTGACTAGCTGTTGGAACTTGAGATTTTTCATTAAAAATTGCGTCGAAATCTACAGAAGTAAAAATTTCAAGCAATCGTTTTAAAAGTGCAGTAAAGGGTCTGCGATTCACATGTCATAATAGAAAAACTTTTCATTACTGTCACTGTAGAAAGCAGTAAGAGCGTTAATATGTGGAAAATAATAGCCCATACAATTTCTAATCTCATTAACAGGCCGTCAACAGTTCTCCGAATCCAGGTGTTGTGATAGCCCTCTAAGCCATTGTAATTTAAAAATTTCCCTATATTCTGTAACAAAAATGTATCAACCACTGTCTCTAAAAAGACTATGTAAAGGAGTTATATGTGCTTTGGAGAGTTAAATAATTAAATAATTCTACAACGGAATAAAAAAATATAATAGACATTACAAACCGTGACCAGAAAATCGCATCACTTCTCTCTTTGCATGGTTTTATCACGCTATTCAGCCGGCTTGGCCAAATTCCTGCTGGCCACACTTAGTTTGAATAAATGCTTCAAACCCTTAGATTTCTTCAAGGGACTGTCAAGTTGTCTGCACTGGCTGTCTGGAAGGGAAGTTCGCAGATATACCTGAACTGCTAGCGGACCGGCAAGTGACCCCACAGCCAGACTAGGGCTGGTTTTATAGCTTTATTATTCCCCTCTAAAAGCCTGCGCTCAAGATAAAACAGACCACCGCAGTTGCGTTCAGGGTGGCTCAGCATATCGAAGCCTGTTAGTGATCACAGACGTACAGATGTGCAAAAAATGTTATCGTGAAGGTATACTAAAATCAGTAAGACCATTCGACATGTACAAATCTCAAATCACTTATTGATTAGCAAATTTACTCTCGCTGTATGCCTTGGGTTCCTCTACGACACATCCCAGCAAGACAAGATATTGGTAAATAGGTAAACAAGTCAAAAGAATAAAACTAACAGATAGAGATAAATGGTATAAAAAGAGGTGAGTTGCTCCCACAAACATACACTTAAAAAATTAACACAAACTAAGAACAAATAAACACATAACTTTTATTGTGATTAGTAGAAGTAAAGAGCTAGCATGAATCCAGCCATACTACTCCGTCAACCCCCCTCCCCCCTCGTAATTCCATTGGCTTAATTTCCCTCCATCAAAGAAACTTGATAACACAAACTCTAGTAATTGCAGTACAAATTATCACAAAAAATTACAAACAAATTATTTACATTAACTGTGATAAGAGACATTGGGAACTAGTATAATGTACCACACACCCAATAAAAACAACGAGAAAATGGAGGCCAAGTATGAATCCGCGCGCATTCCCTTTCCCACCAAAAAATGCTACATAATATAGATTTCCTAAATCTCAGTTACAAGAATAGAACATAATAAAATATTTTTGTTAAAAAAATTAGCACTACCTGAGCACAAAGCACAAATAAACTACACATTTTTATTTTAATAGGAATTGGTTTCAAGGGGAAGGGGTAACGGGTATTGCAAGCCAAAAGGCCGCACCCCACCCCCCAACTTTGATATGCTAATATCTCAGAAATTAGATTAACACATACTCCAATATTTGCAACACAAATTAGCACAAACTGAGCACAAATAGATCACAATTTTTAATTGAGATCAGAGGTGGTGGGGGCTAGCACGACCCCAGACCCCGCTCCCACCACCAATTGATATGCTAATATCTCAGAAACTAGAGTAGCACAAATTCCAATATTTGTTGCACAATTTAGCGCTAACTGAGCACAAATAAACTACAAATTTTTATTTTGAACCGGGAGGGGGGGGGGGGCTAGCGTGTCCCCAACCCCCCTCACCAAGATATGCTAATATTTCAGAAACTATATTAGCACAAACTCTAATATTTGTGGCACAAATTAGCACAAACTGAGCACAAATAAACTACAAAATTTTATTGCAATCAATGTGTGGGAGGGGGGGGGGGGGGTGGTGCTGGTGACATGCACCTCACATGCTGTCAAGTCGTTAAATTCTCCAGCAGGATGGTCAGTGACGTCAGTCCACGGGACCTATGCTTGAAAAACCACTCGAACTTTCGTATACGAGGAATTTTCGAGTGGTCATTTTCGTGTGCCAACATACGTGTAGAGTAGAAATGAATGGTATGCTACACTGCCTATCGTTCGTACAAATATTTACAATTCAAATTCATTTCGGCTGTCTGTTGTTTCTCCCGTCTGACTAATTTTCGCGGTGACTAGCCAATCAAAAAAGTGGCTTATGTTGTTATGAAATAGACGGTAACTTTTTTTGTTGTTTCTAGCATGGTAGTGGCAGAGTTCAGGTTTCAGATATTGAAATTGTTGAGCCAATAACACTTCCAACTACATTACAGATAATGACTGTGTTTTTTATGAAAGAAACATCAACTTGAATAGTAGGTCATACCTACGCCAAAGCCGAAAACGTAACTAACGATTTTTAACATACGTATTTTGTAAACCTGCCTTTATTACAGATTTTAGGGCCGTATGCCCGGACACGCCTAGAAAAGAAGAACCATTAGCACTGATATAATTGCGACATTTTTTAAGGTATTTAGGGCGAAAGGGAATAATTAATTATTAACAATATTTATTATTTTAGTGCTATTTGAACGAATCGACCATATTTAAAAATGTGGCGCAGAAAATTAGGGAAAAAGTTAGATTTTGTAAATATCCTTTGGAAAAATTTAATTATACTTTTGTAATATGCTTAATCTTACAGAAAAATACTTTGTTTTTAAATTGTAGATATTCTGTAAACTTTTCTATTTTTTATAAACTGATGGGCATACATTTGAGTAATATACACTTAAATACCACCACAGCAAAAAATCTATATTAATGAATAAAATGTATTACATTTAGTGCTGTCTAGTTACTGTAACGTAACTATGACTGTTGTTTACGTATTAAGTGTAATTTAGCGATACGAAACTGTATGAACAATTACAATATGATCATATATGTAGTATTACAGTTCCATAAATACATTATATTAACAGGAATGAGTGAATATGCAGCCCCATATAAATTAAAATCGTTAATTACTGGAGTTGGCTCGCTCTCGACCACACGGACAATGTTCGTATACGAATCTCGTATACGAAGACCAAGTTGTTGTTGAAGGATACCAAAACTGCAGTTCACTCAGTGCGGCGGACAGTTCGTATACGAATGAGAACTCCGGCATAGCCCCCCCCCCCCCACCTCCGAGGAAAGCTTTCATCCCTACGCCGCGCCGGCCGGTGGGACGATTGCTCCTGGGGGAGAGGGGTCGCGTTGAGTCACTCCGCCACGCCAAGACAATCTGTGCGCTAAAAATATTAATAATTTTGTACTGAGATAATAAGAGTGTTAATAAGAGTTACTTACATTAGTGCGTCAATGCGTGTTGAATGTCTAGGCTAAGTTTCCGTCACGCAACAAAATAACAAGAGCACAGAATAGCTAAGCATATAGAGAAGGGAAATGTGGTGGTGATTCCATCCTGTTTTTGGAAACGGACATTGTGCCTTCTGCAAAGCTTCCCTACTGCTTCAGTCGTGTTCACTCAAGATTATGTCGTGGTTCTGATTTATGAACGAAGTTACGAAGTTTTGCCACTTCGATGACGAGTCGAGCTATTTTGCTGTCACGCGCGAGGCAGGTGTTCGCGTCATTGTGCAACTGAATTGTTTGTGCAGTCCGGCTCATCTTGTGACGAGACTATCGAACAGTGTGGGTAAGATCATTCCTTCGGTCATGTCAAATTCCGTATAAGTAGCTATGTGTGGTATTGTATCTTGGTTCGCAAGCCGTTACATCATCGCTGAAACCATCCATGGTCTGCTGGCCACGAGAGGCCACTGCTACGTGGATCTCTAGGGGACTACTCAAATACTTCAGTTTGGAACCTTCAAGGCAAATTAGACACTTCCTTATATTTTCCATAAAGGCAATACGGCTTACATACATGTGCTTATTTTTCCATATCTATGCAACCCGTACACAATACTACTCATCTACAAAACATTTCCTCCGCTGTAAAATTATTGTCTCTGGTGAAGCCCTAGTCCTGTGCCGTGTACGTGTACGTTATGGCGCCTCGTCTGTTATCTGAACATTCGATGCCGTTGTCAGTCTGCACCGATTAACTGCGCCAAAATAGAGAATCACTACAGAACAGCACATGCGCACTGATTTCTTTTCCTCAATACAGTAAGCGGAGACTGTATTTTTATGTCACATGAAGAGACATAGTGGCTCGAAGCGAGGCAGATGTGTATTGCTAAGGACGCAATCGTCACGTACCAACGTATTCGGTAAACATCGCAACGATATGTTTCAGCACAATAAACGGAGATGCATTCTTTGAAAAGTGGCTGCTTCTCAGTACATTACTGACATAATACCATTCGTTCACCGCATACTGTACCGACGACAACGAATCAACGCGCATGTAGTGTTAGATGGGCAGTATTGTGGGCGGGTTGCATAGATACGGATAATAGCCGCAGACGACTCACCCGGTAAAGTCAATTAGCCTTTCCTCGATAGCTAATTATTTTTTAGACCATACACAATGAGGTTTGTGGGTAGCTTTTTCTTGTGAAAATTATGTAGGGGCATGCATTCAGAGCATTGACAATATAGTGGGACCATGCACAGATACGCCACAAGTGATGGAGCTATGTAACTATGTCTTTCGCTTATCAGATACAGCGGCTAGCAGCTCACTCACCAGTGACTGGCTGCAGGTTATTTATCAACTTTCTGTTCCAAACGACGCTGGATCCAGTACAGACAGTACTGTAAAGTTTAGCCTGATGCCGAATAATAACGCAATGTTTGCATGTCTCTAACTTTTCCTATAAAATGGAAGCACTGTATATTTTATTTTGCTAGTTTTTGAGCAGATGTTTTATTCTAACTGAGTGTTGAATATCAGTAGGGACCTGAAAAATTCGCAAGTTCAATGACCTGTAGGCTAGACTTTACATTAGTATGTACAAATATGCCGATATCAACTGCACATTGGTTGTCTGCTGTCACCGTGGAAGGCGATGATTGGGCCAGTCTTCTCCAGGAGGTCTCAAACACCAAGTGGGCCAATTGCTAAAGTTATATAAACATTCGTGTTTTGCAGTTTAGCTTGTCCTAAAATGAATCCGCGAATTCTTCAGGTCTATACATATCAGTCGTTCATTTGGTTATATGTCTATTATTTTCTCGAAGTCCCGCAGGGCGTTTCAAATATTACATTGTTCCTGCACAGAGTGCCAAAGAATACATGGGGTGAAACAGTTGCTTGTTCCGCGAAATCCAGTCGCACACTCGCCAGCAAAATGGCATCACTAGCCAGCAATGAGTTGGAACTCCATTCACTAATCAGCGCCTGGTAACTTACTTGCAGTAGCCGATCAGTTGCGAGGTCTAGTTCAAAGTCTCGCACAGCCAATCAAAGAATGGGTACGCGCGCGTAACTGGATCCGTCACGGCATCTCGTCTCTGTGTTCATGTATATAGTCTATTGCCGGTTACTTCATACTTTTCTGAAGCCTTGATAATGTTCTCCTTCCAGGATATTCCTGCGCCTCGTGCAAACTAAGCTTAACTAAGATGAGAAAATTACACCAAAGGACAACGCACCACATTCTTGCGCATACAGATGTAATAATATTTTGCATGAGAACTATTTCTTACTAGGCTCTACCAAAATACACGTTTTCTCACTTTTGTATACATAATTATATTATAAATTTAATATTATAACTTATAAATAAATTGCAGGTAAAACTTCAATTTAACGAAAAATATGATAATTGTATGTTACCAGATGTATAAAAGGCTTGGAGTACACGACATATTTAATAAATAACTAAACGCGTTATACATGGGGTGCTTCATCACATGTTTGATTCAAAAAGTGTGAAGAAATCGTGAATAGACTATAAAGTCTATTCGCGGTTGCTTTGCACTTTTTGAAAGAAACCTTTGAAATATTACCCAATGTATGACGTGCTTGGTTATTCCACAAGTATACCATATATCGCAAGCGGTTTATACTTCTGATACTTAGAAGTAAATTATTTTGGTAAAATTAAACTTTCCCTTATATTTCAATCTATAAATTGTTATATTTCATTTATAATTAGTATGAATAAAACAGTTAAAAAATATTGTGTTGCTAATGTCTAGTAAGAAGTAGTTCTTATGAAAAATACTATTACACTGGGTGGGCACGAATACGGTGCGTAGCTTTTTTTGGTGTAATTTTATATTCTCGGATAAACTTTGTGTGCATGAGGCGGAGGAATATCCAGGAAGAAGGGGTTCAGAAAATTTAAAAGTAACCGTACATGCACTACTCTGTGGATCAGGTGCAAAATTAGAGACAACTTAATCCTTTCAGACCTACATTAAGTTATGGTTTCAGGCGTTTGCAAACAAAAATTCTATGATGCGTGCCGTACTTAAGTCGACAAAACACTTGTTTCGTTTTAACAGCCAATGAGCTGTAGGCTATGTCCAGCTACAGTTATACGAACCAGTAATATCCTTGACCAGTAAGATGGTTTGCGAATCATTTACCCACGGGTAAAATCATTGGTCACTGAGCTTCGCAGTGTGCAGTACTGACCGAAAATTACCAATAGGCTGTTCACGGTAAAATGAGCACTTTTAAAAGCCCTGCTTAAGATCTACTTGTATGTACGTTGTGTATTCTTCCACCTTATGTAAAATTAACATTGCCATGGGTCTCATAATTTTATTCATGTGTCGGTCAAGTGAAATTGTGAAATTATTCGAAAAGGAAAATATCACAAATCTGTTCATTTTTACACTTCGATGCATTAGAAAAAAAAACAGTAAGTGAAAGAAATAATTAAAGTAATTATAAATGGTTACCTAACACCTTTTATTCGACGTTAAGATATGGAACTACTTTCCCTCCGTCGTTGCCAACTCTACTGGGCACATGTCAATCAGTGTGCCCGTTAAAATATATGCAGGCAGGGACAGTGACTTTATCTAAGCTTGATTTCAAAAGTGCTCATTTAATTGTGAGCAGCCTTTACGCGTGTTTAATGTACACAATTGTGTACACTGGGTCTGAATGGGGTAAGGGCGTTTGGAGAACGACTTTTCACCAAATTAATTCGCAAAGTTATACCGTTTCTCATGGGATTGTAAGGTAGTGAGCGACCCAGGAAAGTGGGAAGGGAGGTGATCGTTTGGCTTGGACAGAAGGAAGTCTTTAGAAAGGGCGGAAGGAGGCAATCCACGGGAGCGGGAGTAACAGCGGACTAACCGACAGCCTCAATCAACAAGGCACCGTTCGTTCCGAGAAAATGACGAAGCTGAATTAACATTTTTTTTTTCTCTCCAGTTCGAAACCACGAGCTAACGAAAATCGCAGTTACCACCACTCTGATCACGTATCGATGAGGTAACTCGTGATCATCGTTACCCTTTCTCCCTTCCTCCTAGAGCAGTTATTGGACTACTCGGTACAATCTCGCCCAGAAAGCCGTGGAAATGATTTGGTAAGCCAACAGGCAAAATTTTCCAATGTTCATTTGGCTGCATTTCTTTTAGTGGCAAATCAAGAAATGATCGTTTCAGGAGCGTTCCTGGATAAACTGAGAGAAACGGAACTAGGCATTTTGGTGTTGTACGAAGGGTAGAACATTCCTGGCTACAAGGAGATTTTGCACTGAGTAATTGGGGCAATATTTTTATTTTTATTTATAACTTTGTTTATTAACATGATATAGTGCAGACAATGAAAGATACAATTTGATAACAATGCATAACAAACCAGCCAAATTTACAAGCTCTTCTGTGATATCGAAAAAGGCCAGGCCAAGGAAGAAAATAAACAATGTCGGGATGAATGCAGCGAAAAACATACTGTGAACATACGAGGAAACAAACATGTTTGACTAAACATTTAACTTCTTCCCAGTAAAAACTGTACATCCAGTCCGAGTGTGTATTGTTATGTTGCTCACTGGGAGCATACGCTAGAAGGATAGAAGAACGGGAAGCAGAAAGGCGTAATTTAATTAAAGACCAATTAAAAGCAGAAGAGCAGGGACCAAACTTACTATATGATGAACTCGTTACATATTAAAATGATAATGATAAATGAGGCAAATTGGATAGACGGGCTTAAGGGACGTATGGCGCAATTAGAGGGGTTAAGTTAAAGCATGTTGACGGGACTCACCGGGGCTCGCGCCCTGGATTCTTCGCCGCCGCTGCCTGGACCGCTGGCCTCTCTGTCTGGCTCGCCACCACCGACTGCCCTTTCCCTGGTCCTCGTAGCACTATCCTCGCTTATCACCCCACCACTTGTCTTTGTTGTCACAATTGATTGTGATTGGTCTCCATCGTGCCCTGTGGGCGGAGCCTTGTCGAGGGGATGTTATGTTTACTGCTGAAATCACTGTGTTAGCCGGAATCACATATTCTGTTGTTCTCGGCGCATCTATTTGATGGTTTATAGATTGCACTTTCGGATCTATGTTTTGGACTCATGGTTTACAAACCTATCGCGTATGGAGTTGACTCCTAAACAAACTTCATAACAGAATTCACATGGTCAGCACTTGGACTACTTGGACTATTCACATGGGCACCATCCAGGTTCTCAAAGCACGTTTCATTACTTTCCTGCGCAAGCAGGCTACACTCCACTGCAATCGAGTCAAGGTGATAAAGATGGAAAGTGGTGTTCTCTCGGGAAGAAGATAAATAGGGTTGCCATGGTTGTTACTTGTCTACCGTTAAAATTTACGAAATACGCAAACAACTTGCACATTTTGTTTAGACGTACACATTTACAGTCATAATATCATAGTGTCCGAATTGCAGCCATTTACTTGAACATTTTTAGCCGTGTACCGACACGTGAAAATTTCCAATTCCATCATTGTCAGAATTACCATTATTCAATATTTGACATTCCATGTATTTTGCACGCGTAACCGTGAAATATTTCCACGTGTGATATCACGCATGTTTAAAAATCCTTACAAAGATTCCCAATTATCTCCGAATAGAGAGTTCGTTTACTATGTTACTGTGTTACTATACAAAATCTTTATTGAAAATACGTTTGTGATCAATTTGACTTCCCTGTTACCTCCACAAAGCACGTAATAATGCTGTGAGGAGGAATTAATTTGTGGCTATATAAGGATTTCTAGGTTAGATTGCTCAAAGTTTCGTGCTTTGCAGTTGGTATATTTAATAATACGTTTTCAGAGATGAAAACTTCCTGGAGTAGCTGTATCGTTGTCATGAAGAAATTACCTGTGGATCATCACATAATCGCGTAGAATATTGTGCTCTTCAGTTATCAGTGATTAATAAAGACACCAAATTTTCGCGAAACGAATTACTAACTAGTGTACTTCAAAACACCTTAACGTAGATCCATTTTCGCAATTGGCTGTTTTTTATTGCTATGCATCTTAGATGCCTATCCATGAATCACACGTGTTGAAGTACCGGAATAGTCTAGTTCTGATTGGCCCATTCAAGTACCACACTCATTCAAGTGCCACACTGTCTTCTGACAAAGACACGTAGCCAATAATCGCGTGGGTATATAATATAGATACTGAAATCCAACCTGCGTGAAACTTCGCGATGATCAGATGTCCCTAGTGATTGGACTGGAAGGATTCTTCTGAATGGCCTGAGTGACAGGTCTGCCCCTCGGGTTGGGCCAGTTTGCTACACATTAGAGCTGTCCTACTCTCATATCCATTTCGATCAGCCTGTAAATGGCAATAATGAACATATTTAAATAGACATATCGTGCAAAGGAGAAAGTAAGTACTGCAAAGCAATTTTGAGCCCTCTGATCAAAACCACAGTACTCGTAACATTGCCCGACCAGGAAAGGTGTTGGTTACACGGATAAATACGTCTGTACACATGGCAGAACATCAAACGTTGTCATGTGGCAAAAAATGCTACCAAACAAAATTGTCGCCATTATTTATTTTCGGCGCACGTTACTATATAAAATTTAACCAAAGAGTTCACTCGATGCGCGAAGGAGCGCCAATCTTAGATGTCGGTTCTGTAATTATTTTGTGTCTAAAATATGAGGCAAGAGGCTGAAATAATATCATGTGCCGGTTTTAAAGAACTATAAATATAAAAGTACCATAAAGCGCCTGTAAAAAGTTAACACGATGATACTATGACTCAGAAAGTAGTATAAACTTTTTTACGATGTCTTTCTGTGAGGTTGTGGACACTTTAAAATTCTCTTTTTAGTTGGCTTTTAATGTGTTGTTAGAAAGAGAGATAATAAATTAGATGCCGTTAATATAAAAAACGGATTCAACAGAAGATTATACAAACAAAACGAATATAACAGTAATAAAAGGAGCAGCCACAACATGAATGGCAGATAAGGCGTTGTCAGGCAACAAACGAAGTCAAATGTAATAATTTCAGTAACATATGAAGTCGTCTGATTCGAATAAACGGAGATACGTAACGAATAATGAAATCAATAGCGGCAATAACACGAAGAACAAGCAATGTCTGCAGCTGTGAAAGCCATGTGTACGGACAGTCAGCAACAAACAGGCGGGCAACATTATAAGAGTATGTAGTAACTGTTCATTCGGGAGTATATATCATGCATCAGCAGCCAGGAGCCACCAGCCAAGCAGGTTGTCGAGGCGACCGAGGCCGGCGGCCTGGGACGCTACGTTATCGACAAATCTGCCTGTTTAACTACAAAACTCACTTACAAAACTAATTATTTTATCAAAAAATAACTTTTCCCCCAAAAAATTCCCCAAAAAAAACGGAAAAATGAGGAAAGCGGATTTGAAGCTCCTCGAAGGAAGAGCCGAAAAATCCTCAGGCGAGCAAGAGGATTAAAGACTCTTAGTGGAATAAGACACTTAAACCTCAAAGCAGTAAAGGAGGATTTGAGAATCTTAGCCAGTCGGATGGACCGGGTAAGGTAGCGGACCTGGCCCACTCTCACGACAGCGATAATGCACCTACAATGTCCACATCCCGCTTCCCCACGCCTCCACCTCCCCAAACACCCCTCTTCAACTTCACCTCACCCCCTCAACCCTCGCAATTATTATAACAATTCTCAAAAATAAAAAATTCGAAAAACTTGAACATATAACGTTAACCTCACGCTCATCCCAACACCCTAACCTTAACTCATCCCTTCTCCCAATCATAAAACATTCGAGAAAAGTACAAGAAACAAAAAAAATTCCAACATCAATAAGCGCATAATTTTAACCTCGCACTCATCACACGACCCTACCAACCCCTCTACGCCTCTACCCCCTACTCCCAGCACAGCCACGACGACTTCCTACATGTACAGTTCAGACACTGCAGTCATTAAAAGTTGAGAAAACTGTTGAAAAAATCGAAAGAAACTAATAAATGTTTAGTAGCATATTACAGCACTGACGACACCCATGTTAGATGCTGGAGGTCTTGATCTTGACCTCAGTGACCTTGAAAACAAACAATCAAGAATAAATGGTTACAAGATCGAAAGAAACTAATAAAAATTTTAGGAACATATTTCATCACTGACTCCAACACCCATGTGGGATGCCAGTGGCTTTGACATTAACGCCAATGAACTTGAAAACAAATAATTTAGAAAATTGTAAAAATACGAAAAAAATTAATACAAATCGACGAACATATTACATTACGTCCTCCACCCCCCCCCCCCATTTTTATCTTGACGACCATAAACTTAACCCAAATGACCTTGAATTCCGAAAACCAAGAAAAAATCGCGAAGCATTACACACCTGTATAAAACCATAGAGAGAAAAATTACATACATAATGCGAAAGCCAAGTTCAATGTGTATGACCCTAAATGTTCGATTCTCCTAAAGATGGCAGAGCACAGCCATTCCAAGTTACGACGATCAGCATTACGACTGAACCCCACCTCCGTATTTCACTGGCTATATAGTCGATAAATCTTACGGCCCTCAAAGTGAATTATTGATTTTATGTAGCACACATACACCCTCCACCACGTCAACACCAACACACCACTCGTAGCTTTACTTCCCTCTCCATTTACTTACCATAGCTCAGCCACCATTAACATTTACACATGTCACCAACCGTTTAAACCGACTCCTCCCCCCCCCCACCACCACTCACAATCAGCAATAGCTATTCTACAATTATTGTTTTCAAATTTTAAACTAATAAGACTTATAACTTAAAAATAATGAATTTTTGAGATTGTGATGATGAACGACTTTGTTCTAACATAAATCTCGTGCAGATCTTTCAATATATTAAAATTGGTTTAAAAATAATATGGTATTCGTTTTTAAAATATGTGACTATAGGTACTTAGATAATATTAATATACACACTTTAAAAATAGTTATTGTTTGCAATTATTTATTCTAAAACTATTCGTTGTATTAACATTCGTTGCACTGCTAGTCTCCGCAATTGAAGTATATGGACGTCAAAACAAACCCGATGGAATGATGTTCAGTAGTTCAGTTCCTGTTCACGATTGGTTAGTTCAGACATATGCGTACTGGGTGGCCTTTCCACGTCTCTTCAATAAAAAACCTGCATAAGCATTGGATGAAATAATATTGTTGAAAGGCTTATATCATAAATGTTCCATATAACTGGGTTCCTTGTTATTATATGAATTTATGTAATGTTTTATATTAGTAAGTATTTGCATGCAATTTAAAAAATAGTTTTTTTCCTAGAATTGTTAGTTACGTCAATGATTGATATTGGTGTCTGGCATAGTCCTCAATGTGCCTGTCGATTAACAAAACAAACGTGTAATATTTCTCTACAAAATAATAGCTTCGGTTGGGTTTGCAGCAGGTCCCTTCATAATGTCCTTTCTTTGTTAGGTTTAATTCATTCAGTTTTTATTGTTTCACAGGAGATGGTGTTTGCTAAACTCACATGTAAATACATAGTTACAGAACAAATGTTTAATAGTAACAACTAGCATAATAGAATAATATCTTACGATCATTAAAATGTTTGCAACTTTTATTATACACATGTAAGTACTTATTGTTGAATACACACAGTAATCCAAAATTATACCTCGTTTCTCAGAACAAACATTTTGATAGCATCTCTTATTCTAATGGCTTCATTAGATACTGCGCTCATATTGCGTCTGTCACTATGTCTACTCTACACCAATTGGTTTGTCAGGGGGGTTGTGCATTGTTCACGTTGGTTATCTACTTCTTTATCTATTACAGTATTATGTAACACGCAGATGCACTGAACGATTGTATCAGCAAAATCTAGGCGAGTTTAGATTAGTCTCCAAAGAATTGTCCACTTGGCGCACATTACACCAAACGCACATTCTACAATCCGTCTTGCGCTTGACAAATGCTTATTGAAACTTCCTTTTTCAGAATTTAAATACTGTTGACTGAATGGTTTCATCAAATGTCCTACCAAAGTATACACCTCATTCCCAATGAACACGAATGACATTTCAATATCCGAATTAGGCAAACTCATGTCTGGAGGAATATTAAGTTTTCCCTGTTCCATCAGCTCAAACAACTTCGAGGACAGAAATGTGCCACCATCATTTTGTTTACCATACCCTCCTACTTTAATCAATATGAACTTGCCACGAGCATCTGACACAGCTTGTAAAACTATGGAATAAAAATGTTTATAGTTATAAAACACCGAACCCGAATCAGGTGGATTTTTCGGACGAATATGTTTTCCGTCGATTGCATCAATTGTGTTTGAAAAGTTACGGATTTCATAGAACTCTTGGCAAATTTACTGGAAGTCTTCCAGTGTTGGAGGTTTCATATGTAGTTAAAAGAGGACACTTCCACATCACCTTCATTATAGGCAATATAATCGCAGCTGTAGTGATACCAAGTTTAAATGTCAAGGTTAGGTCTTTGAAGTTTCTTTCTGTTGCCATGTACCTGTAGAAGAATAACATTTTTCTGTTTTAGATATTCAGAAATATAATGCACGTTTCTTAAACTAACATTAAGAAAGACACATGTTTCCTTTTTCAGGGAAGGATTTGCGGGCCAGGTGGAAAAATCTCAAAGGCAAATTTCGTATGGAATTAATAAAACGACCACAATATCGTTAAGGAGCTGGAGTTGATGAAGACACCCATGCAAACCCTGCAAATCAGGATGGAACACAGCTATCATCGATGGATAATGAACACATATCGCCTTCATCCTGTTTGAAAGTCTTAAATTTTTAACAGACCAATTCACTACATGTCAGGGTTATGGTAATCTGGACTAACGAGTAACAACCCATATGTTCTAGAATCCAATAATGTGGATGTTGAAATTAACATAACTGGGTCACCTGATGGAAATCATCTATTGTCTCTCCATCTCGATAACCTGTAAGTAATCAAACCAGCAAAGGAGCATCTGCCAAAAAAATGTCAGCAAAAAGAAGAAGTAGAACGGAAACTCGTCAACTTATAAGAGGAGAAAATTAAATCAATGAATGATGACATCCTCCAGTAGTAAGACAAGGAAATGGACATCTTCGATAGTCTCTTTGCAACATATTAAAAAACTACCAGACGACAAGAAAATGTTACTTCAAATGGAAATCTAGCAAGTGGTGTAGATGCGTGTCTATGGCTAAATATCGAATACCAATCATTATCCACATCATTTCACCCAGGCTACAAGTAATAGTTTTCCTGTATTTCCACCACCTGAGGTAACCGATCCAAACATAACGATTCTCTCCAACAGTGTCCCTGTATACAACTACACTACTCCTGGAGACACGAATAGCGACATAACGACGCCTAATCCTGAGACTTATGTTCGCAGGGACTGGTGAAATGAAGGCTTTTCATACAAGTGGCACGAATGTTCATAATAATGGGCCTTCAATAAGTGGTTTTCATAATTTGCTTACTAATACCATTTTTGTAACTATAATGTTATAAAAAACTTTTAATATTATAGTTTCAGGTTTTGTGTCCAGAATGTTCACATTTAAATACATGTATCATATATAAATACACAATAATTATGTGTACTGAAAAGGTAACTTACCTTATTATAATAAATAAGAGTTCCATCGTCTCTATTGGATGGTGTACAAAATTGGGATATTTAAATTGTATTTGTTGCTCTAAAAGTTGCAGGATGTAATCAAATATTGCAACTGACATCCTATAATACAGAAAGAATTTGTAGAGTTATGAATGTAATTTCTCATACAGTTGGCCGATTTCCCTGTTTTTGCTCTGGTCTGCTGTACCTGGCTAGGAGTCTCGAATCCTCCTCTACTGCTTTGAGGATTTAGTGACTCATTCCGCTAATAGCCTCTAATCCTCTTGCTCGCCTGAGGATTTTTCGGGCCTTCCTTTGAGGAGTTTTCAATTAACTCTCCTCATTTTTCCATTTTTTGAAAATTTTTTGGTTAAAAAGTGATTATTTTCAAATAATTAATTTCGGAAGTGATTTTTCGAGGAAAACTATCAATTTTGTCGATAACATGGTCGTTCCAGGCCGCCGGCCGGGGACACCTCGACAACCAAGTTAGCTGGTGGCTCCTGGTTTCTGAGGCATGATACCTGCATGCGAAGAAAATGTTTAGTCTACTATTAAGATACATGCGAGATTGTAGTAAGGGAAAGATTAAGTCATGTCTAGTGGTGTTGGATACAAAAAACCATCAGAAACATTCTGAACAATTTGCTGTGTCTGGCTCCTGCATGGATTGCTCAGCGTCGCGCCGAGGCGAGGTGCGGAGCAACCTCGGCCAGCAGACCCTTTGTTTTAAATAACATATACCAGGAGATTGAGTGCCAGTTAGGGAAGGTACTATATAAGCTGAGAACGATGGTGGCTCTGGGTGCCATCTTGCCTGCCACTGCCGGAGGCTATGCCTGAGGACGAGACAAGAGGACTGCAGCATGTGCTCCGCCTTAGATGCTCGCCGAGCTCGCCATAGAGAAAGCTACTGCGAGACTGCGATGGCAAAGAGGGTAATTATCAAATCTCTGGTAGGGCGACTTAAAGCATACTAGGACGTGGGACTTGTGACAACTTTAAGCTCCCTTTGTGCATAGTTCGCCTTATTAATGGTACACTACCTTGAGCTTGATTAAGGGCATCAGCACCCCTTTGTGAGATGTTAACCATCAATATATATTTGCTAATTGTAGCTGATTGTTGTGTAAGCTGATCGTTGATCGATATGCTTATTTGTGGCGGAACTGTAAAGCTAGTGATTACCAAAAGTAGTCTTTTCTATCTGAGTGCTTATCCTTTGAGCTACCATTGTTCCCCCTTGTTAATGCATGGCCTGATTCATCTTCAGGGCAGGTCACAGCAAATGGTGGAGGTAGTCAGCTCTCCCACCCTCTCTTTAAAGTAAAATTAAATTAAATTGCATAAATAAATAAGAGAAACTAGTAAAAGTGTGTAGCGCCATCCACCTGCCTTCAGGGTTTAATTTCCTCGAGTAGACCGGCTCAACGTGTTCGACATAGTAAATGTTTGGAAATAGTTGTAAGCGCTCATTCATGACAGTGTATGTTGTGTCAGTCAGCAGAATATCATGGTCGCACCAGAGCAAGCAGGCAGAATTGCCATGTGAAAAGCTTCCAGGCTAAACAGTCGCCCACAGTATATTCTGTAGAATAGTGTGTGTGCTTTGTCTTAAATAAACAACGCATGCTTAAAACATGGATCTGCTCTTGAGACCAGATTTTAAATTTCACTTATTGCAAATTGCCACAAAAGTGTAGAAAGATTTCTTTATTGTTGAGTGTTGTATCACACACTCATTAAATAGGCAATCAACCAACACATTACATGTCAGATAAACCCACCACCTCTCTTGCCAAAACAGCTAGGGATATTTTAAAACACACCACTATTGACTTAACAGAAACACAAATGAAAATTCAGAAACAGAAAAATTCCAGCAACTCATAACATCGGCAGAAAAACTATCAAAAGAGAACCCAGACATAGTAGAAAAATTTGACACAACATCAACACGACTGACACATAGTCTCATCAGAAAAAACACACAGAGTGGCCTATTGCCATCCACACCCCCCACCCTCACATGCAAATACATAACAACATAACACATATTATTTAACACCAGTAAAAATCGACACAACAACAGAATAAACCTAAACGAACTCACAAACAATCACACATATCAGAATTCACCCTTAGCTTCTCCACTCCAGACACAAGAAAACAACATAGTGAACACATCACCAATTAATGTAATAGTACAACATTCCATAACAGTCAATACATTTTTGGGCAATAGTAATGAAAAATGGGCAGAATTCGTGGAACAATACAACCATGCTGCCGAAAATAACAACTGGGATGATAGAGGGAAATTACCTAGACTGAAATACTATCTCATAGGTTCAGCCAAGCACACATTGGAGAACAATCTACAAAGTCACACGGGCTAAGCCATTTGGAATGACACTATTTCAAAAATGAGAAAAATTTTTCTAACACCAGCAAACAAGGGACACTTGAGGAATCTCCTATACGCAACAAAACAAAAACTGCATGAAAGTGCTCGAAAGAATATTGAAAATATATTATTCTACAGGCGAAAATACAACCCTACAGTCACAGACACAGAATTCATTAGTATTGTGTGGCGATCACTCCTTCTGTCCATCACAGTCAAAATAGTAGGCCTCGAAAATGACACAATTGATGACCTCCTTACAAACATACAAAGGGTAGTGGTAGGATTGTTTCAGTATAATCAAACAATTATAGGGCTGCTGACCAGCAAGGACAAAGGTTGCTCAAGATACGTGCAAATGTCAATACCACGTGTCCTTGTCCAGCTCCCAGGCAGGTCATATAACGTGTTGCTCAACACGGGATGCTTGTGTTCCTGTATAACCACGCTAGTTAACAAATGTAACTGGCAAACAGTCATGGAACAGTTTACATTAGTGTGTGCTACAACAGACATCGACCTACCTAACCATGAAACCAATTTAAACATTAATATAGCGGGTACAATTTCAACTAAGACTTACTATTAATTGATAATTTAAAATTAGACTTTATATTGGGAGTAGATTTTATTAAAAGATAAGACATTATGTCAGTACTCACCAAAGATGTAATGTACGTACACTCTTATCACAATAAAAGAGTCACTGAAATACCAATAAACACTAATCAACTGTATTGTGAAACAAACAATTGCAACGAATACTATATTACCAAAATCGAATCTTTAGACAACCCGAACGATACTACTGTTCCAGGTAGCATAAATGAAAAATTGTCCCCACACATGAAAGAGCAATTAAAAGAATTACTAGATACATACAAAGATCATTTCACAATTAACATAACTAAACTAACAGAATGGGAAGCTTATGAAATTAAATTAGAATTAACAAATAAACAATCCCATTCATACTAGATCTCACAGAATAAATCCACAACTTCACGAACAAGTACTCGAACAGATCCAGCAGATGCTCGATGCACAAATCATCACTCCTTCCGAATCTCCTTATGCCACGCCAAGCCTAGTAGTAAAGAAATGCCAGGGTGGCATAAGATTTTTACAGACTTTGGGCTACTTAACCAACATATAAAAAGGTTCAATACCCCATCTCCAGAACCAAAAATATACTTTATAAACTGCAAAATTCCAAGTATATTTCTGCTATAGATAGGTTAAGTGGTTTTTTTTCCCAGTCAGAGAGTGAGATAGAGAAAATCTTGTTTTCAGGGTGGATGGCATAGGATTATACGAATATGCTCCTATGCCTATGGGATTAGCCACAACCCCAAATTGTTTTCAAAAATTTGTGGACACCATACTCGGGCCCCTAAGCTGGAACACAGTAGTAGTGTATATTGATGACATCTTTACTATAGGAAATACCTTTCAGGAACACATGGATAACATTATAAAAGTAATAGACTATGTAAATACATCATTAAAATTAACGCCAAGAAATGTCACTTCATGCAACAAGAAATTAAAATACTAGAGCATTATATAACACTAAAAGGGACACACACAGACTATGATAAAATCGAGGCTATCAAACAGATGGCATCCCCAGAGAATCTAAAACAGTTACATACATTTTGGGATTAACATCATACTTAAGAAGGTATATACTCAACTATGTCAACCTAGCCTAATTAAATAATCAACATCATTCCAATGGAAAGAACACCAGATAGCATTCGAAAATCTTAAAACAGCCTACTAAACCCACCTGTACTAGCAAAATTACAGGAGAACTGATATACAATACTAGCCTGCATTGCATCTGAGACACTGATAGGCACCATCCTTATGCAAGAAATGCCAGGTAGTAAAGACCGCAGTATTATCGCTTTCGCATCGAAAAAACTATCGAATGAAAAAATATAGTAGGTGATGGAATGTAGCTGTCGGGCATTAAATATTAAATACTTTGTCATATATTTCAAACAATACTTATATGGGCGAAAATTCACAATTGAGATAGACCACACCAGTCTTCAGTATTTAAAGACAATGGCCAAACACAACATACAAATTAAAAAATTAGCAAAACTGGCAACTGAGCATGAATTTCACCCAAAGATATTTAAAGGGAAATTAAACACATTAATGGACACTATGAGTAGATTTTCTACAACAGGAAAGGCTGAGTTAAAATATATTTAAGTAGAGAATCAATATTACCCCATAAAGAAAGAAAACATTTACTGTGATTCCTTTTATAAAACTCTCATGGAAACATTGTTACAAAATCTGCACAAGGACGATGAAGTCAAACACAAACACAGACATTGCTACAACCAACAAAGCCCGCATAGCAAAAATAATCATAAACGAGGAATGCTTACCTCTAGAAGTAATTGCTAAAATCGTAATTGCCATATATCAAGTAAATATTGAAATCAAGATGGAAGGGCACACAAATAAAATTAAATCAATTTGTATCGACCCCCGTTTAAATAGCAAAATTGTCATTTCTATAAACAATTCCAAACCACACTACGGCCCCATTTACATTCACGACCAGGAATATATCAAGGTCGAAGATAACAGACTTATTCCTGGCACCCATTACAAAAGTACAATCATTGTCATTTTGAGCAGAATACCCAATTGACCATCACATCACACAATTTAAAACTGCCCTCATAGATCCACAAAATACGAATTCAAAATGCATATGACTAGCAAGGCAGTATGGCATCGCCGTAAATGGCGAAATATATTATAAAGTTCACACCCTCAATGGGGAAAAACATTTAACTTTGGTACCACAGTACTACATACTGGAAATTATTACTGTCCACCATGACACGTTATTAGGAGGAGGGCATTCGGCCAGTTTAAAATGTTACAAAAAATTAAAAATCAATACCATTGGGACACAATGGCGAAGGACGTTAAAAACTATATCAAAACTGCCCTACTTGCCAGAAGGTCAAACACAGTAACCAGAAACACATAGGCCTTATGACCCCCGCTGAAGCCCCTCACTTATTTCATTCTTGGGCCTCGATGCCAAAGGCCAACTGCAAACAGCGGCATCCGGAAATAAATACATCCTAGTATTGACAGAGTTTTTCACATGGTACATGGTAACCAAACTGGTAAAAACAATAGACGCTACATCTTGGGCAAATTTAATCAAGGATTTCATTCTATGTTATGGGTGTCCCAAATCCATTTTAACTGATCGGGGCACATCCTTTAACAATGAGCTTATCACTGAGTTATTATAAAAGTTAAAAATAAAGAAAGTGCAAATTACAGTGTATAACCCAGCGTGTAACTGGCTGACCTAACAGGTTAATAAGATTCTGTCTCAACAACTCATAGCATGTTCCAGTGAATTTCAGGCACATTGGGACGAATATGTCCAACACATAGTTTTCTAATATAATTCTACCACAAATAGGAGTATAAAATTCTCCCCGTTTTTCCTACTACACAGCATTGAAGTCATCCATCCATGTCACATTGTTGCTCATTAGTTTCGCAGCGTGCAACGGACTGGTGTAACTCCACCAAGCCCGTGAACAGGCTCGTGTGAACCTACTCTAATCCCAAAAACAACACAAAGAAAATTTTGACCAAAATTTAGATCCAAGAAATTAAAACTAGGACAACTTGTATGGGTGAAAAATCATGCAAGACAGAAAGCTCTCAACTTCAAATATCACATCCTGTACCGGATCCATGACATATTGGGCCCATTCACAATTGCAATCGAATTAAGAAACGAGGGCAAACCAAGATTGACATAGTCAATACCAGAAACATTAAAATTGCTAATATAAGGCATTAATATAATCATGTGTGTTACTGGTAATGAGACTCCGCAATGGTAAAGACGAGTATGGAATTGCTGGTGTTGATCACGTGCCTCACAGTGTCGGAATATAAAGTGACCATTCCCATGATATACACTATACCGCTGCACCAACCTGCTGCTCCCAGCAACATTGACGTGTGGTATCACCAGGCCTGTACCACGAGGAACTCTACTGTCTGCAAAAACCCTGAGCATTTGCACGAATTTTTCAACGAAACCACTCAAAATATTGTACAAGAATTTATGTCCGAGGTGCCCTTGTTAAATAAAAGAAAACTTGGTATTACCTTCCTTGGAGATGTCGCAATATGGTGTTGCGACATTCTCACAACCCGACACCTAAAATCCCTCCTCACTAATGAAGAATCCTTAGCCTTACAATTAAATGAGTTGGAAAATAATGTTATCACATATAACAACAACCTTAATATTACGATACATAGCATTTCACAAATAAAGGGTCAAGTCGAAAATAAGGTAAATGATCTTAGTAGAAACATAGGGGTGATAACACATCAAATTAATAATAAAAATAGAGAAATAGAGTCCTCACTAATTCAATCTCATTTAATCTCTAGTATGCTGCTGGAAATAATAAATAATGTTGGTAACAAATTGAGACTTAGCACGTATATACAGCAATGTCAACAGAAATTTTTGCCACTTGAAGCAGTGTCGAAAGAAATATTAAAGTCATACCATCTTAAGTTAGAAGAGAAATCTACACCCTAGGTTTAGAATTAAGTATCCCAACCAAAGAAATGTTAAAATACTACACATACCCATTAACTGAATGCATGCTATCGCCTACTCAAATTATAATAAAAATACAGGTCCCTTTGAAAGGTATTAAAAGCACGTGACAATTATTTCGTTCTACGAACGTCCCTTACCAATGTAATAATGAGAAATGTATTGTAGGAACCCCTTCCAACATAATAGCAATTAACATTAACACACTAGAAACTAGGGAACTTTACGATACACCAGAACAAAACAAGGGCATATATTTCCTCTCTAAACAAATAGTTGACAATCCACAGTCAAATTGTTTGAAGGCCACAATTTATCTTAATGGTCTTGAAAGTTTGTTCGAAATCTGTAAATTTCAATGCAAGCCTGGAAATTCACTATTTGTCCACACAATTGAACCCCACCACTACATAACAAACACACTTGGCGAACTGGTACTTACGTTTAACAACAAGATGCTCAGTAAAGTAATCCACAACCCTCAGGTAGGGAATATAGAAATTCACGTACTTTGTGGCTGTGAAATTACCTCAAATAGAATAACTAATATTAAAGCCACCCATGTTGTGATATTAAGAGCCCTAAATTAGGAATTTCACACACAATCTTGCCAGTATAATGGTTACATAACAATGATTTTGAGGCACAGCAGTTGAAAGCTAGCAAAAGCATTTCTTTTTATTCAGTAGATGACCTCCCCACTATAACGAACGCC
Source organism: Dryococelus australis (assembly GCA_029891345.1). NCBI lineage: Eukaryota > Metazoa > Arthropoda > Insecta > Phasmatodea > Phasmatidae > Dryococelus > Dryococelus australis. The sequence goes on from CM056994.1 coordinate 111,887,272, forward strand.
GAGACTGGTCTGCATTTCATCAGACAAACGTTTTCTCTGTCCTATTTCAGGAACACTATTATTATATCAGCTTTTCGACTATTAACCTTCTAATGATAGCATTAGCAGGCATATACTACAAGCTGATTAACATTGCAATATTGATGAATAATATGGCGCAAGCGACACAGCCGTAAATATTCAGGCAGTCCTACATAAAAGCAGGCAGCTTTGTGATAGCGGTGGACTCTTTCACTTTGTAATTAAGGAAGCGAGGAATTTTTAATGTTATTATTAATGGAGAATACTTAATTGTGGCCAGAGATACATATAACACATAAAGCATGTGCAGACATGGCATCAGAACTTAACACACAGGTGCATCAAGGAGCCAAGGAGGTTATTTTTAGACGAAATAGTACATGAAATAAGATAAATCTAGTCTTTCACATGTGCTATGCAAATAAGTCTTGTAACAAAAAATTAATATATATGTATAAAGATATATTGTTTGGTAGCACAGTGCAGATTTCAGGCAGGGGGCACACAAAGTTTTTAGTGCTGCAGAAAATTGAGTAACACAGCACTACCTAGCCATCAGTGTTAAAAGTGCTGAGAACAATGTTGCAACAGCAAGCTCAGTAGAGCAGCAAAGAAACTGTAGAGTGCAGCAGTTATGCACTCAGCTTACTACAGTACCTTCTTTGCACACTAGAATGCACTCGATGGCAAATTTCAAGCCGTGCGGCGAGAGTCGCCATAAACTAAGTTCGGGGCCCCAATAATATAAGTACTTTCTGTTTATACAACTATTACATTAAGATAAGCTCGCAAATTTATATACCCAAAATTTTCAAAAATCTGTCTATATATATATAATTTTTATGTTACAATACATACAATTATCATTGCTTACCTTCTCAAGATGGATGTGAAATCATAGAGCTATTGTCGAATATTGTGTTCAGTAAATGCACTCCACCTACATTCCCAACCTCGCGTGTTCGACGCCAGGTTTAATATTTAAATTTTCAATTTCTAAGGGGGTTACAATTTAAAAGTGGAGTCGAGCACTACCTTACCCATTCTGTTGAAACAACATAAAAACCAAGGCTGCCGCCTGCTAAGTTAGGTGCTGGCACAACCCATTTTAGGATTAGTGATTTATTGAATTTTGTTGCATATCAGGGATAACTTGCTATTGTAATGTATTGATGTATTTTGAGATGTCCTGTCATTAGTAATAACCTTTACAACAGTAGTAAGTAAATGAAGCACATAATATGTATATCTACAGAACCGTACAAGGATACGAACAAATGTCTCATAATAGGGGTAAGTATAACAGTATAACAGGCGATGAAACCTATGCCATATGCTGGCAATCTATAATTACATTTCACCAGATGTAATCAAAACAAAAAAATTTTGCAAATAAATATTGCCATGTAAACAGCACCTAGAGTGAAAAAGTAATGACTAACCGAAAGTGTCTTCGGATTAAAAACTTGTAGTTCTTTAGCATTTCCAGTGTATAACATTCTTGTAAAATAATATCATGTCTTACTAAGTAACTTATTTACATACAATTCATTCTGCTGTATTGTTCATAAGGCAACACAAATTGTTTAGCATTGCAATTCATTAAGCTGCCAATTATGTAACACAAGCCCGACCCTGCGTGTCTGACACCGTCTTACAGAGTCAACGAATTTTGGAACCGGGGGGGGGGGGGGAAGAAAATCACTTAGTCAGTAACACTTCCATTATTGTCACCATGCCTATTCAAAAGCTCTTTCTGGCGGGCTCCATGACTCCAACAGGGCTTGGCCGCCCACTGTACTGCAATGTCGCCTCCTGGACCAATCGCCTGACCTGACCCAACTGATCCCCCACAACGTTCAACCCCATGTTCCAGACAAGGGCACCCAGTTGCTCCTGAGAAGGGGGGCCTTGCTGTGGCTGGCTCCTGCGAGTGTCGCTCAGCATCGCACCGAGGCGAGGTACGGAGCGACCTCGACCAGCCGAGCCTTTGTTTTAAACAACACATACTGGGGGATTGAGAGCGAGGTCAGGAAGGTACAATATAAGTTCAGAGCGATGACGGCTCTGGGCGCCATCTTGCTTGCCACTGCCGGAGGCTCTGCCCGAGGGCAACGAGACGAGAGGACCACAGCCCTTGGTCCACCTTCGATGCCCGCCGAGTCCGCCATCGAGAGAGGTACTGTGAGACTGGGAAGGCAAATAGTGTAATTATCAAATCCCTGGTAGGGCAACTTAAAGCACACTAGGGTGCGGTACTTGTGACTGTTTCAAGCTCCCTTTGAGCATAGTTCGCCTTATTAACGTTATGCTACCTTGAGCTTGATTAAGGGCATCAGCGCCCCTTTGTGAGACATTAACCGTCAAGATATATTTGCTAATTGTAGTTGATTGTTGTAGAAACTGATCGTTGATTGAGAAACCTATTTGAGCCGGAACTGTAAAGCTAGAATTTAATCAAAGTAGTCTTTTGTATCTGAGTTCTTATCCTTTGAGCTACACTTGTTCCCCCTTGTTAATGCGTGGCCTGATTCATCCTCAGGACAGGTTGTAGCAACTTGTTTTATGTTATGTTGTACTCTAGGTAAGGACGTGTATATCGTTTTGCTAGCAGCACTGCCACTTGTGAGTCACTATTTTCACTAAAATAAAAAAGACTACAGAATGTAGGTATAGCATACTCCAAGCAGAAAAACCCATGCATATTGCATTAAAGCAAATCATCTTAACTGGTAGCACACCTCTAACTTGGCATCTATGTCACAAGAAAGATGTTATTACGAATAGTTTATTTACATTACACACATCAGATTTCATATAAAAAGGAAAACATGTTTGGATACGGCATTATTGCATGTAGTAGAATAGATAAATTTAAATACTTGAAGAAACAAGGGGCCGTGGTGGCTGAGCGATTAGCATGCACGCATCCCACCAAGGCGAATCGGGTTCAGTCCCTGGCTGGGTCACCGGATTTTCGCAGGTGGGAATCGTGCCGGACGATGCCGTTGGTCGGCGGGTTTTCTCGGGGATCTCTCGTTTCCCCGCTCCTTAATTCCGGCGCTGCCCCATATTCACTTCAATTACCCCCACCGGCTCTCAAGACTTCGATGTTAAGAGCCTCTAAAATCTCTACACTCACTCATGCGAAGAAACAATAACAGTATGTTGTCAGGTTAATATAACACATCGACGTAAGCTATGTTCTTTAAAGACACATAAAAATACTCAGATTGTAAATACTTAAAAGAAATTACCTTAAGCCACAGAAAATAGAACCTTACATTTATGAATTGCCATTTTGTTTTGATTTGAAACTGGTATTTCGGCTAAAGCATCAGAATGGCCCTTGACTATCGTATGCGTGCAGATGAAGTAAAACAAAAGTATAATCTGGAATTTGTACTTTATATGACTTATTTATTCATTGAGTGTCTCAGAGGCAGAAGGTAAACAGTTAAACTCTAACATAATTTAGCACCATTCATCACCGTATTTAGTTTACGCAATAACTCTGGTGATCTGAACTTATGCTGATTATTCAATGTAGATTAAATATGTTTTCATTGTAGACAGGACGCTGATCGTAATTGAAGTTTCGAGTTTTATAAGTGTGACTATGAGTTTGTTAAGTGAAGAACTTCTCTGGAAGAAACTGTTTAAGATGTAACTGCATGGTAATGTGATCAAGGAACTATACAAAATATCTGGTTGAATGGATGCATAAAAATGCTTAAATCTCACAATTGAAATATGTTAATAAGTATATACCGGGAGAGTGGACCATGCCTGTTTTTCCATATCTATGCAACCCGCACACAATATTACCCATCTAACAAAACATCTCCTCCGATGTAAAATAATTGTCTCTGGCGTAGCCCTAGTCCCGTGCCGTATGTGTACTCGGTATGGCACCTCGACGGTTACCTGAACATTCGACGCTGTTGTCAGCCTACACCAATCAGCGGTACGAAAATAGAGAATCGCTACAAAACAGCACGACCACGTAGATTCCTGTTCGTCAATGCAGTATGCGGTGACTGCATTTTTATGTCACATGAAGAAACTCAACGGCTCGAAGAGAGGCAGATGAGAATTACTAAGGAGATAATCGTCACATACCCACGTATTCGCTAAACATCGCAATAATCTGTTTCATCACAGTACACGGACGTGGATTCTTTGAAAAGTGACTGCTTCTCAATGCATTGCTGACAGAACACCACCCTATCAACGCTTACTGTACTGACATCGAATCAACGCGCACGTGGTGTTCTACTACGATTGATGTTTTTTTACAGGTGTAATATCGTATGTGGTTGGCATTGATACGGATAAATAGGCGTAGGTAAATCACCCAGGTAAGGTGGGGCTATTTGGACCATTTAAAATTTGAAGCCATAATAGGTCTCACCATTGCATGCTGTCAGACACAAAATAACATATATTTATCTTCTAATGTCATGTAACAAATAAAGCCACAATGAAACTTAATATAAAATTATGGATTTACTGATAAAAATAATATAGCAAAACACTACGTTAAGTATGAAATTTCAGAAAGTGTGATACTATTTGGACTGCACATGGGGTTATTTGGATAACATAATTCGCTGGTTCATAGTGCATGTATTAGGCTTATAAAGTCTACAATAGTCCTAAAAAGTTTTAAACACATTTACAACAAATATACATTATTCCCACGAGCACTCACACGAATTTCATGAAACCATCCGCAGCACTTTTGACAACTTATCCAGTAATCTTTACTTAATGGCTGTTCTTCCAAATACCTCACATCACAGAAACCACATGGCGTGTTGCCTTCATCTGATGATTCTGATGAACCCTTTTCTCTGGTTTCAATTTTCCTACTTCTCTCTTTTTTTTAGTAGTGTCGGTATCACAACAGAAAAGGAGGTGGATGTATTCAAAGAAGTTCCATTATCTGACGCTTGGTGCACAAACCTACTATTTGACGACGTTGCCATTCTGATGATTCTGCATTCTTTACTTAACATTCATTGCCATGATTACAAGGCATTTCAGTATCGGAAATGGCTGAAAAGAGGAACTTTTCTGGATATATTTTACCTTGATGGAAAGGATAGATATCAGTGCATTCAGATACTAAGTGCGTTGCTAATAGTTGCACGCTTTCTCCATGCTGCGTTGAAAATGCCACCAAAAACGAACTTTGTGATAGAAGCTGTGGGGTTGGTGTGCATGAACGAATTAGTTTCGTGGTGGTAATATGTTTTCATAGGCTTGAAAACAATTCTGTTCAGCAGTTGTAAGACATGAGCGGTGTGTGGTGGCAAACATAGCAGCTCGATTTGGTGTTCCACACAATAATCAAAGCTGTGTAGTGACTGGTGTGAAGTATGTCCATGCAGTAACAATTAGCATCTTTCAGGTGAATGGTGATTTTGAAAATGTTGCAGCGAAACCAGAAAAAATCTTATTTAATGTAACCTGACTCCAAATTTGTAACTTGACGGCCAGGAGGCATTCCATGCTTATTCTCTTCCATCATTCTCTTCCCTTTGAACATAATGGATGGGGGAATAAATACCCCACTGACACTGTAACAAACACCCGCTTTTACATTTTCCCCTCGTTCTAGACTTGTAAGCTATGCAACTTCTTGGTTTACCCTATAACTAACCACATTCAAGGGCCTGTTGTACATTGGAAATCCGCTCTTGTCAATGTTATATATGCTCTGAGACAGGTCATGAATATCTATCTCCACGTATACACCCTTCAAGAAGATGGAGAAATTATCCGCAACCTCTTTGTTCAGTCCCATTGTCCGAGCTTTCGAAAAGCCTTCCAGTTTTCTCAAGGAAATGGAATCTCTATGTCTGTCCACGAAAGAATAAAACCAATCCTTCCCAGCCATTTTTGTTTCATCACTCCATTGAGTGTTAATGTTCTTCAATTTTGCATAATGATCTACTGCCCTTCTCAAGCTCATAGATGAACGACCAAAACCACCATTTGAAAGATTTGTAAACCTGTCCACCAGATAAGTTTCTTGCTCTGGAGACATAATTGTGGGATGACCAATGTACTTCCCAATCCTAGGGATTTGGGCATTGTTGAGATCATTCACGAAGTCTCTATGAATACGAGTTTCTTGAACTCTTCTCCACAAATTTGTATATGATATATTAAGATGCGATACTGCAGCTCTCGTACCAAAATGACCATTAAGTACACTCATTTTTGCTTGAGTCATTATTTCTTCAGGCCACTGCAAAGACGCATTATTCGTTTTATATTTCCTCGCCATCTGAAAGCATTAGAATACCAAAAATTCGCGTCGGTGCAAATCTAAAAAATAATGTTATCTGCAAGATGTTAGGAAAAATTTTTTAATACATTGTTCTGTATTAAATTTTTTTTTCAGGGTCTCGAAATCTGCTACTTTAAGAAAGGCCTTTCCTATAACCAAATGTCCACTTTTTTTCACAACCTACAAGTAAATCAATAAAACTTGGTGTGAAGAATATCCTGAGTTTATAATTTTAATGGGAACCTTATTCGTAAACTTCATTAAATTAGAGTCAGTACAAATTGTACAAACAACATTGTTAGAAAGATATAAGCTTCGTCGCCGAATATTTCGTATAAAAATATTTTATTTATATTAATTTTAGTATTCGATTACATGTTTAAAAGTGTATGAGGATCTTAATAAAATAAGTATACAAATAAACGAAAACGAATTAAGATTTGATTGTGATTCAAATAGCCCGATCAAATGTGGTCCTATTAGCCCCATGTGCAACAATGGTCGTCAATATCTAATAATTCTATGACCAAGAAACATATGGCGCTAGTGCTATGCGGTCTTCGCTGGCCATAATACAAACAAAACATGCACAGATTGGCTATCGTTTGTCCCGTCAGATCTTAAATTGAATAGCAGACAGCCAAAATGGTATTAGTTAATTTTTCAGGAAACTAAAAAAAAAACTGTACATCTTGTTGTTTGTAAGCATTAAAATCACGAGGATTTGTTTATACATAGGTGTATATCCAAAGAGAGTTAGCTATTAATTGCAATAGGAAATATGGTTTCCTTTTCCAGAAATTAAATCTTTTATTTCGGACCTATCCACTTTTTGTTGAATTTTGAGCAATTTTTTTGCTTACAAAAGTGTGTTATTTGAAATTAAAAACGAAGATATACATACAACTGGATATATTATTTATGTTCATAAAGTTATACGTTCACTAACAAGAAAACCTCACATGGCATTGAGAGTTTGCAATGTTATGTTATGTATTTTGGTAAAAAAAAAGTAAGCCAAGAAATGATGCGGTTACGTGAAACATACAACACGATAAACAACGCACTAATCGCAACCACTGCTATTGTTGTCATCAACAACCTCAAATTCACAGTGGTTAGTCCGTTCGCATTCCACCAAGGCGAACCGGGTTCAATCCCCGGCCGGGTCAACAGATTTTGGCACGTGGGAATCGTGCCGGACGATGCCATTGGTCGGCGGGTTTTCTCTGGGATCTCCCGTTTCTCCCGCCTTTTCATTCCGGTGCTGCTCCATACTCACCTCAATCACCCTTATTGGCTCTCAAGACCTCGCTGTTAAGAGCGGCCTAAATCTCTTCACTCACTCACTTAAATTCGCTGTCTCTGTTATTACCGCTATCATAACCTGGTACTATTGAAACGTTATCTTCGTAAAACACCTGGTTGGCAGCGCGTTCTGAGTAGTATATTAGTTTAGTGAGATATTTTGCTTTAGCACTAGTTTATCACAATCATTCTCCATATGGTGCCAGGGGTCCAAGGTTCTAATTCTAGCTTGGGCACATTTGTATTGTTCCTTTGTGTTGCCTGCTAATAGAACTATGGATTACCACAATTATGGAGAGATCTCAATTAATTTTATGGTTTCGTATAAACATTAATTATCATGGATACCTGCAGAGCATTCTTGAATATAGTAATATTCCTGGCTATACTGGATGTGCCCCAAAGGCCAAGAAAGAAAGTATCTTATTCTATGGAATTGTACTATTTCTTGTGGTTAGAGTTTTTCATGTTGGCTGTGTGTTTGCTGATAAGTTTTCTGTATTGAAAAATCTAACTTTCAACGGACCAACAGTTTCAGTGCTCACGAAAATAAAGTCAAAAGAAATGAAAGAGGACGTAATACGAAATGCCAAAGTTTCAGAGAGGACTAAATAAAATAACTAGTACTAACGAGTGAAGGGTGTCCCGGACAAAACAAGAATAGGTAAATAGTACAGTTTATATACTGCCTTGTCCATGTGTTGAAACTCTATGACAAGGTAACTTACATTTTTCCAGTAAGAGGTCACATGTAAAAGCCAAATTATTGAGGTTTTTCTTTAATTGGCCTAATGAGAAAGATCACAACATCGTCAGAGATATCAGTGGATTGGAATAATGTTATTACTACTGCTGGGAAACATCCAACTCAATTCTCTCTCCATATAATAATATATTATGACTTCACAAAGACATGAAAGCAAGCAACTAATCCATTATTCCTGTATACATCTCGATTACAGCTGAAGGAGGCACACGTGGTACAAGTATTAAAAGGATAGCTAACACTCAGAATCAAAAACGTACATTACGAAACATTAACTACACTCATCGTACGATGTCGAGTATCACTTGCATCTTATTTGGAGATTCCTGCATTGTACCACCACAACCCAGGGATTAAGCCTGCCACCACATCACAGCCTCCTGGCTAACACCGGACTAGTCCAGAAATGTACCAAAACACAGCTTTTTAGCAAAAGACTGACTAGTCTGAAACATTACCACTTTTCGTTAGAATGGAGATGGACATATCTACATCTTGTAGAAACTCCATATTTTTCTGCAATGTTTTCACTTGCTTATGACGTGTTTTAGCATTAAAAAAATTCAACCAATGTAGTTCAAGAAGCCAGTGTAATATAAAAATGGCATTTTTGGACTAATTTTGTTTTGGTGATCAACCCCTCAATTACAAACACTGGAAACTAGATCAGCATAATTTCTACACCGTCAACACTTACCACAGTTGTTTCAAATTTATTTAATGTGAGATATGTTGAAGATATTTACTGAAATCTTCGCGTGCTTTCTTTTGAAACATCACTCACGCGCTACCAAACTGCAAATGGCATCCGGGCTATGCGCGAAAGAGGCGCAAAGAACACTTTTCTTATTTGATACAAAAATCTCCATGCCCCAAAAATAGCCATATATATGTATGTATATATACATACATGCAGCTAATGTGGCAAGAAATTCATTTTTTCATGAAGATGATGCAAGCCAATGATTGTACGAAGTTTGCTGTAGAGCATACCTCTATGAAAGTACCTTTTCCCATTGTTAGAAAATTACATGGATATCAGTGTTTCTACTGTGGAAAGATCTTCAAAAAAAGCTGCCATGCTCGTCAACATGAAAAAAGCCAATGTTTGAAAGGACCGAGCTCCAAATCACAATCATACACTGTGATAAAACATCTGGTCAAAGCGATAATTTAACAAGACACACTAGTACATGTAAAGGTAACGAAACTTTCGTTTGACTCGAGACAGCATGTGTTGACTTTGTTACCTCCATTTAATACACTACTTGAAATGTTCGCAGACGACGAGGGAACTCGCAAGATGAAACATCATGACAATGGGCACATGCCATTTATGCAAGACTATATATTGAAGAACCACATCAATATCTGCAACGATTCGTCTTTTGAGAGCCAGCAAGTATTACCGCCAATACGTCTTGCTGCATCGGTGGGTACTGATTCCACAGAGTGAGTGAAGAGTAAAGAGATTTGGGCAACTATTAACAGTGAGGTCTTGGGAGCCAATTATTCCCCAGACGATTTTGATGAGACAGTTAGTGTTAAAGACAGAATAAGTGCAGTAGAGTCGGTTTGTGTGGAATATACACTTGCAACACTTTCGCTTGAAATGGATCAGCTTCATAATAAACGGCCATCACCTCTAAACATTGCTTACTATACAACTCCTTCTACAAAGAAAAGTAAACGATATTGAGGATGAAACAGCAGGTGAAGACGACCATGGTGATAGCTTTGATAATAATAACTATGGCGACTGTGATAATGAAATATCTGTTTAGAAGGATGATTATCTCGACGTTCCCACAAATTTAACCTACGAGTTTACTGCGACAAGTGGTGTGATGTCTCACACATTGTTGAGATAGCTTCAATCATCTATGAACGGGAGAGAGAGAGATTTGGGCGTCTTTTTATAGCGAGGTCTTGAAAGGATAAACTGAAGCACGGGTTATATATTGCATGATGTGATTAACTGCTTCCTTTTGATATTATAATGGGCAAAAAATGCACAATATTAATAAAATAAAATAGTAGTGTTTTAATTTTTTTCTGCTGTATCCTTTTATCCCCTATAACTATAAATTAGTGCTATAAGCACTTGACTATTAAAGCAAAGATCCGAATATACAATATTAATAGAGATTTTTAATACAAAAATGCATGGAAAGTAGACTACATACAAAATAATAATTCTGTAGACATATACAAAGTTGGAGACAGTTGGCGAGTGAATTTAATTCCTATACGTATCGGTGGGGACAAAGAGAAGTATCTAACGAAGGATCGATCGAAGGAATGGTGTGGATTGCTGTGGATTGGTGTGTGAATTGGTGTGTGGTATGATGTGTGGGTTGGTGTGTGGTTTAGTGTGTGAATTGGTGTGTGGATTGGTGTGTGAATTGGTGTTGAATATGTGTATGGATAGTTGTGTGGATTAGTGTAGATTGTGGTAGATTGGTGTGGATTGATGGCGAGGATTGATGGATTGATGTTCAAAAAGAGCATGGGAGATAATACTATTTATCATCCTCGTACATTCTAAGTCACAAGGGCCTAGCGCTATTGTTATATCAACTAACGCTAAGTATGCCCTTAAAAGTCTTGTTAATTGCTGATCAGTTCCACGATTATTACATGACTTGTGCAGGTGGCTGCTACTCCTATGATGGTATTAGATTAGTCACATGCACATTAAAAAAAAAACCCTGGGTAGCAGACATATATCTACATAGCAGTCAAGACAATCAGTAATTGACATATTCTGACATCATATAATAATTAGACTTAAAGAGAGGAGACTGGAAATGTGGTAGCTGAATATGAGAATTCTGCATGTTTCCGCACTAATCTATGTTTCATTTCACTACAAATTAAAAAAAAATTGGAAACAAGGTGATAAAAATAGTTTTTTTCTATTTGACATAATCTATGCCTATAGAACAAATACGGCCCACTGTTCTACCCCTGAAAATCGAGCCTCCCAAATCCTGGTGAGATCAGTGATCTGCTGGTCGTCGTGCTGGGGAACCTCCGGAATGGTAAGATTTTAAAAATAATTTGTATTAATAATTTTTTATAAATTTCTAATATAAATATCTATAATTTTTAAATTTTTAAAATGAATTTTTTATATTAAAAATAATTTTTAATATATTTTTAAATATTTTAAAATTTATTTTTATTTTTAAATATATTTGTTAATTTTTAAAAATTTTGTGAATTTTTGGATTTTTCAAAGTCAAGGTTACTAGGCCGTCATCCAACATGGCTGATGAGATGTAGTCAGACTGACCTTGCGAAGGTTGGTTTTGTCGGGAGCTTAGTCGCTCCACCCGTCATTGAACCCCGGACCTCCTGTGTGTAGGTGTTCAAACACTATTTTAATTAATAAAAAAAAATGAATTTTTTAGAACTTTTTGGATTTTTTGGAAAATTTTGCGATTTATTGTGTTCAGTGCCATTAATGGCCATGGGAACGGGCTCAAGGTCATGGGTCAAGGTCACCCACATCCAATATGAAGTTCGGGTGACATCATAACGTGACGTGCTGTCGGCGTCTGAGTTCCTCTCCCAGGTCCCGTTGCACAAGAGAGGAGATAATTACTCTACTCTGACCGTATATATTACAACCATCAAATTTGTATATGCAGAGCCTCATTTCTCTGCCATTGTAACCAAATTTTGTAAAGAAGTAGTACTGTCATAGCTCATATTAAAATATGTATTTTTAAAGAATGGCTGCTATCAAATCATTTTAGTAACTGATTTTAACTTAACGTTGCATACTAGCAGCATGCAAATCATCGAATATGCTGATACATGAATTTTTGTTCGCCATTTATGAAGATTGTCAAATGAAATTAGAGATATTTCATACCATATCTCGAAGGCCAATCAACCAGCTCCCTCCAAATGTAACCAAGTAGTGCTACATCATGATCTGTAAACTGACATGTTTCAGGTGTGGCAGTCTACTTTATATTTTATTAATAATTTTGTTTCGTATGTTTGTATCTATGAAACAATTCAACAAAATTCGACCAAATTTTGTACACTAACAGTATTCATCAGTTTAAAAAATTTAACAATTTGCCCTATTTCTGGAACAGTTCAACCAATTTTCAACAAATTGTGCACACCATAAATGCTACAGAAGGCTGTGTAAACTTACAGTGCATGATTTAAGCGGATCAGACAATGATTTCCCAAATAGCGGCTTCATAAAAAAATTAGATAATTTTGCCACACATACAAAACAAATTGTCACCAAATCCAACCAAACTTTGTATGTTGAGAGTATATATTTGAAGCATCCTATACAGGGCCTCTTTTTTTTTTTTTGGTAATTTTGTACGATCGCACCAAATAAGAAAATAAATTATTTTATGCCATACTTCTGGAATCAATCCAAACGATTTCCACCAAATTCTTCAAACAAGTAGTGCTACACGGGACCATGTTAACTTACATGCTTTAAGTGCCTCAGTCACCTATTTTAAAAATGATGTCTTTGTTAATAGTTTAGGTTAGTAAACGTTATCATTCGAAACATTAGACTGATTAAATCCGACGTTGATACTCCGAATCTTATCTCCACAATGCAGATGAAAACGCGCTAGCTTATGGCACTAGGTTTTACTGGGTTCGTGTCCCAGTAAGGCACGTGTGCATTTGTAATTGTCTCACTACTGTTGTATATGTTTCTGGTTTTATCTCTAATAACATTGCTTTCAACGGGACGCCAAGTCCTATCTACCAAGACAGCTTTTTAAAACTCATAAAAAAGTAATTGCACCCATGTTGAGAAAAGTATTAATTGTACTGGTGGAAAATGAAAAAGGAACACCAATAAAACGGTGACTTAGAAATACCATATGCGCATGGGGCACTGGTAGAGAGCAGTACATGCATTGACTAACACTGATGTGCCGTGGACAGAGTAGGAACTGCTTACTAGGCATAACACCGCTGAGCCCAATACAACTGTAGTTGACTCAGGAAAGAGTAGTATGTTGTTTCAAGCATCGGCCTGTGTGTAGTAAGCATTTTAGACATGCCACGACGGCATATACGACCACACTTTGTGCAATTAATGGACTTTGAACGAGGTCGTTTTGTGGGCTTAAGGGAAGCTAGATGATCCTTCCGAATAATTGCTCATTGCGTAGGAAGTGAAGTGTCTGTTGTGCATCATTGGTTGTGCCGGTGGCCCAACGATGGTGCAAATTCTCGTCAACCTGGTTCCGGACAGCAGTGGCATACTGATGCCCGCCTGGACCTCCGCTTCGGACGAGCAGCCATTGCTGATCGCACGGCGATCGCCGCACATATTAGGGTCACTGTTGCACCCAAGGTGTCAGCAAGGACCATCGCCAATCGTTTGCTCGACGCTGGGTTATGATGAAGGGTGCCGCTCGGGTGGCTTCCTGTCACACCTCATCACCGTGCAGCCCGCCTCGGTTGGTGTCGCGAACGACGCAACTGGAGGGATGAATTTCGTGGGGTTGTGTTTCGCGACGAGAGCAGATTCTGCCTTGGCACCAGTGACGGTCGTTTACGAGTGCGGCGTCGACCAGGAGAGCGGCAACAACCAGTGTGTATACGGCAGTGACATACAGGGCCAACTTCTGGCATCATGGTCTGAGAGCAATAGCCTACAATGACCGTACGCCTCTGGTGTTTGTTGAAGAAACACTGGGCAGTGATCGCTACATCCAGAACATCATCCACCCCAATTTGTTGCCGTTTCTACAACGCCTGTAAGATTTCGTCTTCCAGCAGGACAATGCCCGTGCACACATGTCTCGTGTTACCCAGCGCACTTTCGAAGGTGTTAGATAACTCCCCTGGACAGCACCATCACCCGACCTGCCCCCCATTGAACATATGTAGGACATGATGGGACGGCGTTTGTTGTGGTCTGCAATACCGGCAACAAATATCCACCAATTGGCACAACAGGTGGAATTAGAGTGGAACACTATTCCCCATGATGACATCCGACACCTTTATGATCGTCTCTACGCACGACTGCAGGACTGCATCGTCGCTGAATGAGGCTACACAAGATACTGACATTGTTGTTCAAGACACTATGTAGTCTCTGTACACAGATGTAAGACCTTGTTATTATCATCAGATACTGAGTACAACCTGTATAATTATTCAATAAACCCTTCATTCATGTGGGACCATTGCGTTTAGTGTTCATTTTCCATATCCCACCAGTGCAGATGAGTAACTTCTAGTTCAATATTCGAATCAAGACTTCGTGATAATGAAATAATGTCATTTATCGTTAGGTACACTGAATAAACGGCCCGCTGTTAGTTGTTAGCTCGCAGACATGCAAGTTAGGTTCATTGAATAAATGGCCCGCTGATAACGATCTGCCATCTACGTTAGGTTCATTAAATAAACTTCCCGCTGTTAACCAACAGTTATCTCTGTTAGGTTCATTTAAAAGCAGCGCTCTATTAATTGTCAATAATTTTAATTTGATATTCTGAAAAAAGTTTTGTATCCATGTTTCTCGCTGACTCGAGTAATGGGCCGCCCAAAGGAATGTTACTTTCTTAACACTTTAAATATCTGCAAATTAACGGAATTTATAAGATTATATATATATATATACACTTAATGAACTAAAATGCATTGTTAACATTTTCCGTATATTTACGGAAATTTTTACGGAAATGTACAGTTAACATACGGAAACGCAATCCGTAATGATGAAAACGGAGTTAATTCCGTAAATACAAAACACGGAAAGTTGCCTTATTTGCTATAGCTTCGGGTTTCGGACACGAACAATGCCGAGCCCACGTGAAGCTTTCTTCGCCACTGTAACCAGAAAATGATCGTTTCTACGGCAGTTTATTTTATCCACGCGACTAAGATATATACTTTCAAACATTAAAAATTAGCATCACGCGTCTGTAACATTTAGCAACATTTAAAATACACTAAATTTAATATAAAGTGAAAAAAGTTGCTTCGGTGACAGCAGTAGAAATAAATAAGTTATACCGCTGACATGTGTTAAGAGTTGTGACTTACTGGAGCCCTGCACTCGTAGCTCAGGGACAGGATGGCCGATCTGTAGTTAGAGGGCCGCGCGTTCGTGCCCCGGTGCCTCCGACGCGGCAGATTTTCAGTTTGCTTGTCGCACTGGGAATTTGTCAGCAAGTTGGTCTATTAGAGCTGCGTCAACGTAAAATGTCACAACAATGCCAATCAACTGAAGGAAAACGAAAAATAAATAAGTAAAAAGGGGTTAGAGCCATGGACTTGCAGAGATACCTTGACTTGGGTTCAAATCTTGTTGATATATAGAATATTTTTAATATATCTTGTTTTATACACAGTATAGCACCCATGTAATTAAAATTAAAGACTTTTCCTTAACAATTTTTATATTAAACTTGAAGTACAGAAAACTTACTGTGAAATGAACGGAGCGGTTCCGCGAAATTTACGGAAAAATCGTTTTTTAAAATCAATGTGTCCGTTACTTTTCGTAGAGTTTACGGACACCTCTGGATACATTTTTACCAGCACTTTTCCGTAAAAATGAAGGAATTTCTTTTTAACAGTGTGCTACTAAAACAATAAAAATATGGAAACTGTTAATAGTTCCAAATGACACAACACTCAATTTATGTCACAGTTGCTGATGTCACTCGTACATTAAAATATTAATATCGATACAGAAAAAACTCCCACGGATGACCGCGTTGCATACAAACAGTTTGAAAATGTGGGAAAATGAAAATTCACAAGCCTCAAATAATAAAATACTTATATTTTTCGCATCCGGTATATGAGTGGTTAGGGTGTTAAAATATTAATTAGTGTGCAGTTGTTTTTACCAGGGTCCAGTGGGGCCTAGTTAGTTTAATGAATAATTTTTGCACTATGTGGCACCTACGTGATGACTAAAATCTCCCCAAATAAAAAATAACCAAGTGTTTACAGAAAGTTCAGTAAGCCCATAGAAGGTTTCATGAAAGTGCAGCGTTTTTACGGGAAGAGCAGTTAATTATAATTTATGTCCGTACAATTTTAAAGATTCCTGGGTACATTTTTGTATAAGATTTAATCGTAAAGTAACGTAAAGAAAAACGAACAGTTGACGTGATTTCTGGAGCGGCAGTCAGCTTACGTCCGCAGGACGACTGCTGTGGCGTTGTGTCCCAGCTGCGAGCTGGCGACCTGGAAAGAGTTACGTGCTCTGGATGCACTGAACATACAAACGTCGCCATTTCCTTTGTTTTCGCAGGCCCACTAAAGAACCAGTTGTAACAACACACGAAATTCTTGCGCGCCTCCCCTCCTTCCAAACTACTCTCCCCGCCCTCCTTCCGCTCCTTACCTATAAACAATGACGAGCGTGCCAAGCGACATCGCCCGCTACGGGCGGCATCTTCTGCTCCAGCCGATTTGTCGATTAGGCGGCAAATAGTATGCTTCGGCGCTCCTTGGATTTTCCGTACAACGTTCATCCGTTGAAAAATAAAAAGGTAGGATCGTTGAACGGTACTTCATTTCTTTCCAGTATTAACCCCTTTCTAGGCGACCTGCTTTTCCCTGATAGCCTGGTTTTTAGCCTTATTTTAAAGCAACGTCATCCTTGATTGAAAGGAGTTAAACGCTTAACCATAAGATAAATTTCCCCAATTTTCATTGGTTTTTATGTCGTGGTACGATTGTTTCCATTAGTATTGCTTAGGCTAAGCCGAATTAGAATGCATTCACTACAGTCATCAAACTTATACTTACCTGTCAATAAATCCGTCTTGTTCGTAACTTATTGCAGTCCTCTCGTAAGTGTGTAAGTATATATCTCGCGTTACTGAATCAACAGCAAATAGCTGGACGTTAAAAGAGCCCACAGCTTCGCCTACGCGAGCTGACTAGCACGTCAAATTTAAATTACGGGAATACCAGCAAAGTTAACTCGAATTCTAGTTGCTATGTCTATTATGATTTCCTGTAGATCTGTGCCCGTTTAAAATACTGCATATTTCAGCATTCCAAACCATTTACGTTTTTTTCTGAAACCCATGCATTAAATTGAATAAACTCTTGCCAGTTAGGCGAAACTCAAAAAACTAGAGGTTTATTTTTTGTCGCACTTTGTAGAGTGGAGTGAATGAAGGAATTTAGGGATTTAGGCGTCTCTTAACAGCGAGGTCTTGAGAGCCGATTATGGTGATGGTGGTGAGTATGGAGCAGAGCCGGAATGAAAGGGCAGGGAGGACGGGACATTCCTGAGAAAATCCGCCGACCAGCGGCATCTTACGACACAATACCCACATGGGGAAATCCGAGAGCCATCCCGTAGGAAATCGAACCCGGTTCGCCTAGGTGAGAAGCGAGTATAGTCTGAGTCTGACAGCTACGCCACCGTGGCTTCTTCGCGCTTTGTGTTTTCGCGGCATCTGTCACCTCAAGTGTGCTATAGGCTATTCACGGTAAAGTGAGCACTTTTGAAAGCCCTCTAATTTCGAATAATACTCAATAAATATTTTTATTGTAGCCTTAGAAGTTAACTTTCATGTGCGGTGGAATAAACGCACTGTGTTTATTACTTATATGCCAATATTTGTTTTAAAAAGTGGTTAAAGGATAAATAATGGCTGAGTGGAAAAGTAGCCAGGGCTTCAAAAGTGCTCACTTTACAGTGAACAGCCTAGCCTCCATGGCGTCTTTGATTATGAGGTACCTTGTCCGAAACCTGAGCAACTCGTGCATGTGTGACTCCTTTTATGCATCAGTTTGGGCTTGTTTGTTATGCAAGGTGAGACTTCCGGCATTGATACGAAAGCATATAAAGACCAGTACAAAAATCATACTTATTTAACTATTTCATTTGTCCATCCTAAAGGATGATGGCATTTACGAAAATGAAATAATACGACCTTTTTGCATTTTACATAATTACTAGATACATACGAAATTCGCGTCATTATTTGGGGACACGTTAAATCTCAAAGACATGTATCCATGCAAAATGTGTGTAATTGGACCATACTTTATTTGACACACCTCGGGTAACTCTGCGCCAATAAATAAACACTTCACATTTGTGAACTCCAATCACATCCATTTCAGTCAGAAAGGGAGTGGCTTCACGTCTATGAAGCAGCCAATGGTGAAGCGACACCACCTCAGTATAAACAGCACTGTGAAGTTTAGCCTAATGCTATATAACAACGCGAATTTTGCATGTCTCGAACAATTACTAAAAATCATATTTGAAGAGCATATTAATGCATTTTTTCTTAGCTACACATTATTCGAACGGTTGAAGTTTTGGCAGAATTACTTCTGGAACACGTGCAATACAACAATGGTTCAACTACATATAGGGATAGGAAAAATTTGCGAGTTCATTCCAGAACATGATAGATTTCAAAAGCGTGTACACTGAAATCACCTTATCAATCGAATCAGAATATATTAGACACGCGCTGGACGACTCCGCGCCAATAACAGACTTGCAAGGAAACAAGAAGCGAATCCCGTACTGTCAAATGTGGGGTACCACTCGGTTAGCAGCCAATGAACAAACATCTGAGGTTCGACTGTACAAACGATTGTGGAGTCTAGCCTACAGGTCACTGAACTCGCGAAATTTTCCTATCCGTACTTCAAAAGCAAATAGCGCCCTGAGAAATGAATTCGGCCCTTAAACCGTTTCACATTTACTACTTTATTTCAACTTAGTTTTTACCCTCAAATACTGTTTATCTTTGTTCTTGATTTATTTTCCGTACCCAAAACTATATTAAAAATTGGAGTCCGAACACGAATATATGTTAAATTTTAAAATCTCAGTAACGCCTAATTTTTTTCGATCCTTTCCAAGTTGGTTTGCGTGTGTGTGTGTATATATATATATATATATATATATATATATATATATATATATATATATATATACACACACACACACACACAAACCAACTTGGAAAGGATCGAAAAAAATTAGGCACACATAGTTGTTAGCTTATTGAATTCTTCAAAGAGTAGACAATTATACTTGGGATAGTAATATAGTGTATATTTTGGAAAATATATTGATTAATTTTTTTTACTCAGCGATACTTAACTAATGCAACTCCTAATTTACTGGCATAATGTGATGTTTGATAGAAAATCAGGAAAATATATTTTGGCAATACTTCGTTAATGACCAAAAAAATTGGCTATCCACGACGTATGTATCAGCCAGATATCTTTTTTGCAAGCACACCTAAGTACAGAGAACGAAGAACCCAATTATTAAATTAGCTATTATAGATTTGGAAACCCACAACTGAGATGTTAACTGTGATTCACATTTGAGTAAAAGTTTTAATAACGAAAACCAACAAGAACCCCCCCCCCTTCCCCAGCGAAAATAAATGAAAGGGAAGAGGTTAAGTTTTTATAGTTATTAATACGTCTTCCCTTAACACTTTTACTGGTTGTGGGCGGTAGGTTTGCGAGACAATCAAGAGGAAGTTTAAATATACCTTAACTTAACATTATAAAACGTAAGAGGGTTTTTGATAGTGTCCACAACGTTGAACAATCGTGCTGGTCGGGAACTGGGAACAACTAAGTCGAGAAGAATTTTTTACATATTTAGCGACAACATCTGAGTAGGAAGGCGCCGATGTTGGAGGCATCGCATGCGCTGAGATGAGAGAACGAGAAAAAAACCAAAACATTTTCGTATTTTTACTCCGGAGAATATAAATGACGATTTCGCTTTGCGCTTCGTGTTTCGTGACAAAGCCACATTTCAGATGAACAGCAAGGCGAATGAGCAGTACGTAGGATAAGGGAAACCCACCAGACACTATCGAACACGAACGCAACTCACCAAACATCAACGTCTGTATGACATTTACCACAGGATTGTTTATGTTTTTTTTCCTCTTTAGGGAAAAAACATTAATGGTGTGTATTATCTGAACACGCTGGCTGCAGAATTACACTGTAAAGATGCATTCAAAAACTTCCTAAACTCTAATGGATGTTTTCAACCCTCACAGTATGAACAATTTACCATACATCCAGCTGCAAATATATAAATACTCCTGTAAACAGTTGGGAACATTCACCATGAATTTAAATCCTTCCAGAAGGAATGTAGCAAAGCTACCATGGATGTACAAAAAAAATACCATTCCTGCTTTTTCAATACGTGTAAACTTTCACGCGGTAAATTTGAGGGAAACTTCTTAGGTGTAGTTAATATCCCAGCAGAATGAATACCAAGATAAGGCTCCAATTCATTGGCTCGTGACTGGCCGTCTTTTCTTCAGTGAAATTGCGTTAGTCCGTCACGTGCGTTGCCTGCTACTCTTGCCATTACACAAGCATCTTGTTCTCTCGCACTCATGATACCATCTACAGATACTGACGTGGACGGCGACTCGATTACTTATCATTTACGGAACGCTTGCCGCGTGACTATATTTTCGATTCGCATTAAGAAAAATGGATACCACAGGAAACTTTTTGCTATCAGGTCAGCTGTTTCCTTACTTTGTGTACTATAGGAACAACAGTGTTCCTGGTGGCATCTAGAAGCACTTAATAATGTGGGCTTAATTTGAAATTCTGTAACATTTACTATACTTATTGTATCCCTTTCATTCTGGCCTGTCAAACAACGGATATATCTTGGCAATTTTAAATCGGGAGAATCGTTTTGAAATACTATGTAGGCCTATATACCAATAATATAACTTAAATTTAAAGTTTTCCTAATTTGGAATAAGGAAATAACAACTCTAATGATTCGCTTATAAATTTTGAGTCTCTCTGTAGGCTGCATGCAGGAGCACACGTTGCAGAACAGTTACAGTTTATTACCAGTGCTTTTCACGCCTTCTCTTTAATGTCACTTGTCCATTCACACCTCGCTCTCCAAGTTAGAAACCGGAATGCACCGTAGAGTAAGAAATGCAGGCAACAGCCTTCAGAAATATTTAAAATACAGCAAGAACGGTTCTGAAAGGTGATCACTGGAGAAGTTGAGCGCATCGCCCAGCAACTCATTTGTTTCTTAAAAATGAAAGAGAGAGAAAAGAAGCGATTATAATAGCAATAAAATAATTTTAAGAGAATTTAGGGGAGGATGATAAGGAAACGTTAAATAAAATATGGCGTCACAATACTATTTCACAGAGGCAAATAACAACTTAAGAGAGTCTCTGAGTCACTCTACATTTTCCAGTCTCCTTTAGTGTATGGACGGTAATTTATGGTTATTCATTTTATTAAACTTGTCAGTCGCCACGCTTCTAATCCAAAGTGTGAGATGGGTGGGGCCAATAAACCAAACCAACCTCAACCCTTGCCTTAAACTTCACGCACATATGTGGCTTGCCCAAGATTTGAAGTCGGAAACCCGTAGTGAGAAGCCGCTTTAACAACCTATAAAGGCAGTTCACGGTAAAGTGAGCGTTTTTGAAAGCCCTGCTAAATGTCTACTTGTACGCCCATTCCGTATACTTAAGCCATATGTAAAATTAACATTGTTATGGGCCTGGTCACATTATTCATCCGTCCGTCAAGTAAAACTGTGAAATTGTTACGAAAGTAAATATTTTGCAATTTTGGTAATTCCTACACCAATATACATTAAAAATACAGAAAGTGAGAAAAAAATTTTCAGTATAGTCTATGTTATCATAACACTTTTAATTTCGCATTAAGGACTTTGAACTACTTCCGCTGTGTCGTTACCAAATTTAGAGGGCGCATACCAGCCAGTCTGCACGTTAAAATACATGCATGCAGAATGCACTGATATTTTCCAACGATTGGATTTAGAAGTGTACACCTTATAGTGAACAGCCTTTACTAGTGAGTACGGTGCTGGATAGAACGCCTTCATCTAGGGGATTATGCCATTACTTCCTATTACTTTAAGATAGTAAGTAAGAATCGCAAAGTAGGCTAATAGTTGACATACTGAAAGCGGGACACTGTTAAACCATTGTAAATAAATCATATAATAATTTTGAAAATACGGAATCTCGTAATTACGACATACACTCAATGCCACAGAAAAATGTGCATCCTTCAAAAATCGCTGGATAATCGCTAAATGTGGCAAACAAACACATCGAGTGACGGAATGCAAAGGATTGAATTTTTGCGTGGTGATGCTTGATCATACCGCATACGAAGATAATGCCACCCGGCGGCATGTGCACGCAAACAGTCTTCACAACAATGCGTGTGGCGTGACACTCGCAACACTTGCCAGACGGAAATTACGAGCGATAAGTACGCTCGATAAGACGCACGAGACAGCTGTGCAAACAGTCGATGGAGTATCACAGAGACATGATAATATGTCTGTGAGACGCAGGGTGGACGGCGCACCAAATTGCCCGTCATTTTCGCTGTTCTGATTTCGCGCGTCACATTGCGTTGGGAGCAATATGAAAACGTAGGTACTGATATATGGAGGCACTGTTCTGGACGATCCCAACAGATTGCCGAAGGTAGAGCCATTTGTTTGTTATACTCACCTGAAAAGGCTAGCAGCTTTATTGTCCAGCAACCAGCGACATGTGGCAACTTCACAGGAGCATTGTACCTCTACCAGGAGTATTTCCACACTGTTAACCCAAGCAAATCTACGATCCAGATGAGTTTACGTCTCTCGCCATTAAACTCCATCAACATTGCCACCTGCGTTTGCAAATGTGTTAGCGGAGAGCATCATGGTAGTTTACGGACTGGTCACGCATTGTCTTAAACCACTTTTGGTGCTTTCCATGGGAATGGATGGCCGCTGTATTAAGAGTCTATGGTGCCGTAGGTGACTACTACATTCTCTGACTCGCCTTACATAATCACACGTTCCTTAATAGTGGCGCTATAATCTGTGAGAAATAACGCGTATGTTCGTCGTTCGTCTCCGGTAGAAATGTAAGGGCAAATGAATGCACAGCGGTAAGTTAAATACATTCTATGATCTCATGTGGTAACCTCTCCTGGCTGAGTATCCAGCAGCAAGTTCCCAGCAAAATAATTTTTGCGCGAACTCAGCTCTGTTTGTCAAGAGAACTTGCTTACTTCGACGCTTCCATGTCCTGCCCACTCACTTAATTCGTCACTCATCGAACATTTGCGGGATCAGGTTGGAAGCCAGCTTCCTCAAGGATAAATATTTCTTATTTGGGGTACAATATGTAACAACTGTAGAAAATCTAGGACAGAATAACATACGGCGTTTGTTTGATTTCGTGCCCGATCTTATGGCTGCATATGCTCAGGCGGGAGATGGTCCAAAGCAATCAAGTATACCTTTTCTTTTTCGCCGCAGGGGAGTAGGATGTGCCCTGGTGTGAAATTTTTTGTGTCTGGATATGTTACCTTTGAAAGTGAACAAAGCAGTTGTCATAATGGTACTGTGATGTGTTGTTTATTAATCTGGGGGAAAGTCATGTTGGCAGTGGTCTATGTTTATGTATCACTGCATGTATGTTGTTGCCGACATGTATATTTTTGGCAGCATAATAATTTTTGTTTTCAAATTGAAATATTTTTTTCCGTATGGTAAATTTTTGTTTTAAATATATATTTTTAAGCAGCGTATATTATTAAGTTTTGGCAGTCTTGCTAAAGCCAGAAATGTTTATCTTTTTCTTAAGTTGACATCTTAACACGTCGTCAAAAGCAGGGAGGGCTTTTTGAACGTGCTCTTGAGCTTAACCCTATATTTCTCATGTAATTTTAAGTTTAGAACTTTCACTGTAAAAATTTAAGTTTGAGAACGATCTTGGGCGACATGTTGTATGTTAAGCCACGTTAAGGTGGTCAGCCAGAGCTGCTAATCTAGATTACTGAAAATTTGATAAAATTATGTGAACTGACTGTATAGACGTTGTGAAGAATGATAATTAATTCAGATACGGCTGATCGCGTTCGCAAGAGCGCAACATTAGAACGCCAATGTGTTTTTCGACATTTTTCTACTGATGAATTAGTACAGGTAACACGCAGTTTTTAATACGCAATAATACCTGAGGTGAAGCAGTGTCAGATAACACTGCAATTAATACCTAAATATTTTTCTTGAACTTACAATACACATCCCTCAGAGGAAGATTTATTATTGACTCTACCTTATTAACTGAGCTACGCCTAGGAAAATTTTAAATGAGTTTTGTGTGGTATTTTGAGATTGAACTTAACTTTGAGACGGAACTGTTTATACATTTTGTACTGTTTTACAACACCGAACTGCCAGCTGATAAATTCATTTGACTTTATTATTAGTATCTTTGCTATATGCAATTTGAAATTAATACGCTGCATTATTTGAATTTTCTCAACTACCGAATCCTGATGATAGATTTTGAGACAGCTGCCTAAGAATGTCATGTGAAATTAAAATTCTATGTTTCACCATTGGTATTGGATTGTTGTTTGTGTAGTTTTGTTGGTAGCATTGATTTTTCCTAGTGTTTCATTTGTGTGTATTAATTTAAGTGGTAATATATTACAGTGTACTGACATCCTATGTCACAAGTATAAGTTACTACGTGGGTTCTCCGTCTCACACACTATAAGTTCCACAGCCAGATAAATCAGAAGTCATTAATTATCATTCACTCTGTTTCTAGTATTATCGCTAATACCACCAGTCTCATTATTATAATTAAATTAATATAGTTATTTCAGTACCCTTTTTTTTCGCCAAATGTGGTAGAACATGACCTAATGCAGTGACATAGCACTAATTCCTTTCTTGTGCCATCACAGATATAAAATTTCTTTTGAGTCAATCGGTTCCTTCTTGTTGCTAAAATTTTCTGACAATGGGTGTGTTACATTTGAAATTGAACAAATTGTAGAATAGTATTCAGAGGAATCACAGTGAATTCAATATGTTATTTTCCTTCGAATGGAACACGATGTTTACTCAACTATTTTTACTCAAGAAGTCGTCTGGGAGAAGTTAAAACTACTTAAACTTAAAAAGAAAGTATCCCAAAATTATTCCGAAGAAAAAGCTGGTAATCTTGATGGGACGAAATATTACATATAAGATTGCAATTGAAAGCTATAACAAATATTAAAATAATAATTATTCACTAATGCGACATGTGCGTTCATTATGGCAAAGGGCGTCTGAATCATTACCATTATCAGCAGGTGCTACGAATCTAAGGGAAAACTATGAAAATGACACGTCCATGTGACAGAACAGCTGAGGCAGAAGGATACATTAACAGAGCAACAACACCGGCTCTACTTTCTTAGAACTGTCGAAAAATGGCCTTTGTAAATGAAACAAGAGTATAAAGAATAAGGTGGTGACTAGCCATGTTTAATTAATAATCAAATAGAGATCATATTGTGTGATATTTTAAAGGTTGTAATAAATGCCGTCATTGTTAGTAAATACATATTACATTAGTGCTCTGTAGTTGCAACGAATCCTGGCAGTTTCTATTTTAGTACAATTACTGGATTGCTCTGGATGATATTGTTCGATGGTTTGTAGGTTTTAATAAACTGTGTTGTCATTAAGTTATGTTACGTTAGTGTTCTGTAGTGGCAACAAATATTTACTGATTGAAGAGATTTGGGCAGCTTTTAACATAAAGGTCTTGTGAGTCGATGAGGGTGAAACGAGGGGAGCATGGAGCAGCGCTGGAATGCAAGGGTGGGTGAAACGGGAGAGCTCCGAGAAAACCCGCCGACATGCGGAAATCCCGGAGCTACTCCGCCGGGAATCGAACCCGGTTGGCCTACCTGCAACACTCTCGGAGCATTCCCGACGGCTCCCGTGTTAACCCAGCAGATGGTAGCTCTTGGAAACTGCCCATAAAGGCTGTTCACGAAAAAATGAGCACTTTTGAAATTAACCTTAGAAAAAAGTCACTGACCCTACTTGCATATATTTCGACGGGTGCCTTGAGTGACATACGCCCAGTAAAGTTTGTAACGAATGATGGGAAGTAGTTCCGTATCTTAACGTCGAATAAAAAGTGTTAGGTAACCATTTCTGATAACTTAAATTATTTCTTTCGCTTTCTGTTTATTTTTTAATACACTGGAGTGTAAAAACGAGCAGATTTGTTAGATATTTACTTTCCAAACAATTTCATAGTTTCACTTAACCGACGCATGAATTAAGTGATGAGGCCTACGACAATGTTAATTATACATAAGGCGGAAGAATACACAACGTGCACACAAGTAGATTTTAAGCAGGGCTTTAAAAAGTGCCCAAATTACCACGAACAGCCTATACTAACTGTGAGGATAAGTTATGAGCGGCTGGCAGTGGGTGGTTTATTACAAGGCAAGCACGCAGCCTCTGCTCGCCCCGCGCTGTGTGCACAGTCTTGCACGTTGACTGCCCCGGAGTGTCGGGCCGTGACCTGCATGCCGAGCAGTCGTGGGCGAGAAGAGTGGCGAGTCGAACACAAATCACGTTCTCCCCCCACCCTCCTCTACGACACGCCCTCCCAAATACTGGGTTTAAACGGCTGCAACGTGAACGGTCAACTGACCTGACGAAACTCGGTTCTCCAAGAGCCGCCTCTGCTATTTATTCTGAGATTTGAACCAGATCATCTCCAGCGATGTTTGGCGTGCCATGGACGAATCTGAAGAAACGTCTAGTGGAGTCAGTTATGGGACAATGAGGAAATCATGTGACACAGAGGCTAACTTGGGATACTTGACTGAGTTGAGTTGAATGATTTTGGCTGCTCTTAACAACAGGGGTTTGAGAGCCGATGAGGGTGAAATAAGGTTAGATTGTAGCAGCGACAGAATTAAAGGACAGGGGAAACGGGAGATCCCCGAAAAACCCTCCAGCCAGCGTCATCGTCCGGCACGATTCCCACTTGCGAAAATCCGGAGAGTGACCCGGATGGGGATTGAACCAGGTTCGCCTTGGTGGGAGGCGGGCAATCTAACCGCTCAGCCACAGCGGCCATCGGGCACTTGAAAAATAATTTGGTTTGCACAAGTCTCAGCTCTGTGTAAAACGAAACATTACGCCCTCTACATTACAGGCAGAAAATAATTTCATGAAACTACATAATTTTATTCCAGAGCTGTCACGTGTGTAGACGAAAGTCCTTTATGAGTCCCAAGCTAAAAAACCCCAGTTTATGGAACCTGTTAATTGAAAGCAAGTATTGAGGAGAATATCAACATATAAATTACTTATAAATGTTACGCCCTGTAAGCAAAGAATGGTCTCCAAATATATACTGGGAATAACTCGTTCTTTATCACCCACGATTGAGTTCCATTATTACCGGTGGATTTTATATTACATTTTCCTTGATGTAACATAAATTAAGTTATTTTTTAAAACAATTAGTACGGGACTCATATATCATATAGGATGTAGGGTCAGTAAAAACTGAAAACACACTGATGGGAACTTGTGAACACTCAACTGAAATCCTAAGAAATTATTTCGGGGATAGATGTTCACTTATCTAGCTTTACAAAACATACGAACAATACAGTGTGTTATATTGCACTGTAATATAATACACTGTAACACTTAACGCACAACTTTTATAATGTATTATAACAAGTTACGTTGAAGTATATATGACATTTTGTATACTATATAATTACGCAAGTAGTAGAAGTTTGGACCGTCGGAATCCGGGATCGGAGTTCGAAGCTGTTCTGTTATTCCTGTCCCCCAGCGGCCACCTTGTCGGTCATGTTGGATGTCAGTGACCTTGGCCTTTGACCTTGACCCCGTTTACTTTTGACATTGAAAACAGAAAAAGAAAACCCAAAAGGCCAAAAAATAAATAAAAATTAATTACACATTTTATTTTCAATATTACGGGGCGAACAAGTATGCGAGTTCTCTCAGAGTGCTTCCATATTTTTTTACATATAAATTTTATGGTAGAAGTCCTTTTGTGGGTACAAGTTATAGGCTATTTACTGTAAAAAAAACCGCATTTATGTAGAAAAAACATGAAAGTTGACGTTCTGACGCCGTGAAGTGAACATCAATTTGGACACGCTCTCTCGCAATACCACGAAAAGCAATTGCGAATACGAAGGCCTGCTTTTGACTTCAGCGATCACGGAGCCGCGACCTGCATCATCGCTAACTGGTTGTCGCCCGGAGTTTTCAGTTATGATCAAAATGCTCATCGGCATGAGAGAATGGCCTGTACGAAGAGTTCTTTTCGCACTATGAAGCATTACGACGTTGGTCCCATGCAGTTTGTGCAAGGCGATACATTGAAAGAACATACCTAGACCATATTTGCTGCAGCAAGCGAAACGAAGAAGGCACAAGACGCCGAAAACGCTCGTTACATATTTCCCGAAGACCCGAATGAATTTGAAGGAACGGGGATATATCGCACGATGTGATGAACTGCTTCTTATAAAATTGTTATTGGAATATAATAATACATTATTATAATAAAACAACTTTCTTCATTATTGTTGTGTGTCGTATCCTTTTATCCCTCACAACTTTAAAGTGGTGTTATGAGCACTCGACTATTAACAGAAAGACCTGCATATAGAATGATGATAAAGACTTTACATAAAAAAATTGCATGAAAAATGAACTGTATACAAAACATTATGTCTGTCGCAATGTGCGAATTTTGGAGACAGTTGGGAATTTTTTTAAATACGTATGGATGGGGGACAGATGTCAAACCCATACAATGAATACGGATTGATGATTGATGGAAATATTGGGCAATAGATTAATGGAAAGACTGCGAAATAATAATGGAAATATTGTGAAATATTTATGGAAACATTGTGAAAGATTGATAGAAAGGTTGAAAGATTGATGGGAAGATTGTGAAATATTGACTCTGAAAGATTGAGGAAGATTGATGGAAATATTGCGGATGATTGATGGAAAGATTGCGGAATATTAATGGAAAGACTGTGAAATATTTATGGAAAGACTGAAAGATTGATGGAAATATTGAAATATTGATGGAAAGGTGAAAGATTGTGTAGCATGTGGTGCTGCTTGTATTGCACGTGGGGCTGATTGTGGTGCACGTTGTGCGTATGGTACTGATTGTGGTGCTGATTCCGGTGCTGATTGGTGGAGATATTGTGAGACTGATTGAAATGTTGATAAAAACACTTTTAATTATATATTTTTAATTTGTTGGATTTTATAAGAGTTGTTAGAATTTCTTTTTGGTTTATAGGTTATCCAAGGTCATTGGCACCGAGTTAAGGTCACACATGTTAGGTAAGTGTGAAGGTCATTCAGATCTAACATGTTGGTCGGAGTCATCAGTGCCACCTAGATGATGAAAATGTAAACAGATGACAAACGAAAGAACCAATTTGGCGGGTGGAGTGCATTCGATGGAATGAGCAAAGGAGAGTGGGTAGGGAGGCCGAATGTTAATACAATGCGATTTATTTCAGGGGTGGGGGTCAGTCGTTTGCTAGACGTGGTGGTGTGGGAAACCTCTAGAAATGTAAGTTTTAAAAATAAATTTTAATAATAATGTCTAATAAATTTTTTATTCATTTTTCGCAAATTCTTCGGAAATTTTTGGGATTTTGACGAATTTTTGGCTTCAAAGGTTCGAAGGTCACCAGCTTAACGCCAAAATACAAAGTCACCGGGATCAAAGATGGTGGTAGTAGTCAATAATGTAATATGCTCGCTGACTTTTATGAATGTATTCAGTTTTTCTCAAATTTTTGTTTTCAAGGTCATCCAAGGTCACAGTTATAGGGTCAAGGTCATGGATCAAGGTCAAATTCACCTGTTTCCAACATGGTTGTTGGGTGACGTCATAATATGGTGGCTTATCGGTTCTAGTCCCTCGTCTTATCCAAGTCAAAACATTCGAAACTTTAATCTTTTTAAAATTTTTAAATATATTTTTAATAAACCTTGCTTTATTTTTTTAATATTTCTTAGCGATTGTTATATATTTTTTGGTAATTTTTACAACAATGTACTGAATTTTGTTTTCAAGTGCATCCAAGGTTTTGGTCATGGGTTCAGGGGCAAAGGTCAAGGTCAAAGTCACCGACATCTAACGTGGCGATCGGGTGCTATCACAACATGGTAGCCGGTTAGCTCCTGCTCCCCGTCCCCTCTTAGCGCGAAAATTAAAATTTTTAGAATTATAAGTTTTTAAATAAATTTTTTAAATAATTTTTAAATAAAAGTTGTAATGGTTTTTTTTAACCATTTAAATCATTTTTGGGGATTTTTAGAAGGATTTTGGCCGTTTTCAATGTCAAAGGTTACCGGGATTCAATGTCAAAGGTCGAATTTGCCGACATCTAACATAGCGTATAAGATGGCCGCCGGGGAACCGGAATAACAGAACATGAACAGTTCCGAGCTCCGAACCCGGATACCGACGTCCCAAACTTCTCCTTTTTCTTCTACTTACGCATGTGATAAGAATTGTGAATATACTAATACGATGTATCATATATATATATGATGTATATGGTTACACGTAAATAAAATGTTACAGATAAAAATTCTGTCAAAATGACCGTTGGTTAGCCTCCACCATGAATAGGTAACTTATTTGATCTATTTTTATTGAGTACGTTGCGGTCTGTTTGTTATAAAGACTTGAATCGGTTTTATAGAACCTCTGGAAAAAAACAAACCTTAGGAGTCCAGCGACAGATCTACCTGTCTCGGTCTGATTCATATTCACGACGTATTCTGCTATAGCACCGATGGTCAAGCAGATGATCTTTTTCAAGACAGCTCACGTTATATTTCGGTTAAACCTTAAAAGTGCACGTTCTTCTTTACCAAGCAGCTGAAGTTGTATAACAACTGTTGGCAATTTCTCTTCCACGCCGAAAAGCGCGATCAAATAATTGTCGTTTATTGCAGCTATAAAATGGTACATCTAGGAAATACTGCAATTGCACTCCCGGCTAAAACATAAAATATGTTATTACTGACCTTTATTTCACAAATCAAGTAACTGCGATGTTTCCTGTTGTAAATGAGAATAAAATATAGGAATTTCATCACATATTTGCAATATGAATGCTTTAGTAAATTTGTTAACAACATAATTTTTAAACAAACTTAATCTTTATATAAATTTTTTTTAGAAGGTATGTTCTTAAAATGCAGTCAATGTTTATACTGAACTAATTGCTTGTCACACCTTCAGGCGTTCTGGAAGTTAGAAAATAGTGAAAACTTATATAACACACATTGGTATAATTGATATTTTTCTATTCGTTTATTGAGTTGTGCACCACATCGAGCAATGTTTAATTATTTCAGTGTGGCGTATTAACTTTGAAGGTGGTTTATATATAACATTTAGGCTATAGGAAAAATAGATGGTGAATAGGTATTAAATTAAATTTCTTCCCCAAACTATGACATTTGTGACGACAGGGGCGTCACCACATTGGAGGAGGCGCTGCCAAACAGTAGAATACAGTTTTATTTGGTTTGTTGTTTGAGTCACCGTGGGGCAAACTTGATCACACAATTTTAATCCTGTGAGCGTTAAGATATCGAGCACTGAACGATTCTGCTGCTAGACCTAGGCTACGGCTACACGGGAAGAAGAACTACTTCACTTTAAACAAATTCAGCTATTGAAGAGGTTACATTACCTTCGAACGAGTTCCGATCGCAGTTGTTTCTCGTTCAAAGTGAACAGTTTTCACAAGTCGTTCCGAACGACTTCTCTTCTCTTCTGCGCTCCTATTGGCTGCTTCCAAGTAAACAAGCAGGGCGCTGAATTTGGCGGGAATTCCACCCTTTTTGAATTAACTTAAGTTTAAGGTCGAATGTACAAATACCCACCCATTATGCCTTTATAGTAAAATTGTAGGTTTCATAAGAATTAAAAAGTTCAATATTGATAAATGTTGGAGGATATTGTAATTAAATATCATACATTTTAAGTTCCATGTTTGTTGAGGTTAGAATTTCCATTGATTTCATTCTGCTTTGGCTGTGTAACCGCGAAAACATGTTCTGTTTTTAAACTTGTTCAGATATCGCTACCGAATATATTTATCTGAATGGGTTTAACAGCACTTGTATAACCGCGGCCAAAAGTTCTGTATTCTGACCTTGACACAACATTGAAAATTTTACAAGGCGGTACTATTTCCTAGTTTTTGAGTTGCCAGGTCTGCCCAGAAAGAGGATTGCGCAGAATGGGCAAATTACACTCTGCCCCGGCCCACATATAATGATGAGCTCCTTTTGATGTTAATGTTTTGTTTAAAGCCCTTGTATTCGTGGTTAACTAAAATACCAGTAGTCTACTGCCTGTAGCTGCGCCATGTATGACTTATTGCAGTATGCCTAGGCGAGCGTTGTGAATAAGAGGATGAGACGAATATGGCCTCCCACTACACAATCAAGAGGGAGTATGCCCAACTGCGCATCCCCCCACCCACCCCGAGAGTGGTCCATCCCACACCCCTGGTTACAAACATTAATGCCAGCGTGTCCATGGAAACGAAATCCCCCTCCCTATCCTTCCGTTACCAATCTTTCTCTTCTAGTGTTTCAAACACCCTTTCAATAAAAAATATAATTTCCCATACTCTGTCCGAGTAGAACACTTTTCCTACTTCAGAACTGTATGCAGTTGTACAATCCCATTGTGTAGTGGGGGGCCGCCACTACTGTTAAACACTGGGTAGAAGGCCGCAAGTTGGGCTAGGGCCTGCTGGTGCTCGACTTTGATATATTGTAGCCATATCAGTATCTTATCAATGGTCACTCCGAAGTATTTCACATAGATCTTGAAAGGGATATTTTCCTGGAAAAGAGTGATGGGCAACTGGACAAGGAGAGCCTGGGATAGATGTTTACGCGTAAAAATGTCGGGCCTCGCACATATCTACATTTATCTTAATTCATCACTTGTGAAAGTATGGTCCGAGTGTGTTGAAGCGACCTTGAGCACAGCGCTCGGCCGTGTTCAAGTCCCAAGAAGAATGTAGAGTACTGTCTCATCAGCACAGACGCCGCGAGCTGGGCATTCCATGTACCGACGCGCTGGGCGCACACAAGATTGAATAGGCCCATCATGCATTACGTTCTGACGTTAACAGATTTCCTGTGGAACTGGCGAGGTGTTGACGTAATGCCGGCCTGAGACATGGAACAGACGGCACTAGACAGCAGTCAACTTGTTGTTTAATAAAATGACTAAACGGTAAACGGGAGTGTTTTAATACGGTTAAATCAATTTTTGTGCTATTATTCGGACAAAAATCAGAGTTCTGCATTGGAGAGTGAAAAACGTTTGGAATCATAATGCCAATTTTGAAAGGTTTTTATAATTATTGCTAACTTTAATAAGACATATTATACAAAATCTGCGGCTGCGAAACAAGATTTTTGGAATAATATATATTCTTCAAATAGTTAGCAGAGAAAAATTGGAGTAGTTTGCATAATTGTTCGTCATGTTGGAATGTTTATGATTAACAGAAACACGGGGTGCATCATTACGCCTAGAGATTTGTAGCTACGAATTTTCCTGCCCGTAGTATTTCCAGTAAATATGCCCGAGATACTGTTTAGTGGACACTGAGGTAGTGAGATGACCATACTATTCGTCGTGGGATCGAAATGAAAGAGGGAGGATAGAGAAAAATGGTGGATAGTCTTTCTCTCTCTCTCTCTCTGTCTCTCTCTGGCTTGTGCCTGTCTTGCTCTGAAGGGACGCAAGAGCCGATTTCACCTACTTTTCTCAGAGAGTAGGTGACCGAGTAACTGGATGTGGTCCCGACATGACAATCTCCCCACCTCCATGACCCCCTCCATGCCGCCTCTCTTCCCCTCTGGCACACTGACTCACTTCAGTAAAGTCGGAGGGGGGAGGCAGGGCCCTCTCCCACACCCCCGTCTCGGCTCATTTCCTTCCCCCTCCCCCTGGTACCAGCGGCCGGCGACACCCTACAGTCACCCGGACGCTCCACGCTCTCCTTCTCTCTCTCTCTCGTTCTCGCCGAATATCGCGGGGAGTCGACGTACCTCAACAACTTCCCTGACCATAACCTTCCTTCGCGCGCGCGGGCGGGAGTTTCGGCGCGATGATGCTGCGCGGCGCCGGGTTCCGCCAGTCGCACAGGGTGCCTCCCGCGGGTCACCGACGACGCCCCCTCTGAGCGAGCGAGCGAGAGTATGCCGGAAGGTTGCGAGTCGTGCGTGGCGAGTGACGCGAACAGCAAAGCGTGCTTCGGCCTGCAGCAGCAGCAGCAGCAGCAGCAGCAGCAGGGTATGTCGTCGCCTTCGTCGCCGTCGTCGAGCGGCTACACGGGCTCGAGCGGCGGCTCGTCCAGCCAGCGTCGCGTGCAGGTCACCGCTAAGATCCTCTTCGGCTCCGTCGCCGCCATCTCCAACATGAAGGCGTCAGAGAAGGCGACCAGGAAGCGGTCGCAGTAGGCAGGTGAGGCCTGGCTTACCACGCTCCGGCACCTGCACAGCACACCCCTTCATTCACTTGACATCACTCATCCCTAGTCCACTCACGAACAATTACAACTTTTCTGTAGCACCGGATAATCCTCCGCCTCACGCAAACAAAGCAAACCGAGTCTAGGAAATTGCACTTAAGGGACGACGCACCGCATGCGTGCGCACACAGTGTAATAACATTTTGCATAAGAACTGTTTCTTACTAGGCATTACCAACACATATTTTCTCCCTGTTTATATTCATATAAAAGAAATATATGTAAGAGTTAAATATATTAGAAAATTATGCACATTTATGTTAACACAAGTATTAAACGCTTGTGATACATGCGACATTTAATTAACCACCAAGTACCTAATACATGGGGTGATTTTACAGAGGTTCGATTCAAAAAGAGCGAAGAAACTGCGAATATATTATAGTGTTCTGCGTGTCGCTATGAAATGACCGACGAAACCTTAACCGAAAATGCCACTCATGAACCGCTCATACTTTTTCTTCCAAAAAGCAAGCCAGCACGAATTAAAATTACAATTACATTTCCAATGGCACAATTGAAAACTTGCGAATTTGTTAAAACTTCAGATGAGTTTGTCTTAATTTTGATTTGTGTCAAAAGTACCTCTAGAAAAAATTCATGGTTTTATCTATTGCCTGGTATTTCTGAAAAGACCCTCACTAGACACCCTGCCTATGGCTGTAGTTATAGGTCCCGGCCCCTTGGTGGGTGTTAATCAATCACACGCTGGCTGACAATGCGATATACCCTGGGTTATAATCAAGAGAAGGCACAGGTGTGTGTGTGTGTGTGTGTGCATTTTATATGAATAAATAAATGTTAGGTTACAGTGTAAGCTATCGATTGGTTAGTCGAAAGGGATGACGGTTGTAATGACCAGCAGATTAAACTATTCGGAATCATTACCTTTCAGCTACGACTCATACAATCGTATCCTAAGAGGGACTCGATTGCACGACCTTCCATACTGTGGTAAAACTTTGTAACGCCCGCATCACCGGCAGATAGGTTTACTGTTCACTGGTATCTAACGGAACGCTGGCCAGAACATAAATCCTTTCATTTACAGATAGCTATGGTGGTCCAAGCATCGATCTTCCCACTGGAAGCTACGTTTCTGTTTTCTTATTTAACATTCAATCATGGAGTACGCTGAGGTGTTTGCCGTTTACGGAACAAAATATAGTTGAATCCCGAAAACTTGATACTCTAGCTGAATTCTCCAAAGCTTGTTGCTAGGCCTCGAGGTAGCTGCCTTCATAAAATCCAAAAAGGTCATTTGAGAGCAATCTTAGAACCGTGAAATCAAAAGTTAACAATTATATTAAGGAAAAAAAAAATAATAGAAAAAATGGGAGGGAGGGGGGAGGCATGACTTTTAAGTGATGTAAGTTTTTCACGGAATTAAATGGTTTAATTATAGTCGTTTGCATACATTGATAAGTGCTTTTGTAATATTTATTTCAGTTAAAGAACATTTAAAAATAAAATTCTGATCTTAGTTTTATTTTACCAATTTGAAAAGTATTAGTTTAAATATCTATCACAGAATATTACATTTGGAGATAATTTTACAACCTGTTTGTTAATCATATAGTTCTCGTGTGTGGCCTTTAGCAGTCAGCAGAATTTGCAAAGATACTGCATATCTTAGTGTTATATGGTGATTATGTAAAATCTGTTAAAATTAATAATGGTATTTAGTCTTTTCGATTAAGGGCGGCATTTGTCTGCAGTGAGAAACTTTGCACAACGACCAAAATTATTTCCAGAGAGTTTAGAAAGTTCCTAAGTAAAATAAAATTGTTTTGCTATTATTTTAAACGTAAACATAATTTACCTAACTGTAGTGTTTGATAATCGAAACGAACGCCGCGACAAATGTTTAATTAAACTCAAACTAATAACCAGCAATCTCGGTTTTGCTTTTGAGTGATTCGAAAGGGAGCAAAGAATAGCAGTTATTATTCCTTCGACGTACAAAGACTTGTCAGGAACCGAACGTAATTAATGAGGAATTGGGATGATACGTGTAAAGTTAATGCATTAGCAACAGCATTATTATT
The DNA here is from genome assembly GCA_029891345.1 of Dryococelus australis. Classification (NCBI taxonomy): domain Eukaryota; kingdom Metazoa; phylum Arthropoda; class Insecta; order Phasmatodea; family Phasmatidae; genus Dryococelus; species Dryococelus australis. The sequence goes on from CM056994.1 coordinate 111,924,230, forward strand.
TTGATGGAAAATCGCTAGCGGACGCACAATTGCATAGTAGGGCAATTGCGTTCGAGCCCAAGATTTTGGAATGCGAGTCTAGAAATGCTAACATTTCAGGAAAATAACTTTCGGATGAGAATTGCAGTTTTAACTGTCTTATTTACGAGGGGAAAAACCCATGACGCCAGTGTATGGAGACTGTAAATGATATAGCTACCAAGGGGGCGAGCCAAGATGTGTATATGTACTGAAGAAGTTATCTCGTGTCCGTGGCGTGGTAGGCATTTTGTTGTGCGGGATCCCCCCCCCCCCCCATGAGAGTTAGCGCTCCCTAGTCACACGTCTTTTCTCGCTCCCACGACACGTAGGTATCCTTGAAGCTGCCCGACGCAATACTAACTGAAGATGAGCTCGTCCCTCCCATATGTATTGTTTCAGTTGGTTCGTTATGATGACATGGAATATGCACGCGATACGCTTATATAATAGTGTTCGAATGAGATCTGCGAATATTGTTCTTAGAGTACTTTTCGTAGTCAAGTATTATTGTTGTATTTTTATTTGTTAAAAAAAAAAAATTTTAACACACATAGAATATTAGTTGTATAAACTGTGTCAATATGACCGTTAACTTAAAAGCAGAAATTGGAAACTTCATAATTTTTGCAAACAGCTCTCATTTAATTCCTTGCAAGTAAGATAACTTGCAATATAGAGTTCTAATATGGCAGCTGTTGATATTTTACAGCCTCTTACATGCTTAAATAATAATTTTTTTTAATAACTTCTGTTTTGTTCAGATACAATTCTGCTGTTTGATTTCAGTTAAAAATGACCGAACATTTCTTCAGAGTTCTGCATGAAATGTCATTTTATCAACGGTTTAACTACACAGATGTAAATGGCATATCATTTTATCACCAATAGTTTATTATGTATTTATAACTTTGCTACATTTAAATTATAGTAATTCATAATGATTGATATAAATCAATATCATTTGGATAGGAACAGCAGCCTTAAAATTGTTTTCTCACAGGGAAGAACTTGACACCCAATAAGCAAAAAACCTAAACGCTCCACACTACATCCTCTGCCGGCCTTGTCTTTAAAACAGTGCCATGCCACGGTCTTCCTGACGTTCACTAGCTATTCGATTACGTAAAACCAATTGGCTGAAATATTTTAGAGTGTGAGAATCCGGATTTAGCAGGCCGATATAATTTTAACGATATGCATCACGAGCCATAAAACAGCGGGCAATCAAACATGTGACGTATTGTTATATCTTGCTGACAGTACCTATAATCAATATACAATTGACCGGAAATGTGTTTGCTGGGATGTTATTTCAGGTTTTGTTGGCATAGCTAAAACTTCCACGTATATAGCGCGTATCTGGCTAGCACTAACTCGGAGGCTACATGCTACCTTGGCGACGGGGATTGGATTTGAAGCGGCAGGCTTGCCCTGCGGACTCAAGGCACGGACGTGTAGTTGCCGGTGTGGCAATAGTCGAGGTGTTAGTGTCGGCGTGGGCAACCACAAGGCGGAGCTCCGCACGAAGGCGTAAACAGACGTCTCCTTGAAGCAAGAAGTGACGAAACAGCCTGCACACGCCGACAGGACAGCGTGAGATTCTCTGCGAGGAAAAACGTGGCGGCGAGTTTGGGAAGCCTTGGAAACTGTAGCGCCGTTCCAAGTACACTGGGAATATTTTCTGGAGTGGGAGGTCTTCTAAAAATAATTAAGTGTAGTCCTACATTGCGCCAAATAATTTATATGGTATAGTCAGTTTCAAAAATAGTAATTTTATTGACATCTCTCCACCCCTAACTTCATGGTGGTAGATCAGGTAGAAACGTCCCCTAACTTGCCCAAATACTTGGTGTTCTGAAAGTCAGTGACCAAACTCCAGGCACAATTTCTGTGGACCAGTAGTAATAGTAGGCGTGAAATAAAAGCCCTGTGCACTTATATCCGGAAACGTATTTTTTAATGAAATAATTATCTTCGAAGTTGCGGCGTACAACATCTGGAGAAGAAGGCGCTACGACCATGTAAGTATGACAAGTTGCATAGATCGTAGGCGTGTGACACTAAATTATTACATACGCAACGTCGCGCACGCACTTTCTATGCAACTTGTCCTACACGCATGATCGCACAGCCTTGTTCACCAGGCGTTGTACACACTACTTTGAACACACTTTTTAATTACAATTTGTCCAACGAAACTATGTTTGGAGTTTAGCCACTGAGTCTCCGAACATCAAGTATAATGAATTACTTTGGTGGTTCAAGTTACGACCTGTGCGTGCCTCAGGGGTGAACCTTTTACTCCTAGAAGGGAGGAAAACGCATTAAAGGAGACGGGCATTGAGGAGGAGTTTGACTGGGAAGCCATAGCTGCAATTGAGGCAATAAATAGAGCTGAAGGCTATTCACGGTTAAATGAGCACTTTTGAAAACCCTGCTTAAGATCTACTTGTATACACGTTGTATATTCTTCCGCCTTACATATAATTAACATTAAATAACAATTACAAATGGTTACCTAGCACTTCTTATTCAACGTTAAGATATGGAACTACGTTCCATCCATCGTTACCAACTTTACTGCGCGAATGTAACTCAGTGCGCCCATTAAAACATATGCATACAGGGACAGTGACTTTTTTCTAAGTTTAATTTCTAAAGTGCTCAGTTTATCGTGAACAGCCATCAAAAGTACAGTACAAATAAGATGGGAGAAAAAACCCGCCAAAAACACCGTAAAAAGTCGACAGAAAGATGAATATATGTAACCACTTAGCAGTCACGTGTATAAAAAGTTAAAAGCTACTGAATAAAGACGAAGGTCCAAGATTTTTATGAGCGGAATTGTAAAAGCACTAGAACTTAGTCGCGTGGGACATTTATTATTCGTTCCACACACCACTGCGATGGGGTATGTGGCGCTATTGCTGTACCTTCCTGTTTATCCAGTAAACATCTGAAAACCTCAGAGACATGTGTGTTAGCTCGCAACAAGCATTGCCATGGACCACCGCAGCTGATTGGTAATTAATATCCTAATGACTAATTTACGTACCAAACCAAATTAAACCTATGTCTAGAAACGGTAGTTACAGCCATCGATTGCCAGGATTCGAGCCTGGAGTTAGATCCATAGTCTGACCACATTGGTGACGCGAGCAACAGGACCTTCTAGTCCCTGCTCGATATTTAACCACCACGAAATGGCTCAGTGTAAGTTAATGGTTTATGACCCACAGCAGCCGGTCCGACTCGATGCATGGCGGAAACGGTTTGCCAGTCTTGTTTGATTCCCGTATTTTATGGACGAGAATGTACTGCGTAAAAGATTCGTGGTGTATCAGTGTCGTGAAACACCAAACAATATTTAGTCCATTCACTCAATTGGTAAGGGAGGATGTCGTTGCGATGGCCAGGAAGTACCAAGGTCCATATGCCTGAGCTGCACGAGCATTCTTTTGAAATGGGAACGGGAAATCACTAGGTGAAAACCAGTCCCAGTGTAGACTGTTGAGAGGTTGTAACTGAAGCCAGTGCTGGTCGGATACACTTTATCATGACGAACAACACTCGGTGTTAAAAAAATTAAACTCAGGTATCTTTAAGTGTATTAAATAATGCATTGGTGAAACGTTACTCCACCATTTGTGCATGTCATTTTTTTACGACAAATATATTGTGTCAATAACTTCATGTAATTTATAAACTCTTATGTGTAAACGGAGGTACTCTACGTCAGAGAGCGTGCATCATATAGCACTTATCTGTAGGCAACTACAGGTACGCCACAACAACGCTGGTTGCAGATCTCGCAGGCGTTAAAGGAGTGCCGCGCGAGCGATATTGATTTTTTTGCAGAAGTGCGCCACTACGAGTTATGTAAGCAATGGAAATTACGGAGCCTCGCAACTTCTGTACGAGGACTGACATCCAGAACTGCAGGTACCTGACAGTTTTATCCTCTCGCGATGTCTCTGTATTGTACATATGGTGACGTAAATGGCTATTGTTACTGTAGCGCCTGCAGGACTAGCATCGTTGTTGAGATTTGGCGGTTGCATAAAGAGAGGCGCTGCACTACATATTTTCGACATATTCGGGCTGCGAAAATGTGTTTAAAAACGAAACATCGTTATTTTCCCCTTTTCCCGCATATATTAGCTGACACTAGTCACACTATTTTAGATTAAAATTATATAATCCTACCTCCAAAAGCTGAAATGTGGACATTTTATTTAATAATCTGACTTTAAAAAGTATATGTCCAGGTCCCTCAGCATATGCCATCACTTCCTGGGTAAACTATATTTCCACGTTGCGATAAAAGTGCCTAGAACTACAGTAGGTATTAATACCAGTCATGACATGGCCATTCTGTGATACCCATAGCTCTACTTAAAACTTGTGATAAAAAACATATTTGGTTAGAAGAAACTGAATTTCATAGCGGTTAAGAACAAATTGTTTAATGAGGCTTTAAGCTCCCCACTAAATTCAGAAAACACCGCAATGTAGCTTAATAATTAATTTCTCGCAAAAATATGTAATTCATTTTGTCCCCACACTATATCGAAACTCTGGCTATTTCAAAGATAGGCTCCGTATAATATTTTCGAGTATGAAATCCAGCTATAACCAATGATCATGGTAGATACTATGGTGATATTCTTAACAACTTGGAGGCTTTATCGAGTGAGTTTCTGGTAGAAAAGCCAACCATCACAAATATTCACATCGAGTGGCTGTGGACAGAAGCACAGAAAGGACCTTCTATAGCTACGTGAAACAAAGGTCGACGGCAAAAAATAATGAATGCTCGTCCGTCAACGTAAGCGAAGTGCCGCGCTGTGGTTGTGACTCGATAACCGTTTGACGTTTGCTCTGTTATTGTGTACCGTTTTCATGGTTGTATTTTTATTTTTATTACTATGTTTTTATCTTTTTAAGAAATTGGTAGCACTGACTGTACGTAGTATTTTAAACTAGGCATTTTTCAACGCAGTTTTCCAAGTTAAGCCCTATATTGGCCAAGTTAAGTTATATTCCCACTGTTTTAATTCATGTTTTACATGTAGCTGGAAGAATATTTTCTAAGATGACTCAGGGGTCAAAATGGTTTTAATGGCCGCATCAGTGTTCTTAGAACGAAATAAGAGGGCCACAGGTGATATTTAATTAAAACTGGGAAATTGTAATTATTTATTTCGGCCTACAGAAGACTCCGAGCTGGTTCGACGTATTCCGGCGGCAGACCTGATGTTTATATAGAGGGATAAGGTTTATTTTTATGTTGCCAAGAGAGAATTCCTGCTAGTGTCGACCCGATTTCGCTAACTACCAAACCTTTTTATAATTATTCTGTGGTGATCTCTAATAAACTATTAACATTTTCTCCGTCATTTTCCTACACATGTCTCAGTGTCAAGAGTTATGGTCTTCTATCGATAAGAAACTGAGCTGACCGATTTATTTATTTTTTTTTTTAACATTTCATTTTAATTCAAGTGTGAAAGGAATTATTTTTGAAGGAACTATAAAGTAAAATTAATTACTATGGAGCCAGTCTGCCATAATCTTTGGATTTAATTTTTTTTAAATTCAGACCGCTAATTTATTTCGAAGCAGCGCGTTTTGTCATAATTCAAAACTTGATGAAATATTTTAAAAAGTACTCTACATAATTTTGGCCATCATTAAATGTTGCTCCACCAGATATACAGTGCTATTTTTTTGTAGTTTTGGTTGTACTTCGAAACTTATGGCAAGAGGATTTTTTTAAACATCATCTTGTTAAGAGTATTTTCTTACATGAAAGTGTGTTGTCAAGTCCGAACCATAGTGCGTAAAGCTACCCAATGCTAAATGTACTAATGTTATTAGCTACATCTCTCACAATACACACAATTTCTTAGTTAGTTTAATTCCAAGTGTTACAACCTTTAATACCTAACATTACAGTGAAGTACGTACGTTAAGCAATGCCATTATTTCCGAATACGTAACACCTGTAAGGAGTTTTGCTGGCAATTAATATTTAAATTAAATATGAACATATTCGTAGAGCAGCATTTCTGAAGTATTGCCTGGACTAATTTATACATATTGGAAAGTTCGAAAGCACTTTCGAAAACTTAGTACACTTCAATTAGAAAATATCCTTCACCAAATATTCTCACATAAGAACAACTCGTAAACTAAAAAGTAACTTCTCCGAAACTAAACGAACTTCATCACGATCGAGTTACAATTTTGCTGCACAGCGCTCGTAGGGTCATGTGTTAGCATCCCCGCAGTTACATTCGGAAGTCACCAAGTTCAATTCTTCCCAATTACACAGAGGTTGGTTATTTCCAAGATACTTTCTATCCTCGCCGGTACATTTATTCATACATGCATTTCCACTTCCTCGGTCAGTAGGTAATGCGCTTTAACAAGCGCATTATCCCAAAAATGTTCCGAAAGATGTAATTTTGGAGCATGGCTAAAGTAATAGACGGATCTTAACAGCCAGGTATTTCTCTTGGTGATATCATTGGCACCCCGGATACGCTGAAGGTTTAAAATTGACCTCGCCCTGTGCAACGGACTAACATAAACTCTTCTCGAAGATTACGTTACCTAACATTTATTTACCATCCATAAGTACTTTTCATACAGGAAAATACCTTCAGTTGAAATCGGTAAAATGAAAAGTTAGCGAGCTATTTAATGTATTTAAGTATCTGATAAGTTAATGTCTGCGCATGATCATGCCTGTTAGTAGAGATTTGTAAACGTCGCGATACAATTTAAAGGCAAAATAGAATTCAAACACGAGTGCGGTTTTATTTATTTCACCGTTGGATTATAGTTTCTTTGTAACGCCGTGGGTGGCTTCGGACAAATAGGAAACAAATAACGACAAGACAGCCCAGCCACTTACAATGAAATCAAAAGGTAAACTGGGTCCACGCCGATGCACATACAATATACCAGTGAAACCGACTGCATTATATACAGGTCGTTGACGTTTACTGTGCTGTCATATAAGGCAAATGTTGCATGTTCGTATCTTTAAGTAGGGACGCCTAACTTTAGTGAGAACACTTCCAACCAAGCAAGACTTCAGTAACCTACATGCATGGCAGCACGGTAACCTTCGGTTACCGGTAGAATGCTTTCATATCAGAAATCATCCCGGTACTTTACGGGGCTAATTATAATTAGTTTACTGCGGTAATATACCTCTAATATTCGCGGGCAGGCACCTAAGACTAGTAACAATAACACTCTGAGTTCTGGAGACGTAATATCACGTCGCCTGAATTCAACAGACTAACGTGAAGTTAGCCGTATTATAACGACATCCGAATTCGTTGAACACATCAACTACCTGACATTACCTCGTCCGCAGTTTCCACGACATTTACTGCTATAGGTTGTTCACGGTAGCATGAGTACTTTTGAAAGCCCTGCTAAAGATCTATTTACATGCACGCTGTGTACTCAGCCGCCTTATGCAAAATTACATTGGCACAGACCTCATCACATTATTCATGCGTCGGTCAAGTGAAACAGGCAAATTCTTAGAAAAGTGCATTTTTTAACATTTGCTCATTTTTACACTAAAGATGCATTAAAAAAATTAACAGAATTCGAAATAAATAATTTAAGTAATCACAAATGGCTACTTAACACTTTTTATTCGACATTAAAATATGGAACTACTTTCCTTTCCATCGTTACCAACTTTTCTGGGTGCATGTCACTCACTGCGCCCGTTAAAATATATTCAGGTAGAAGCAGTGACTTATTTCTAAGGTCGATTTCTAAAGTGCTCACTTTATCGCGAACAGCCTTTATTTAGTAAGACGCCGGTAGCACTCATATTGTAAATTTCTCAAACCAACACAATGAATTGAATACTGTGTTACACAGGAAACATAATTTCGTCGGGACACTGACAAATCGACACTTTATTGACAGACAACTGGTCAGTAATGAACGTTGCGTTGGTTAGTACGACGTAGCCTACGGTGTATTGCGGACCAACAGGACGATGAAAAGTGGGAATGCAGGGACCAATAGGACATGTGTTTATGCTGCGATTAATACAAGCAACTAATTTCTAGCTCGTCTTGGATGTCTGCAAGTATCTGCCGCACTCAAAGCATTAAAACAATCAAATAAATGGATCGTAGTTGAAGTGTGTTCAAATACAAATTGACAGCAAGTATTTTCGTGAAAATTGGGCCACTATTTTCGTGAAAATTGGGCGTTGTTACCTATAAGTTTTACAGTTCTGGCTGTGTCCAAATTAGCCTTCTAAGTACCGTTATTGGGTTCGTACACTAGGAAAATGCATCAAGGTCGCAACGTTGTATCTGGCAGACTGACGAAGTGGAAAATCGTGCAGAAAATAAATATATTAGCGTTAGCCTAGCAAGGTAAGAACATATATCGGAAATAACGAACCTCAGTGTAATTGGGAAGAACTGAACATAGGTCCTTCCGAATGTAAGGGTGAGGATGCTAACATATGACTAAGGGTGCCAATGCACCTTAAAATCTCCACTTTAACCTAGGGGACACGACGTATGCCCTTACGGAACCCTTTATTGGTTTTCGATGATCTACAGTTTGGAGTATTTCATTTGTTAGTGTTTACTACTTTGCAAGGTCGCGGAAAACACCAGCCACTGTTACAAAGTCAAATGAAAATTCTCTGTGAGTAAAGGAACAAGGAAGGGTTCATTACACAAGCACACAGTATGCATTTAGTGTACTTGTTACAATTACAAACAATTCGTTGGAAATTAGTGGACAACGATTTTCTTATAATTATAGAGTTGACATAGTGTATATTTACAACATGTTATTTTAGAAAACATACAAAGATGCTTATGTATCTAAAACTTGAAGTCTAGGACACTTGCTTGTTAAAATTCAACATATGTTTTACACAACCCACACTTTCGTCAAATTTTTTAATTTATTTGTAGTGTTACAAAAATATCTTTGGGAACTAGCTGCCATTTAATTCCTTTTAGATATACGAAAAATAATAACAATACACGAAGGGAAAAGATAAGCAAATGAGGCCACGTAGCACACAATTTGGAGATTAGGCAGCGTCCGCTGCGTTGTCGACGTGACGTCTCTTTCGAGCAGTTGGACGGCGGGTCGCGCGAAAGGACAGCGTTATGAATTGGTGGCAGCGGCGTGACCGGACGACACGTAGCGGCAATTTCGCGCCGGCCACGCGCCGTGGGCCTGGCTTACGTGCCGGGTGCCGCCGCAGCCGCCGTTATTGGCAATTTCTTGCGGCCGCCGGGCGATGCCTCCTCCTGGGCTATCCCTGCCGGCCGTCTGGATGCGGGACTCAGGAGCGGGCGAGCTTCCTGCCCCTCCAGTCGAGCCCACTTGTGGTCATCGGGGATCACAACATGGTGCAGTAATGAAAAATTGTCCTGTCATTGTCATGTCGCGACACACCACTGGCAATCGTAAGGCACTATGGAAAACGCCCACTCGCCATATTGGGACCAGCGCGTGGTTAGGCCACGTCTGCCAACCTACTGGATTTGTAAGTGTTGCGCAAACTAACTGTGTCGCGCCATCGCATCTAAAATATGTTGTTGCATCTAAATACCATATAATACGTATTTAGACAATGAAATCTTGTTTCAGTTGTAAATTACAATCTCAAACATCATTATTGTTGCTGTAATTAGTATAAAATGTGCTGAAATTAGAAATAACAAAACGTATACCTTTCCTACCCAGGTGGTACGATCTTCCCGAGAGAGAGAGAGAGAGAGAGAGAGAGAGAGAGAGAGAGAGCGACACGTTCTGCTTCGCTTATTGAACTTTTATTCCGGAGGGGGAAAAAACACCTGCCTACACACGGGAATTTGCGCGGATATTTTTAACTGCAGCAATGAAATGTGTTTCCGTCAGTGCTATCTAACAATACAAATATATCAATTGGCAACGTTTTCCTTACAGATAGTATACATAACAACGAGGTTAAAAAATATTGCAACTGTGAACTATTTCTTACCGGCCATTGCCAACACGTCGCTGCTCTCGCTGTTGTTAATTTATGTTTAATATGAAATAAATATTACAAGTTATATAAGATACTAAGGTAAAGTTTCACTTATTCATTAATACAGTACTCTAAAGTTAATTACAGAGTTAAATATTAGTGGAATATAAGTTATTGGAAAAACAGGTTGACATATTACGCCTAGGGAGATTTTTCAAAGGTTCGATTCCAAAAAGCCTAAGAAAGCGTGAATGGACTATAGATACCCACTAAGGATAGGACTATATATACTTGAGACGTGGTACTCTGTTAATTACAATCAAACCGTGTGCTCACCAGTAAACATTACGTTTTATATTACATTTCAATTTAATTAGAGGGTAGATAATTTATCTAAATACTTTCTGATTTACGTATTATAATTGCACTATTAACAATGTAATTATTTCAATAATAATATTTTATCCAGAGTAAAATCGAGAGTCATGGAGGGGCTAAAGCAACCATAGCCCTTTCCTTACCTCCCACCACCTTCCTCTTTGTAACCACCTCTGCGAAGGAAAAAGACTTAGTTCGCAACATCAATCAATATCTCCAGGGTAAATTCTCACCAAGTGGTTTTCGCGCATTAAATTAGTTGGAAAATGGAGTCTTATCTAAGGCGTTATAAAAACATGTTTATTTCCCCCCTATCTCAAGTTTATGTAAGCATTTCCTCTCTCAGCCGTTATAGGGATTTCCATAACTGCCTCCTTGAGTTCGACAATGTTAGAATTATGGAGAAAGTTGAAAACATGTCATAGTTCCTCCTTCCAATCTAGGGCCAATTCCCATTATTTTGAAAATTCTCTGTTCCTTCAAGAATCCAAAAACCTCTTTGTCAGGTTACCACCTCCCCTCCCCAAATCGAAATAACTGTTTTCTTCACTTATTTAGCGGGCACGTTAACACTCTTCTACGTGAACTTGTTGATTTCTCTTGGCAGACGGGTGGATGAAGTTTGTTTTTCATAGCGAAAATGTAGGCTTTCCTTGTTTCCTCAGTTCGTCACTATAGTGTTAGCAATCATTCGGCGCACATTTGAACTCACTGGGTTTGATCAAATTCTCGTGAATAGAGGTACTTATTAAGTTACTTAATACAATTTTTACATATGAAGGAAAGTAAAGATTCTATATTCTCGTAATATTTTGTGAATTTATTAATTCAACGCATGATCAGCCACACAGTTATAAATATTAAATGAGATTGCTAAGACATGCGCTTCATGAAACGATTAAAGTAATTGCTGTGGCCACTGAAAAACAAGTACTCGGGGAGTTACGTTGCCGGAGTCATGAATATATTTTAACTTTTACTTCTGAAATAATCTGAACTAGCGAACGGACACAGGGAAATTACCGATGGACAAAATTCAGTTTCACTATCGTACGTGTCCGCCGAGTTAATGACATTGTGACGGCAGCTCTGTCCACATAACTGCCAGTCAAGTCAACATTGTTATGTTTACGAATGTGTTACTGATAATCGCTACAAGGGCGTTAATCTCGGATACGTCCGTCGGACAATGCTTTTCCACAGCCCGCTGTCTGGCAGACACTCCAACTGTGCCGTCTGGAATAGAGTAACGTTCAGCGAACTACAAACAATGGATGGCCTACTGTCGGCGTCCGTAGTAGTCGAGGCCAATAAGGCACCTTCAAACCAAGCTGTTCGATGTACAAGGTCCATGTAACCTACTTATAGTATGTATGTGTTCCGTTTTTAGATTTAAATCTAGGATAGTTTAAACGTAAGCCTTCTCCCGGTTAGTTCCCTGGAAAAACGAGGATGTTAATAAACAATGCTTAAAACTGTATAAACCTATCACGGAGGATCGAGAACCCGAAATCTATATGACACAATTTCATCTCTAAACAGGACTACAAACGTATTCTATTAATACATGTGGTGTCACCAACGAGATGTGCAGCAAGAAAAGATTATGCAAGAATTCTAATTAGGGACCCATCTTCTACTTTGGTCATATGTCAATGTTCTGAATGTTGACCGTGTTAATAGCACTTCATCCCTTACCATGCGTATTATCTTCAGCAGGACGCCATATGATCATCCCAGAGATCCCGGGTTAGGTTCTGCCTTGTTGGGTTAGGTGCTTATATAGTGAATTGTTAGCAGATTGAAGTTGTTCGTAATTAATTACGTATTAATTACGTATTATTATTATTATGTAACTGTTTATACGGGAAAGAAATTGTAGGGAAGTGGTATGCTGGTACAAACGGTCATTAAAATGGCATCATGTTGAGGTTCCTTCTTTTAGCACTTCTACGTCGTACAAATATTTATGTAGCAGTAAATCTTATATTTGTCACTTCAAGAAGTACATTCATAGTTGCCTTAGTTTCCATCATCAGTGTACTTTTCACCTTCCGTTCATGAAATTTAATGAAGCAAGTTATAAGTGTTCCGGTTATGATGCTTACTTCATTTTTGTGATACGCAGACCTTTCAGCATTGTTTGTTTATTGGCTTTACCAAATACGCTCACCTTTCAACGTTTGATATGCACGACAGTTAATCACAAGTGCCAGCATCTGACTGCTACTATCCAATACGTTGTCAGCGGTATTATTGTGTGATGTGTTCTGGCCGGAAGCATTAGAGGTAGTAAACAGCTTGAGTAGAAAATGAAGGGTTAAGCAACACTCAGGACCATGAATCGCTGCAGTCGTGGCAATATAGTTATCACGTACAGATACACGTCATAATATAATTTTCGTTTTTAAAGAATTGGCAACGTTTTAAAGTGTGGTCTGAATTAATCTGCACACAAAAATATCTGTGGTCCCTCTTCATGCTACAGATACGGTTAATCTTATTAGGGCGTACAGAAACTTATGTATATTTTCAAAATAATAGGTTGCTGATTTTTTTTGTATGACCCACATATATATTCAGTTTGTTAGAATACTTGGTACAAATGAGGTGTAGGGGTTAAATAGCTGAACCCGTTGCAGCCCCCGTCAGCTCAGATTTGTCAAGTCTGAATACTAAGGCGTCTCGATGGAACGAAGAAGCGAATGCAGTTTGAACAGACTGAGAACTACTAAGCTACAAAAGTTACATATAGCTTTCATTAGCGGCTGTATTTTAAATAATGACACTCGGTTGGCTAGGCGCCAGCTGTGCTGGCATGGGAATCACACCCACATAAGCAGGGACATGATGGAAGCACGCAAATAGGCAAACAGTGCATTAACACCTTAATAAGAAGAGTAAACAAATACTGCGCCCATCGATTGCAACGAAAGCAATACACAAAATTAATTGCTACACTGACGCAAACATAGCCAACGTTACACAGGGAAACCAAATATTGATAAAGAATAAAGATTCGCCAATGCAACAGAAATTTAAGTAGGTAACAGTATACGATTAAATGGGAGTTGGATCAACAGGTGAACAAGAATAGTCTGATTACGTAGTTAAAACTCAATACTACAAAAAATGAGGTAAATACACGGAACTAATTGAAAACACGCACTTAGCATAGTCATAACATTTTTAACGCCGAGCTTTAAAGAAGTTATTTAAGCTCTTAAATTAATTAGCTATGTATATTTTCAGTGGGACCATGACTCATCAGAAGGGACGATTCGATTTCAAAAGTATGTTTTAAAAGGTCCGAAGAAACCTTGAATATACTATAACAGCGAGAAGTCTGTGAGCCGTATCGCAGTAACAACCAGGTGAAAATTTATCATGAGTATTTCAAGACTCGCAACTAAAATCATCGGAATAAATCTTCAGTGTTGACTGGAGAAACGTCGCTTGAACTGAAAGTAAACGATTAGGGGGTGCCCTCCCAGTCCCATTATTCAGTATGTGTATATATAAATATATATTTATGTACACACATACACGAGCGCGTTTTTAAAGTGAAGTCTGTTTAGAATCTGCAATCAATCGATACTGAGAATCGAGATATTGAATGCGCTTGTCCATTGATTGGCTCAGTAGCTAGCTGCCGTTAATTTTGATGCCACGTGTAGATTGAAATGAGCGTGATAATAGATAGTACCGGCAAATGTGAAGTTCGTGATATGATCCGGTTTTTGTAATCCGAGAATAACAATGCAGCTGAGATACGCAGGCAGATTTGTGAAATTTATGTGCAAATTGTTACGCACGATAATGCCTGGCCACACAAAGCAAGTCAAATAGTTGGAAGTTGCGGGAAGTTCGTTGGGAATGGTTTTTGACCATCCTCCATACAGTTATGATCTGGCACCAAGTGACTATCATATATTTATGAATTCAAAGAAATGGCTTGTGTCGCAACGGTTTACAGATGGTGATGAACTCAAGAACAGTGTGAATCATTGGTCCAGGGCAAATGCGGCCCATTTCTTTGGCATCGGGGTAAGGAAACTCGTGACTTTTTACCCCAGAAATGTATGGAAGTTAGTGGCGACTGTGTAGAAATATAGAGTAAAAATTTATATATACTTTGGTGGCAGTAAATCATATTTACTTTATTCAGCTTTCCTCTAGTTTCGAAATATACCTTACTCTTTCAAACATGCTTCGTACATAACATACTATTCGCGGGTCCACATGGTTAGTTCTCTCAGAGGCCACCCTCAAGCGACTATTAGTGTTGGATAGGTGAGGTGGGAATAGAGTTATACAATACCCACTTTTAAATATAATTCCGAAACATGTTAACCATATCGGTATCGGTGCAATACATTCATCCCAGAGAGCATTAAAAAATATATTATAGGCTGCTCACTGTAAAAAGAGCACGTTTGAAAGCCCTGCTTAAGATCTACTTGTATGCACGTATGTATTCTTCCGCAGCATTTAAAATTAACATTTCCATATGCCTCATCACTTTATTCACGCGTAGGTCAAGTGAAACTGCAAAATTATTAGAAATGTAAATATTTTACAAATCTGCTCATTTTTACACTTCGATGCATTAGAAAAATCAAAAAGCGAACGAAATAATTAAAGTTGTCAACAATGGTTACCTAACACTTTTTATTCGACGTTAAGATATGGAACTACTTTTCCGCCATCATTTCCAACTTTATTGGGTGCATGTAGCTCAGTGCGTCCGTCAAAATATATGCAGGAAGGGTCAGTAACTTTGTTCTAAGGTTGATTTAAAAAGTGCTCTCTTTATCGTGAACAGCGTTTACAACTATCACTTGTATTAATATCGAGATATTTTAGATTTCGGTCATATTGATATCGCCAACATCGCATATCGCTAACAACGCATCGCTAGTATCACATATCCCTACATTGTTGGGCCATATCATAGTTTAGATATTTTAAATATAATGTTCCATGAGCGATATAACTTAATATCGCCCAGTTCTAGGTGTTGAGGTGTACATCGGCTCGATTCGCACAACTGCAAGGTTCGATTTAAATGGACTATGCAGTGCTTTACGAGAACGCTGGGGAAATGTTTCCCATCACGTGAGTTATCTAGAGACTGTGTAAGTGATGAGCTCTCTGAAGAATGATCTGGCTGGAATCGCGTTTGCTCTATATTCCTAAGCGTTCGCCTCCGAGCATTCACTCCGGTGAATGACTCGTCGTGCGGTCGAGTTCCTTTTATTTCTCTCGGGAAGCTTGTCCGCCCGTCGTCAGTAAGATGTAAAGGCCACAACTAGACCAGACTAGCGGAGGGGAAGCGTTATGTTCTAGTTTCAGTGAAAGTGCGGACATTTACGTCGCGGATGACGAAAGCGGCAGCTCTCAAGGTCACGCGCTCGCCACGCTACACCTTCCCAGCGACTCCGACACTACGGTACGAAGATCACAGAGTAGATAAGTATACAGACACGAAACGGCGTGGTGGTTCAGTCGATGTCGTCGCACACATTTTTTTCTGTTTCGACTGCGCGAAGCTCGTGGGATGAGCCTTGCGTTTTCATTGGCTAGAGCATGCAGCAGGACTTTTCCTATTGGCTGGGCTGCTGGCTGTCAAGTAGGTTACCTGGCGCTGATTGGTAAACTGCGTTTCAATGATTCGCTGGCAAGTGACGCCGTTTTACTGGCGTGTGCAACTGGAGTTCACTGTATAAGCAGCTGTTTTACCTCTGTATTCTTAAGTATAGGCTGTTCACGATAATATGAGTAGTTTTGAAATCAACATTATAAAAATTTCACAGCCCTTGCCAGCATATACTTGAACGGGCGCACTGAGTGACATGAGCCCAGTAAAGTTGATAAAGACTGTTCATGATAAAGTGACCACTTTAGAAATGAACCTTAAAAAGGCCTCTGTGCCTGTATGCATATATTTTAATGAGAGCACTCAGTGAAATTCACCCTGTAAAGTTGATAGTGAAAGAGGGAGAGTAGTTCCATATCTTAACGTCACTTAAAAACTGTTAGGTAACCATTTGTGATAACTTAGTTATTTGTTTCACTTCCTGTTTTTTTTTTTTTAATTCATCGAAGTGTAAAATTAAACAGATTTATAAAGTATTTACTTTCTTAACAGTTTCACAGTTTTATTTGATCGACGCATGAATAAAGTGATGAGGCCGATGCTGATGTTAATTTTACATAAGGCGAGAGAATACACAACGTGCGTACAAGTACATCTTAAGCAGGGCTTTCAAAAGTGCTCATTTTACCGTGAACAGCCTATAGGCAGGAGCCTTAAGTGGACCCGCTGTTGCAAACGGTTGTGCACGGAAAGGTTAAATACGACGTAATGAACTACGACCCACTTGACACCAGCTGCTCATAGTTATAGCTGCCTCCTCACTACGCGAGCGCTGTCAGCGAGGACCCTTCGACTCATTGTCGTTTCGGTGGTTCATAGCTAAGGTCCTCTGATCGACCAAAATACGCGGAGTGAAGGAGTGTGTGCATAAACTTATTTGCAAAATAAATTGATCACCGTGAACGAATCGTGCAAGTGCAACGAAGTTTGTCACACAGTGACGTCATAGCCAGACGTGAGTCCTATTTGCGTTTCAGGCGGTTTGTTTGCAAGAATGTGCCTCTAGGAGGCATATGTGTCCCTCCATCACTCATAGCTGCACGAGACCGACCAAAGGTTTTGTAGCAGTTTGAGGAGTGTGAGCCACCGCATCATCGGCCTCCGAGAGGCGGGTTGGACACTTCGGCTCATTGCTCGTCACTTGGGTTGTTCTATCTACCATCACGAACTGAAAATCGCCGAGCACGTGTGACCCTCTGCCGGGGCTGCATGGAAGCTTGCGGATTGCGCGGATTGGCGACGAGTGGTGTTCAGCGACAATTCGCTGTTCTGTCTGTATACAGATTACCACCGATATTAGAATCTGGAGACGTCTTGGCCAGCACCTTGATCTACGCTTCATTGTAGAGCGGCACATCGCCCCAACGAGAGTTGTCATGGAGTGGGGTACACTTTTCTTACGATTCTCGCACCCCACTAGTGCTGACTGAAGGAACCCTGGCGGAGCGGTGATACGTCCAGGAAGTTCTGCGACTATGTGCGCTCCCCTACCTGGTGCAACTTTCCAGCAGGCCTCACACAGCACGAGTATCTCTGGCCTGCCTTCGTGATGTCAACCTTCTTTCTTGGCCAGCAAGGTCCCAAACCTCTCGCCCATCGAGCACGTTTGGGAGCAGATTGGACAGTAACTTCGGCCAGCGGTAACAACAGTGGATTTGAAGGGTTAGTTGCACCAGCTGTGGTATAATATTTCTCAGAACACCCGACGTCTGTGTACCTCCATGCCCTACCGTATTGATGCCTGTATCCATGCTACGGGTTGTTAAACAACATACTTAAAGCATTTTACAAATGCTGGACTCATGCAATACATGCTTGGTGTGGTATGAAGTTTCGATGATTTCTGTATTTATTCTACCATGTCCTATGGCTGCACCCACTTATGTGCCCCTGCGATGACGCCGTAATAGTGATCAAAATGTTGCGAATGAGTGTACTGTGACAAACTTGTAGGGGTAATAGGTTCTGTAATGAGGAACGGATGCCTGGAGACACTTCGTTGCGGCGCCAGGTGTCGTTCTAAAATAGGTCCAAGCGCCTGAGAGGTAGGCATCCCTCTTGCGCGTATATCATACCTGTTGAACATGCAATCATCTGTAGCTAGTGAACGTGAGGGCCAGTTATAGAGCCTCACCTCTGTCATTCCACTACACAGACCTGCCTCGCTGTCGCTTACTGAGTCGAAACAGTTGAGTGTTCACCGTGACTGCGCATCATCATCAGAACTGGCAGATATGCAAATGCTGTGCGGTGAAACTAGGGGCTGTGGGAGCCTAGCAGCACGTCTTTATCAAGAACACTTACACAACAGACGGCAGCCACATCACACACTATTCCAGAGACTACGTCTGTGACTGCGTGTGTATGGGACCTTCCATCCACCACTTGAGGGTAAGAAAAGTTCGTACGGCGCATTTTGAAAAGGAAGTACAGGACAGAGTTGAGGCGAAGCCCTTCTACAAACACACGTGCGATCGTTCACGTATGGACGTCAACCATACATCCGTGTGGAGAGTGGTGCGTCAGCACAGACTACATCCACTCCACGTGCAAAAGGTACAGTCACTTGTACCAGCTGACTTCGAGCCCCGTATACGGTTCACACAGTAGTTTATGCAGCAGTGCGTCACCGAACCAGAGTTTGCATCGTGTGTGTATTTTACAGACGAAGCACGTGTTTTACGAGAGATGATGGCTAGTTCAATACCCACAACAGCCATGCATGGGCAGAAGAAAATCCACGTGCAGTAGTGGCCACACATCACCAACAACAGTTTGTGGTGTACGTGTGGGCTGACATAGTGCACGAACAAGTTACTGGAGCCTTAATATGGCCAGGCGTACGACCACTTTCTGATAAACGAGCTGCTTCAGCTGCTAGAAGATGTGCAGCTTGAACGTACGAGTAGACATGTGGTTTCAGTGGGACGGTGATCCATCGCATTTCAACCGTCGTGTTCGTCTTCACCTCACCGACAAGATTGGTGTTAAGTGGATTGGCAGAGGTGGTCCTGTGCCATGGCCACCACGGACAACCGACCTCACACAAGTCGTTTTCCTTCTGTGGGGCAACGTCAAGAGTTGTGTGTACTCTACGCCTGTGGAGAAACACGACTTTCTTGTAGAACAAACACAGGCGGCTTGCAACGTGGTTCAAACCACATCTGGCATCTTCGAGAGGGTCCGCCAGGCAGTGAATTGGCGTTGCAAAGTCTGCAATCAAAGGGGAGGGCCGCCATTTTAAGCACCTTTTTAGGTTCATAAGTAAATGTTTAACAGGCTGCCAATGAATTACTGCAAGCTACAAACGTATACCTTAGTATTATTTACACCCCTAAGGTACTATACCAAATACTAATGTTCTCTGGGACCACGGTTGTGTAGTGGTTAGACTACTTGCCTTCCACTGGCCGAACCGGGTTCAATTCCCGGTGGCGTCGCTCCCGTATTTTCGCATGTGGGAATAGGTGCCGGATAATGCCCCTGGTCGGCGGGTTTTCTTGGGGATCTCCCGTTTCCCCCAACCTTGCATCCCGGCACTGCTCCATACTTACCTCGCTTCACCCTCATCGGCTCTTAAGACCTCTATGTTAAGAGCCGCCCAAATCTCTTCACTCACCCTATCGTCCCGGCGCGGAGCATCTCCGTGCAAGCTTCTGAAATGGCGCGTAGTGTTCCCGTTGTACCGTTATAACTATGGGACTTAAAGCGTTTTATTAGTGAAAAGATTGTATCAAAGTTCAGTACAGATCCCCATACTATCGAGTGTTTCCGACCAGTATATTTTGTAATAAGATAGCGTGTAAAGACAGTTTCTAGCTATGTTGTAAAGCTTGGAAGCAGTGTTTGTAATTTGTGCGGTGTCTTGAAAATAGTTTTGGTACCTCGTCTCGAGTGTATTTTCTATTCACATATCAGTACATAGGACGCACGTAAAGCAGTTTCGTAAAACTAAAAAAAGTGTATTGCAAACACACCGCGAAGCAGTTCGAGCTACTCCAGGTATTACACCCATATCGTATATGGAAGTACTACTACCAAAATTACCGGATATGGTTGATTCCTACCATAGAATAAAGGGACTTAGGTGGTTCTGTGATCACACCACTCGGAGTTCGATTCCCGGATTTTCGCACGTGAAAAACGTTGCGGATGTTTCCATTGGCCGGTGTGTGTCTTCAGAGCTTTCCCTTATCCCCTTCAGAATTACATTCATTCGCCGCTCCATTATCGCCCTCACTTCACCCAGCAGATACTAACGACCTCGCCTGCTAAACAGCAGTCCGAAACATAACTCTGACTAAAGAATTAAGGCTCGACTACACCTCTTATGCAGAGATTCTACGTTTTCTTGACATTATATCAGTTTCAGAGTAACTTCTGAGAATTTGTGGCTATATAGAACTTGTTGTTTTGGGAGATATTAAATATTTTTGTACTTTATTATACTACAAGTAATTTAAGAGTTGTAAAACATGATTATACTGATATTTAAAATTTTATACACAGTACACATCAAAAGCTTAGGATAACGCAAGACATAAATTAAGACGTCAACTTTGGATAATAAAGGACGCAAATCAAAAACATAAATATGAAAACACTGTATACTCATTTAAAACTTCTTAAATGAAAAAACTTACTTAAAATTAGGTAGCATGTGACCACTTGTTTGTATTTTAATAGATTTTCTTCACATGTGCATTACGCGCCTGACTTTTAAAAAAATATTGTCTTTGATACACAAACCTAAAAATTTCCCATTTTATATTCAGTAATACACTTTTATCCCCCATTTTATACACAAAAAAAGGCCCGAAACTTCCACTGCAAGTATATGTCTCAGCATGGATGGCAATAATCGGTGAATTTTAAATTTCTCGGTAACAAATCTGTAATTTTATCTGTTCTGGAAACCCCATCTCACTAGCTCAACTGGTAAGAAAAATACAGTATTTAGTTATAAAATGTGGCGAATTTACAGGCAATCTTTTTACACTGTGGATTAAATTAACAAAAATAAAAAACGTGTTTGAAAATATACTATGATCCTCGTATGGTTTTCTCCTTCAAGTGTACTATTTATTATGTTATTCGTGTGGTTTTCCTTACAAGTATATTTATAAAGGCAATTAAAAAAAATATATTACACAAACATATCTGTAAAGATAATGCGTCTATGTAACGTTTGACACAAACATGTGTACGGTAATTCCACCTTTATGTAATCATTTAACAAATCATAACTTGCAAATAATTTTACCAATTTCAATCATTTATTCATATTAATAAGTTTCTTGACAGCCACACTGTTAGAAAATTGTAAAACAGTGATTGCACTAAAAGTTTAACCCCAGGAGTTTATTTTAAGATATATACTAATGGTCTTAAATTTTTAACGGATACTGTATGCTATTTATGTTCAAATTTGGTTTGTACTGCAGAGTATAAGGCAAACAGTTTAACTTCTACAGGCTTTTCACGGTAAAATGAGAACTTTTGAAAGCCCACTTTAAGATATACTTGTGTGTACGTTGTGTATTCTTCTGCCTTATGTAAAATTAACACTGTCATGGGCCTCGTCACTGTATTCATGCGTCGGTCAAATGAAACTGAGAAATTATTAGAAAAGAAAATATTTTACAAATTTGCTACTATTCACACTTCGATGCATTAAGAAAAATACAGAATGCCAGAGAAAAAATTCAAGTTATCACAAATGGTTACCTAGCACAGTTTGTTCGACGTTAATATATAGAACTTCTTTACCTTCCATCGTTACCAACTTTACTGGACACATGTCACTCAGCGCGCCCGTTGAAATATATGCAGGGAGGGGCAGTGACGTTTATTTTTTAAGGTTGATTTCAAAAGTGCTCACTTTACCGTGAACAGCCTTTATAGAAGTATTTTCGAATAGTTTTCTTTACAAAAACTGAAACCAACAGGAAGCGAAATAATCCGTTATGGTGGATGACGCCGAGCCTTAAAGCGTCTCGAGGCAGCAGATCTCAGTAGGTCAGAGCCCTGTTACACAAGGCGCTGCGCACAAGCTACGAACATTCGGTTTGAAATTTTAAACATTCGCGCGTCGGGAGGTTCGAGAGTAAGCAACGGCGAAGTTTGTTTCTCGTCAGCAGCTGCCCGTAAATATTCCTTTATGAGCTACCTCCCCGAGTCGCCTTTTTTTTTTTTTTTATTTCGTCTCGCCCGCGTTCCAGCAGAAGCAGATAACAGTAACCATATGTTTTATTGGCGCCCGGCGCCCCCTTTGTTTACCCTACCTGTTAACTCGCCTCCGCTGCCCTCCCCCCCCCCCCAAGTTTACTGACGTCGATAGACACAGCTGTTCCCGGCCCGGACCACCGGTCATAAGAGTCGAGATGATGTCCACTGATTCCGTTTTTCCTATGCGTGTTCCTAACGTTAGTGCTCGAATTGCCAGCACAACTGTCAAAAACAGGTGTAACATTGACGTGCAGTTTGTTTACATTTGTTTCTACAAGACTTCTGTAGAAATGCTTGGGTGGCTTTTAACTTCAAGGTCTTGGGGGCCGGTGGTTCTACAGAGACTCGTGACTAGGCGTGTGTGTGTACATATATACATAATTTTGATAATATAAAGTATTCGGCACAACTGTAAATGCTCCAGGTGGATTTAAACACGGCACGATTAGAAGTATTGAAAATTAAAAATCACTCACTCGTACTACTGTAAAACAATGCGTGCTAATCAGTAGCATTAACAGTGAAATATTGACAGTTTTCTAATGACGTAACAATCGTTAAGCTCTGAGAAATAAAAATTATTTACTTTGCAACTGGCATGCACTATGTACCTCATATTCCCCTTAAATTACCAGCGACGATTTGCAGCACGGGAGTTCCATGTTTGAGCCCGTTCAAGCTGAAAAACTAATGTTTGCCGCATCTCTGTAACGGTTGGCCAAATGTTTGATTTATGATTGCTTGGGAATAAATATATTCATGCATCCGAGGAAATACCTGGGTAAGTTACGCTATAATTTTACTATGCCATTCATCCTGCCGTACGCTCAGAAACTGAGTAATTAGTAATGTTATATAGGCTACCCACGCTTGTTGGCTAATATACGTTTACTAATAGCAGCCACCTAGCTCAGAATTCCCTACCTTATAATTGACTCTCGACAAATTTCAGTTGTACCATTGTTATAAAGGAAGCAAAATAAACTCATATTTTTTGTATTTGAATTATTTGACTGGCCTATTTAACAGCAGAGATTACCAAGGTGGGATACTTGGATATATTAACCAGAGATATACTGGTGCCTTTACATTCCCCTGCATAAAGACTTATGAGGGTGTATAGCGATACACAAACACTTAACACATCGTGGCACACCATAGGATTGCTACGGGAAATAAAATTGTAGTATCCAGA
This sequence comes from Dryococelus australis, assembly GCA_029891345.1. Lineage (NCBI taxonomy): Eukaryota > Metazoa > Arthropoda > Insecta > Phasmatodea > Phasmatidae > Dryococelus > Dryococelus australis. Next base: position 111,947,741 of record CM056994.1, read on the forward strand.
ATAAAGGACATGATATAACAGGAAAAAAGAGCAAAAATTTAGAAACAATTTTGAGTAAATCAGAATTATATAAACTTAGACATTTTTCCATTGTGATCGATGTTAAATGGATTTATCTATTTTGCGTTTTGAGTTTTATGATATCAGTCTTTGGAAGGTTGTGTGAACGTTTTGTCAGTAGCTTCGTACATGAATTCGGAACTTCAAAATGCAACGACAACGTGCAAACAAATACAACAAGTAGTTCCTGTTATGTTGCTACAGCAATTTTCACTTGTTAACTGTTTGCCGCGTTTGTCTTATTTTTCGTTTCCTAGCATTAAAATTTTACATTATCAAAATATTTCTTATTTTCAAAGTAACATGAACGTTTAATCGCTCAACCGACTTATTTTAATGCTGCAAACCAGCAAGTCAGTCATCGCCATTGAAAAAAGAAAGGAGCTAATGTCAACACACGTTCATATACAAAGAGATATTAATTACCTTTGCACACTACCAAGAATCAAAAATATTATGCGTAGTTCGTTTGCAAAATATAGAATTTGCGCAGGGTTTAACGCCTTGTCGCCAGTGAGGTCATGTGAGATGGAGAATGCTGCTCAGAAGAGCTGGAATGGGGAATGAATCGATGATGGCAAATACCAAGGAACCATTCCAGCATTCGCCTGGCATGATTACGGGAAACCGTGAAAAATAAACATTAGGAGGGCCGGACCGGACATTGGACCCCTATGCGAATCCGATGGTTTACCACAGCACCACCTCACCCAACGCAAAGTACGTATAGTTAAGATGGACTCACAACCATCCATTTCATCCGGCAGTCGCCCGTCCATCAGCCGGTCAAGTGATCTTTCACCAATCGCAGGGCAACGTATTTTTATATCCGTCAATCCATCAAACATTTCCCAAACTTAAACTTTCGACGGACGGACGGATGGGCTACCGCCCTCTAACGACATTCCAAAGATACATATACGCACTTTGAAATAAAATGCAAGACGGTGGATATGTATGTATTATCTTTGGTGGTAAATTCAGGAATTTAAACTGTAAGCAATAATTCTGTAAAAATTCTTATCAAACAAAAGAATTGTTTCCCCAAGATGTTTCTCTCTCGAAAATGTAATTTCAACCAAAATATACCTCCAACTAAAGAAAGATCACATTGTTAAGTTGTCACACTGAAATTTTGCCATACAGAAGGAATGACGGACGACGGATTGCTGTGAATCGCTTTCAATTGACAGATGATAATATATACGGATGACTGACTAATGGACGGGCGACTGCCAGGTGCGACGGATGATCGTGAGCCCAGCTTTATGCAAGGTTTCTGTTACTATCGTGGTGAAGCTGTAGAAAGTTGTGATGTCTTCACCTGTCAGCGATGTAATGACTGTGCGTAATTGTTACCTAGTGGGTTGGAAGTGTTTTCTCAAGATACACTTTGGGCAAGTTCATGAGTCCGGGGCAATCTTGACCTTCAGAAGCTCTTCCCGCCACTGAACAACTTCAAAGCATTTCTCGTCATCTTGGGAGTTCACGATCCTGGTAGCCTTCGTAGCTGAGATCTCTCAGAGCATTATCTTCACATTTGAGCTACAAGATTCCGGCTTGTAATCTTGGATAATGTGATTTTGTAAACCTACTGGTTAGTACAGTGTACAATTACCCTGACGTTCATTTCCAAACTAGCAGGGTAAATCTGAGAAGTTAGTTTGTAGGCCCTACTCATTAAAACAAATTTTGAATTTGACACTTTCTTACGTTTCCAATGCGAATCTCACCAACCATTCGTAGAAAGTAATCAACGTGCTTTGCTTGTTTCTGCCATCATGCCAGGCTATGGAAATCACATAAACCAAATTAAGAACTTTACAGAAACACCAGTCGGTTATAGTCCACTATCATTTTTAACGGATTTGAAAAGGGAATTTTAACTGGGATCCGCAATTTCCATTCACTTCCATAATTATATTGGCAAATCAGTGCTGACTTCTACGAAGTAAGCAATATGCACTTTCAAAATGCCAAAAAAAAATTATTTATTTATTATTTGATATAAATTCAGTCTATTCCAGATCAAAAAGGATTTTGTAACTATTACGTGTTCCCATGGCACGAGCAAATATTCTCCATTCCCATGTTAAATCGCGAGTGCTCACATACTTAGTTGCTTCTCAAGACTCATTTATACGTGTTGAATTGGTTGGTTTTTAATACCCCTACCCCTCCCGGGTCTAAAAAAAATAAAATATAAATATATAATTTATAATTACATAATGAAAGTGAATTATTCCTGTTCCTTATGTACACGTCGATTATTCTTTGAATTCTTACATTAAGTGAAACATTAATATATTTTCTGAATAAATTGTTTATATTTAGCTTTCACTAGCACGAAATTTACACAGCATAAATAACTGTGTTGTATATTAATAGGTGCAAGAATTCGTTTAAAAGTACCTATCCGTTTTCAGTTAAACGTGCAAAAACCTCCCTTCCAAATACACACAGACAAAATTCTTCATTTAGTTTGAACCTGACGAAAATACATAGTTCAAAGAAGAACATCGGGGATACCGATAACATGGACGTGTACCGACTACCTGATGCAGCTTAAATGAACTCTCTCGCCCAAGTCTGTTTCTTTCGTCATTCCATTCAACAATTCCTCTCGTCAGAGCGCGGCATCAGTACCGTTTCTCATCACACGGCCTCACTTGTCCATCAAGATCCTCGTGTCTTCCTGTGGGTTGGGGAGGGGGGTGGGAGGGATTTCAATGCCACGCCTCACATAAACCCACCCGGAACTCGAACGGAATCAGAGCGCGTTCATGGCTCTCATCCCGAGTGTACCTCGGTATTCCATATCCCTTTCTTCGGATGCATACGCCCTAGATGTGACGTGAGGGGTGACGGCGGCCGGCCGAGATTTCTGGCGACAAGAAACGTCATTTCCCTGCGCCGCCGCTCGCTCCTGTCTGATGACATTTTGATTGAATGCGGACCCGTGACGACTTCTTGCCGCAGCCCGAACGGGACTCCTGAAGACGCCCTCTTGGAAGCCACGTCTACCACAGCAGTAAAATAATCCCTGTACTCGTTACCAACAATTATAGGTTATTCACGCTAAAATGAGCACTTTTGAAAGCTTGCTTAGGATCTACTTGCATGCACGTTGTGTGTTCTTCCGCCTAATGTAGGATTAACATTGTCAAGGGCCTCGTAACTTTTTTCATTCATCGGTCAAGTGAATCAGAGAAATTATTGGAAAAGTTAATATTTTACAAATCTGCTAATTTTTACTCTTCGATAAAAAAAAAAAAAAAAAAAAAAACAGTAATTTAAGTTATCACACATGGTTACCTAATACTTTTTATTCGACGTTAAGATACGGAACTACTTCCCATCCATCGTTACCAACTTTACTGGACGCATGTGACTCAGTGCGCCTGTTAAAATATATGCACGTAGGGGCAGTGAATTTTTTAAAGGTTAATTTCAAAAGTGCTCACTTTATTGTGAACAGCCTTTATTTGGATACCGGTTACCAAAGATTTTCTTGTATAGTTCTTTCACGGTTACTTCAAACTTTTCTGAAGTCTTGCTGAAGAGTAGTGAAGAGATTTGGGCGGCTCTTAACAGCGAGGTCTTTAGAGCCGATGAGGGTGACTGAGGTGAGTATGTAGCGGCACCGGAATGAAAGGGTGGGGGAATCGGTATATCCTCGAGAAAACACGCCGGCCAACGGCATCGTCCGGCACGATTCCCACTTGCAAAAATTCCTGTGACCCGACCGGAGATTGAACCCTCTGGGAGGCGAGCAGGCTACCCGCTAAGCCACCGCAGCCCCCAAGCCCTGCTGAAGACTTGCTTTCAGGATACTCCTCTGCCTCGTGCACACAAAGCTTAAAGAAGTCTAGAAAATTATACCAAAGGGCCAATACACTGCTTTCGTGAGTGCTCAGTGTAATCATATTTAGTATGATAACTATTTCATGCTAGGCATTACCAACATAGCAGTTTCCCCCTGCTTAATTCTTATTAATTATAAATGAAATATTTTAATTTATAGGTAAGATATAAAATGTAACCAAAAATAGGGCATTTTTATATTAACACAAGTACAAAACGACTTTGATACGTGACATATTTAGGAAACAACCTATCACGTCATGTATAAAGTGATTTTTCAAAGGTTTGATCAAAAAAGTATGGAGAAACTGCAAATACACTATAATTCTACAACGGAAATATTGTACGTATACAACACATCATTTTAGAAAACGTACTTAACTGTTATATACTCAACTTTTATAATTAACTTAATTTCTTCAACACTTACTTGTTATGACTCAAAATTAGTATTACACATTCCATCCAAAGGTTTTGTGAAGTTAACTTTGATTTATGTGTATTATCACAAAATATATCTGGCAACTTGTTTCCAAAGAATTCCTTTCACGATTAAAAAATAATGTTTTACAGTCAATTTGGCACGCGAACTGGGTTGCAGTATGTTTGCAATACAAAACGAAATGTTTTTACATGGGCGTAATATGTGTGCACGCCATGACAAATATAGACTGTTCACAGTAAAATGAGCACTTTTGAAATCCCTGCTTAAGATCTACTTGTATGCATGTTTTGTATTATTTCGCGTTATATAAAACTAACATTGCCACGGGCCTCTTCACTTTATTCATGCGATTCATGCGTCGGTCAAGTGAATATTTAGAATTATTAGAAAAGTTAATAATTTACAAATCTCGTCATTTTTCCACTTCGATGCATTTAAAAAAATCAGAAAGCGAAAGAAGTAATTTAAGTTATCACAAATGGTTACTTAACACATCAATCGACGTTAAGATAATGGAACTACTTCCAACCATCGTTACCAACTTTACTGGGCGCATGCCACTCAGTACTCCCGTTAAAATATATGCAGGTAGGAGCAGTAACTTGTTTCTTAGGTTGATTTCAAAAGTGCTCGCTTTATTGTGAACAACCCTTAACACTTCATATCAGGGCGCAATACTACTTTCAACAGATAAAGCTTATTGCAAACTCTTCAGCGAGGCCAAAAACGACATTCTCAGATGGCTTATAGCTTAAAAAATTCTCTGTGGTTTGTTGCGAAACTAGTATAATGCCTTGTAGAATGTCCACCAGTAAAAGTATAGCGTCACCCCTTGAAGTCCCACAGGTAGAATCAGCACGACGACAACACAGCACGCGAGTTAATATCCTCGCACATAGTGGCGATGGCGCACTTGTTGCACGTGGCAGTGTCGTCCTTATCACCTGAGAGCCAAGTCCCGCCACAATCTGTAAGAATGTTGATGTTGCCTTACCGTAGGGCAGTGATAGCAGTAGTCTTCCAGCTCAGAAACCTTTTAAAATTAAGTTTTAACCACACTTTCTTGAATTAATCACATAAGGGTATTAGCCAAATAATTTAGGCGGTCGACGAACGTGAAAGTTAACAAAATTATGTAGAAAGAAAGTAGCTGCTACAAAAACGCAGTTGTCTCTTTTGAACTCTACAAAAGTTATGTCCGGAGTCGCATACACAAACAATGAAAAACAACAGACAATGAATGGTTTATTATTTCGTTTTTTCCCCATGGCTAGTCTCCGTTTCTGTTTCTATATTAAAAATTTAATTTTTTTTTAATGATAGGCGGTCTTTAATGTAATAAGAAGAAGGAAAATGGCTATTAGGGTATAACGGATTCCGGATTCGGAGCTGGAGCTGACGGGCCGCCATGTTTACCCCAGAAATTTCCCTTTTTTCCTTAAAAATGTTTTTTTTCTTACATTTTTTCTTTTTTCCTTAACAATTTCCCTTTTTCCCTTAAAAATTTCTCTTTTTTTCCTTAAAAAATTCCCGTTTTTCCCCGAGCGGGAGAGGAGGATTTGTGACCCTGGGTCAGGAGATCTGGACTCAGGGTGTCGGATTTGTGACCTCGGGTCAGGGCAAGTGAGCCGGTGAGGATTCAAGACCATTGAACTTTTACCTTTGACCCCAATAAATATATAAATAAATAAATAAATAATTCTAAGAAATCACAAAAAATATCATTAAAAATTATAAAATTCACTAAAAATGTATTATTAAAAATTATTCAAATTATTTAAAAATGCTGGTACCCCAGCAGCCATTTTACCTAACACTGCAGAACAAAGACTTAACTTATATAAACTGCAAACAGGATAACAGGATATGCCATACAATTTTTACAGTATATATCGTTTAACGTTTTATAATGTTCACCGCGTATCATGACATGCATTCAGGAAAATGCCAATCATTTTAAAATGCTCATATTTTCTTAAAACTAGGAAAAAAACGTGATCTACATTCAGAACGGGGCCGCGGTGGTATAGTGGTTAGCCTGCTCACCTCTTACCTAGGCGAACTGGGTTCAATTCCCGGCGGAGTCGCTCCCGGTTTTTCGAGTGTGGGAATCGTGCCGGACGATGCCGCTGGTCGGTGGGTTTTCTCAGGGATCTCCCGGTTTTCCCGCCCTTGCAATCCGGTGCTGCTTCGTACTCACCTCGCCACACCCTCGTCGACTCTCAAGACCTCGATGTCAAGAGCCACACATATCTCTTCACTCACTCACTCACTACACTCAGAATGAAAGTTCTTGTGCAGTTACACTGTGCGAAAGCCAGCAGAAGATTTACTTCCGGAGCAGTTTAACAAGGTCGCTTTGAATAGCGGGCCTTACTGCTAACTCGCCAGCTGGACGTCACTGGACCATTTATTAGTGTTGGAACCTTTCGCCACAGTGTTCGAGCGCAGTATTTTTTACGTTTCGCTCTTACTCCTTTCTCTTATTGTTATCCTTCCAAGCGGGGCAGGCTCTGTCTGGAGGTACAATACACCATTTACAACGTTCCTTGGGCAGTTCGAGCAGTGCGACTTCACCAAGAACCGTTTTTCGGGGCTGCTAAACTGTGTAAAATTATTAAGATTTCAAGATTACAATAAAAATGTACACACCTCAAAGAGAGTTTTGCACTATAATGTATTCATGGACATTTCCAATTATTTTGAAGCCCTGTTCAAGTTCTGCTTCCAGAATAATAATATTTGGTATTATATTTTATTTCTTAATTGGTAGTACCAACATATATATTTTCTCCATATTTTTATTCATGCTAATTATGAATTAAATATCATGATTTATGTACAAAATATAAGCAAAAGATCAATTTAACCAAAAAGAAAGCATGTTTATGTTAACAGAAGTATAGAACGCTTGTGATACATTATATATTTAGGAAATAACTAAACGTATCATACAGAGGGTGATTTTTCAAAGGTTTAATCCAAAAAGTGTAAGGAAATCGTGAATAGACAGTAACTGTTACTTGATTGCTCATGAAGAATGTTTACTGGGACAGTAGGCGCATTACAAAGAGGCATTAGAATGACAGCCGTGGCGTTCTGTACAGACAGTGTGTATTTTCTTCCCATATTTTCTCTTGGACTCTGAACAACCTAGTAAATTAGTACTCTGAATGATGCCAAACTTCATTGAACTGTCTTTGTTACCTTTTGAAGATGTTATAACTTAACGATGCTAAATGAATCATTTTTTGAGTTTACAAATATTAACGTGCTCTTAAGGCCTCGTTGTTAAGAGCAGCCCAAATCTCTTAACTCAACTCTAAATATTAGGGGAGACTCGGGAAATTTGGCAGTACGGGTAATTTGGCACTATTTATTCTATTTCCAACTTACACCGATCTTCCGGCGTAGTTTTTGATACTGCCAAAAGAGTGCAGCATCTGGCGGAGAATATTTGACTGTTTCGCAAGCTACAGCTGCTATACTCTGTGTATCATTTGTGAACTAACACAAGCACGTCGTATATTTTTCTCTGTTACAATCACGTAGTGAAGCATTTTGTGAAAGAAGTCATGTCTTTTTTGTTTTTAGTGACACGGAGTTTAATCAGTGTGTTTCTAAGCAGATAATCTAGGGATTTCCGGTAAGTTTTTGATCGTTATAATATGCTTTGTTTGACACGTTTGACAGCTTAGCTTACGACATCGTTTTCTTAGCACTTAAAAGTAAGGCCTATTGTAGAATTGGGCGGGTTTTCTGTGAACGCGAAGTTGGAGAGCCGTACGATATGTTACGTATTTTCTTACATACGCTTTGCGATTAGACAGCATGTTCCATCTATCGAGGAGTTGTGTTACTATTAGAGGCGTAATTATGTGTTGCTGCCATGTCAGGGGAACGCGGGAAATATTCACAATACACGCCTGATGTACGCTTTGCTGTAGGACGAGTTCTACGAGATGGTTAGTCAGTTTATAAAGCCTCACAGGAGTATAATGTACCTTTCAACACATTGAAGCGTAATTTGACTTCATCATATGGACCAGATGATGTTGCTATTGCAAAGAAAGGAAGGCCTCTTGTGCTTACAGCTGCCGAGGAACAAATTGGTAGCCTACATAATAAAGATGCAAGAAATTGGATTTGGTTTGTGCGCTACGGATGTTAGGCGGCAGGCATTTGACATAATTAACAAAAGTGGTAGAAAAAATCCTTTTAATGTGAAAGAAGAAGTGGCTGGCTGGGATTGGTGGGTTTCATTTAAGGAACGATGTGGACTAGTGATGAGGCTGCCAGAGAACTTGTCCGTTAACAGAGCTTCTTCAGTTTCAAAAGAAGCCATTAATGAATTTCACGGTGTTTTGGGCGCCACGATGGAAAAACATGACCTGAAGGATACACCAAACCATATTTGGAACCTGTATGAAAGTGGGTTTACTTTTGTTAACAACCCAGGCAAAATAGTTTCCCCCAAAGGACGGAAACGTGTTTACCAACAGACTGCAGCAGAGCGCGGAGAGACTACCACAGTGCTTCTTACTGTGAACGCCTCAGGACAAGCTGGTCCATGTTTAACCATATTCAAGAGGCAGAGATTGTCCGATGATTTGAAGTACGATGCCCCTGAAAATTCAATGGTGTGTGTTTCTCCAAACGGTTGGATAAATTCAGAGATATTTCTTCAGTTCGTGAATCATTTTGAAGAAAATATTCCTCCAGCAAGACCTATCATCATAATCCTTGATTCTCATTGCAGCCAAATGTCTGTAGAGGTTATGAAGTTCAGAGAAGAGAAGAATTTGAACTTTCTGACTTTTCCATCACACACTATACACATCCTACAACCACTTGATGTGTCCATCTTCAGTCCGATGTAGGCTAAGTAGAAACAATCTGTTAAGGAGTTCCTGATCAAGCATGGGAGGAAGCCAAGAAGAAAAAAAAATTTTATCTCATCTTTACTGGAGTTTTTAACGAGGCATCCATTGTGAGGAACATAACTAGTGGGTTTAAACAACACTGGGATACTTCCTTTCGACAGGAATGCACTTCACGAAGATGTTTTCTGTCCCTCAAAACTTCACAGTGCCACAGTTTGTAAGAAACAAGAGCACAAATTCCACTTCCTCAACAATTCCACCGGGTTCAACAAAGAATTGCGCGTTTTCGATACACAACAAGATAGCCCTTTGGAGCAGCAGCGTGATAATGCATCCCCTGAAGACTAGACTTTCTAGAATCGGCAGTGGATAGTCCTTCACTTCAGGCAACTGGAAGCCAGAAAAAGCAGGTGTAAGAGAAGTGATTCATCCAAAAGCATCAACTAATGAAATTCAGTCAAAGGAAAAGAAGAACAGCGATACTTGCAATAGCTGCCAGGGATTATTTGCCAATGGCAAAAATGGTGAATCATGGAGTCAGTGTGTGAAATGCCGTATGTAGTAACATGAAGTTTGTCAAGACCTTAAGTGGTATCGTCATAATTTTGAATGCCTCGTTTGCATTGGTGATTCAGACTGAAACATGCAAGGAAACTGTTAGTCAGCGTTCATTTTCATTACCTGTATTTCGTTATGACTTTTGTAAGCCATGGGATATAAGGTTATTGGTTTTGTACAAATTTGGCCACACTGCTGCCAAATTACCCTTATACTACCGCCAAATTACCCATATACAACTGCCAGTTTACCCTTGTTTTAAATCATGACATAAGTTTACAAATATGTAAATTGTTAAGAGAGATTTAATCTTAATATGATATTATGAAAACATGCTAAACATATCATGTTTAGCATATTCCTTGAATTAACCCTTCCAGAATAGACAAAAATTACATAAAACCACCACAAAACAAAAAAAAATATTGCCAAATTATCCGAGCTTCCCCATCATATTATTTAGTACCCAAAACGTTGCAGACGTACGCTGGCAGAGCCGCTGTATTATGATTGAACGTTTCGTATTCCCGTGAAAGCAAAACTACCCGCGTCACTGAAAGTGCACTTACAGTTACAGCATATAGGCTGTTCACGGTAAAGTGAGCACTTTTTAAGGCTCTTCCTATAGGCATTAACAACTAATAAATATATTGTACGGCAGCTTCAGACGTTAACTTTTGGGAGTGGTGGAATGTATACACTATGTTTGTTGGCCACATGACAATGTTTACTCTAAAAAAGTGGTGGAAAGATAGAAATTGGCTAAAAGAAGAAACTTATCAGGGACTTAAAAATTCTCACTTTACCGTGAACAGACTATAGTGGAAATTTCTCCCTTCCTTCGCAATATTCCCTCTCAATAAAACCTAGAGCCAGGCCTGTGTGCTAGCAGACGCCCAGGGACGCTCATCCGAATCATCCTAGCGTGATGGCAGCCACTTGTTTGTTATTCAACTATTTCCACTGCATTTAATGTGTTTTGTCAAGTTGTATGATTCGCATACCAAACGCATTACTTAGTAAATTCACTTGAATGCCCATTCAACGAGATAAAGTTTCTCCGCTCCCACATTTCCAGATATTGAGTATTAACAAAAGCTTGGAAATAAATTTTGATCTGTGCTACTACGAAAAAAATTGTGGTACCACGAACTCATGAATATTTTCGTATCCAGCTTCATGCGTAGAAAATAGTAATTCAGACTTTTAGAAAAGTGCAAATTGGCCAACGGAAATGTTTATAGTGAACGCAACATTATTTTCTCTTTACAACAAAGCCGGTTGTGACTTCAAAATAAGCACCTATTTTTTAAATATTTTAACATATTTTTATTGACCACGGCAAAAATGTTGATGTATTCATATCATAAAATACCGCCATGATGAATTTTAACCAAACATCTTTTAGCTACGAATCGATTTTCCGAAACGAAAATCGTATCCTTGATACCGTGGATGTAAAGGCTGTTCATGACAAAGTGTGCACTTTTGAAATCAACCATAGAAAAAAGTCACTGCTTTTAACTGTATATATTTTAACGGGCGCACTGAGTGACATGCGTCCAGTAAAGTTGATAACGATGGGGTAATGTAGTTCCATATCTTAACGTTGAATGAAAAGGGTTAGGTAACCATTTGTGATCATTTGAATTATTTCTTTCGCTTCCGGTTTTTTTAATGCATCGAAGTTAAAAATTAGCAGATTTTGTAGAGTATTTACTTTGATAATAATTTCACAGTATCACTTGACTGATGGATGAATAAAGGGATGATGCCCATGACAATACTTATTTTACATCAGGCGGAAGAATACACAACGTGAATACAAGTAGATCTTAAGCAGTACTTTCAAAAGTGCTCATTTTACCGTAAACAGCCTATAATAATAACAATGCCCGAACTGCGATTCGCCGTTAAGTATTAGTATAATTATTTCTTAGGTCTTGTCCACTTAATAATATGAGGCCCCAGACATATTCAGGAGACGTATCTTCATTCTTCCTAACGCTTAAATTTTTAAATTTCTTTTATTTGTTCCTCCACCAGTAGGGCAAATGCGACAAAGGGGCTTATGTCAACGAAGACAAAAGTTATCGGTCAATTATCTATCTACGCAAGTACCTTCTTGCCTTTATCAAGGCGAGAAATAAGTCAATTTGTCTACCTAGGAGGAAATAAAATCTTGAATAGAGTGTAAATGAAAGCTAACTATTCCCGCTAGCATGACTTTAAGTAGGTACGGCTTGTGCGGAATATATATTAATTACAATGACGTAGCCCCATTACAACTAAGGTACAATGTTATAGTCCATAAATGTATACATTTTAAAGGGTACACTTTACTAACATGCTTCCAGTAAAGTTGATAACGATATGGCAAAAGTAATTTCTACTTCATGTTATAAGAGTTACATTTAAATTTACATATGGACACTGAATTCATTTAGTTTAGTTTCTGTTGGTTTAATGCACGTTAGGGGTAAGAACTAACACATTACTTGCAGTTAATAGTCACCTTCCTGGCGATTTCATATTTACCTTTGAAAGACGTATTAAATAAAACCATTGAGCCCATAGTAAGGTTAATTTTACATAACGCGGAAGGATACCAAACGGGCGGAGAAGTACTCTAAGAAGCTCTTTATTAAGTGCTTAGTTATTCGCGAACAGATTAGAGTAATGAAAAGCAGTACTTACTTTCATTCAGATATGCTACATACAAATTGGGAAGATTATTATTTGTTAAGGAACTGCATTAGCCGTTATCGAAAGTGAGGATAGAAAACTACTTAAGGAAAATCTACAGTGCGGTTGGTTGGAATCGAACCCCCAGCAACATACCAAATCGTTCAGGCACCCTACCGCACTACCAAATAATATAACCCATCTTATGTACGTCACACTGTTAAAAATTTTCGTATATTTACGGACATTTTTACGAAAATGCACAGTAAATATACGGAAACATAATCCGCAATGACGAAAAACGGAGTTAAGTACTTCAATAAAAAATACGGAAAATCTCCGTATTTCCTATACCTTCGAGTTTCGGGCATGGACAATGCCGAGTCTACACGAAACTTTCTTCGCCATTGTAAGAATGAAATTATCGTTTCTGCGGCAGTTAAGGTTATCCATGTCAATAAGACCTGTTCTTTAAAACATTAAAAAGTAGTAACAGGCGTATGTAACACTTAGCAACACTTAAAATACACTAACTTTAACAGAAACTAAGAGAGTTGCTTATGTGAAATTGCTTATGAAATTGGAAAGTTATAGCAGAGTCATTATTTGAGCATTGTAGGTAAGTGGTTAGGCTCGTAAAATAGTAACTTTTTGACTCGGGTTCAAGTCTTGCTTAAGTATAACAAATTTTTACTTTTTAAATACCTTTTTTATATACAGTCGAACACCCACATAATGAAAATTAAAATAAAATATATATTAATAATTATTTAAGCTAGAAGTACAGAAAACTATCTAGGGGAAAAACGGAGAGGTTCCGTGAATTTTACGAAAAGTCCGTATTTTAAAATACATGTATCCGTAATTTTACGGAGAGTTTTCGGACACCTCTGGATGAATTTTTCCACCACTTTTCCGTAAAATGAAGGAAATTTTTTTTAACAATGCACAAAGACTGGAATAACTTGTTGAAATCTTTCTTTGGAAATGTTTCCCTGCCATAGGCTACATATATTTTTTTTTTGGAACACGCTAACGATCGTGGTTCAAGTAGGTAGGTAATTTTGAATTAACGACTCTTGGAAAGCGCGCTCGTCAGAGGAAGTGCCAGTTACTCGAAAAGGAACGGTAAAGGAACCCACCCGTAGTAAGGAACCGTCTCAACATTCGCCTGGACCGGAATCGAACCCGAGTTCTTTCGAATTCAAGTCAGGGCTTTTACCACTGCGCCCCCTCGCTCGGTTCTGCTTCAAGTTGGCAGCGACGGAAACGAAGTATTCCCATGTCATAACGTCGAATTAGAGACGAGAAGTTTAAATATGTAACATCAAATTTATTTAAACAACTTTCTATTTGTTTTGTACATGAATTAGGATATTGGTGACATATTTACATTTTTATCGTTTCACACTTACACATGTAGAAAGTGATGGAATCCATGACAGTGTTGATTGTGCATAAGTCTAAGGGATGCAAAATAGGCACCATCCGTTTCATTCATACAATTTGAACCAAAGAATCTTTAAGTTAATGAATCTGCAATGTAGTCTCCTTCCCAGCGCAATTATTTTCGTACGAGTGTCCGTATACGGTTCCTGCTTATGTGTATTTTCGATAGAAGTTGAGGGTCGTATGTCGTTTAAACGTTTTCTTGTTCAGCTCCGGGCATAAAGCGAGGGTGTTAATGACAAACATATAGGAATCAATTTCGCCAGAAAGAACAGAGGTTCGAGAAGAGAGTTGCATGGATCTTCGCCAAAAGCATGGCAGTTAAAATATGCTTGACTTTCCCAACTCAAAACAAGGAGTTACTGACATAACTAATGACGCTACTTTCCTCAACATGAGTGCAATTAATTTTTAAATAACCTCTTACAAGCTGACTTGGTGGGAGGGACTTAACTTCTCTTTGAAAGCAATATATTAAGAAATGAAACCACAAACTTATGGAACAGTAGTGAGGCAGTTACTAAAACACACTTGCCTTACCCGGTACTTGAACCCAGATAACCTTGTACCACAAGATAGCGTGCAATACACTGCCTTACCCGGTACTTGAACCCAGATAACCTTGTACCACAAGATAGCGTGCAATACACTGCCTTACCCGGTACTTGAACCCAGATAACCTTGTACCACAAGATAGCGTGCAATACACTGCCTTACCCGGTACTTGAACCCAGATAACCTTGTACCACAAGATAGCGTGCAATACACTGCCTTACCCGGTACTTGAACCCAGATAACCTTGTACCACAAGATAGCGTGCAATACACTGCCTTACCCGGTACTTGAACCCAGATAACCTTGTACCACAAGATAGCGTGCAATACACTGCCTTACCCGGTACTTGAACCCAGATAACCTTGTACCACAAGATAGCGTGCAATCACTGCTTACCCGTATGAACCAGATAACCTTGACCACAAATAGCGTGCATACACGCTACCCGTACTGAACCCAGATAACACCTGTGAATACCAACCACTAAGATATGCGTGCAATACACTGCCTTACCCGGTACTTGAACCCAGATAACCTTGTACCACAAGATAGCGTGCAATACACTGCCTTACCCGGTACTTGAACCCAGATAACCTTGTACCACAAGATAGCGTGCAATACACTGCCTTACCCGGTACTTGAACCCAGATAACCTTGTACCACAAGATAGCGTGCAATACACTGCCTTACCCGGTACTTGAACCCAGATAACCTTGTACCACAAGATAGCGTGCAATACACTGCCTTACCCGGTACTTGAACCCAGATAACCTTGTACCACAAGATAGCGTGCAATACACTGCCTTACCCGGTACTTGAACCCAGATAACCTTGTACCACAAGATAGCGTGCAATACACTGCCTTACCCGGTACTTGAACCCAGATAACCTTGTACCACAAGATAGCGTGCAATACACTGCCTTACCCGGTACTTGAACCCAGATAACCTTGTACCACAAGATAGCGTGCAATACACTGCCTTACCCGGTACTTGAACCCAGATAACCTTGTACCACAAGATAGCGTGCAATACACTGCCTTACCCGGTACTTGAACCCAGATAACCTTGTACCACAAGATAGCGTGCAATACACTGCTTACCGTACTTACCCAGTACTTACAAGAGATACTGCAATACACTTTACCGTACTTGAACCCAGATAACTTGTACACAAATAGCGTGCAATAATGCTTACCGTACTTGAACCAATAACATTGTACACAAGATAGCGTGCAATACACTGCCTTACCCGGTACTTGAACCCAGATAACCTTGTACCACAAGATAGCGTGCAATACACTGCCTTACCCGGTACTTGAACCCAGATAACCTTGTACCACAAGATAGCGTGCAATACACTGCATTACGAAGGTTGTATTCAGAGCATCAACTTTTTCGTTTAATCAGTCTAATGTTTCGAATTATAGGGTTTTCTAACCTAAAACATTTACAGGGCATTTATTTTGAAACTGAGTGACTGAGCCACGTAAAACATGTAAGTTTACATGGCCTATCGTAGCGCTATTTGCTATTCATACATGCGTGCCAGCCAATAGAAATATAAATTTGTCGGACATATGCACAGTACGTCGGATACTAGAAAACAGTTAGCTTTTCCCGCGATAAACCACCATCTCTACTTATAACCTAACTTAATCTAACACCCATGCCTTACCTAGGATTCAACCCCAGAACATCCGGCACCGTATGCCGGCGCCGACTGCGCCAGGGGAGGTCGGCGGCGAACGTGACGATTCGAGGGACAGCATCCAGCGGGGATGAAACCCACGCCGTCCGGTTAGCGGGCCGCCCACCACTGGCCAGTCCAGGACAAGCGCAGGGCCGGAAGCTTTGTCCCCGAAATCACTTCGCCATAACGGAATGGACTGAATCCCGCTGGTGCCAAATTAGTACTGCATGCGAGGAGAATATTTAAGTGTAATGTGTTCAGGAAGACTGTCACAATTACATCAGTTAAGTAGGCGATGGTCCTCATTATTCAGTAGCAGAGTTATTTATTTTTTAATAGCTAAACCACGTCTCTTGTGGTAAACTGCTTCCGTGCGTCGGTTCGATGCGTCGTAGCGATCATATAAAATTAGTCGTTATGTAATACCTCTTCATTGTATTGCGTTTACGGTGGATTTAAAGTTTTCGAAATCTTAAAAATATTGTCATGGGCGTAAAATGCATTTATTTTAACATAAACACCAAAGATATTACTTTAGTAATAATGGTAGTGAATTAATAAAATTACTTTCGTATCTAAATTGTTTATAAAAGCGTAATATGCATATGAAATTGTTTGTATTTTATAAACTTTATAGAATCTCAAACAATAAAAACATTTAATTTTCTAGCAGTTTCACAGTGGGATGTTCAGTACTTATGGCGGCAGAATACAGAGCCAACCTAGAAATAAGAAATAATGCAAGGCGTTAGAATTTTCCAGTTAACTGTAAACGACATACGCCAGGACGAAGCACGAAGACAAGGCAATGTAACAAAATATTTATCTAAATGTATCTGCATGAAATATTAGGCCAACTAACAGCATTCAAATTCTTCTACTAACACCTTAAAATAACCAAGTAATTTTTTCAAATAATTCTTGTTCAAAGCAAAAATATGGGTGTTAATATATCTACGGTGCTATCGGCGGAATTATTTTTATTTGAGCAGCCTGACATAACTTTTTTATGTACAGTTTTGATGAACAAGTATAAGGAAAAACGAAAGTTATTTGAGAGTTTGGGGAAATAAATTTTGGCAGCGCACACGGTCTGAAACTAAATTTAGGTAGTGGGCCACAAGTTTCAGACTGAAAAGTCTCATAGTTATCGTTATCAGAGCGACTTATCTCTCGTACTTGATCTGATACCGTACCTGTTCTCTTATCAAGAGATAGCCGGACCAGAAATTTCCATGAATATATCCGCTGCTTAAGAGTGAGATGGACCCCCTTGGGAACACCGCGTCCAAGGTCAAGAAGCGAGGGAGCGATACTTTCACGCACGCTCAGTGCCACATCGCTCCTACGCGCAAGACGTACAGCGTTTCCGTCGTGACGCTGTACTACGCAAATTAGATCTGTAACCGTGGAGTTTTATTATACACGATGAACGACCACAGATTAAACTACGCTCGTATCTTTGACGCTGTACTACGCAAATTAGATCTGTAACAGTGGAGTTTTATTATACACGATGAACGACCACAGATTAAACTACGCTCGTATCTTTGCACTTTTCTCTTACCGCTGAAGGAAAATGCATAGGCATAGACAGGCTTTGAAAATGCGATATTTTACCATTTTCACGAATTGTTTTCACACTCAATATGACAAAAGCAAAAAAAAAAAAATTATGGATAATAGTTTTTTATTTTTCTGACAAAAGCCGTATTTTCAGAACATTTATTTACCGAGATACGCGTATTCGCGCAAACAACTATTTACAAAAATGCGAAGATCCACCCCACTCTTGAAACAGGGACCAAAGCCGGCACTGATAGTAAGCGATCTGTTCGAGTGCAAAACCGCGGTGACCACTCTCTACGTCTGTGATTCATCTCCGATCCACGTAAGCGTAACAGTTCGTAAAAGTTTGTCTTGTGTAAGCTTGGTAGAGCTTGACACTTTTCCTTTTAAGAAAGCTTGAGACGGCAGCTTTGTAACTTCACTCCTTACAGTCTGGTTTTGTTGCAGAAGTACCAAACATAAATATCAGTAGCTATATATACAAAGTGGGGCGGAAATCGACCAACAAACTTCATCTGACGATACCTTATCCAGAATAAAGTTGGAAATATACACGGAACTTTATAACTAAACTGAATATTAAGGTTATTTGGATTTAAAAAGGTGTTTTTTTTTGCAAAATATCGAAAAATAAATGAAATTATGTTATAATTATCCGATTGTTATTTCAGGTGTTCGGAATCTTCAACCCAATAACAAAATTTCATAATAGCGACCCCCCCAACCCCTCCCTTAAAGACTTAATAAAAATAACAGGACTGCCCACACTCTTACTTATTGCAGAAAATTTTTTGACCGCCTGGATTTATGAATGTTTGATTTTGGTTTATTGAGCATTATAACCTAATTAACGGACATGGTTTTCTTGTTTCAACTGCCCAGGACTCGCCGTTTTCGTGTAAAACGCACACAAATTTGGGCAGCAACGATATAGTGCCTAGCACGTAGGCAATACTACCTACACGCGTGTGCTGCGTCTACTGCACAGGCGATGGTTGAGGACATTCTGAACAACGTGTAACATACACAGATAAGCTCGCAGTACTGAACCTGCGTGGTTGTTTCTGGCGACAGTCAGCTTGTGAGTCCCGGCAGGAACTAATGAAATTGTCTATGCGCATGGAAGCGTATCGTTGCCGCCGGAAGCTTTGTTTGCATTGTACACGAGAACACCCAGTCCTGGGCAGTTACAACCACATATCATTTCTGTTCATTATGTCATGCTGCTCAATAATCCAGTATGAAACATTCATAACTCCTGATGGTAAACAAGTTTCCAGCAAAAAGAGGGCGGCCACCCCTATTATTTTCATTACAAGGGGTAGTATTAATGACAATTTGCTCTTAGGCAGAAGAACATGATAACACAAAACAATATTTGGAGAATTGTAATTTGAATTCATTTTGTTTCCGATATTACAATTTAAAATACTTAAATATTGAGTCTAGGTTGGAAGCGTTCTGTATATGTACGACTAAATTTTGCATATAGGTTTGACGGTCGAATTCCGCCCCATCCTATATATAATATATATACATTATATATATTATATATATACACACACACACCTTTAAAGGCTGTTCACGGTAAAGTGAGCACATTTGAGGCCCTAGTTAATTTTACCCTTCCAGCTATTTTTTCCCCTTGTGTCACTTTTTAAGAAAATTTTTGCAATGCAAATAATAAATACAGTGTATATGTTTCACCGGGACACGAAACTTAAACGTCTAAGGCTATAGTAAATAATATTTATTGATTATTATTCCAAGTGAGAGGGCTTCAAAAAGTGCTCACTTTACCTTGAATAGACTTTAATTTAAATTTCGCTCTTAAATAATCCTGGAGAAATTATATTTTACATGGAAATTGTTTTTCTTTATCCACCTTGCGGTAAACGCAATATCTATTGGATCGTAACTAATGCTTAGTAACTGGTTTTTGTCTTGGTTTTGTGATGTGACACACTGATTAGAATTTGTGACTCACGTCACTTCTTAGCGTTACTTGGAACTGCGCTAAGAATTATAAAATAAGAAACTAATGTTAATGTAGTTCTAATTCCTTCTCATTAGTATATGAGGGAACGATGGACACGTCGGCCATTACGTGGTAGCTGCGGGTGTTTCATGGCATGTGACAAAAAACCATTTCTTTTATTTATCTTGGTGCGTCGTATCGGTTGCAAACAAACAGCCCGAAGACAATGACAGGACAACCGTTATTTCCGGGAAGTCAATTTGTAAGACGAACGGAACTGCACCTGCAGTTATGGAAAAGCATCAATGCAGTCGTCGAGGACCGAACCAAATACTTCCTGAATATAGTTCAGACACTAGGTGTGTTCGCGTGGTTTGCTATTCTGCTAGTTTAGTGCTGTTTCTGCTGGTTGCCGTTCGTGTTACCGGAAGCAATTTTTTGTATGTTGTTCGGGTGGAAGTAGCTGGAGCTATTTGTGCTACGGAAAGCAGCTATTACTGCTCTTGCTCGCCGAAGTACAGCAGGAATATCAAAAATAACAAAGTGGAAAAAAAAGGGCCGCCAAAATAAGATTACAGATGTCGAAGTGTCTTGAGAGTGGTGATTGGGAAAAGCATTTTGCTTTTACGCAGATTGATGAAGAGAAGATATTTGGGTATCCTGTAAGAAGTGCACAGCAATATACACTCAGTAATGAAAATAATTAAGACACATTTATCTCTGAAGGTATTATATTGAGAAGCGAAAATTTTTAATGTCCGCAAATTACACCGGAACAATAATGATTATGGACATATTTTAAACAAAATTTTATTTATTTATTTGCGACTTACTAGTGTTCAGCTGTTCGTCGTTCGCGTTGTGATGTCGACATTAACTGCTGGTTTTGCTACTTTGCGACTCGTGAAGAATATAGCTTGCTCTCAGATAGTAGAAAAAGCATGCCACGCGAACAAACCTATTCTATTGCTTGACTACGCATGTTTGATGAGCGTAGTAAATCGTATTTTGACCGCCAGCATGAAGCAACGCCACCTTCCACCTACCGAGGCGTGGAGTTTCTTTGGATTTCGGCGTAACCATTCGCAGAATATCTGCGCGAAGCTATGAAACATGCCTAGTGTCTGGCTGGTTATTGCGTGATGTGAGAGATTCCCTATCGGCTGTGCATCCAGCTGGCAAGTAAAACTCGCTTCACGATGTAAAACGTCTGCATTAAGAACGTGTACGTATCAAAACAAAAGTAGGTAGGGTGGCGCGGTTCATGGTCATCGATTGAGTAAACAGCCCGCACACGTTGGCCATGCACCGTGCCGTCAATAATACCTTCTTTAATTTTGGTTTGTACACTCTTAAACTATAAACAGTGAGAATTGAACCAACTCAGTGAAAATAGTGAAAATTCTGCGACTGGTAATCAATGCCAGATAACTAATTAATGTGGTGGCTGGATTTCACTGAATTATTAGTTTCTTTTTCCCACCGAATGTCGGGCATTGCACTGCTATAAGTCTCTTGTTCCCACTGACTTTCAGTTAATGTTATTTCTTTGATTGATATCACTAATAGAGGCTTAGAGTGGAAATGCTGTTTGCGATAAAAAGAGCTTTTTAGAAATAAACCTTAGAATTAATCACTGCTTCTTCTTGCATATATTGCAACGGGCTTATTGAGTGACGCACCCAGTAACGTTGGTAACAATGTAGGGTAAGTACGTCCATATCTTAACGTTAAATAAAAAGTGTTAGGTAACCATTTGAGGTAACTGAAATAATTTATTTCGCTTTCTATTTATTTGAATGCGTCGAAGTGTGAAAATGAACAGGTTAGTAAAATATCCACTGTCCTCATTATTTCACAGTTTCACTTTACCGACGCATTAATAAATTGATGATTCCAATGGCAATGTAAATTTTACATAAAGCGGAAGAAGACACAACTTACAAACAAGTAGACCTAAGCAGAGCTTTCAAAAGTGCTCCTTTTACCGTGAACAGCCTATACACGTTCTTTATGTTCACGGTTTCCGTCTTAAACCGAGCTCAAGTTACCAGGCGCCGATTGGCGAGCAGCATATTGCTGGCATGTGCAGCTGGACTTCGCGGCATAAGCGGCTCTTCCACTTCTGTATTCTTAGCTTGTCTGTGACCGAGGACGTTGTCTCGGGCACAGGCCCCGGCCGGCCTGGAATCTACCGGTTGGGATTATTTACGTGGGGAGTGTAGCGGACTCTATACAATGTTTCGGGAGGTTTGCACGAGTACTCCTGTTTGTTCCCCTATCTTCAGTCCCACACACCACACGACTTCGTCGTTCTCTCTCTCTCGCTCTCTCGCTCGCTCTTTCATCTCATCCATCTTGCAGGCTAGCCTGAAGCAACATGTCTGTTCTTCGGGTGGTTCAGCAGGCTCCGTTTAGTGACCACCCATCCTTGACGTGCGCATGTTAATGTACTAATTAAAACCGTTGGTTCTCGCCGTAAAGAGTGGGATGGAGCTGCGCATCCAAGGTGAAGAAGAGAGGGAGCGATATGGGCGACACTAACACGTACTTCTAGTGCCTCATCGCTCCTACGAGCAAGACGCGCAGTGCTTCCGTCGTGACGCTGTACTGTGCAAATTACATCTGTAACAGTGGAACTTTATTACACGAGAAGAAAGCCCACATATTGAACTACACTAGTATATTTGTACTTTTCTCTTGCCGCTCAAGGAAATTGCATAGGCAAGCTTTAAAAATGCGATATTTGACCATTTTCACGAATATTTTTCTCCAAGAATTAACTTAATATGACAAAAGTAAAAAATAGGGTCATAGCTAATTTTTTTTTAAAAATCTTTTCTGACAAAAAGTCGTATTTGCAGAACATTTATTTACCGAGATACGCGTATCCGGGTAAACAACTATTTCACAAAACATTTTTCAGTAGATCCTCCTCTCAACTGACCACGTTTAGAAATCAAGCTCATTTTTTCGTTCTATTTTGTATCCTTCCGCCTCGTGTATAAATTAACATTGTCACGGTCCTATGTTCTGCTCACGGTCAATATAAAACTTTTGAAAGCCCTGCTTACGGTATATTTTTACTTCTCATTTTAGAGCCCCTATCTTATGTAAAATTGACAAAATCTAAGGCCTCATAACTCTGCATATGTGCCATCCAATCAAAACCGTGAATTTTATACCTTGTTTAATCAAGGATGCGATAGCTAACCTAAAAGTAATCTATTCGAAAAGCGCCAAATTTGCATTCAATTGTCCGACAGGCGTCAAAAAGACTAGTCAGATAACCGGAAGTTAGCTCTCAGACATAACAATACACTTTAAGTAAGAAATTATTCGGTAATTTCTCGTACCAGTGTATACGCTTAGCGAAAAAGCTGGAATGGTAATGCTTTCCCCTATACATTATTGTAGCGTTCCTACATTTGCTCAGGAAACAGTCAAATGCATAGGGAAGTTCCCAACTTTGTATAGTAGCTACGCTAAATATTCCTATATCTGCAGCAAGATGTGTGGTATTATTACTATACAGTGCATAGGTTAAAATCTTCTATTACACTTTAGGAAGTTTACCAGAAAGTTTTTTACAGTGTATGCCGGCAGGCAGATGCCAGGCACAGTCTCACAGCCAGGTGACTTGTCGACACGACAGCTAGCCTAAAGTCAGTTGTTCGACATACCAACTAGTTGACATACAGCTGTTTGAATGGAAAAATCGTGTTCCTATTCGTTTTTGGTTTCATTTTTCGTAATTTGTGTTTAGCATTTTGAAAGGTTTAGTTGGAACTCTACGACATTCAACTGTCTAGCATGCCATGCTACTATTATTTTGGTGTTGTTATGATTCCAAAATTAAAAGTCCACAAAGTCTTAAAACAAATAGTAATTATTCCTGAAGGTTGTTAGAGGAACGTTTACAAATTTCAATAATATTTAGCAACTTATTTGGTGAAATAATTCTTGTGCGTACAATACATATTTGTTTATTCCAATAACCTCGCCTATATGTGTGTGTAAACGTTTCAAACAGGTACAACTAATACGATGGCGATTTGGTAGTTTTTAATTGGTAATTTTTCAGCATCGAAGTTGACAAAACGCAAAACGCAAATTACAAAAATACGTCATAGATTTTGTAGACACAATGGTTCGCGTGTCCATCGTGTTAACAAAAGGTGTCAATTGTAACATGGCCTGAGATCTTCAGCGTCGACGAGGGGTGAAATGGAGATGACGTAGTGGCGGAATGCGATGGCTGGGGAAACGGGAGTGCATAAAGAAAACCACACGAGAGAATGGGACGCGAGCCCGCCGGAAACCGAACCAGAATCGCCGCGATGAGAGGGGACGACTGTGCCCACCGCCTGCCTCCCCGCGGGTCAACAAGTCCAGTGGCAACGCGGATGGCGAGCCGACTATACAATGGGAGCACGTGGTCGTCTATCCACTCCTTCTCGATTCAGTTTCCACGTGGCTGATATATTATTCATGCACCGGTTGTGTACTGACCCGCGCGGCCGCCATTGTGGGCCGGCTGCACACTGAGGCAGCGGCGGAGTTGCCTCGTGTGCCGCCGTGGGAGGCTGCAACGCCGCGAGGACTCCAGTAACTGCGATCTCTGTAACCGTGTCAATCGTATGCGTCGCCGACCCGGCTCCCGCACAGCTCAAAGGTTAGCCAGTGTGGCCGCACACAGCCGCGAAAGGCAACTACAGAGACGACGACTAACGGACTTGGAATTTTCGGCCGCAGATAGAGTTATAGGTAGGGAGAGGAAAATTTCGTGATTTCAATGACCTGTAGGCTACACGCCACAGTCCTGTGTACACTCGAGCCTCAGATGTTTGTTTATTGGCTGCCGCCCGTGGGAGTAGCCAGTGTTACTCCACACCTGGCAGTATGGCACTTGAAAATTATTCTCTTGCAAGTCTGCTATTGGTTCAGAGTTGTCCAGAGTGTGTCTAATGAACTGCGATCCAATTGCAAAGCTGACTTCAGTGTACACATGTCGGAGTCAAGCTTGTCCTGAAATGAACTCGCGAAATTTTCATATCCCTTGTTATAAGTAGAGCACCGAGTATTTCGCGGATTGAGTTGGCAGCAAGCGAGGTTGGACAGTTCTCCATACACTTGAGATATTATCGTTTGCTTATTGGTTGCTATGATCAACTGAGGCCTCTGTACAGGGCTGTTAAACACTAACTCACACTACTGCTTCCAGATCACCACTGTCTCACAGTTAAAAGGGGCGTGTCTTAAGAACTGTCATCCAATCATAACAGTAGGAGAAAAGAACAAGTGTTTGGAGTCTACCTCGTCTCCGAACGAATTCCCGAAATACTCGTGGCTCTAGTTATAGGTTATTCACGGTAAAATAAGCACTCTTTAAAGTGAGGGAAGAGATTTGGGCGGCTCTTAACAGCGAGGTCTTGAGAGCCGACGTGGGTGATTGAAGTGAGTATGGAGCGGCAACGGAATGAAGGGGCAGGGGAAACGGGAGATCCCCGAGAAAACTCGCCGACCAACGGCATCGTCCAGCACGATTACCACTTGCGAAAATCCGGTGACCCGGCCGGGATTGAACCCGGTTCGTCTTGGTGGGAGGCGAGCGTGCTAATCGCTCAGCCAACATGGCCCCAGCACTTTTTAAAGCGCTACTTAATATTTACTTGCAAGTACGTTGTTTATTCTTCCACCTTATGTAAGATTAACATTATAGAGTTTTAAATATTTGATTAGTAAATGGCAATTTTGCCCGGCCATGTCGGGTAAAGTGGCCAGTAGCTTGCCACTCTTCTAAAATTATGTATAATATAATCGAATGTGTTGAACAGTAACTACAAAAGCAAGACGCATATTTCACTTTGTCAACTAACAAGCAAGCTGTTCAGGGTTTAAAATATCCAAATAAAAAGTTTCCACTTTCCTTGAAGAACGCAAAATCACACAATTTCACCCCGTTTAATGGCATTGTTGTTCTTAAGTTAGAGCGTTTCGTCATCTATCTTGTCAATATATATTTTAATGTAAATAAATTTGATTAAATCGTTTAGACAAAGTGGCCATACGGCTGAATACAGGTGCCAGGGGGGTTGTTGCTTTGCCCTCCTGGACACCGCTGCACAAAATCGTGTTTAGAGTAGTGACCGTCTCTAATGACCTCGCTGTCGACGAGACGTTAAGCCCACTTACCTATCTACCTTGTTTAGAGTAAAAACTAGATAATCTACTATATTTTATGACACGTAGTTTAGAAGACTCAAACATAATCTTTTAATTAAATTATAACAAACAATTATAAAGTTACTACATATTGAGATAAAATAAACAATATTAATCACTTACATTACATCAGACGTGAATAAAACCACATGAACCATAATAAAAAAAGTAATATCGGATGCTCTCAGATCACTAATGGCCTTTTTGGAACTGTTTCAAATCCTCACCTGAGAGGGCAGCACTCTTTAGCTGAGAAACTGCTGATGACTACTTTGCCCGCGCTTGCCACGTTACCATATTCTCCACTATGCTAAATTTTCACTGAATATTTGAAGTGAATACATAATCCGAAGTCACTGATCTTGCAACCGACAGTAAATACCACGTAAGTTTAATAAAAGTGCGACCGTAAAGTGATCTGATATTTTTTCATGTTAGGATGTACCTAGTCATAAATTTAACACAGCCTAAAATTGGAATTCTTGTGTTGTATTCTGCTATACGTCCATAGTAATGAGCTTCGAAACACAGGCCTTCTGAACATGCTCGAATGTGTAATGTGAAGAATTGTGTTTGTTACGCAGGCACTCGGTGACTTAGGTCAATGCAACCGACTATCAAGCTTCCTGAGATTTCATTTATACAGATCATGGACATTTCAAAACATACTAAATACTACTATAAAAGGAATATTTGTCAAAGTTCAGAACTAAAAGGAAAATTGCAGGGCTTTATATCCTAGTAATAATGACTGGTTTATTGTACGAAGTAAGTCTTTTCAGTCGTTAATGAATCACTGTCGCGGTTAACCATAGCTTCTATTTCGCGATTATGCGCCCTAATCTATCATCTCCTTCCAAAACTAACGTAGAATACAGAAAGATTCAAAATGAGACTTCAAACATGTTTCATAAAACGCTGTACCAATTTTAAAGTCCTGCGCGAAATGCTAGTACTGTTGGACGAAGATTGATATCAGCATAAATAAATTCAGATGCTCTTTTTGTTGACTACTGTAAGAAAGACGAGGAGAGACAAAACAGTAAACGAAGTTAGAAGAGATACGCTGGGAAAAGAAAATGTAAATAATATTCTAAGGGAAGCAGTTAAAAAATTTTGAACACATAGAGAGAATGGTAAAAGATAGATCGCACATGGTGGCACTGAGCTTGAGGAAACAGGAAGCTGGACGAAATCAAGATCGAGAGCCAGATGGGAATACCAGATGATGAGAAAACTCGGAACAAACAGGATAGCAGTGGAGAAATATAATCACGGCTATGGGAGGACAGAGAAGATAGGAGTCGGTTCTGTGAACTACAAGATCGTGAAAAGGGAGACTGGATACGAAGAGGAGAAATGAATAAGCCAAATTCGTTTTATACGACTCACAGCTACATACAGCCAAGTCGAGACTAAGTGTTTACGGTGGGCTCCGAACTACCCTGTTAATAGAGCAAGTTCTCGCAAACTGAGTAATCCACACCTTGCAGCCTCGTCACATGAACGCGATGCAATGGAATACCGCGGAGGAGAGATACTACTTAAAATACTCGTCAAGGACGCAGCACCCGACTACAATAATTTTCAGCGATGGAAAAAATTGAAACTCAAAAAAGGCAGACGCTCTGTTCTAAGTATCATAGAATACAAACAAAAAAGTCACAAATGTATTCTACGAGTATCATACAGATCTCTACCTTTTCTTAAAGAACAAAAAATGTAGACCCACGCCATACCCGTATGCCTTTAACGACTTAATTACGCTAATCGGCTTCCCACCGGTGATCTCAAAAGAGTCGCTTGTGCTAGCGTTTTCAGACTGTGTTTATTAAACTCACCTTTGAGGTGATCGGTGTGCATGGATCTATGTTGATTTACTAGTGTAGCGCCTGTCCTCCTGGAACATTGCGGACAAAGTGTGCGTAACTTTTGAAGCTTTATTAGATAATAACTATTCACAGCCAAAATGCCCTCTTTAAAGATTGCAATACATTTTATAAAAATTAGATAAACACTAGTTTCTATAAAAAAAACGCACGAAATAAGCTTATCTTTTCCCCGCACGAAAAAAAACATAGAATTTATGTTAGCTCCATTTTACTATTAAAAATATGCATGCTTTTATAACTTCACCACTTAAAGTATTTTAAAACTACGAAAAGGAAGTTTTCCACACCAGCATACTTTGTTTTCATTACTCTTCTGGGGATCAAATCCATGCCACTTTAGTTCATAGATAGCTCCTGTAAATATTGTCTTATGGAGTCATCCATTTGACGTGGACTTGCCAAACACACGAGATGTGATTGACAAATTTTTCAGAAACTCTTTTATATCAACAGCCTTAAACCCTTTGCATTTATAATCACAGCGCCACAGATAAATAATTTATGGGATTACTCTGACGAAAAATTCAATTACTGCTTTTGAGCGCTAGCCGCAGTATTTAAATGACACTAAGAAAATTAATATTCTGGGCCAAGAGAAAAGACATGCTAACGCAACCTTTAGTTACATCTCACCGAGCAAGGTGGCGCGGTGGTGAGACACTGGGTTCGCAATCGGGGGGATAGAGGACACGGTTTCGTTTCGCGGCCCAGCCACCCTAATTGAGGTTTTTCATGGTTTCTGGAAATCATACCATGTGAATGTTGCCATGGCCGATTCCTTCCCCGTTCCCCGTTTCCTGCTTGTTCGAGCAACTTGGTCCGTCTCTAACGACGCCGATGTTGACGAGACGTCAAGACCTACTACCTAACTTCACTTACATATCAAACTAATCCACGCATCCATGATTTACAAGGGATTCGAAAACTTAAAATTGGTCGTCTGTAGCTAACGCCGTAACAATTTCATTCCCAGGGTTCGCGTAAAGCTCTACAGAATATCAAAGTACTAGCGCATTCACAGGGTTCACGTAAAGCTCTACAGAATATCAAAGTATAAGCGCATTTACGGCGTTATCCCTGTCCCTGTGATTTTTCTTTTACAGCACACGAATAACTCATCTACATACAAACAAAATAAAAAAAAACATATATTATATTAAATGTATGTAAACAAATTCTGAAAGAAAATACGCAGTAGATAGGATGAAGAAGAGTTTAATGCAATGAAGTATTAAGGGATATTATTTTGATTTCCTCATATACTATGTAGTAAAGACACAAACAATTTAAAATCAGTTAGTTTGGACTTTGAGATGAACTATATGTCATCATTCGAAAAAAAATATTTTGTGAAAAAGTCCCAATGAACAGTCTATGGACTAAACGGAAATGAAACTGCCCACTGCAGTAATTCCAGATATTCCTTCAACATTATTGATGACGTACATTACGTTTCACTGCTCTTGATTTATTTTTCATGAAGTGAATTTTTCTAAAGCTGTTTGAACTTAGAGATTACAACACTCGGGAATTTAGACGGCCAGTGACAGCCTTAAGGGTCCGAACAAAGATAATGGTATCGAAGTTAGAATAATGTACTTGAAAGCTATGTCTTTGTGCAACATTAAAAGGATATTCGATTAAGCAGTTAAGTATCTATACAATTTATTCAAAAACATTTCTTAGTGAACGAATTTCAAACAGAAAGTAAGATTGTTTCCATTGTTGTTTCAAGAAATATATTTTTGTTTTTGTAAATTGAAAAATTCTAATTGTTCTGTTATATCAACGTTATGGATGTGGTCTTTTAGGCAATATCCTAATATCCATTTTAAGAATTTCATATCTGCAGACTCGATTTGCCTTTTCTTTGTTCTATCAAGTGTCCAATTCTCAATACCGTACATACGAAGTGGGACAGTTAATACTTTATAGAATTTTAACGCAGTTTCTATCCTAGTTTTATTGTTAAGCGTTCTAAAGATAATGTCTCACGTGTACTGAAATTTGACAATTTTTCCTTTTAAATATCTATCTTCGTCATACGAAATTGAACATGCTAAATAATTAAAACTATTAACTTTTTCAGTTATACATCCATTTAATTATATTTGTGGGTATTTACATTGGAACGCCATTGCCTTACATTTAGTGGTTGATATTTTTAAATTAAACTTTTTTGTAACTTTTAGTAATTCGTTTAATGCTTTTTGTAGTCCATCTCCAGAATCTTAGAGTGACTCAGTCCTCCGCAAAAAGAACTGTGTCTAAGACAGAAAATAAAAATTATACAATTCTTAATTAATCTTGTTACTTTATAATAATAATCTACAAATACTGAATCTTAACCCTACATCGGTATTCAAATAATTGTTAATGTCTCATTATATTCTCTATTCGAAAGTAACGTAGAATATGGCTGGCTCTGAACGTTGCAGTAAACTAAAGTAAAACAAAACATGAACATGTTAATTTCGTAGCTCTTTTGGAGACTTGAAAAGAAAATTTGTAAACATTTTTGGTGATGCAATAAATTTTACAAAACCAAAATCTCTAACCTGTGCAAATTTTAGTGACAGTTAAATATCATGTCGATTACGGCATGGTGGAAGTAAATTGCTTCTGCAAAAAATTAATTACTTACCTAACAATAAAATGGCCAGCAAGCCAGCTATCCAACTGTAGACCACAACCTACATAAAGCAGGCGATAAAACTTTTATTCGAAACAAAATAAGTGGAACAAATACTGAAGCTAAATGGAGAAGTGATATTATCTGAAGCTTGTCTAAACTCAAGCCAAAATTGAGCACAATGCAAAAACAGTAGAACTGTATAAAATGGGAATGTAAAAAAAAACACTAGTTATCGAACTGAGAAAAATGTTAACTGGGTGAATCTAGGTTGAATCATGTGAAAGAAGATGGAGATTTCAACAAAGAGTCAAAACAAACTTTTGTTGAAGACACGCGCGCTAATATACACGTATTAAAATTACGAACTATCTTGCAAACGCCTGCATTTATTTCAAAAAGTTATGCATATACATTTTTTTTTTTTACCCACTTCCATTTACAAGTCGATGGAATGGTTTGCTATCACGGTTGATTTCTCGTGACATCTTTACAAGTAAACTAATATTGCCTGAGTTAGTTTTCTTGGGCGATGGAGGAGGTACGATTGCAGAGGAAGTTCATGTAAACATGAAGTAAGAAGAGGTTGGACAGCGATCAGCGAGTGTGGAAGGGTTTCGGAAGGAATTCATATTGGCCACGGGGCCACGGTGGCTGAGCGGTTAGCCTGCTCGCCTCCCACCATGACGAACCGGGTTCAATCCCCGGCCGGGTTGCCCCCGGATTTCCGCAAGTGGGAATCGTGCAGGACGATGCCGCTGGTCGGTGGGTTTTGTCGGGGATCTCCCGTTCCCCTCACCCTTACATTCTTGTGCTGCTCCATACTCACCTCACTTCACTATCATCGGCTCTCAAGACCCCGATGTTAAGAGCAGCCCAAATATCTTCACTCACTCACTCATATTGGCCACAAACCATGGGGTACGAGCGAGTGAGAGGTCCAGAACAACCCTGTTCCTCCTACTTGTAACACTGCGCGTGAAGAGGAAGGCATCTATCACTTATGGTTATAGCCTGAACACCACAGGCATCCTAGAACGTGCCGTTGTTAGAGATGATGGTCTGTTAGGATTCAACGTACTGTACGCATGTCCGACAGTTTCCTTTCTTTATTGGCTGCCATGCAAGTTTGAAGCTACTGCCCCATTTAACTGGGCCAATGAGGATTCAGAACGTTCGCGATTGGTCTGCAAAAAACTTAGCCTAGTCAAAATCTTGTTCATACAATCATGAAAGAATAAACTGGTTATAGAGTTATGGAATATGTGTTAACAAATAATTTTCGCGATTTTCCATTATCCCTAGCAATTGAATAAAAGTGTACTGACAAGCTCAAACGACTCCTAATATTTTTTTATATGGCAACTTAGTTTTTGAAGTCAGAAATTATATCTTGCTTGTCCTTATAATGGCTAACTTGGCAGGTGCAATAGATGATATACGGAAACAGCTGAGATATGTTTGGCGATGAAACAAGCAGGTAAATAAGGCAAAACCACAGAGTACGTAATAGTAAAGAGCTGAAACAGCACTTTTCCGGCTAACTCCAGCAGCACATACCAGAAAAACTGCGTCACTTGCCAACAACATGAGGAACACTGTTTGCCAAGAAGCACCTGGTAACCTTCTCGCCGACCGACAACTCGGCCAATACGGAACCTTTCGCACTACGCAGTAGCGTGCAAGGCCCATTTACAGAGCCTCGCGCAGCCAGTCAGAGAATGGGTAGGCTCCCGTCAAAGGAACGAACACGCCATTTCGCCTCTGTGTATAGTCTATTCGCGGTAACTTCACACTTTCTGAATTAAACCTTTGAAAAATCGCCCCAAGTATTACGTGTTTGACTGTTTCCTATATATGTCATTAGCTACCCGCCCCGGCCTCCACTGGGTGCGATATACAAATATGGCGTTGTTTAGGTTTACGGTAAGTACATACACTAAATGCTAAAGGAAACTAACATACGATTAATACTATGTTGTTCACGAAGTATTTTTAAGTGAACTTATAAATACAAAAATTATTACTGTAGTTCATCCTTAAAAGATAAACATATCCTGTCGCGGAATTTTTTGTAGACGTTTTTGAGATATATAATTCTATATTACTTTATTTTGGTGCATCTCTTATGGTTTAGTCAGCGTAAGCCATGTAAATACCGAAAAGTGGCTTTTTTCGACTTTATTATAAAACGTCGACATTTATCTACTATTGGTACATTAAATATTGATGTGTTATACACATAAATTATCCTCATAAAATACTCTAAATGATGGTGAAACCGCATCAAAAGCCATCAAGTAGTTTTGAAGCCTTAGCCGAATACACGGACACACGTGGCCAGGCTACTATGAATTATACTATGTATGGATGTATGACACGTGCTGTATACTTACGTTAACATAAAATTAGCCTATTTTAATTATATTGAACTTTTATTTATATCTTATTTGTCAATTATATTACCATAATATTTAATATGAATAAAAACAGGGAGGAAATCGTTGTGTTGGTAATGCCTAGTAAGAAATAGTTCTCAATCAAAATATTATTAAAGAAAGTGAGCACGAACACTGTGCGTTGTCTGTTTGGTGTAATTGTCAAGACTTGGTTAAGCTTTGTTTGCACGAGGCGGAGGAATATCCTGGAAGTATAACTTTAGCGAGGCTTCAGAAAAGCTGGAAGTGACCGAGAGCGGACTGCACCAGAATGCGTGGACGACGACAGGGCGAGGCGAACCTGCCTAGCACACGGCCCACTTGATACAGGCGTGCAGGAGAAAGTGCGGCGTTCCTCCACACGCACGCACGGCCTACTTGAAGACAAGCCACGAGCGTACGTGCTTACGTCGCCTCAAGGCGCGGCCGTCCTCCCTCCGCCAGCGCCTAGCAACAGTAATTGCACACGTAGAAGTGTTTCCTCCACGCACCAAGGACCGTGTGTAAAGAGCAATCTAGTCGCCACTACCATTAAGAACGAAGGGGACTCGTCACTATAGTCAATTCACGGCTACGTCCAACTTTTCTGAAGCCCTACCTAAGTTCTACTTCCAGGATATTCCTCCGCCTCGTGCAAACAAAGCTTAGAAAATTACAACAGAGAGCCAACGCACACCGTTCATGCGCACTCTCTTTGATAATATTTTGCATGAGAAATATTTCTGTCTATACGCTGATCACTTTTGAAAGACCTGCTTAGTATCTACTTGTTTGCACGTTGTGTATTCTCCCGCCTAATGTAAAATTGAAGCTGCCATAGGCCTCATCACTTGATTCATGCGTCAGTCAAGTGAAACTGTGAAATTATTAGATAGATAATATTCTACAAATCTGCTCATTTTTACTCTGAGATGCATTGAAAAAACAAAAAGCCAAAGAAATAATTTGATCAACTGACATTTTTATGCGACGTTAAAACACGGAACTACTTTCCTTCCATTGTTACCAACTTTACTTAGCACATGTCACTCAGTGGGCCCGTTAAAATATATGTAGTTAGGAGCAGTGACTTTTTCTAAGGTTGATTTCAAAATTGCTCACTTTATCGTGAACAACCTATAGGCATTACCGACGCACATATCCTCTCTGTCTTTATAAATATGAATTATAATTCGAAAATTACAATTTATATATCAAATGCAACTAAACGATCAATTTAACCAAAAACAAGGTAATGTAATGTTAACTAATATAAAACGCCTGTAATACATGATATTTTTAAGACGCAACCAAACACGCCATACATGAGGGGTTTTTCAAAGGTTTGGTTTAAAAAGAATGAACAATCCGCGAACAGGTACTAAATGGCTCATTTTGTATGATCACTCAAATTAAATACCAATCACCTAAGTTTTAAAAGTATAAAAATCTAGTCGCCGATTGACCTCCAAAATGGTAACTACTGGAGATCTCTGCAACATAGCGATATCAAGGATTGTATTAGATTAAGATTTAAAGTGTCTATATCGTATAAGGGTGAAATTTCGCACAGTCCGAACGAGATAATGTATGGAACTTTTAACCTACAGACAATTAATTTTTAATTTTTCAGACTGTTGCGTTTCTCGAACTTAATTTGTCAACTCCTAATTCTAATATAGCACTACTAGTGACGTTGCAGTAACTAGAGAGCTCCAAATATTATTGATTTTATTCACTTATATATATATGTAATTGTTTTCTCATATAAATTATATAAATGTATACATATCAATCCACAAAATATCGCAATCTACTAGAGTCTAATATCGGACATCTTGAAGATTTTTGCGAGAAAATCCAGTGGTGTTGTCACTAGAGATGGGCGTAATTTAACGTAACAGCTATAAAAAACTGTTACAATTTCATAACACGTTCCATTGTTTATACCGTTACTTTTGGAACGTTTTGCGCATGCGTAAAAGTTATTTTTTGGAACGTCTAGCTGTGTTTACTTTTGTTCCTAACCTAAGCTCGTAATATAAAATCTATATTTAAACAAATACTTCAAAGCCGACATTTTCTATCAATGAATCTTATTTTTGTGAACAAACATAATCGTTAACATGTGCACACATACGCCTTTTAGTATTATTTATACTTACATTTCTGCAATTAACAGTTTTCGCCAAAAACTCAGACTGCTCTGTTCTGATTGGTCGGAGCCGCACAAGTTTCACTTACGTTTTGGCTGGCAACTGTGAGTATGCGCATGCGTAAAATTTCCTTTTTGGAATATATTAGTTTGCAACAGTGCGCTTGCGCGAACGTTATTTCTTGAAACCCCAAGCTTTGGAACACCGGTACTTCGGGACCATAGGCTAAATATGAGGTAGACCACTTATTCGTCTTCTGCGTATGTACCCAACACTGACCTACCCCAAAGGAACACAACTCTCAAAGTCATATGGTCAACAGTGATGAACGTGTTTGTTTATATCTTAATTTTTAAATGACAAGTGCTATTACATTAATGAAATACTTTCAACAGTTTGAATTTAATCAAAAAGCAAATACAAATTGCTTAGAGGAAATATAAAAACATCTGAAAAGCACTTGTTTACTAAACAGTGTTCTAGCCTCAAACCCAATCCACGCCATTTTTGCAAGCTGTATTGGCAGAAAGCAGTTCAATGTTGGGACACGAAGATTGGTTGTGCGCAGCCAGCGAGATCGGCCTACCTCATCTTTAGACTATGGTTTGGAACTTGAATGACGGAACACGATACACGAAAGTAACTGTTTGACCCATCCATTGTTGTCACCTCCAGCCTGCAGCAAAAAGTAGCGCCTATATGTTTAATAGTACACCCCAACGATAGTAAAGTTACAATACTAACATGGTGGATATGAGGAAGATATTTTCTTTTCTCCATGGAACGTTTACTTAACAATGGCGTAAAATTAGGCGACGAAAATTAATTCATAATATGTAAAATGTTTAAATAGTTGAAAATATTTTCTAACGAATGATAGTAATTACGAATTTTGAAATATTTATGAAATAATAATAATAATAGTAACACCTCTTGCCACTAGTTTTTTTTTTTTTTTTTCACAAACGTGCCTATGCTATTTATATAGAGCTGTCCGGTATTGGTATCTAGTGTATTAGTTCTAATGCACTCTGTTGTGACGATAAATATTTTAAACTAAAATAATGAATAATTCTGAAATAAATTAAATAATTTTACTTACGTCAGACTTTCAGCATTTTTAGTTCAGTAGAAATACCAATGAAACTCTTATATTGTTATATGTTTAGATACTGAGTTACTTTAAAGTTATAGGTATAAATCATTGGTAAAATATAATTTATTGTCTTCCTTCATGAATTTCACGTAAATATATACAATTTCGTAAAGTTTTTTTTTATCAATATACTAGAAATGGCTGCCCCATATTTGTAAACTGGCAGTATTTTGAGTTCTACATGCTTTTCCTCTTATCCCAAACCAATTAATTATATATATTTTTAACAGTA
This sequence comes from Dryococelus australis, assembly GCA_029891345.1. NCBI lineage: Eukaryota > Metazoa > Arthropoda > Insecta > Phasmatodea > Phasmatidae > Dryococelus > Dryococelus australis. The sequence continues at coordinate 111,984,189 of CM056994.1, forward strand.
CAATAATAATACAAGTATTTCGAGGAGCAGAACTCTCCGTTCCATTACATACGAGAAGAAGCAAACATCATAGTTTCAGGCGTTTCCTATTGGCTGATATCAACTGACGTCCTTAAGTTCGGGCAAGCTCGTGTAGCTTCCTAAATACGTACCACCCAAACTGAACATCACGAACCCGCACGAGTCGTAAACTAAAATGAACCGATCATACGAAATATTGCGACGCTTAGAATCCCCACTAAAATAGAAGTGATTCTATCAACGTTGTTTTTGATAGGGCAGCTGGTAAAAACGCATTCCAGTCCTGGAACACAGATAGTGGTTATTGCGCAACTGGCATACCCACTCTACCCCATTAATAACGTGAGCTATGTAAATATATCAAAGAATTTGCATGTGTGGTGTCTGAACGCCTCATTGGCCGTCTGCCTACATAAATAAACTACACTAATATCTGCCTACATAAATAAACTACACTAATACGCTGGGGGCTGCGGTGGTGTGGCGTCTAGGGCACTCGCCTTCCACGAAGGCGAATCGGTTTCGATTCCCGACGGGGTCGCACCCGGAATTTTACTCGTGGGAATCGTGCCGGATGATGACGCTGGCCGGCTGGCTTTCTCGGGGATCTCCCGATTCCTCCACCCTTGCATTCCGGTGCTGCTCCATACTCACCCCACTTCACACACTCATCGGCACTGAACACCCCCTATGTTAAGAGCCAGCAGCCCAAACCTTTCCACTCCATCCCCCCTTAATACTCTCTCCTTACGTGTGTATTTGTTAGCATAGTGAATCCTCTGAGCAACGTGTCTTGCAAAACATTAAATATCTGCCACCCTTACAGAACATGTTATATCACTGTACGAGCTAAACAGTATACGGAATCTATTGTCACTCTCATTGTGAAATGAAAAGGAGAAACGGGCAGAATGGGAAATAAGCCTAGAACCGGTCGTCCGTCATATCTGAATACAGGGAAAGAAAAGACACATTACATATTAGACCAGCCTTTAAAGACCCAGAGAAAAGTGCACGGTATCTTGCACAATGGGTGCCTAGATTATCATCAGTAAGTTTAGTCATGATAGTACGGTTAACGGGTGACGGCCACATAAAAAAGAAACTACCGATAAACGTAGTAAATGAGGAAGGAGAGGACAAAGGTATCATTCGGCTCAAACGTACAAAGGCCAGGCCATAGATTTTTTTAAGAACGTTATTGTTTTTTTAGACGACAGCGAATTTAACTTTTTTTGCAAGAAATGTTTTAACGTTTCGGAAAATAAAAGGACACAGTAAAGAACGGTGGCGATGAAATTTTGCTTTGGGGCTGCATGAGGCGCATTGAGGTTGAAAATACAGACGTAATGTAAAGTACGATGACAACCTGTTCGCACATGGATATGTTGTGACGTAACCTACGAAATAATATTCTGTTTTTCTGTTTCATCAGGACAAGCAACACAAACATACGGTCAACGCGACTGGTTACTGATTGCACTACAAGACCTGAATATTATAGAGAATTTTTGACACATTTTGAAAAGAAATATAACGAATTAGGAAAGATTAAAAGATGTACTAGTCCTATATGACTGCTTATAAAACATCACAGCGCAAAAGGATGGTTAGAAAGTATATTATTGAAGTATGCGAATACTTTCTGTGCACAAAATTGCTTTAATTTCAAGAATTTTGTTCATATTATCGGAGTCATTTTGTTTATTTGTTTTGCAATTTTAGTTTGTGTTTATAATAGAAATATATTTCGCGCAAAGGATGTTCTGTATTTTTATAAAATCCTACACAACTGCAAATTGTATTTCACTTGCTCGTATTTCACTGACTCTTTAACCTCCTGTATGAGATTATAATAATGTTTAACTTAGATGCTATCAGTAAAATTAAGTGGAGTCAAACATACATGAACATTTATGTCAATATTAAATTTTCTCAAGCACCTTCCGTCTTATTTAGCTATTAAATGAAGAACTCTGTCTAAATCACCAGTGTCGATATTCGTGCTCAAATCCGGCTAGTAATGAAAGTTTTATTTTTAGTTTTACTATTTGAATTTACTTTCACGTAACCAAAAAAACCTTTTCAAAATTTTATAAATATTTTAATATTTGCTTTACACTACTCTTAAGTTGTTAATATAAGTAAAGGCTGTTCATGCTAAAGTGAGCAATTTTGAAATAAAAAATATCACACTGCCCCTACCTGCATATATTTTAACGGGCGCCCTGAGTGACATGCGCACAGTAAAGTTGGTAACGATGGATGAGAAGTAGTTCCGTATCTTTAACGTCGAATAAAGAGTGTTAAGAAACCATTTCTGATAAATGTTGTTTACGGTAAAATGAGCACTTTTGAAATCCCTGCTTAAGATCTACTTGTATGCACGATGTGTATTCTTCCACCTTATGCAAAATTAACATTATCATGGGCCTTATTACTTTATTTAAGCGTCGATCAAATGAAACTGTGAGATTATTAGAAAAATAAATATTTTACAAACCTGCTAATTTGTACACTTCGATGCTTTAAAAAAACAGAAATCGAAAGAAATAATTTAAGATATCACAAAGAGCTACCTCATACTTTTTATTCGACGTTAAGATATGGAACTACTTTTCAGCCTTCTTGCAAACTTTATTGGGCGCATGTCTCTCAGTGCACCCGTTAAAGTATATGCAAGCAGTTGCAATGACTTTATTGTAAGGTTGATTTCAAAAGTTCTCACTTTTTCGTGAACAGCCTTCAACTTAAATTATTTCTTTCGCTTTCTGTTTTTTATCCATCAAAGAGTAAAAATTAGCAGATTTGTTAGTAATTTACTCTCTAATAATTTCACTATTTCACTTGACCAAAGCATGAGTAAAGTGATGAGACCCATGGCAATGTTAATCTTACATAAGACGGATGAATACACAACGTGCATCCAAGTGTCTTAAGCAGAGCTTTCAAAAGTGGCCATTTTATCGTGAATAGCCTATTATAGAATAGGGAAATAATCGACAAATCGTACATTTGTTTTATACGGAATATTTCTTCATCCGCTACCGGCGTTTGTAACAAATGTTTATTTTTAAAAGTTTCTTCTTGCGAACAATCCTGGATATTGATTTATCGTGACTGTATTTATTCCCTTGTATTGATTAACGTACCACATATCCGAGGCGTGCAATGAACGCGTACATCTTAGTGCTATTATTTAAGTTTTGCTGGATATCTTCGTTAGTGACGTAGCGTGAGAAAAATTGAGAAATTAAAACGGAAGGCAGAAACTGTTACTGCAAATGTGGCAAGTATATTAAATGAATATAAAACATTTCTTTAATGATATGTCGTATTCGTCATGTAATATATTTGGTTAATTAGTGTTGTGAGATGGTTCCTAGATACCAACACTTGCGTATTTCAAAGTGTACTGTTCCGGAGCGAGAGAGCCGTGAGCCTTCTAAGAGTTTCTTTGACGCGCCACGGGTCACAAAAGATAAGTAGGCCTCTCTTTTCAACGCCACATACCCGGGAGCCGGCAAATGTCGTCGTGTGAGTAGTGTACTCGTGTGAGTAGTGTACTGCCACTATAGGCTATTCACGGTAAAGTGAGCACTTTTGAAAGCTCTTTCATTTGTAATAATAGTCAATAAATATATTTTATTATAGCCTTAGACGTTAACTTACGATTGCGCTGGAATATACACACTGTGATTATTGCTTACAAGGCAATATTCATTTAAAAAGGTGGTTAAAAGATAAAAACTGGCTGAAATGATAAACTATGGCCTTAAAAGTGCTCACTTTACCGTGAACAGTCTATACTCTAGTTGTCATACGGCTCTCAAAATAAGATTTTGTGTCTATTCTATAAATAAATAAATAAATAAATAAAAAGTAATATTTCAATGTCAATATTTTTTTCAGGACAGAAATTAAAGTCGATACTATATTGCCAATTTATAGATTTGGTTATTGAAACAATAGTTAAAATAAATTCATTTTTCTCCCGTTAAAATGCGGTTTAATGTAAAACCAATTGTAAACAAACGGCATGTTATTTTGTTTAACACGTGGTTTTAACAGTCGTAACCGAGATTCTTGAGGCAACGTTGAAGTCACAATCAAGGGACGAAAGCCAGTCTAACTCATCTTTACTAAATGGTTTATGGACCAATGGTTGAAAACTTAACACCAACCGTGAAAAAGCATTTTGAACACGTTGTATTTGCTGAGAGCACTGAATTATTTTTTCAGGGATTGGAGCACGAAATTATAAAGGTGACTTTTTTTGTATTATTATTTTGTTAGGTGTTTTAAGGGCCCCGAACAGCGATAAAGCCTTGTTGGGGAATACAAGATATTCAGGAATGGGCGTGTGTTAAGTAAACCTCCCATCATTCGTCCGAAGTGATTCCGAGAAACTCTAGAAAACCGAAATCAGAAAGACTGCACCGGGATTCGAACCCGTGTCCTCTCGAATGCGAGGCAAGTTGTTTACCTCGCTCTGTTAAGATAATTTACGATTAACTATACTTGAGTTTGTTTTCTTATTTCGTTTTAAAATATCTATGAATTAGCTAAAAGCTTTAATTTATTCATTCACGCCAGGAAAATTTTCTGTAAATTAAACAATAAAGAAGGAATTGCAGTGACCTCTGTAAGAAATAATGGTGATAGAAAATCAGCCAGGGGATGGTAAAGGATGGATAAGGGGGGGGGGGGGGATCGCTCCCGTGCAGCGGGCTGTTATATTATTACGAATGCAAGTTAGGCAAGACACTGGCCTAACACATTCCCTCTACATCGCTACATCGTCACGCCTTAAAACGTGTTTACAGTTGTAACCCTATAGAAATGTCAAAATTAGGCCAAGATAAGTACTGTGTAATGCGAATATCTTATAAGCTACGGCTGTTAGGGTCGCGTACGTAAGGCTTTAGCCAATACAATTTAAGGTGAAAAGAATAAAAGGAATGATGCATCTAAATTGGATGTAATAATTAATTGTATTTAAATTTTATAGTGTATTAACTTGTTTTGTGTCTTACCTGTTACAAATAAATCCTGTGCAGTATGTGCTGACAGAATATGAATGCTATTAAAACACTATGTCATTCAAATCAAGTTAATTTTACTCATGTGGGATTGGTTAAACCCAAGACAAGTACATACAGACACTGTGAACCACACATGTTTGTAACGTTCTATGAAGACGTCTCTTACGTAGACGAAATCGATCGTCTACTGACCTTTCTTTAGAATGTAAACAAAAGTTGAGAGAGAGGCGCGCTCTGTGTGCTCACAGCTGTGGGTGTGCGATGCGATCCACAGAAGTGGTTGACCGAGCCACCGCTAGCTGCCGCCACCATTCGGAGCGCGCCAGAGTAATCTCTGCAGCGCGCGACCAACGAACGTTTGACAGCGCTCGGAGTTAAATTGAGAGATTTGGGCGGCTCGAGGTCTTGAGAGCAGATGTGGGAGAAAATAGGCGAGAATGGTGCTGCGGTGGAATGCTAGGGCGGGGGAAACGGGGGATCCCCGAGAAAACTCGCCGACCAGCGGCATTGTCCGGCACGGTTTTCCACTTGCGTAAATCCGGTGTGACCCGGCCGGGGATTGAACCCGGTTCGCCAAGGTGGGAGGCGAGCGGTCTAGCCGCCCAGCCACAGCGGCCCCTGTGAGCGTTTGGAAGATGATAAGCTTCAACGCACAGTTCCGGGAGCTGCAACGAAAAAATATATTTGAAATAGACTGATGACTCTATGAAATACTTCCCCTGCTGTGCTCTGCGTTGAATCCGAAGTATCGATAAACTTGCGCGCTTTTTTTTTTTCGCTGGAGTTCAGCTATCTTTTCTAACATGCCTTAAAACTAAGGGCCGGTTTCACCAACATCGCCTCCGATCCGAGATCGAATGATCCTAGCTCCGAACCAGAATCCAGTTTGATCTTTGTTCCAATGTAAAAGTATTGCACCAACGAAGTTTCATGATTCGGGATCTCCGATTCGTCGATCTTGGAGAGATCGATATTAAGTAAAAGACGAATTTTGCTATTGGTGCGTAGTATATGACGTCATGGAAGTAGGCGTATTTTTCATAATAGAGAGAACTAGGCCTTTTATCTGTTTTAAGTGAATTATTGTTTTTCGAATTTTACTGAATAATATTCAAGTTCATATAATGTTGTTTTAATTTCCCAAGAAAACAATCGAACGTAGTTCTATCTGTTGGAGTATTTTCAAACTACATTCGTCGACTATGGCTGCTGAACTCGGATCGAGATTTCGAACCGCCAATTTCAGTGGTTCGAAATGAACTTAATCTCGATCTCCAGTCCAGCTCTGAACTAGAATGATGCAACAGTTTTCTGTGTCGATCTTAGATACGATCTCAGGTCTTGTTTCAAACCACGATGGTGCAACTGGCTCTAAGAGAGTCGGAGGTTATCGCTAGGTATTCAAGGAAGATTCTAAATACAAGGGCACATACTCGCAGCTTTATTGGCACTGGGCTAACATGGCCGCGATTGGGGCCATGATTACCTCTCACGCAAATCTAAATTGAACTGCAAAGGGAGAGGGGCCAAACCAGCAAAGACACCGTACAAACCTCTCGACAGATTATAATTGCAAACGTGTATGCAATTTATGGAGTAGAAAAATATTTCTAATATAACAGAGAAAAGGGAAAGGAAAATCTTTACTGAAAGGGTGCTTGAATACTAGAAGGTAAAGATTGGCAAGGGACGTTTAACATGCCAGTGACCGCGCTGGCATTATTTGTTGGTAGTGGGAGGTACCACAAACCTGATGAAGGGGTAATGCGCTATTTGGCATGCCTCCTTCCGTGTCCCTGCTATTTAGTGCAGTCGGCTTGGAATTTGCGAGGACATTATTTCGGCACGGGTTTTGGCTGCTAAGAAGTAATATTAAATTTTTATTTAGAAGCACCACGTCATATTAAAAATATCGTCTGTTACGAACAATAAAACCTTTTCTGAAAAATAAGAAAATTGAGAACTAGCAAAAAATGTAGGCTCACGTATTATTACAAAAAAAAAAAAAAAAAAAAAAAAAAAAATCACCTTCATTTATTAAATTGTTTCACTGTGCTAATATGCCCAATACTCGAGTAGCAGGTCGAATATTCGAGTGCACATCTGATCAAATTTTAGGTAAATAATACTGTAGTGAATTAGTCATCCTACCCGAGGTACATAACCATAGTCCGTTCACGGTTACTTCCAAATTTTCTAAAACCCTGCTAAAGTTCTACTTTCAGCATATTCCTCCACATCACGCAAACAAAGGTTAGTCAAATATATAAAATACAACAAAGGGACAACGCACCACATTAGTGGGCGCTCAGTTTAATATTATTTCTCTTCAGAACTATTTCTTACTAGGAGTTATCAACATAATACTCTTTTTTCTTTCTGCTCTATTTTATTATAATTATAAATGAAATATAATTTTATAAATAAAATGTAAGAAAAAATTTAGTTTATCAAAAAAAAAAAGATTATTTTATGATAACAGAAGTATACAATGCTTGCGATACATGACACATTTAGAAAACCACGAAACATGTCATACATGAGGTAGTTTTTTAAAGGTTTGATTAAAAAAGTGTGAAGGTAGCGTGAATACGCTATACAAAGAGCTCCGGAGCATAATATTTTTTGAAAGTACGTACAGTGTACTGTTTTTCCTACATCGCGGCCGGGTATTGAACAGACATAAGAATTTCACTTTTGTGGATGGCTTATTTCCAGCAAGTAAGTCAAAACGTAACACCATCTTAAAGACAAGAAACTGTTATAATGCTTCCCCATTTGCAGGTCGAGTGAATAAGTGAATGCCATCATTAGCAGTGTTCTAGGCTTCGGTCGTCGCGAAGTGAATGGTCGACCAGCCTTACGCAGGTGGTCGCTATCCAGGTTCAATTCGAGCAAGAGAGAAATCTCTAAATCTCTTATCTCCTCCCCCTTCCCAACCAGTCCACAAAAAAAAAAACACACGTGTGATCTATTGTATACGTACTTCATATGGGTCTATAGGCTGTTGATGGTAAAGTGAGCACTTTTTAAGGCCCTACCAGCAGCTACTAACCACTAATAATGCATTTTATTGCAGCCTCACACTTTATGTTTTCAGTGTGATGAAATGTATAAACTGTGTTTATTAGTCACATAGCAATTTTTATATTAAAAAGTGGCGGAAAGATAGAAATTGGATGAAAGGGAAAATTTTACAGGGCCTTAAAAAGAATTCACTTTACCGTGAACAGTGTATACTATAGTGGGCAACAGATAGTTAAGCCATTGGTGTAATAGCTTAGAAACGAAAGCTGTAGTCTACTCACACCGCTGAGATCAGGATTGGTACACTATAAACGTGGATGTTTCCGATTGGGGTACTCGTATTTCCTCTCTGCTGTATTCCGTCACTTAGTCATGGACTTCTTTTCGTTTCATTCCTCCAAGGGTAGATGATCACACTCCAGAAGGGTTTGTTCCACGGCCTGTCACCCCGGCAGCGTTCACCCAGCCCACTGATGCAAAAACTTCGTGTGGGTGCGACCACAATGACGTAATATTTTATTTTTACAATCCCAAGTTTGTGCACTACTCTCCCTTGCCGCCCGTAAAAAACACAGAAAGAAGTCAATATGAATGAAGTGAATATTTGATGTATCAAAAGTACAAAAATACTCCTTTTTTACACTCATATGTAGGATTTCAGAGGATCATTGTAACAATCGTCTAGAAGTGATATGTAGTGTAATGATGAACAACTTTTGTCAGAGAACAGATTTCCAGAGACGCCCCGTTTAGACGCTAGACGACTTTGCATAACACGTTATAACGCCTGGCTGGTTGGCAGTTAGCGATGCACATGACATACCCCAGCTGCCTACCTCCCAGAAACAGTGGTATTTAATGTAGTACTGCAGGGGCGGTGGTAAGAAATAGTAGGTAGAAGTTTGTAGGTTGTAGTACTTTATTGACTGCCTGTTACATATTTCCATGTGTTAACCGAAAGCAGATGATCAGAAAGGCGGCCCTCCACTTGATATATTGCCTGGCGGACCCTCTCGAAGATAATAGATTTGAATTAACTGCGTTGTATGCCGCCTTGCATTCGTTCTACAAGAACGTCGCAGTTATCCTCAGGCGTAGAGTATTCACAACTCTTGACGTTGCCCCACAGAAGGAAAACGACTGGTGTGAGGTCGGGTGACCGTGGTGGCCATGGCGTAGGACCGCCTCTGCCAATCCACTTAACACCAATCGTGTCGGTGAGGTGAAGACGAACACGACGGTTGAAATGCGGCGTTATGCCATCGCACTGAAACCAGATGTCGACTCGTACGTTCAACTGTGCATCCTCTAGCAGCTGGGGTAGCTCGTTTGCCAGAAAGTGGGGATACGCCTGGCCGTCTAAACTAGTAGGAAGGATAAAAGGTCCAGTAACTTGTCCGTGGACTATGTCAGCCCACATACACCGCAAACTGTTGTTGGTGATGTGTAGTCACCATTGCACGTGGATTTTCTTCTGCTGACACGTGGCTGTTGTGAGTGTTGGAATAGCCATCTCTCTTAAAGCATATTTCGTTTGTAAATAATACAGACAATGCAAACTCTGGCTTGGCAATGCACTGCCGCGATAAACTACTGTGCGAACAGCATACGGGGCTCGAAGTCAGCTTTTACAAGGGGCTGTGCCGCATGTGGATTGGGTGTAGTCTGTTCTAAAGGAGATCTCTCCACACGGCGGTGTGGCTGACGTCCATATCATGAGGGATCGGTCGTGTGCTCGTGGACGTGTTCGCCTCAACTCTGCCCAGTACTTCCTCTTCAAAATGCGGCGTAGGAACTCCTCTTGCTCTGACGCTCTCATTCGGTGGATGGGAGGTCCCCTACCCATGCAGTCGCTGATGTAGTCTCGGGTATGGTGTGTGACGTGGCTGCCGTCTGTTGAGGAAGCGTTCCAGAAAATACGTGCTGCTACACGCACACAGCCTCTATCTTCATCGTACAGCATATGCACATCAATGCATTACCCCGAACCTGAATAATATTGCTATAAATTTTAATGTATGAAATTCCGAAATTCCTATCTGTTGAAAAGTTCTTATGATAATAACGCTGTCCCCCTCCCCTATGCCTATATCACGGCCATTTTCGCCCTATACCAGTAATGGTGGGAAGCCGGCACTACGTAGTTAGTAAATACATATAATAAAAACATATTTGAACCCACAAGTCCGCTGTTGCTGACGTCACCAGCACGGCCGAGCGTGAAACGTAAATAGTTTTAATGTCTCACATTGTCATACATACCGACCTCGTTTCATTTCTATAGGTTACTTCCTTGTAGTTGCGACTATTTTTCTGCCAACGAGTGTATTTACCGCATGACTGGGTTTTTGGAGCTCAGCCCTGGGACCCACTTGGTCCCATCTCTACCACTGACCCCTTATTGCTATTGTACCTTGGGATAAGTAAAAAAAAAAATTTTTCTGAGTGCTGTCTAGTGTCCCTCCCCTCATCGTACTATACGCATCGACACAGAGCATATAAGTATACAGAGGAGAAATGGTAAAGTGTACTGCGAGCTCCAGCTACACACGCCAGTAGAATGGCCTCGCTGGGATGCAATATGGCGGAGCGTCGTTCAACACAATTAACATCGCGGATACTGACGGCAGCCCGACCAACAGGGAAAATTCCGTAACTTGCAATAGCCAATCATTCCACGGCCTGTTTCAGCAACTTTGTGCAGCCAATGAGCGGCCGATTTCTTTTACATCAGAGGAATTGCCACACCATTTCGCTTATGTATACTTATACATTCTGTGGCATAGACTCGCACACAAATCCGCCAGCCAATCAGGGCTCACGTTCTCCTCTATCCATACTCCCTATAGTCCAGTTAACATCCTGTTGGTCTTCTGATTTGTTTAGTTGCCGTTCTTTGTGGCACCACATCCCAGTTATGTGCCTGCAAATAAATCATCAACGTGTTGTTACAGCCGGGCTACAATTGCTATAAGCACATTGCTAACGCAACACAGTGATATACATAAGAGTTAAATTACTTGTTTTCAGTTAGAGTGGCTACTATCACGCATAGCGATAAGCTCCTACCTAAGCACAATCATAGAAACAAGGCGAGTTCAACTTGGTTTAACTTTCCCTGTTATTATCGCTGTGCGTCAATATTCAGCAAATCAGAAGCTCCGACACTTGTACTACTTATCAAATGAAAAACTTTTTTACTAATCAAGAAAATGTGTATGATTACTTAATTCTTAGGGCAGATATTTTCTTTTGTTTATCTCTGGATAATCGCAACCACGGAAGTTTTGTAACGTTTTAAGGCAACATTAATAGTACAAATTGAAATGAAAATAATTTCTCATTTTAAAAGCGTCTCATATCAAACTAAAATATTTATTTTTGACAAAAACTGCTACCAACTATACATAACTGAATTTCTTCAGTGTTAAATGTAGTAACATAAACAAACTAATATTATTGTCGTTATATCAGTTGCATGTGTTTATTGATATAACTGTGAATGTGTTAGTTATATGTCAATTGTAGCCCGGCCCTTATAACATCCTCTATCTTCCCAAAATTTACTGCGTTGAAACTGAAGTGATAAAGACGCACTTTTTTAAGTATGCTACACACAAAAAGACACGTCTCTAACGACCCCGACGTTGACGAGACCTTGAGTCCTACCAACCTGCGCACAAAAATACTGAGGTAGCTATCGCACATTCTAATAGCACAAAACCATCGTAAGCCAAAGTATTATTATACATCTGTATAGGCCATTCACGGTAAAGTGAGCACTTTTGAAGTCCTAGTTACTTTTTTAGTTCAGCCATCTCTTATCCTTTAACCACATTTCTAAGTAAATATTACCTTGTAAGTAATAAACAGTGTGTGTATATTCCACCGCACTTAGAATTAAACGTCTAAGGCTAAAATAAAACACATTTTTTGACCATTATTCCAAATGAGAGGGCTTTCAAAAGTGCTCACTTTACCGTGAACGGCATATAATAATAACGATGTCGTAGTATAGAAGTTGTTCAATGAACACGTTAAAAGAACGGAAAGCCTAGAAGAGGAACTTCCGACAAGACGTAGGACGAGGAGGATTTTGAAGTAAGAAACACAATATTGTGAAAGGAGACATAAAGCTGAGACGGAAGAGAAATTTTATTGCAGTAGCGCTGACGATATCTGTACAGCAACCTAGTGCGGTTTGAAAAAAAAAAAATCATTGATTCGGGCTCTCCCTAGTAATTTATTTCGAAAATTGCATGCTATACTATGAAAAAAGTCTCTGACGTGATAGAATCTCCCGCGTATTGGAATTAAGAAAGTATACTCGCGTCAAATACAGTTTGACAAGGTTGCCTTTGTATACGAAGATGAGCTACTGGCTATGCTAACCCACCGATACGAAAATATTCGTCCGGGAACCTGACGACTTGGTTTTAACATAAGTATATGTTGACGTAAAATATGGACTCGGAATCGCTTTACAAGCAGAAGTAACCATGTCAGATATGTAACATGATCCACGCTGGATAATTTTGTTCATTATATGCTTATTGACGACCCATTCAGAGCTTGAAAGCTCTGGCTTTGACAGTATAGTTTAACATACGTCGAATAGTAAAAAAAAAACTGTTGATTAAAAGGGGGTTTTGATCATGGCGCATTTACTACGATAATATAACAAAAACGTTTGATTGACTACCGCAGTTAACGTTTTCCCGTGCAAAAAGTATTTGCAATTTCCTGAAAAATCACTCCATCTCGTTCATTTCTCACGCCAAGAGATTTTCCATGTGCACAATTTTTTACTACCAGCCCCCTGTGTTCCCCTGTAAACATGCAAACTAATGGACGCAATGTAGTAAAATATGACCCGGACATACCTTGGTGTTTGAAAATCCTTTTATGGAAGGACGCGAAAGGTGGTTATATTATTTACTCCGGGTATCGCTCCAGCGCAAGTATAGGCCAATTGCATGTGGAAATCGTGTCCGCTGTTCGGCAGGTTTTCTCGGCACTCTCCAGTTTCCCACGCCCTTGCATTCCGGCACTGCTCCATACTCACCTCGCTTCATCCTCATTGACTCTCAAGTCTTCCATGTTAAGAGCCGCCCAAATCTCTTCACTCTCTTCCTTCACTAATGCCGATTGCGTGTTCGCCTTCCCCGGCGATTGGCATGGCGCATTTGACAGTGTTGTTGCCGCGGGATTGTCTACAGTCATCATGCCTGTGTGCTACAATATTTGTACAGTACGTCTGGAACAGCACGTCTTTGTTGTCTACACGTACCGTAAAACTGCCATATCGTAAATGACTACCTACTAAAGAAAATTATTCCGCAGTTTGGGATTCGGTAAACACCGGAAAGATTGGCAGAAGACTCCTTATGTATTGAATGACTATTTTAAGTAACACAGAGAGACAAGTCTAGGCATGACTTGATACAAACGGCGACCAATTAAAACAGTTTTTATTTGGTCATCATGCATCTTAAACACTGTGTTATGTCGGTGTCAAATGCCATTGAATTATGCAATGTATTGTGTTCATTAATATGAGATATCGAGGTTCGAGGGCGAGTGAAACTTCATGTAGAATATCAGAGCTTGGAAAACACGATAACAATACTCGAATTACACTGTTAATAATTGCCGTATAGCGACGGAAATTTTTACGAAAATGTACAGTAAATATACGGAAACGGAATCCGTAATAAGTCCGGGTTCCGGGAACGAACAACGCCGATTTTACACGAACCTTTCTTCACCACTGCAACTAGAATATTGTCGTTTCTGCGACAATTTGGTTATACACGCTACTAACACCTATTATTTCAAACATCCAAAAGCAGCATCAGACATTTGTAACATTTAGCAACATTTAAAATACACTAACTTTAATATAAACTGGAAAAGTCGCTTATGTGACTGTAGTAAAAATACCGAAGTTATACTTCTATTCCGTATGCGGAAAAATAGGTAATTGATTGGAGGTATGGAGTATTAACTTTTGGACCTGGGTTACAATATCGTTTAGTTATAAAATATTTTAACATTTTTGAGTATAATTTTTATTCACAGTAAAATACCCATATAGGATTAACAAAAACCAAATTTTTTAATCATCATATTTTTTTTTTGTAAAATTGGAAGAACAAAAAAACTAACAAGGAAATTAACGTAGGGGTTACGTGAATTTGCGGAAAGCTCTGTGTAATATATGGAAAAACCGTTTCTGAAAATCAACGTATCCGTGATTTTTCGGAGAGTTTATGAACACTTCTGGACAAAATTTTACCAGCACTTTCCGTAAAATAAAGGAAAAGTTTTTTAACATTGTACAACAGGATCGGTTGCTCCAGAATATATGCTTCACGAAATATTGGTCCAGTAATGATTTGAAGAATAACCCGCAACATTTTAATATTAATTTGGGTAATCGGTTGCCCATTTCCTCAGACTTAATCGTGTTTGGTAATGGAATTGGCGTGCCTCATTACCATCGCAGGGTCTCGTGTATGATCTCTATTACTGTGGTCAGAGTTGTGTATCTGCGTGGTGTGGTTTCTCATATCTTGAAATATATATATCCTCTCTGTAATATAGCCCGTGTGTAGCGCAGCATTATTTCGCTCGATGAAGTCACGCTCTTATATTTTACAATGAACTATCGGATAAAACATAATTCGCGAGGCATATAAACAAAAGCGGGAGCTATTGTAGTGGATTATAGTTCAATATGCATGGCGTCAATAAGGCGGCTATTTACGTCACGTGGTTGTAATGATACTCAACACACTCAAATTATATTTCAGCTCTAGATCTTATTTAATAATTGTGTAATATTGTAGAAAAGCATCTTGCCATTGTGTAATTCATCAAGAAACAGCCCAGAACCATGCTATGTACTCCCTTTTTATAAATAAAAACGTCCGTATTGTGGTTTTCCTAACCCCGGCACCCATATAAGCGAACCCATCTAACCGTTTTTATAACCCGTGGATGAACCGAGTATCCCATATGTGGAAGTAAGAGCCACTAAAATCTCTTCACATTTCCTCATCTTACTGTCGCCTCAGTTTAACGACGCATTATAAAAACACTGTCTCTTTGCCGATCAACATTTGAGTTTGTAGAACCACTTTCTAAATGTTCAGCTCATTAGTTTAATGGGGTTTTTGTTTGTATATCATAAAGACAATCCTATATTCATGACTTTTTAAATGTTAGTATTATGTGGTGCTGTGGAATGATCGTTTGATTGGCTTAATAACACTTAGTTAAATAGGATAAACAACTTAGTTACTCAGCAGTTCGCAGCGATTAGTTATATAGATTACTTTTTACAGTTACGATATTCGATACCAATTTTTAAGTAACGTTTTACTGTCATAAAATGCATTAAAATATATTATTTACGTTGGTACAAACGCTTTCCGAACGATATAGGCTGTTCATGATAAAGTGAGCACTTTTGAGGTCATATTTACTTTTTACCTATCAGCCATGTTTTATCCTTCCACCACTTTTAAAAATAAATATTGCCATGCCAACAATTAATACAGTGTTTATTGTTCCCCGGACTCAAAGGTTGACGTCTAAGGCTACAATAATATATATGTATTGACTATTATTCCAA
Source organism: Dryococelus australis (assembly GCA_029891345.1). NCBI lineage: Eukaryota > Metazoa > Arthropoda > Insecta > Phasmatodea > Phasmatidae > Dryococelus > Dryococelus australis. The sequence goes on from CM056994.1 coordinate 111,999,921, forward strand.
ATGAGAGGGCTTTAAGAAGTGCTCACTTTACCGTAAATATCTTATAGTCATGCATGTAAAGCACATACTACCTTCCAGCACTTTCAGTAAAAAAAAAGTACTTCAGGTTAAATAAGTTTTGTACAGTTATCGAAGCGATATTACGATAATATGGATCTAAATACATTACAATATAACTGAGATGTACTTTATTGGGCAGCTAATTTCCTTTTTCTTTAAGTTTACAGGGATCCGCTTGGGATTCAAGGGGGTGGGGAGACAGGCCGCATTGCACCTTTCTCCCCAATAGAGTGAGGTGCTCCTTCCACTCTGGTTAGTCCAGCGCCAGAAAAATAAAGGAAAATGAGATCCACCCCCTCTCTACTTACTAGAATTTCCCTTCCTAGTAATAAAGAACATGGTCGTTACCCAACTGTTTCCTGTAGCATTTTCTAATAATGCATGTAAGAATTTTAATTTTTTTCTGTCGACTAGGTTTTTACGGTGCCTACACCAGTTTTTCCCACCCTCTTCATAGTTATAGTTTTAATTATAGGTACACTAAGGGAAATAGTCATGGCCCAAAATGGTGGCCATGAATGCCCAATTCCTCTCTGCCGCGAGGTATGCCTCCTTGCGTGGATTCCCTCCTCTGTATACATAAGGAGCGCAGCCCTGAGACGCAAAAACCCCCGTCCATACTTCGAACGTACAACTAACACTTGGAATTAGGGTAGGTTCGGAAAACAAACAGCCCCTTATGGGAAGTCTGGGATTGTCTGCTATATTGAGAAACGTCTCGATGCTGAATTAGTCCATCTCCAGGCGTGCGCAGGCGTGGGATAATCTAGAAATGATAAGCGCAGATACATATACAGCCCTTGACCTTGCCGGAGACAGTTTTTTTGAGAATGTGTGGACGACAGTGAATGGCGAGTTATCTTAGTGATTCAGCGAGTTGCGGCGGTTTCTGCAACCACGGATATGATGGCCTGTGTGCTTGTAGCGAGTAATCTGGGTGCTCCTGCACAATGCCTGTGATCCACCTTCACGTGATACTAATACGATACTTGCGTACTGGTTAATGTAAAGTTTTGGATAGAATAATTGTCATTATCTTCACCAAATTGTTTATGTAATATAAATGTATAAAATGTAAATAATTAGTGGTTTTATATTTGCGCTGAAGAGTACAATATAATAAATGGTAGCACATTGTGTAAGCTATGTCTTCATAAATATTTTTGTAGTTGTTTAAACAATTTGAGGTATTAAATTTAACTCTTTCATTCAGTAAGGTTACTAGCCTTTCACGAACCTTGCCACATTAAGACGGCTGTAAAAATATCATACAATCTTAAAGCTATATAGTCTACCGATTTGAATAATTTATCGGCAAGAAACATTTCTTCAGTACCACACCGTTTCTTTGTCCACTGTGGAAATGATTGACTGATGAGGGGGAAAAAATAAAGTTAAAAAAAAAAAGGTTGTGAATTTAGATCCTACACGATCATACGTGAAAATCTGAAGCCGCTAGACGGAATGAAACATAGAAACTCTCAAAGAGGCAACTAACACATGTTGTTTGGAACGCGAGTGTACACGGCGTAATTCACGGTATTGGCCTGAGGGATAAATATTTTTTATTTATTTTTTTAAATAGATAGCTAAAGGTGAGCTTCGCAAACCTGTTCTCGGGGAGGAAGCTGGTTGCGGGAGCCGCTGTCGACTGGCGGCCACGAGGTGTGTGTTCCACTCTTTTTTGTGCGTTTTATTGGCGCGCAAGTGCGCGGGTCAAGAGTCCGGCCGGGATCTCCAGCGGGAGTCGACGTCGATCTGGGTACTCGCACGCAGGAAGGACAGCTTCGCCGCGTAGTCCGTCGACGGTCCGGTACAGATGGGCCTGCTTCCGCTGTTGTGGTGAGTGTCAACTGTCCGCCCTCGCGTGATCTTCCTTCTCTGCAGCCGCGGAACGAGTTTTGTGACGCGGGTAGCACGTCCGTTGGACACATGCGCGGATCCAAACGGGGCGGGCTCAAGCACTCTTCATTTGAAACTTTATTTAACTCGGGATAACATGAAGTTATTCCTGAATCCAAGTCTATTGTTAACAATACAGCGTTAATGGATACACTTTTAACAGTAACATGATATTCTGAAGTGTTTAGAAAGCCTATTCACTTAATGAAGACATTTATATGTAGCATAAAATTTATATGTAGCATGAATTTGATATAGCAGAACACAGAGAAATATACTTCGATATACATTTCTTATTTTTATAGTTCCAAAAATGCTGACGTTATTAATATAAGTTCGCGTAAACGTAAGTGTTCTCCGCGTAAAACTAATAAAACCACAACTTTTATTTCGGTAATGAAAATCAAATGTTTTTTTTCAACTTGAATAAAACGTAAATAACAACTGGCAATTGTTTTATGATTTCAATTATTACTCTATTACTTCACACGTATAATTATATATACTGTCCATTTCATTGGATCCCAGTTTATTTGACGCACTCTCGCAACATGCAGTTGCGATGTCTCAGTCACGGTACCGTACATATTACGTATTACGTATTACGTAAACAATTAAACTTTAAATACATTTACATACTTTCATCAAAATTATAATTCTATAAGCATATATTTTTGAGCTGTACGGGATTATGTACGAATCTATATGAGTGAGAATTATTATTTAAATAAATTTTTGTTCTTTGTTGGAACGAATCTCTACCACAACGCAAGTCGTAAACATAATGTACGGACGCAGTTTTTCACCCCTTCCTTCCCCATGAAGGTAGTTAAGTTAGCAGAAATTTTTCTCTAAGACGCAGAACATAATTTAATGACATTGGACTTACATCACGAGAATGCACGCAATATGCTATAAAAATAAAAAAACCATTTTTTTTAAAAGAATGGCTTATATAGACCAATGGAATACGAGTCCACTTAATCATCTTTTCCTTGACACCGGTTTGCACCTACTGTAGTTATCATAAACAGTTGAAATTATAATTCATAATATTTTTTTTTAATATCAGAGAAGATCGTAATTCCACTAATAGATATCCGTACTGATATGTGTGTAAAACTACGTTCCACTACACGACAATGTTAACAATGAGTTAACACTCATGGGATAATTTACCCTTCATGGTTTATAGCACTTTGGTACAACGAATGGTAGCACAAGAGATGTTTCTCAGTTGCGACGACGAAGTACAGAAGCGAGGCGCTCTCATTTAGAAGAAATAAAGGCGTCAACACGTGTCCGAAAATGCTTCCCGTATCTGCTATGAAGTTTGTGGGGGGAATTGAAATTACGAAAAATTTTAAAGCTTTCAAAATGAGCATCGTGCTACTTACAATACAGAAATATAACATACACATGAGCGGTAAATAACGGGTCTGCCACGTAGAGATTCTCAATATATCCCCAAAAACCGAGAGTGCAATTGCGCTTCAAGTTTGTTTCTTACATGTCTCTCAAGGAACTCGATTCTTAAGTTCGTTTCCACTTAGGATATATATATGTATATATATATGCATATCTATGTATGTGTATATATATACATATATATGTATATATACACATGCAATTGTTCACCCTGAAACTTTGAGCTTAAGTGACCAAAATAAAATATCCTACACATTTATTTAGTGCCTTCTTCTTGCAGGGGGTTAAGAAAAAAGCCTGCACATATTGTTTTATACATAATTCACAGACATACAATGAGAAAATAAACATTTTCTCAGCCAATAAAACACTTTTTTGTGTAAACAAATAAAGCGCATGTTCTTATTCATTCAAAATATTTTATTGCCTAAGTAATGTTTGGAATATACAAAACTGATTTTGTTTATCAAGAAGAACATAAATGTTAAATTTGCCTGCACGAACAAGTGTTTTGCTTGCTTAAGAGAAATTTCGTCATCGGGTAGGCCTACGGTAGAGTCAACGATATACCTTGTAGCGCCTTGTATAGTATATTCACCGTAAAGTGAGCACTTTTAAAGGCCTTGCTAGATTTTTCCTTTTATTACATTTCTATCTTCCGCAACTTTTTACTGTAAACATTGCAATGTGACCAATAAACACAATGTATACATTTCATCACGCTCAAAACTTAATTTCTGAGGCTTCCATAAGGTATATTTATTAGTGATTAATGACTGCTGGGAGGGCCTTAAAAAGGGCTCACTTTACCGTGAACGACCTATACCTACATGTCTAGCGTGTGTTGAGAGCATGTCTAACCGTGGTGCTTGGGGGTCGGCAGGCTGCTGGTGGCGGCGGGGTGCCGGGGGCGGCAGTTCGAGCGGGCGACGGTCATGGAGGCGGCCGATACGGCTTGCGCAGGATGAACGAGCTAGTTCTGGTCCAGGAGCCACGCCTCTTCCAGATGGGTGAGTCGTAGTGCATCTCCCTTACAGGCCGTTCCCCGCTCATTTGAACATGTCTCAAATAAACCTTCGAAAAATATCACTGCTCCTACCTGCACGTATTTAAACGGGCGCCACGTCTTGCTTGCGCCCAGTGAAGTTGGTAAAGACGGAGAGAAAGTGTAGGCTGTTCACGGTAAAATGAGCACTTTTTAAGGCCCTTGTAAATTTTTACTTTCACTCAATTTCAATCTTTCTGCTACTTTTTAATATAAATATTGCAATGTGACCAATTAACACAGTGCATAAATTTCACCACTCTCAAAAGTTAAAGCCTAAGCTGTAATAAGATGTATTTATTAGTAGTTAATGCCTGTTGGAGGGCCTTAAAAAGTGCTCACTGTACCGTGAATAGTCTATAGTTCCAATTCCTAACGTTGAATTACAAGTATTGGGTTAACATTAGTATATATTGATATTATTTATTTCGCCTCCTGCTTTTCTTAGTGCAAATAAATGTAAGAATGAGCAAATCTGTAAAATAATTACTTTTCTAAATATTCCACATTTTACTTGATCGAAATATGAATAAAGTGATCAGACCTATAACAATGTTAATTTTACATACAATGGAAGAATGCACTGTGTGAGGACAAGTATATCTCAAGCAGTGCTTTCAAAAGTGCTTTTATCATGAACAGCCTTTACTTATGCTTTTTGTACGTCGACCACATTGAACAGACAGAGCGGGAAACTAGAACAACCAATATCAGAAGCCGTTCTTGTTTTCCGCACGAGTCACGCAGAAAAGCTGGGCCCACGCCGATATTTCCCAGAAGTCAGCTGTTCACATATTTTATATTAATAATTTCTCCAGGTCTGCGGGGGTTCAGTTGTTAGACTACTCGCTCCCACCAAGACGAACCGAGCTCTATTCCCGTCGGATTTTCGTATGTGGGAATCGTGCCGGACGATGTAGTTGGTCGGCGGATTTTCTCGTGGATCTCCCGTTTCCCCCTCCCTTCTTTTCCAGCGCTGCTCCGTACTCACATCGCTTCCCCTTCATCGGCTCTCAAGACCTCGATGTTAAGAGCTGCCCAAATTTCTACACACACTCTCTCACTAATTTATTCGATAACCAACATGTATTTACGTAAATGTAAAGACTTTTCCAATGTATTGGATGTATTTACAATGAAATACTTTATCATAAACGTTAATTTTCTTCAGTATTTGCATTTGATAAATGTATTTCAAAATGAATTTGATAGTAAGCACCACAATGTAAAGTAATTTTGGATGTAAAATTAAAATTACAGTCTCTCGAAAATCATTGTTAAAAAAAAATTCATACTACAGTGGACCTAATAACATAGAGTAGAATCATGATAGTGTATAGTGTATTGCCCACTATTTGCTCTGGTATACTGGTATAGGCTGTTCACGGTAAAATGAGCACTCTTGAAAGCCCTTCTTAAGATCTACTTGTGCGCACATGGCGTATTCTTACAACATATACATATGTATACCTATAATTAACGTTACCATGGCCTAACCACTTTATTCGTACGTTGGTCAAGGGCAGCTGTAAATTTTTAGAAAAGCGAACGTTTACAAATGTTGTTATTCTTACACCTGCATGTATCAAAATAAACAAGGAGTTAAATAAAATACTTCACTACTCACAATTGTTTATTTAACACTTGTAATTTTAACGTCAACACATGAAAATACTTTCCGTCGTTGCAAACTTTACTCGGCACGTGACAGTCAGTGCGCCTGTTAATATGCACGCATGTATGGGCACTGACTTCTTTCAAAGGTTAATTTCAAAAGTGCTCACTTTACCGTGAACAGCCTTTATGAACATTACGAACGCAAAAGTTTAGTTGTAAACAAACTGCAAACAAAACAAAATGGTGACTCAGGAAATCTGCTAACGTGTGAACAACTCACTAAGTCTGTTTGGCGAGATCGGCGTAAATAAGAATCGAGCTCTACACTCCGTATGTCTGCAACTCCGGCGAGTTACATTTGCAGGGAGTAAAAACTATTACCGTACCCGGAAATTTCGCGGATTCATTTGGCAACCAGCTAGACTCCACAATATATTGTGTACCAGAGCCTCCATTAGTTGTTCATTGCCATAGCATCGCAGACCATGTAGGATGGTATTCGGCCCTAGTTTTCTTGCAGGTCAGTTATTGGTTCCAATTAGTCCAGGACGTGTCTTAAAACTGCGATCTAATTGAAACAGAAATTCAAATGTACGCGTGTTTGAAGTCTAGTTTCTCCTCAAATGAAATCAATAAATTTCCGTGTTTCTATTCGTGACTTTTAAAATCATTTATAAGAATATCCCTTGTTGCTTATGTTTAGATGTTGAACGCTGGCTGAAGTGGCAAAAATAATTCTGTCGGGAAATTTTTAGCAGTATGTTTATGTACTAACGTCTCATAAGTGTAATATTTAAATAAATGTCAACTGAAACCGATTAAGGTTTGTGTTTACACATTATACTGAAAATTAACATTAACGTTAAACGCATATGTAGGAGAGTATGTCTGTTTTATGTGTTCCCAAAAAAATATACAGCAGCAATATTGATTTATAAATGTGATGCGTTCTCAGAAAATGTACCTTAGAGTGAAAAAATACTATTGGGTTTGGGCTGGTTTTGTAGACAATTCTACGAGGAATTCAATGAAACAAGTCGCACCCTTGTAGCGTTTATACTCTCAGCATGTTCTGTTCATGCCTGGAGAACGATATTTTTTTTTGCATTTTCAACCTTTTTTTGGGCCTCCTGATAAACTTACGTTTTCACCCGAAGGTGCCTTTTATGAGAACGCTTTACAAATGTGGATCAAGGTAAGCAATGAGCCATGAGTAGTACTTAAGCAGGACTTTCAAATGAGGTCATCGGTAAACAACAACGATAATTACTATTACGTTGTTTTCCCTTCATACCGACCTCCCTCTCCGGCGGTGTTTGGTTCGATTCAACGCATCGTTGTGGCCAAAATATTCCCCGATGGGAACTGTAATGTGAATCGCGATGGGCAGCAGTATAGTAGTGAGTGGAGTTTCCCTGGGCACCGTCTGGCTAGACCTCTAAGCAGAGCGCACATATTCAGTCGTACATAAGCTGTTCATGGTGAAGTGAGCACTTTTGATGCCCTTGTTACTTTTTCCTTCCAGCCATGTTTTATCCTTGAACTATTTTTGAAATAAATATTGCCATGTAATTAATAAGTGTATATATCCCCTCTCACTCGGAAGTTAACGCCCAATGCTACAATAAAATATATTTAATGACTATTATTCCAAATGAGAGGTCTTTCGAAAGTACTCACTTTACCGTGAATAGCCTATAGTTGCCTGAAAGCAAACTTTGAAAAATGTCACTGCCCATGACTGCATTTATTTTAAACGCGCACACTGGCTGGCATGGGCCCAGTTAAGTTGGTAACGGCCGAGGGAAAGTAGTTCCGTGTTCTAACGTTGAATCTAATTTGTTAGGTAAATATTTGTGAATACTGAAATAAAACCCCTTGCTTTCTGTTTCCTTTTATGTGCACATAAGTGTAAATTTTTACTTGACCGACGCATGAATTAAGTGATGAGGCCCGCGGCAATTTTGATTATACATATGGCGGAAGATTACACGAAGTACATACAAAAATGCTCAATTTACCGCAAACATCCTTTATTAACAACTGTTTAATAGTTTTGAACGGCGTCTGTTTACGAAAAACATTTAAACGATCTTCCATGTCCGAAGTGGAGAAGGGCTAATACGGGTGTTCCACGATAATCTTTACGTACGAAACTTCCGGTAGACGATAGTTAATATAGCGCCAACCACCACACATTCACTCTTCCAAGTCAAAACTTCCCTACAGGAACACAATGGGGTGGTAGGCCCTATAGTTCCAAACACAGTTGACAGGCCAATCACGGGATAGAACACATATTAAAGAATCCATCTATAGAGTTATGTTTAGGGGCAGGAATATTTCGCTTATAAAACGACTAGACTCCACTATCCTGTGTATTTTTGAGCTTCAACTATTTTTCCTTAGCTTCTGTCCCAGTTATACTTCATGCCAGTAACGTGGGATTCAGTGTCTATTTCCTTGCAAATCTGTTATTAGCTCACAGCTCCTTTGGGCGTGTCTAAAAAAGTGTGATCCAATTGCAAACGTAACGCCAATGTACGCGTGTTTGAAATGTAGCTTGTCCTAAAATGAATTCGTGCAATTTTCCAGTCCCTAACTATGTTTTGTTTATCCTTTACAGAGCCACTTTAATTTACGGTTTCAGGTGTTGCAAATAAGCAATGTTATGATGCGTGCTGTACTTAAACCGACTTAGCACTTGTTTCATTATCAAAACCAGTGAAATGTGGAATGTGTGCTTGTATATAGTAATATGAACTATGCATAAACAAGAACAGCATAGGCTGTTCAAGGTAAAATGAGCACTTTTGAGAGCCCTGCTTAAGATATAATTGTATACATGTTGCGTGTTCCTCCCCTTATGTAAAATTAACATTGCCATGAGCCTCATCACTTTATTCGTGCGTCGGTCAAGTTAAACTGTAAAATTATTACCAGAGGAAATACTTTACAATTCTGCCCTTTTTTACACTTCTGTGCATTAAAATATATAAAGCGAAATAAGTAATTTTAAATTATCACGAATGGTTACCTAACACTTTTTATTCATCGTTAAGATATGATACTACTTCCCATCCAACTTACCAACTTTATTGGGCGAATGTCACTCAGTGTGCCCATTAAAATATATGCATGCAGGTGCAGTGACTTTTTTCTAAGGTTAATTTCTAAAGTGCTCCCTTTATCGTGAACAGCCTTTAGCAAGGTTTACTAATCAGATAGACACATGTAAAACTCCTGGACATTGAGCATTGCAGTTTAGAGTGCCAAAAAAATAACTTTTCTGTGTGTTAAGTACACAATTGTGTACAGTGAGTCTGAATACGTTAACACACAAGCAAGAAGGAAGGGTTTTAATCAGCAAGCAAAATGGTTTCAAATTTTTCTTTCGCCAATTCCTTCCCAGCTCCTAGTCATCAAACAACTGGTTCCTTCTGTCATGACCCTGCTGTTAACAAGGCATAAGGCCATAAATATAAAAAAGGGGATGATAAATGTCGAATGATTCGATCACTTTGTCAGAATATTTTTTTACTAGTTTGTAATCCTCCGGTAACTGTCAGCATTCAATTTGCCCCATTGTGAGGGTAATTATTAGTTCTTATCGATGCGTTTCACTCAGTGAATGCAAATTATAGCCAGTGGTAGGTGCGGAACTACGGAGATTGGACAAGATTCGTACCATGTAGTTTTGAGCTCAAACATAATTTTGTCGACTAATTAGCGACAATCCAATTCAGCTGCTCTGTACTCTTAGCTAAAGTATTGGCGATAAGGCATTGATTTTCTAATATGAAGTTGACTTGTTAGTATTTATACACAAAGAAAATGCTGGAGTAGTTTTCAGTAAGTTTCCCGGCCATTGCAGTCACAAGTTCTCTCCCTATTATATTATAAATAAATTGTGCCATTTTTCTTCGCTGTTTCGCGTTTTAAGTATACTTGGAATAGTAGAAAGTAATTAATACAGCAGCTGTTTTCACAGTTCTCACATCACGTGATTCAAAACGCATTGGATACAATTAATGCTGCGTACGATCATTTCTGTCTCTAAATGAAGACCGAAAAAACCTTCACAAGCTGAAAAGAAGAAGCATAGGTACCTCTTCTGCAAATATTCGTATGTTATTATTTTTCATGCCAAGTCGCAAGCAGATATTTTATAACCCACGCAATTATTTATAGCAGTGGATTAGGCAGTTGTTAAGTAATTTTTGTGGCAAAAAACAGTTTTAATATACAATTGGAGATGATTAATATTTACTAGAACACACTGCTTCGACCTCCGAAATTTCGTTGTACTGTCACAAATTTTACGGAAGTATCTTTCCGGCGCTAAAGCAAATCTCACTGTCTCTTCATCTTAGTTGTCACTCAGTGAGGCAACTTGTTCTAGGGCTTGTAAGTTTTCTTACTCATCAAGAGTACTGAACCAATGATAATGATTTGCTAGGCGTACATTGAAGTAATTTATATCATGCGCTTTGGTCAGGTAATACGCAGTGATTATATATATCGTAGGTGATAATATAACAGTTTGATAATCTGGCCTATATTTGTAATATTTAGATATTTATTCGTTAGAGCAGACTAGAAAGTACCTATGCGTGAATAAAAATGTAATTGGTACCGTTTTCCTTAAAAATTAATTACACAAAGTGTCATCATATGTGACTGTTCCTCGTCTCGGCATTTATGAAAGAAACAGTTGTATTCACATCAACTTGTTAAGTTGTTCCGTGACCATGATCCACATATGTTGTCACGTATCCGTGTCGCAGGGGGACTCCTTGCCCGTGTAAAAACAAGCGACTGTCTGCGAGCTCAGTAACCGAGATCCCCGAAGAGCGAGGGAACATTTCGTCACCGCGCAGCAACAACGTAAAGGTTTATCTAGGAATAATAAAATAATAAAAAAAGAAAATAATTCTAGCCTCGGAGGAATTTTTCAGGTGGATCTCGCCGCCTGGGGATGTAGCACAACTTTCTCTCCGAGTTCCCGATAACCTCTTGAATTACTATTCTGCAGGAATGCAGGGAAAGCCACATCAAGCAGGAAGGTCGCGTCTTGGAGGGGTAAGTGACATGGCTACGGACATGTGGAAACCGCTGGTGAAATTTCTGCAAGAGGCGCTACTTGTTTGGGAACGCCGTGGAAAGTGTGTATGGTAGTCATTCACCGCTGCTCGGTTCAGAACCACACACATAGGCCTACATATTTACTTGTATCCTCTTCAATATCCACCCATTCCATACCAAATGCATTTTCTTTTTAAATTTTGATTTTTTTTTTTTGAACTAAGCTTCCGTTTAGAAACTGGGAGACTAAATCAGGCGCCAGTTATCAAACGTAAATAAAAGAATGGCTCACACTTCGTCTTATTAGTGATTCGAACCCGGAACCTCGTGGTACCTACACGCTTTAAGGACGCCGTCTGGCCGAGTCTCCAAAAAGAGCGCAAAGTTAAGTCGTAAGTAAATTTTTTTTAGCACCAACTGCTTACGAATAAAATTTGAAAATTTTTGGTGTCCGAATGTTGGTTGCTGTTTTTCTATTTCTGTCTTTAATGTGTATCGTTTTAAAGTGAAAAACAGCTCATACAAGTGTTTCAAACCGAACCCCCTGGCGCAGTCGGTTGGTGCCCGCGGGTCTGGAGTACGGGAGGGTCTGGGTTAGAACCCAGGTAAGGAGGATTTAGCCAAAGTTAGGTCATCAGTTAGTTTGTAAGCCGTCCCCTGATACACCTTCAGGCATAACACGTGGAAATTAATCAACCCCCAAACAATACAATACAAGTGTTTCAAGAACATTTCAGGTCAGAAACTTCCAGCACGGGCTACGTAATAATACCATAACGACATACACCACACCTTTGTGTTTACCGTTAGGGCGTACATCATGGAATTACAGCCCCAACGTTGAAAGTTTTATAAGGTAAGTGGATGAATGACTGTAGGCCAGTTCAGTTCCCTGCGCAGGCATTCGATGCGCGTGCCAAGGGGCGACCTTAGCCCCCTCCTGTGCTTCTAGGACTCGGACTAGCAAAATAAAACACGTCAGTGAGTGTCCTTAAGGGGAATCACTAGGGAATACATTCAAACGACTTAAGTTCATGTCTGGCCAAAGCATCCTAGACAGCGATTTTATTTCCTGAGAACAGAATTTCTCCGTTTTATATTCTAAATTTTAGTCAATGGGAACACTGATTAGCAGTGAAATTCAACTACCGAATCAATGGAAATGGGCCCACTTAGAATCGCGGAAAACCCCTGATTGTTTTCCCGGGGAAAAAATTTCACTGATTGAATTAGTGACGAAATTATTTCATTGATTGAATAAGTGACGGGCCCACACAATGGCGATTTAAATATTGTTTTTATTGAATGTAGCCAAAATTACGTGAAATAAACATATTTACGGTAGTTTTTCTATTTATATTGCACAATTTACCGTACTTTAAAAAAGAAAAGGCTTCGGAAGTGGCCGGATTGAATTTTAAAACACCATTCGACTTCTACATCATTTTCCTTACCTCACGGTACCACCCAAATTGAATAAGGAGAGAAAATATATTTTATATTTTAGACGCGAAATCGTGATTATTTATATTGTATGGTCTCACTTTTCGTTTTTTTGTTTAATTGGTACCCCTTAGGATTGTTAAAATGAATAAAAATTTCGAGTGTCCTCTCTTCCTCACATTAATGTAGTTTAAACCTTCAAACACAGTGCTGTGACGATTCCATGAAAACGAAATGAAAGACGTAAAAATGGAATGAAAAGCCGTGTGTTCCTACTACCTCATAAAATGGCGTTTTGAAAGACGAAACACATTTTAAAAGTATTTTGTATTGATTTTATTTGTTTATTCGTTGGTATTTCACTTGATACACGTTGTTTAACGGCCATTTTTAAACGTTGTTGAATGTCATTTTTACACGCTGTTTAACTGAGCCATCTGTTAAAAATAACCTCTGAGTAAACAGTGAAAAAATGACTGATGAATCAATAGAAAATGCCACTGAATCAATAAGTGAAGTAAATCTGGCATTTTTTTCTGATTCATCAGTTAATATCACTGAAGCCACTGTTGAATCAGTCAGATACATTTGACTGACTGAAGCAGTGAAATTCTCATTGATTCAGATTTAGAGTGTAAATATGCAAAATTTAGGATATTATTACACCGGTGCTAGACAATGGATTACATTGCAGATGCCACCTTGTAGTTTTCCTCCATTCTTTAAAAAAAGAATGCGCAGGAAAGCCATAAAAATGATATTTTTGACTACATTCACTATTTTGTCTTTCATAGAAAAAAAGCAAAAATTGGTGAATGCAGAAAATTATTTTGTACAATTCATGGAGAAAGTTCGTATTTCCAGAACATGGATTTGCTGAGATACGCGTATACGCGCAGGCACTGCACCAGGTAGTCCTTTAAACCTCGCCCACGGAAATCGCTGTCAGATGTAATTTAGCGTGTGCTTCGAAGTAATGCAAACTACACCGCGAAAACTACGAGAAACATACAGTACAGCTGCACCCAGGGGCAGCGGATGGTGTTCATCATTAGGGGTCAAGACTAAAATAAATAACTCAAGCAAGTGTCGCAATATTGCAGAAAAATCTAACTTACTTATTGAGGCTTACTCAAAACTTAGATAATACATGCTGTAACACTTCCCTTCCTCCAGTCTCTACTCTGACCGCTGAACCAAGTCATTTAATTAAAGTATTTCTAATACAATAGACGGGGAGAACGAACATATGAGAATGGGGCGTAGCTTATGAAATCTTTAACTAATCAGGTTCATAAAAAACACACTTTATTATATATATTCATGTTAATAAAGTGTGGTTTTTATGAACCCTGATCAGTTAAAGATTTCATAAGCTACGCTCCATTCTCATATGTTCGTTATATATATATATGTGTGTGTGGTGTGTGTGTGTGTGTGTGTGTGTAGGAATGGTACAATACGTTACACGGATTATTAAATACACAATATTCAATTAACACTTCGGCACCAGCGGCTCGGTACCATTAAGTAGCAATACAAGAATAATCTCAAGTCCCTAGCCTTGCCAATTATTAATTATTATTCTTAAGGGGGAGTGACAGGGTCGTGAAGGATAACTTGAGCCCTAACCGCTAGCAATAGGTATGCTCACCAATAACACAGAATAGTCCTGAAGTTCCTCCAAGTCTCGATGTCTTGATGATCCTGTTGCCATCTCCGGCAACTAACGTAGTATTACTTCTGGTGTCGGCGGGACTCTAGGAGAGGGGGGAGGGAGCAGCGTTCCTAGTCTTATATACGCTGCACCCTCAGTAGGTCAGCGTGATGTTTTCGCAAGCAATCAAAATCCGTAGTGCGTCGTACCTTAGCAGGTACCTTCGTGTGCGGCTATCCTCTGATCGCTACACTACTCCCCCCCCCCCCCAGGACAAACAAACAGCCGTCCCGGCTGTTGGCAGTTGTGGACAAAAACATCAACAAACAAGTTGGAGCCTTCCAAGGGTTGTAGAGGCGATGCAGGCTAAGGAGCTCAGGTCAGGGTCGAATGACGGAGAATGGTGGCATTCGCGGTAATATATAAGAGCAGTATCGTATGGGCAAGCAAACTTCGAGACCTCGTCGAAAAACAACAATGTAATGTATTAAGTAAGAGGAAAATTTACTAAGGGGAAATGGCAGCAAGTGGCAAGGTAGGGAGAGTTAAAATTGTCAAACATGGAAACGTTAATAAAGTAATATACAAGAGTTTTACAAGAGTAGCTTGCCCAAAATTACCTTTAATCTATCGGACCATGTTGATCAACGCAACCACAGGAGGGAAGGAAGTATGTCCACCGCCACATTTAATGTCAAAAAAAAAATGTAACCCCTTTAAGCTAGACGATGGACAGGATAGAGGAAGTTTGAAAGTTTGGCGTGTTCTTGGTACGGGTACGCTGAACAACGTGGCAGAGTAATAATGCTAAAAAGTTGCACAAGTTGAAAGGATCAACAAAATTGCCTGCTGGCTGAATTAATAATAAGTGGAAATCGCAATGACAAAAGGAAATGTTAAAATCTTAGTGAAAAGTAAAATTTAAGGTACACAAGGGAGAATTAATGCAACCGGAAAGACTAAATGTGTGAAAGGTAGGCGGCACTCCAGAGGTTAAAAACCTCAGGCGGTTATTACCGTGATAGATAACATGGCGTAGCCACGTGTTGAAGTTTTGAAACTTAAGAATGCACGACAAGTAGTGAAAGCAATAACCTAAACAATACGCAATAATAGTTGACAATGAATATAAATAATACTGAACAGTAATAATAGAGGTAGACAATAACCTCGAATGCAACGTACGTGCGTGTTGTGAAGCATTATGATACACGTTAGTGAAGATAATAAGTGTTCAGTGATGAGGTTCTTAAAATACATACATAAATGTTGGGATAATAATTTCTAGCTGCCACAGATAATGACACAATAGTTTGAATGAACACAAATAATGGAAATTAAACCCAGAATTGATATACACATGGAATGGCATTGATGACTTTAGGTTTACGTTATATTATATCTGATAAGAAACTAAACACCGGGAGTGTTAACAGAAAAAAATTTGAAAAATATACAATTGACAATAGATAGGCGCAGACGCCATGGTAAGAAAGTTTGTGTAGGTGGTATCCCTGCGCTTTGCGCTGAAAGTTCAGACCTCTCTATGTCACCGTGTTCACACATAGTATAACACACACGTAGGAGTGTAAAGTTCGTGAGACACACGGAACATCGTGAAAGCACTATCTATCTGTACGTGGCACTGTCTTTTAGGAGAGTTCACTGCACTGAAAGTTGCCATAAGTGCCCGTCACTGTTGAGAGAGGAATATAGGGAATTCCACCAAAATGGGTAAATTGAATAATTATTTACACGTGGCAAGAAATATAACGATATTAACAAAACAAACATCATATAAGTTAGTACGAAAAAAATTTGTAAAACATTTCATGTTTAGAATAGCGAACTTAACCTATACACTAGAAACATATTTACAACGTCTTACTTGCAGCGGAAGGTTTTTTTGTTAGAAAAATTTTATTGAACATCGTACATCCAAAAGAACATAATAAAATCTCAGATATGGAAAATGGATAATAAAAGGGTGGGTACTCCTTTCAACTAGGATAAAATATCACTAAGCGACAGAACACATGACGTCCTCTATAAGGAAATGCAATATACCAAGACACATCTCTGCACACAAGGCAGGAGAGTTAAATTAAATAAATTATTACTACAGAATGCCGAGACGCATGGAAAAAATTATAATATAATAATGATAAACTCTGGCCTGTTGGCCTAAGTGAAACTACTGGAAGGTACCCATAGTATAAAAACACATAACTGTAACACTCCACTGGATGAGTAAAATTAATTAATGTATATATATATTTTTTTTTTTTTTCTGCACCAAGGGCAGATATTCGTGAACACAATAATAACAAGTAGGACTTGAACGTGTAGCAAGTAGCCATGCAAGGTTACCTGATGGCAGAGTTTTACTTGGTTCTCACTTTTTTTTTACCTGGGTTTTTTGTGTTGTTTCAACTTTCGTCTGTGTTGTGATATTTACGTTAGTGAACTACTATGAGATGTCATACGGAAAGACTAGGCCATGACTTGAAAACAGATGACATTTATAATCCTCCCACCAAGACGAACCGGGGTCATTACCGGCCTGGTCTCTCCGGATTTTTGCAAGTGGGAATCGTGCCAGACGATGCCGCTGTTCGGCAGGCTTTCTCTGAGATCTCCATCTTCCCTCGGTCTTGCATTCTGCCGCTGCTCTATTTTCAAGACGTCGTTATTAAGAGCCGCCCAAATCTCTCAGTACAACTCAACTCAACTTTCGCTCATTCTAAGATATTATAGAAGTCTGATTTTCGCGAAGAGTTCCAAGTAGGTTAGGTGTCAACATCCTACTGAACACGTGCAGTTTTCGTCTGGTTATTGACTGCATAGCTTCGTCAAACTACACTGTGATATTTGACCGGGCCAACCAGAATTACGTTACTCCGGTATTGAAAGTTTGTGATTCGTAGACATGGCATCTGAGATTCGTAGCAGTTAAAATCATTGAGTTGCGAAAGTTGATACGAATTGAAGATATTTTAAAATACAACTATATAAAGGTGTCCCTACTAATTCCCACTCTTTATGTCGCGAATTGGTTTTATGAGGAGGCTGTAAAAGCTGGGAAGTCACTTTCACGTGCGAGTATACCGGGTCAGTAATGACTTGTTTTCCCAGCACCTGAGATGATTCCATTTACGAAATTGAGGACCTAAATTCCAGAACATGCTAACTCAAAAATATATACTTTTTAGGAGAGGAAATATACTATTTATGAAATATACTATTTATATAGTAGGTATATGATTCGATTTACCGCTTTCAATTAATTATGTATATCTCCACAGATGTTGAGAAATGGTTTAATGAGGAAAACACGATTGTTATAAAATTATTCTTTTTAAAATTAAAAGAAAAAACGTTTACAAATGGAGTTAGCATGGTTTAGCAACAGATAGAAGTAAAAATACGACTTAGAAAAAATTTGCCTTCTTTATTCTGAAAAGATAGTGGCAAACATAATACACGTGTTATATATGTGTTGGCTGACAGGTAAGCGGGAAGTATTTTGCCCTCCAAATAACATGCAGATACCCCCGTACAACAAAACGAAAACTACTACAATATTCTTCGCATTACCAAATAATACGTTCAATAACTCTAAAATGAACAAGCTGTAACAGATATACATTGAAAACATACACATTATTTACAAACTATTTATTGCTGAAGGGATTATGTACAGAAACATAATTTTTGTACTCACAATATCCTTGTGAACATTAACAACGCTCTTCATCAATAAAAGCATAGTCATAATCATGCTGTTCACTGCTGTACTTACTCATGATTTTTTCCGTCGTCAAATACATTAGCACCACTCCCACCATCTTCGGATGTTTGTGAGCATTCATTAAAAATTCTATTTTCCTTAGGTATGTACTTCTAGAGTTTCTTGATACCATTCTGTTTGGCAGACTTAATAGGTAGAGTTGCAACCTTCATGCCGTTTTGTGGAAGTAATATTCTGTCATTGTTTGGTTCCTCGATCATAAAGGAGATATAGAACAACCCACTGATTGTAGACGACACCCTGACTTCGTTGATATGAAATTTACTGTACTTTGTGATTTTGTATTTTGAAATGCAGAACTTTTCGTTTTTGTTGTTACAAGATAACCGAAAATACCTGCTCAGTCCAGTCTTAATATCATTGACCATATTCCTAGGTTATGTATCCATAACTGCCGGACATAAAATATTTCATGTACTGCTAAATATGTCATAGGAATATTTTGTTGAAAATCAAATGCTATTGCTGCTTTTGTGGGATCTGTCTTAACTGCTTCTGGACAAACACTATTTTTTTGTAAACCACTTAGACTTGAGTTGGTGCACCTCTTGTTGTAATTTGAGGCTTTTCCTCTTTTATTAATTTTTTATCATGTTATTTTAACTTCACGTTCTGCACACATTGCACAAACATCGCCTCTTGGTCTAGCAAAACCATCATTAGAATTTTCCTTGAAGTAGTTATAATAAAACTTGTAATTTATTGCTACGTAAAGTTTTTCGATACTTTTTCTTCTCTTGTGCAAGCAAATAATTTTCAGGGTAATTTATTTGCCAAAAAAAGCCTATACATTTTCATGATACTAAGTTCAGAACTATGAAATCTTTTTGAACATTTCTTTCGACCATAATGTAAGACCTTGTATGGAAACGAACATTATGTAAGAATCAATATTTTTTACAAAGTCTTCATTAACAGTATTAGGTCTAGTTCAGGGTTTACCTCTATTTTCTGTTGGTGAAATAATGTTAAGGGAGAACTCCGCTAGTCTCTTGACTATAAACAACCCAATTCCATGAAAAGCAGCAAAAGATTTCCGAATAATTACAACTTCAGTCTTCTTCAATGGATATTTCAGTCGTTATTTGTAACAAGAGCATTGAACTTACAGTTTTTGAATCTTTTGAGTGATGTCATTGCACTGGAGTAGGTCGAATAAGAGTCGCTAATTATGTATCCTGGATTTCTTTGCTTACTATTTCATTGAAGGTTTCCAATATAACCTCCCTGATATCATTTCCCACAATCTGGAAACATTTTTTAATGCATCTACAACATACACTAATTAACACAGTTTACATATATCTCACTGTTATCGTTTATTTAATATTAGTCACTATTTTCTAGTACACTGTAAACTAATTTACACTCACCTGCAGTCCTCACTGGTTTTTATAGCTTTCACGCCGTTTCCGGAATGACCTATATGCTCCAATACTTTTATTTTTTATGCACTTTGACGTAATTTTTCCATGAAGTATCATTTCTCTTTGTTTTTTCGTGGTCATAGTATTTAGATCCATCCGTACTTGACGAAATGTTTGCTTTTGTTGGTGGTCTATCTGCTGTTTAACTAGGAAACTGTACCAACCTCCAGAAACAACACATGAACATTAATGCCGAGTCCCATCCACCATCTTGGATTTATAGAATTTTTGCCATACTCTGGAAACACAGTTTCGTATCATGTTTACTGGAACGACAGAACATAGAGTATTGCCTAGTGCATTGCCTCAGGTGAGTTATTCTTTATTACTGTTTAAATCGTCGTCTTTGTAATCTTTCGCAAGAAATAATCCCGCGTTTCGCCTCGACAGTTACCAGCTAAATATTAATAAATGTAGAGAATCTGTGGCAGTTCGATAAAGTTTGGGAAGCTGTTATTTAGGATATGTCGTGCAGGCAATTTCAATACACCTTCTGAAATGGAATATTTGGGTAATAAACAATACATCCAATATGGCGGGTGGGAATCCGCCTTAATACATATGTAAACGTGGTTAACGCATGTGCTATCACCTATTTCTAGGACTGTAATACCTGCAGGTGCTGCTTTCTGTATGTGACAACGGACTAACTACCATGTTAACTCCATCTATGCGCTGACAACAAAACCATGCTTACTCCACGGATATAGTATGATCTGGAATTCAGATGCATTTTCAACTGCAAGATTTATACATTTAAAAGTGGAGTTGGTATGTTTCTGTGGTGTAACACTGTGCACATTAGACTGAATAGGACGTTTTTACTCTTATCGCAACTTCGGCGTTTTTTGAGTTGGCATGTTTCGGAATTCCGGTCCTCAATTGGAGAGACCATCCTGTGCATTACTGAACTTTCATTCTTTATTATGATATATGTTGTCAACTACATGTAAACATTTGGAACACATAAATTTATTTAATTGCTTTCGGCCAAAGAAATTGCTTTCTTAGCTGATGTTAGCCTATTCGAGCGCAGTTCCCTAACTCAGTTAGAGGATTGCATGCCCGAAGCACAAAAAAGTAAAAATTATAACCTTCATTCCTTAATTTTTTAAACTGCTTTGTAAAAAGCGGTCTTCTATTATTACGATTAACCAAGGTGGAATTCAAATACTTTCAGTACTGTTTTACCATGAAAAATATTTTTACAGTATGAAAAATGAAGTAATTAGTAAGACATCTCAAGGGCAGCTCGCCCCTCTCTAACTTGTGAGCCGAATGTCTCGAGAATCTCGCGGAATGGGGGCAGGGGAGGACTAATGTTTCGCTTTCTATGCAAAGTCAAATTTTGAATCACAATACAGGACACACTGCTCATTTAGCATGACGGAGAAGTTAAACAGTTTTCTTTAGCGCCTTATTAGCTGAGATATGTGAAAATATGGGCATAATTTGGATTTAATGCTGTTATTTTTTTTTCTTATATTCGCCTGATTCATATCTAAAGTTGATTTACTAATACTGTGAAAAATGTAATTTTACGGCGTGAAAAAGTGTTCTCAATAAATACATTTTCACACAAATGCCACAAGGTACGCCACTAAAAAAGTTGTTTTTAATATTACCTACTGAGTGTCCCGTGTATTCGGATGTAGTGTATTTGGCTAAATACAGCGAGTCGATATCCTCAGCCAAACTACTTTTTCTGTAAATGATTAATTCTTTATTTTTACTCATTTCGTCTAGTTAGAAGCGGTTTACAACTAAAACTAGCTTAAACTTATTTATGAAATGGCACACTTCCACAGTTGGCATAGACCTTTAACTTCGAACTTGTTTCCAAGATAATATTTAACAATTTCTACCAAGAATATCCGCGAGTGTACAATGTTTTGTAAGCAAAGTAATGTTAGCACCATTCTAATTATCAAGTAACCATGGACTTTTCTTCAATACCTGTATAAAATAACATCTTCCAGCATTTTACAGTAAAGCTCTATTTTTCGACTACCATATGCTTTAAGTATATCACGTATTTTAAATACCCAGTCCGCTTATAATAAACTTAACAATTTTCTCAGTTGCGGATTACGTATATTTGAACTGATATCTTCTTCGCAATTTTTAACATGAATTATTAAAAGTCAAAAATAAAATAAGAAGTGTTTTTGAGTCTTTGACATATGGTTCAAAATCATGACATTTCAAACACTTAGATAATCGGTAGCGAAAATAATGAATACTCTAGTATGAAAACACCACGAATATGAAAATGTAAGCGAAGTTTTAATACACAGAACTCATACGAAACAAACCACAATCTCAACTCCGTGTGTGTTTATGTGTGTGCGTGTGTATGAAAATATTGCATAAAAGTTAATTTGGTTACAAGCCACATGGCGGATATCCGAGCTCATGGAGGTATTGATAGAAATAGAAAACTAAATTTAATATCGTAATTTAATTAGGAATACCGTGATATATAAGCACGCACACTTATTTATATAATTATACAATTTATACTTTTTCCCAAGTGCCATATTCAGAGATAATCTCAATTATAATCGGGGCCACGGTGGCTGAACGATTAGCACGCTCGCCTCCCACCAAGGCGAACCGGGTTCAATCCCCGGCCGGATCACCGGATTCTCGTAAGCGGGAATCGTGCTGGACGATGCCGTTGGTCAGCGGGTTTTCTCGGGGATCTCCCGTTTCCCCCGCCTCTTCATTTCAGTGCCGCTCCATATTCACTTCATTCGTCCTCATCGGCTCTCAAGACTTCGCTGTTAAGAGACGCCCAAATCTCTTCACTTTACTTCACTTTAATTCTAATCAAAGTTCTGGTTTTTATATTAGCAACAATCACTTAAAATGTACCCCTTATTTACATATAATCAATCAAACTGCATGTTGCTATCATTCCAAATGCCTGTCAAACACTCATCCAGTCCCACAGTCCCGCCGACTAGTCTCGCTCTCCACTGTACAGTTGCTCGCAGACACCGTTGCCACTTCGCTGGTACCACACAACTGCCGCTTAAGCCAGTACAAGTCTCCAGACATCCTACTCGTAGGCCCGTCGCGGCTTATATAGATCAGCTGGCCCGATGGAGACGGTTCGTCGCAACCAGAGTTGTGCTTAAGGAGGCGAGGGCGCTGGGCAGAACATTCTGCAACGATAACCCAAGTACTTCAATCCCCCAACGACAGGAGGCGGCACAAGTCCCAATAGGCTTATTGCGGTAGCAGCATGCGTTAGTAATCCATGGAGACTTGTCTGTAGCCCTGCCTTGCTTTTCTCCAGTTATAGGCTATTCACAGTAAAGTGAGCACTTTTGAGGACCTAGTTACATTTTTCCTATCAACCCTTTTTAACCTTCGCCACTTTTTAAAATAAATATTGCCACTTAAATAATAAACACACTGTCAATATTTAATCGGACTCGAACGTTAACGTCTAAGGCCACAATAAGATATATTTATTGACTAATATTCTAAATGAGAGGGCTTAAAAAAGTGCTCACTTTACCGTGAATAGCCTATAGGTGTGATATCAGAGCACGCCCAAGGAGGGAAAACAAGGCCACGAAGACAAAGGTGCCGCTTGTAGCGATGTCAATTCAGCCCGTCAAATTGTAGCTGCATGGGTTAAAGCAGTGAATAATAATTTGGGATTCAGCTTGAGTGACAATGGTGCAAGAACATCGTATTATTAAACCACTTTAAAACATAGTTGACCAATAATAAGACGGGGCTTTACCCCGAAAACATTTTTGTAGTAGAATATACATTTCAGGCAGCACTATGATGCCTTAAGGAACTACGTCTAACACACGTAAAATATACAGCTGTTATAACTGGAGTCGTAAATGTGGCACTAGGAAAATTGAAGAACAAGCTCATGACCTGAGCACATGTTGGTATGTGATGGACGTAGGCTGGTGACCCAGTAATATCGTAATAATTTTCGTGGCACATCAAAAACCGTCGGAAACTCCGACGTAATGCTGCCAGTAGTTGCCAAAGGACTGGCATTCTTACAGAATGACAGACTTCTGCGATACATTGCAGAATATTTTTTTCCTATATTCCTGAATCCCCTTGCAGTAGAAGTCTGTCATTACCGTTACTCTGTCCACCCAAACTTCAGTGTAAATTTCATTGAACGAGGCGCATGTGGAACACGCGAGATGCGGAGTGCGACCAAATAGACCCGACGTCAATCATCGCTACTTTGTACCAGTGTATTAATTTTAATTCGAGATTCTTAATCGAAAGAACCTGCAGTGATCATTAGCATCTCTTTATTAAATAGTTTAATTACCTTATTTCTGTTTGACATATTTTGATGATTGCTTAATACTTAGTCTAGCACTGTGCCATACAAATTTACATTCCAGTCATTGATCGTATTTTTTTATTTCTATGCTCTATTTATGTTATCTTTACTATCATCACTTAATCGGCGTGGTGCATAGTTTCCATTTCTATGCGCTTCTTTCCTAGCCTGTAAATACAATATCTCATCGTCTTCCCTACGCACTTTCCCCTATTCTCCAAACTTTCGCTACGGCCTGCCTTTCACATAAATCTCAAAATAAGTTAATCCATATTTTCAATCCAATTTAGCTTTTCTCCTTCGTCCTTGCACGTCTCTGGCTGAGACTAGTGTCCGTGGTTCACGTCCCGACGAGTCCACTGCTCATTTTTTATCAGGACCATCACAAAAATAAAAAGCCTTTCTCTGCACTGTGGCAGAGTTCCCAGTTATTTCAAAATAGAGTAACAGTATTCGCAATGTGGAGTTGCAAGCTGTGAAGTGAGTCGAAATGTTAAGTGAACCGAATAAAATGCTGTCCAGTAGGTTCGTGTAGGAATGTAATGGCTGCTCAGATGCTTCTAGAAGTAGCATATCTGGTTCCTTGAATTATAGAGTTACGCTTATTGGCATCGAACTCTCTTCTGAAGTAAAGTTCGCTAACCTAACCAAGACCGCGATGGTCGTGATGCTGGCGCTCCTATATCTCCAGTCAGAGCGATCCGGTTCCGATTCCTTTCTGGGTAAATTCCGATTTTCGCACGTCGAAAACGTGGCGGACATTGCTGCTGTCCAGTGAACTTTTTCATAGTGCTCCCGTTTCACCGCCACACATTCCGTCACGAGTCCATCTCACTACATTGCCATACGTGGTAATATTCGTGGTTAATAACCCTCCAAATTTCTCTATTCAAATGTTGTTCTATTGGTAAATGAGAGTTTCAGATAACACGGTAGTCATTCGAGTACATTCATGATTTTTTTAAAGCAGTGATACCAGTAAATAATGAATTTAATGGAAAATATTCGGGTCACCACAAACAAAGCTTACAATGAGTTCCAATAAATGAGTAATGAAAACTATTTCTGTGTTTCCAGCAGTTCACGATTTTCGCCTAAAGAAAAGGGGTGGGGTGAGAAGCCTTTTCCGTGAGTGTGATTACAATGTAAAGTTATACCAAATATTTGAATATTTGAAATCGCACAAATTTTTTGTAGTTCGAAATAACTCTTCAACTAAACGAATTTTCGAACAATTCAATTAAAATTTACTTTATTTGACAGATTGCCCATATGGTTGCATAACTAATTAAAGTAATTTCTGAAATTAAATAATATTAGAATTTTTATCACAACCGCATATTATAAAGGTAATGTTACCTGCGTGGAGGCTGCAAGCCAAGTAATCCAGCACCTATCATCTGGCGTGGAGGGAAGCTGACATGGTGACTAGCAGTATTTATATGATCATGATAAGTGGCGTTGTAATTAGGGTAGGAGGACTAAGAATCAAGTGGCCTTTTTCGTACTTAAACAGCGAGAGGAATGGCTAATCTGCGCAGATTGTTCCTTCCCTCCTACCCCACAACACACCCAGCAGTTACTCCGATTAAACGCCGGCTTGGACGAGCGTCTCACTTACAGTCAAGAAAGGGACGAATAATACAGTCACCTTTCGCCATTTTTCGTCTCTTTAGCGATCCTAAGTGATGTTGTTGGTGTTCTGCGCTACAAATATAGAACCCCAACCCCCAAAGGGATTTTTTGCGTTAATTTTTTTCTGTACTATTCGATTCAAGTCTGTAAAGGTTACGTCACAAATTTACTGGAATATTGTTTAAAGCAAGCACCGATGAGAAGAAATGCTAGTGACTATTAGGCCTCAAGATACTTACCACGAAAGCATACAAATAATCTTTATCTGCGGGATATTATAAATATACGTTATCGATAACTGATATGTAGTTACGGTCATCAGTTTTTAAAGACACAATTAAAGGAAAATATATCTGGTTGAAGACACTTGCATACATTGTGTAAATGGGTGCTGAATGCTGGAAATAGATGGTTTGAGTTACTGAATAAAGGGACTGCAAACGGAATACTTGTGAAAGACCAATGAAATATGTAGTCGCAGGTATTTATGGAATGCCTTTGTCGTACTGAAGCCTTTTTGTGATCAGAAAGACCTACAATATGTTCCCGATAAATCATGCGTGGGGTCAGCTTGGCCATCAACCTCGACTCGGTGTCGATCTGCAGGACATCGAGTGCCAGTTGCGACACACGTGGCTCGACTTGCCTCAGGAGAAGATGAAACAGCTGTACGACTCACGAACGGAACCAGCGCATGTATCCAGGTCCGGAGGAGGTTTGTTCCATTTTTCTATCAAGTTCTTTTTTAGCAAACGTATTTTTCCTGTAACTTAGCAATGCGCGAACAAGAAAATGCAGATGTTTCACTTGCTGAGCAAGACCCTGCTGACATGGAACCAAGAGTAAACCCGCACTGCCATTTGTGTTGTCTGTGTGATATGATTTTGTAATTGTTTTAATACAGTCACATGACTTTCCACACGTGTAGTTTCAAGTCATTTCCACAGCTCCTTCTAGGTTCTTAATTTTTTGTCCATATGTGTTTAGATGTTCCAGTGTAGGGATGCCAAACATCCTGCAAACTGCGGGATCAGCCAGTTCTTGGATAATACGTTCCGTTGTTCCGAGGAAACTCTTTGGATCAGCTTTTTGTCCCGTATCTTAGAGTTCAAGACTGAATACTAAAATCGATGAGTTACCTTTTCTGTTACATTACAAACGTCGCTCTCCGTCATTATAGGGAATTGCAGATACGTTGTTATTTTTTCAAGGCGAGTGATGGCAACTCTGCAGCAATGTTAAGTTTATAAGAACTGCCCCCATGTGCGCTCCGCTTGGCTCACGCCATTTTAGTAGCTTGTTCCGGGAGATACAGGTTGGTGCTTGCAGCATATTAATTACTGCAAGTATGCTGTTAAAATGTACGCTTTTTTAATTCTCCTACGGTCTTGTTGAACGTTGAACATTAGAAAATGTCGATAAGGGGGTGCGATTTAACAAAGGCTATAAAAAACTGCATTGCTGTTTATAAAATAATGAACTAATTTAAACGAGAAGACAGATAAAGTGGCGTGTGTACGGTTTGTAGTGTGATGTGCAATGGTGGAATCATTTTGCAACAAAAGACTGCATAAGTGACGGATGCGCATACTAAATTTGACCCTCAGTCATAAGTGTTTCGCATTTGCCCTCAATTTATCCAATGAGGTCAAGTACTTTGAAGTTATATCCTCGATAATATACTTTAATATATAGGATGATGTCGAGATGATAAGTCAAACTGTTAGGGATGTTGGAGAAGGGCAAAAGAAGCGAAGTGAGATGGGGAATGGTGGGCCAGAAATGCCTTCGTCAGAAGTTATAGGCGAAAAACGTGGCGAAGCATAATTGCATATTCTCTAGATATCCGGGTTGAAGAAATAAGGGGCGCTTTAACTACCTTGCGTATTGCCGTGCGTGTTTCACTAGTGAACAGTGAAGACTGGAGTGGAGCACGTGGTTCAGAAACTTGCCGATATCGTGCTAGTGTTCGGGCAAGAAAATGGAAACAGCAGGAAAGCCAAGAGCTTGTATCGGGCCACGTATCCACAGAGGATACATCCAGCGTGTTCAAAATTTTCCACAGTTTTCTCGCTCTTAAGGGAAACGGGGTAATTAAGACCATAGTTCCACGACCGAGGAGGAAGACACACTGCAAGGACACCTCACTTTGAAGAAGCAGAGCTTGATCGCGTGGCAGTAGAACCGACATTGAGCACCCGGGCAATAGCATGTGAAATGGGTGTGGCCCACAGCACTGTGTGGAATGTACTGCACGAACAGTTGCTGCACCCTTACCATCCGCAGAAATTCCATGCCTTCAGCCCTGGTCACTTTGCTCCACGCATAGTTTTTTTTTTTTTTAATAGATAGTGCAGTGTTGTATTTTAGACCATCTGTTTCATACTACTGTTCTATTCTCCGATGACGCCTGTTTCACTCGAGACGGGAATACCGAACACTCGAAATAGGCCCGTTTGAGCAGATTAAAATCCCCATGTAAATGTTGTGAAGGCCCATCAACAGCGATTTGCAGTGAACATGTGGACAGGCATAATCCACGACCACCTAATAGGGCCACATCTTCTTCCGCGCCAGTGTACAGGCTCTTTCTGCGGGACTTACGCCCCGAACTGTTGGAGGATATCCGACTTGCTGTCTGTCAAAACATTTGAGTGCAACATGATAAGGCCCCAGCCCACTTTACGCTTCTTTTGTCCTTCCCTAACATCTCTCAAAGTTTGACTTATCATCACGGAAACATCCTGCATATTTACATATAGAGAATGTGCTTAGTGTAGTAAGGATGGCTGATGTGTAAACCTAACATAAGTGAGTCAATGTCTGTACACAACAAATATGGATTGGGAAACAACTCTAAACTATATTTTTGGTAAGGGAACACAAAACAAGAAAAGAAGGGGTGGATAATTCCTATTGGGATCGGAAGTGAACTCATTTTCGCAATTCACTAATTTTTTCACAACTTAGTAATCCTTGATTCGTCACTAGGGTTGATTTATGACAAAAATAAATTTAATAGTCATTAAAATAACCCTGGGAGTGTTCAAAAGAAATGTTTGACGAAGGGAAAATTATGTCTTCTGAGAGTAAAAAAATTTTTCTAAGGGTCAGATAATTTTGTTTCTGGTATTTATTCAGTGAAGTTGCACAGTAGATTTAGCTATATTCCACTAGGCAGACAGATTTGCATTACCTTGTTTCGTGAAGGAAAATAGATTTATATTGACTATTTTCTCTGCCAGAAGCAAGGGCTCACATACATAGCTGTAATGGTAGGAGGTTGGTACAGACACGCCCCCAAGGTACAGGACACGCCGTCATCTTCCCTCCCCCCCCCAATCCGCTTGAAAAATGCACTAGGAGAAGAGGGGACGCGATAAAATGATGATGGAAACGAAATGGTTGCACACCTAAAAAAACTCCACACTGCCGGAGTATACCGAAAATCTCCCACTTCGCATTGGGGCTTTAGTTTCAATTGGACATGTCAGATACGTTCTTTGAATAATTCTTTCTATGAAGGTAAGTAAACCAACTAAAAATAGTTCTGGCCATACACTATTAGAAGGATTTCTACCCAGAAGAGGTGATAGCAAATTGGCACCGGGAAAAAATAAGTTAACATAACATGTTGCCAACATATATCTAAATAACATACTAAGAACTCTGCAAAATAAAATATCACTGAACAAGACTACACAACAGCGTAATCAAACGGACGATGAACGAGTAAAGTACACGAAGCTACATGGAAACAGCTATTGAAGCAATGAAGACAATTTACATATTTACACATAATCTTGGATTGCTTTCGTTGTGTGAACTTTTATGCCACATTTTGACTCTTGACAGACCAAGCTCTGAGCCGAGTTATTTTGGTAGACGCTTATCAGCACAGTGTTGAACTTTGGTGAGGATAACGTGATGTGAAGATGGAGTGACGATGCAATGCGACGGCGGGGAAATTGGTGGTGTTCCGAGAAAATCCCCGACCAAAGGAAACATCCACCACATCCTACAGTAGAACAAAGTGGTGAGTCGGTTGCAATGGGACGGGGAAGTGCACCCGGCACCTGCGATCGCCATGTTATGACGCCACCTGTCTCCCACCTTGGATTTTAGGTGACCTTGACCTGCACCCTTGAACCTCGCCCTTTTCATTCACCGTGAGATGACCTTAAAGTGAAAAAATTTAAGAAAACCTAAAAAAATTCGTTTAAAAATGTTAAAATCTGGGGAAAATTACATTATTGAAACCAACTGCCATATTGGAATTCTATGATGTTGATTTTGAGACGGGGTAAACTTGACCTTGACCCCAGGAAACCTTGAAGTAAAAAATATACAAAAATCCTGAAAAATCATAAAAAATATATAATAGAAATGACGTTATATACCCAAGTCACTATCTAAGATATCCGTTACCTTGACATCGACCTGCGATAACCTTAAAGTAAAAAAATTGAGAAAAATAAGACAATTGAAATAGATAGTAATAATTAAGGAAGAAATAATGTTATCGACCCAATGGCAATGACAGGTTTTCATGTCCCTGACGACCGTGAGATGTTCTCAAACCCGAAATTGAGAAATGTCACAAAAATTAAAAATTAAATGTTTCAAAATAGGGACAAAATTGTATTAATGATTCCGCCAACCATGAGGATTTTCGTGACCTTGATCCTAGATAACCGCAAAACATGAAGAAATCTGAAAAAATTCAAAATTTTTTGGAAAAAATTACACAATTAACCCCAACTGCATCCTTGAATATCTATGACCTTGATTTGAAATCGGGTGAACTAGAACCCAACATATCGTAAACATCGGGGAAAATTCGGGAAATTTTATAAAAATTTTTTTTACAAAATGTGACAAAAAAAATAGAAAAAATTCGGGAACTTGTTAAAAAATTGCATAACTCATACCTTAAATACTTGGATGAAGAAGGCTGAATGTTCGATTCCTATTAATATATGGAAGCACACTTCTTCCCGGCACGACGATCAGCAGATGACAGACCACAGGCCTCCACACCACAATTTAACTTCATTGGTTATTAAACGGTCTGCTACCTACCCAGCTACCCCACTCATCGAATCACTAGCTTTACATTACACCTGACTCCAACCTTCTTAACCTTCTCACCCACCATTTACCCACTTCAGCTAGACTTCCTCTACCACTTGACTGCGCTAGTGATTTAGCTATGACGTCACATTCCACGCTCGTGCTTGCTTGTTGGTTACATGATATTTCGTTCTCTGCAGATAATTAATGTAGCCGAAGGTGCACTATGTAACAGTTTTTCATCTGATGCGAGAAGGGACAGATCACTCTTTCGCCCCTAACATTACCAACATTCAGTCTGGTAAATATTTTATATTCAATTTCTCACACATATATTTCCCCACAAAAGTAAAAAAATATACTCAAATTTCGAGTACCTGTTCGGACCAGCTAGCAATTAGAGTGTAGATATAAAGATGACGCGTTCGTTTAATGGTGTGCCTGTACCAGCATCCCGACATCGTTTTTGGTGTTACCGTCGTTGACTCCAGCTGGACTGCCTACATTGCCAGCAATACCTTTTGCAAACCATCAAGGTTAGGTCCTTGAAACTTCTATACTACGAAACCAACTCGGGTGATAGGCAGTCTTATCTTCCGTGCTCTCCTCTGCCGTTAATCCACTATTCCATCAATATTTTCGATCAATCTCTCGTTTAAGTCTCCCAACTTTCGATCAATATAATCAAGCACTCTTTCAATAGTTCGATCAATCTTTCAGTTTCTCAATCTTTCAACCTATCATCTCAAAAAAAGTATCATAAAACCCTTCCTCATAAACATTCTTCAAAAAACATCCCTCAAAAATATTCTTCAAAAAACATTGCTCAAAAATATTCTAGCAAACATTTATTTTAAAATAAATAACATTACAAAATACATCCTTAATAAACATTCCTCAAAACAACCCTCAAAATCACTCTTAAAAAACATTCCCAAAAATACATACCCCAGAAAACATCCATCAAAAATATTCCTCAAAAAACATTCCCCGAATACATTCTTTAAAAAACATTCTTCAAATAACATTCCTTAAAAAACATTTCTCAAAATCCCATTTTTTTTTTAAATATACTCCAAAATAATTTTTTCAGAAACTTTCCCCCAAAAATGTTCCACAAGAACTTCCTCAAAAACATTCAGTCCTGAAAAACATACTTTTTCTCAGCATATTTTCTCAGCTCTTTCGTTCGAAAAAATAGATTCAACCGATGTTAAATGACCCGGAATGGACATAGCATTAATATTGAACCAATGTCCTCCTCGGCATTGTTCCGCACAAATTTACCTGAAAGAGACTTTTTGCAATAGATGGTAATAAACAATGTTTTATAAGTATTTAGGAAATCGGTAGGAATGTACAATTTTTAAGCACACTTTGTTATGTGTAATAATTTTATTGACCTACTTTTTTAAAAGCTTCGTATTTGATTTTCAAAGCTTGCGATCATGAACGTATCAATCGGTATATCTTATATAATCCTTGTCTTAAGTTCCCCCGACGACTGAAGATACTCATCAATAGGCGAGAAAACACCACTTGTTTTTAATGGACACATTTGTGTGTATGAATAAGTTCATTGTGGCCTTCGAGAAATATGCAGTCGGGGCTCTTGTGTCTTCTGCCTTCATACAATACCTTTTTTCACCAAAACTGGGTGGGGAGGTGTGTGAAGGAACGAGAAAATCGCTTTGTCTTTCCCACAAATGCATCTTATTACGTCTCGATCGCCTTATTTTCAGCAGAGCGTTACCTGCTTAACTACCAACACTGATTTCACTATCGTCTTTATCGCCCTTCTTTTTCAGCACAGTTATTCCCTGCTTTTTTCGCAGCACGGGACATCAGCAAGTATCCTTTGCTTTGTAGGAGGAATCTCATTGCAACAATAGTCTCTATAACTACTGGTGCTACATTTTTTTTATAAGTTCCCCCATTTCTAATTAATAGAGTATATTTCGCACGAAAAAAGGATGTATGGCACTCTGATCGTCGTTTGGTACTCTGTACTCCCTTGTATCAAATGAGATTTTTCCGTATAACCATTATCGCAGTCATCTGAGAAATGAAAAGATTAATGTATGAAATATGCAGTACAATTAAATATGTATATGTTTCAGCTATTATACAGTCCCTTGCTTTCTGAAAGAACCAAAAACTAGAGGTATTACAATCCCTCATAAGGTTATCTTTAGGTTTAAAAAAATGATGTGAACATGTGCGCAAGGAGGACTGTGTTTTCCCGTCTGAAGTATTTATCTTTCACGGACATTCAAAGTCAGTGAGTGCTTTTTGACGAAATAAGAGTTTTAAAAACATTTTGAGCAATGTACGTTTACGGGTGTTAATATTTTTGAGGAATACATGTGTTTTGAGGGAATGTGATTTAAGAAAGTGTTTTTAGGAATTAATTTTTAGAATGTTTTTGAGAATTGTATTTCGAAGGTTTTTGAGGAATATTTTTTGAGGAATTTTTTTTGAGGAATCCTTTTTTGGAAAGTTTTTGAAGAATAATTTTCAAAAATTTTTACGGAGCATATTTAAGAAATGTTTTTAAAGAAAAGTTTTCAGTTAATTTTTTTCAAGGAATGGTTTGAGGAATGTTTTTGTGAGTGTTTCTTGGAATATTTTTGAGATTTTTTTTGGAAGGTTTTTGGGAACGTTTCTTGTGCATTGTTTCTAAATGTTATTTTTGAGGGATGTTTTTTTGAAAAGTTTCTGAGGCCGTTATTTAAAAAAAAGTTTAAAATTTTTATTTGAAATAATGTTTTTGAGGAATTTTTTTGAGGGGAAAGATATTTAGGGGAAATTTTTTTTAAGGGAATTTTAAAAATTTTTTGATGAATGTTTTTGAGGAAAGGTCCTGACAGATTTTTTAAGGGTTTCAAATGCTGGAATGTATTTTGAGGAATGTTTTTGAAGAATGTTTTTGAGGGAATATTTTTGGGAATATTTTATTAGGAACTTTTGAGGAATTTTTTGATAACATTTTTATAAAGAATTTTTTCAGGAATTTTTTTGAGGAATGCTTTTGAGTATGTCATTTTTAGTCTGTATTTGAGGAATGTTTTTTTTCGTAAGTTTTTGATGAATGTTTCTTGAGAAATTTATATGGATTTTTTTTAGTAAGTTTTGAGGGGTATTTATGGTGATATTTTTTAAGGAATGGTTTTCAGGAATTTTTTCAGTTGTTGGATTATAGTTGAGAGATTGATAAAAAATTGATGGAATGGTAGGTTAAAGGCGGATGAGAGTACAGAAGATAAGACTACCTTATCACCTGAATCGGTTTCGTAGATTCCAAGTTTCAATGACCTAACCCTGACGGTTTGTGGAATGTACCGCTGCCAATGTAGGCCGTGCAGCTGGAGTTAACGACGGTAACGCCAAAGACGATGTCGGGATGCTGATCGCAGGCACACCATTAAACGAACGCGTCATATTTATATCTACACTCCAATCGCTCGCTGGTCCGAGCAGGCAATCGAAATTTGGGCATATTTTTACTTTTGTGGGGAAATATACGTGTAAATGGGAGCACACTTGGTAGTAAATACCTTGCAACATTTGAGTGAGAAGTTGAATATAAAACCACCTACCAGACTGAATGCTAGAAATGACAGGGTCGAGAAAGCGATATGGAACCTTTCAGACGAAAACTGTGACATGGCGCCCTTCGGCTACATTAAGTGTATGCAGAGAACGAGATGTCACGTGAACAACAAGGAATCATTAGCTAGTAATGAGACGTAATAGCTAAATCACTAGTGCAGTCTAGTTGTTGTGGTGAGGGTCGAGCTGTAGTGATAAATGGTGGGTGGGAAGTTGAGAAGGTTGGGTGTCCAGTGTGATGTAAAGTTAATGGATCAGGCATCTGCTTGCCACCTTGCTGGGAATATCATTGCTCTGCCATATTTACAGCAATCGAACACTGGACATTATACATGTAGGTTTTTTCAGAATGATTTTTGTAATAAAAATAAATATTTTTTTTTAGAATATTACAATTTTAATTTTAATTTTTTGAACCTTTTCCCCATTTTTTCTTATAATTGTGGGTTTTCTGAGTTGAGTTTGCCTGCGGTCAAGGTCAAGTTCATAGATATCCTAGATGGAAGTTGAGATCAGTAGGCATAATGCAATTTTCCCAATTTTTTGAGATTTTTAAAATTGTTCGAGTTTACGGTTAACTAGGGTCAAAGTCAAGGTCATCCAGCATGGTGGTCGGATTCATTAATGCAACGTTTCCATTTTTTTTTAATTTTTGGGCTTTTTCTTAAGTTTTTTTAAGGCCACCGAAAGTCAAGGTCAGGGCAATGAAAATCCGACATGGCTATTGATACCGTGATTTTTACAGTAAATTTTTGGTAAGTTTTCTCAGTTTTTTTGTCTTTAAGGTAATCGCAGATCAACGTCTATGTCACGGATATCTACGAAGGTGGCCGGGGTATGTAATATATTTACGTTTCTTTTGTATTTTTGATTTTTCATATTAAGTTTGCCTTGGGTCAATGTCAAGGTCACATGTAATTAAGGCCAATGTCATGAATGCTGAATGACGTCACACAGTAAATCGTAAATACGCATATCAGCAATAAAAATAATAAAACTACACACTTAAACTCAGTTTAATATTTTGCGAAAGACCTATTATATTTTAACCATTATTCTAAAAAAAAACTATTTTTTCTCTGCTTTAATTGATATTGACTGTGGTATAAATATGAGAATTTATAGACAAAACAGGAGTGAAAATTTAACTTAGCCATATATGATGTACGTTAACGTTAACGGGCGCATAAAATGCTTGTGTTGTATGATTATTTGGGAAACAACTATATGTTATATATATGTATATATATATATATATATATATGGAGTGCTTTTAGAAACGTTGGACTCAAATAATGCAAATACATCTAGAATATGACATAATTTAATGCAAGTTTAGTTGCCGCAGGAACTCTTCAAACATCGCCGGAAGTTTATCTGTTGTACAAAATAAACTATCTCTTCTAGAAAGAGGGTGTGCTCTTTAGTAGCAACGATAGTTTTAGTGGCAAACCAAATCGTAGACAAAATCAAAGCAGTCAATATTTAAAAAAATATACACTTGCAAATTTTAAACCATACCATACTTAAGGGAATATAGGATACAGTGCACATGCCAGCTCCACAGTTAGAAATTCCTATATTCTACTTCCCTTATATATTTGTCACAACCATATGGCTTTATTAAACACTTTATTTATCACGATTGTTTATATAGAAAATTCATGGTAAAATGAAGACCCTTCCAGCAAGCATAGTAATAAAAAACTATATTTTACTATGGCCATAGCAATATTTATATCGATAATTGCCGAGGGGACACAGATAAGTCGAAAGGAACTTTTCGGCGCGACCTCGAAAAGTGGTATGGCTTGAAAGTACACTACACTTACTCTGACCAGTTTTAATGTGATTAAAAATATATTGAATAGAGCTAAATTTTTAATTTTGTAAACGCACTGATACGTTGAAAAACTAATCAGAGTCACAGCCCTTCCAATGTTGTACTGGATGTATTCGTAATGCTAAAAATATCCACTTTTTACGTGACTGCACACGATAACACACCGCGTCATTGACGACGGTCAGACACGTTAAAATACTCGAGGAATAGCACGTATCTGCTGTTGCACTCGCCAGATAAAGCACTGCTATGTCCGGAACTGGAGTTGCGTAAACAGTGGCCTCGAGATGTCCCCACATTGAGATCCGGGGAGCGTGCAGCCCAGGCGATTGGTCCTCTGTGGCCTATACACACTGCGAAATTATTCGAGAATTTTCTATGTGAATGTATACGTAGAGCGCGAACGCGCGAATGATGAAGTTATTTCCTGTACGTACATGCTAGCGTTCCCACACCTACTCAGAAAACTGCCAAACACATAGGAAATTTTCCAACTTTGTATAGTAGCGACGCTAAACATTCCATGTTTGTAGCCTGATGTGTGGTATTATTTCCGTACGATATATGGGTTAAAAACTTCCAATTCAGTTTAGGAAGTTTACCAGAATTTTTTTTTAGATTATACATCTGTGCGAGACAGGTCATAACACAACATCGAAGCTGATTACACTGACAGGCACACCTCGTAAAAGACCTGCTATTTCCAATACGTGTGGTACAACGTCGGAAAGTCTGTCAAATAGGAAACTTAGGAGATATGTTCAAAGGGACATTTTGTATTGTTTTGGGGACTATATCCCACATATTAGGGAACATTATGAGTTGATGGCTTCTAGTCCCTAATGTTGTACTATTTCTTTCAGTCCAGTGCTATGACCATGCCCACGTTGTGTTGGCAGGCATGTGGCTGGACCGGGACGACCCAGCGCGCTACGTGGCCGCCTTCAACGACCAGAGCGAGCAGGCGAAGCGACTAGCGCGGTTCGGCTACGCCGCGCTGCAGGCCAGCTCCAAGCTCATGCAGCGGTGAGTACACAAACGTGCTCCTCACGGTCAATTGAGAACTTTTGGAATATACCTTTGGGAAATCTTACAGCTCCTACCTGCATGTACTTTA
This sequence comes from Dryococelus australis, assembly GCA_029891345.1. Classification (NCBI taxonomy): domain Eukaryota; kingdom Metazoa; phylum Arthropoda; class Insecta; order Phasmatodea; family Phasmatidae; genus Dryococelus; species Dryococelus australis. The sequence goes on from CM056994.1 coordinate 112,037,015, forward strand.
CCGTGCAAACTGATTGGTATGCATCCAGTAAAGCTGATGCCGACGGAGTGAAAGTGGTTTCGTGTCTTAACGTTGACTAAAAGCGTTACGTAAACATTTGTGATAACTGTAATTAATTATTTCACTTTCTGATTTTTCAATGTATACAAGTGTAAGACGTATCAGATTTGCAAAATATTTACTTTTGTAGTAATTTCACAGTTTCCTTTGACCGCAGCATGAATAAAGTGATCAGACCCATGGAAATGTTTCTTTTATATGTGATGGACGAATACACAACGTGCATGAAAGTAGATTTTATCTATAGAGCTTTCAAAAGTGCTCAGTTTACCGTGAACAGCGTAAATGCCCTCTGCTTTACTTTAAAACGTGCACCAAGTGCACATGGCCTTACACTGAGAGAAAATCGAACAAAATATTTGTTTGTATAGGGCCAAATATATATTTAGTTGCTCTAACAAAATATATTGTTGAGTAAACCAAATTTGAAAAGCAACAAAGATACTTTTGTTCGTCTAACAAAATATGTGTTTGAATAAACAAATTTTCTGTTTTGGGCTAAAAAAAAATTAGACTGTCAACTAAATATTTTGTTGAATCAACTGTACATATTTGTTTGATCACTCATTTGACTGCCTTTGTTGGAGAATACAGCTCGAGAGTTTGTTTATATTTTTTGTGCCAATTAGGATATCAATCGTGATGTTAGTGCATCTATTGATGCTTAACAAAGGTATAAACACATTAATAAAACAACGCAACAAAAACTGACAGGTAAAGCAGCAAAACTTGAAATATTTGTTTGCACATGTTGTCCAATATATTTTCAGTAAGCTTTCCGAAGTCATCAGTTGTCACATTAGCTGAGATTACTATGGCGTAGCGCTCGTATTCCGGTGATCCAGATTCGGAATTTGGTCGAACTTGTAAATTTTTTTTACATTGTCCCAAACAGTTTAATGTACGTGTAGCCAAACAATTCTTTAATTGCACCAACCAAATCTTACAATTTGGACCAACCAAATGAGAACAACGAAATTAATTTGGTTTCAGCAACACAATAAACTCGAGGAAGTTCAAGAACATCACTAAACATTACATTTCAAACCTGCAAAAATAGGAAAATTGAGAAAACCACGAACACATAGGCATTGGGAAAGACAGAAAATGTGTCGCACCCGCGACACCAGGCCTATAGATCCAAACCACACGCGACGGCAGCTACAGACCAACTGCCAGCTTAGTACAGGTCTCACAGCTGCTCTACAAGAGTCTGCGGGCAGTCCAGCCCATCATTACTGCGCATGCGTCCGCCGTTCCTGCGCATGCACACTTCCACACACAGTTTTTCAACGTAGTGTCTCAACCTAACAGTTTCAAGGGATATAATGTAACATAGCAAGTGGATGCGTGCTTTTACAGTAGAAACTACTTACAATACTAGTTTTAAAGAGTATGTTTGCAATGTAAAGAAATCGAGGATAGCAAGTGAATGAGTGGACTGTTTCCACATGCGCACGCGCAGTAGACACGTACTGGAGGCGCTCGTGCAGCTCCGCACAGCAGCTTGCTTGCTCCTGTGAGGAAACCACGCCGTATTGCCACAGAGGAACCACGCGCATACAGACGGAAACTGGTGCGTTCTCTTTGATCTCAGGGTTCTCAGTAAATTACATCTTAAATGCGTGTCCACGCCGATATATGCTAATCACGATAAAGCGAGCACTTTTGGATATCCTCTCATTTGGAATAATAGTCAATAAATATATCTCATTTCAGCTTTATACGTTAACTTTTGAGTATGGTGGAATACGCACACTGTGTTTATAGCTAACATGGAAATATTTATTTAAAAAGGTGGTTAATGGATAAAATAAATAGTTGAAAAGAAAAAGTAACTAGGGTCTCAAACGTGCTCACTTTACCGTGAACAGACCATAGTAAAAAATATAGTATCACTACCGTGCTGTAATGTCGTAGGAACCTGGTTCTAGTGCAACCTCTATTGTTTTTGACTCAAAACAAATTTTTTAGAAATCATTTTGGTAGACGGATGGTGGGATTTATATTCCCTGCAGATTACTACGGGATTAAGATTGCTAGCAAGATTGAGACCGAGTTCGCATCAACTCAGCTCTTTTCGTCTCTGGATCCTATAGTCCATTTACGGTTACTTCACACTTTTATCAAGCCCTGCTAAATTTATACTATTGGTTACCAATTAAGTATCCTTCCTCTAAACTTATACATAAACACTGTCATGTAACTTCTACGTTTTAACTGCCAAATGCATGGTATATTGTATACAGCTGTTCAAAGAATTCCGTCAACTTGTTTACGTCCTCGCGTTACGGGCACTGTCAACACATTCATCAGTAAGTATTAATAAAAACTCGTATCAAATGTTCACTTTCTGCTTAAATAAAAGTCAGTTCAGACTTATCGTGTTGACATTCCTCAACCAGTAGTGGTTTCCACGTCATGTATTAACTCGTTAAGTGTAATTTGGGCATCATATAACAATGTTGGATCACAACCAGAATTCTCTGGTTCCATGTTCCATGGATTATTTATGATATTGAATTTTACTGTAAAAAGAGTGAAACAGATCTGCATTAATAGAACGAAGCTATACGATGGTGAGGCTTCGTACTTGTTAAGACAAGTGAAATGCTTCAGGAACAAGGAACTCAGCAGGAGCAAGGAACGGGAAGACTCTACAGTCTGAGAGTTGGACAGACCGTTACTGAAGGCTTAAGCTCAGGCCTTGAAACTCCCAAGGGAAGGTTTGAGCGTTTTATATAAACGCCTGCTGGCAGCTAAAGCGGCTGTATTCAAAATGATGCTTCGGTTTCCTTGCACAAAAAGAACACTGTCAACGTTCACTACGAAATGACTGCAGATTTGCACGAAAAGTGTTTTTTTTTTGCAGGTATTACCGTACATTCCAGAACGATCATACTATTTTGTCAGTAAATACTCTAAAAAAATCCATTAAAAGTTTTCTGTGCGGCAAAGAAAACAATTTTTTGAGGTCGTTCTGTTTACAGTAACACGATAATTCTTTAATTCAAAGATAAACTTTGGAAAACAGGTTTGCTGTTAATAACTGTTTTATTTGTTCTTTTTTTTAAACAACGATATTACCTTATTATATATCCAAGAGACAAACGTTCTTTGGGCTACTTTTGTAGACATTAATCAAATTTATTCGTATCAAAGGTAACGGCTTAACGATATAAAAGGTTTCCTGTCGTACATTGTAGTTTTCAGTATGTAACTGGTGTCCCGACACAAACATTCATAAAACAATATATTCTGCTGTTACAAAACTACAACTGAGCAAATATACAATACTCCTGCTGACGTTTAATGCCATTATGAAATGCAGTGGTTCTCCAAGTCACTAACCTCAATTATTCCCAAGGGGTTGCATTACATTCTGGCCCACATTACTACCTGACATAAGTCACCTATCAAAAGAAGTTCGCATGCAATAAGACAAAGTGGTCGTATGGTGAAGAACGTTAGGCTAGTGACATTGCAAATACAGGTTTGAGGGTTCAAACCTCGGAACCATCCGTTTATTTTGTTAGTGAATATTGTTTTAGAAGATATGCTACTTCCCCCTTATCATTATATTTGTAGTTAGCTTACTTTACAATGGTTCAAATTAAAATAACTTTTTCATTGCAGTAACGTATCGTGCGTTTCAGCAAAGAAAACATTTTCACAGCGTATACGAACAATGTACATACAATGTTGCCTTATGGGGACATTTGGCTGGGCTGATTGAGAAATGCATCGTATAAGAGGACCACATTATTAAGTTGGAGTTACAGCACTAGATAACACGGAGAAGAGATATCATAAATATGAAATAAAATGGCTGAAAGTGTATGTAGGACGTAGATCATATAGTAATTCGTTTCAGCGTATACTATACTCATAGGCAAAATATTTAAGTATAGTCGTTCACGGCAAAGTAAGCACTTTTTAAGGTCCTCACGACAGGAATAATAGCATATAAGTGTATTATATTGTAGCCTCAGATGTTAAATTTTGAAAGTGGTGAAATGAATACACTGTAATTATTAGTTACATGACAATTTTTAAACTAACAAGTCGCAGAAAGACAAAGATTAGCTGAGAAATAAAATTTAGAAGGGCATTAAATAGTGCTCACTTTACCGTTAACAGCCTATACATATGTGTACTGGGAATAAAATTAATCCACGCGAGTTGAAAGGGCATGCGACCTTATTGCTACGATCACAGTTCAGACCACGCTGGCAGAACCGGCATGCTAGTAAACCCACGTCAGTAGGATGCAGCGACCTCTCAAGCCTGGAGAGAGTTGCAGAGCAGTTCTAATTATCTCCTGACGCATCTCGGCTCACAGGTGTTGTAACTGGGCATCGACATTCCGCATCGGCACCGCTCCGGAGTTGACGTCTGAGCTGATACCACACTGAAAAAGAAAATCCGTTTTTAATGGCACATCATTTTTTTTATTGCCATAAAATTATTTTATCAATATATACCTCTAAAAAAAGATTGCGGCACTAACAGAACTTTCGTGTCATGTCAGTATTTAGTGGCAAACACAAAATGACTTTTGTCGTCTTCAATAAATAGAGTGTGTTGGTAGGCAATAACGTATTCGTTAGCTGTGGCAACAATATTAAAATGCTAGCAGCATAACTGGTCGGTGCGGCTCACAAAAGTGTTTTGCGGGTTTTAGAATTAAGTAGATACGTGGGGCATGGAAACCATAAAAAACTAAATTCTCGATGGTTGGACAAGAAATCTGAACTCTGGTCCGCTCGAACTCGAGCTCAGCGCGTTACCCTGTTGAGGATATTGGCTTGAGAATGCTTATTGCACAATTCTATAGGCTGATCACGGCAAACTGAGCACTTTTGAGGTCCTAGTTACGTTTTATTTCAGCCATTCTTCATCCTATTACCACATTTTAAAATAAATATTGCCACGTAAGTAATAAACACAGTGTGTATATTCCACCGCAATCGGAAGTTAACATCTAAGCCTAAAATAAAATATATTTATTGATTATTATTTCAAATGAGAAAGCTTTCAAAAGTGCTCACATTACCGCGAATAGTCTATGGCACGTTGCACACGCGCCATGGCCTAAACACTTTACCTCACGGAAAGCTTGTTATCTCGAGCCATTTGTGTGTAAAATTTACTTACTTGGAATAAAGAAATTATGTAATCCATTCCTAATTTTTTAAGAATATCTACCATGAATTAGTTCGTAACCTGATGCAAGGAGACGAACACGGACTCTTTGTGGCCAGACAGAAGGTTGCCACTTTCAACACGCCAGCGAGCATGAATCAGAATATAACGGATGCAGTTTTGCAATCGTAGCAAAATGTTTTACCCTGGAAGTCACGAAAACTGATTGCTGCCAGCTAAATATTAGGTGACAGCCCGTAAATCTCTTTTCCACAATGAGCACTAAATAGCTCTAACATTTGTCAGTCTACTTGTTGTTCTGCGCCACAATCTGTTTTTTTTTTTTTTTTTTACCATTAACTAAAGTTCTCTTCGGAAAGTATCAACTAAAAAAGTTCTGTAACCACTAACAATTATATATATATTTTTTTTTTAAGTGCACACATGGTTCTCTCGGGTACAAATCTTAATATCTCGCTGGCCAGGAGAGTACTTCAACAAGAAACAAGTATTCAATAGACACATATGCCGTGTGTGTACGAGTGTTGTCTTTCTGAAAGACTGTACCCGAATTCTGTCTCGTGCAAGGTAATACGTACGCGAGGATGCAGAATGTCGCTGACGCACTGTTGTGCCGTCAGGGTGTATCGAATTACTACAAGAGGTAACCCGAATTCATACTCTGTGATTATCCACAACTAGATGACAAGATCAAAGACGGCGTGGATTTCCGCAACATTGGCAGTGATGTCTATTCGCGGTTTCTTCGCACTTTTGGAATAAAACTTTTGAACAATCACGCTATGTATGACGTGCCTGGTTATTTCCTAAACATGTCACGTATTATAAGATTTTTATACTTGTATTAAACTGAAAGTACCTTATTTTTAGCTAAAAGTAACTTTCATGTATATTCTATCTACAGGTTATATTATCTATTTATAATCAGTGCCAATAAATCAGGGTCAAAATAGGTGCGTTGGTAATGACTGGTAACAAATGGTTCATATGCAATATATTATTATAGGCTGTTCACGGTAAAATGAGCACTTTTGAAAGCCCTGCTCAAGATCTACTTGTATACACGTTGCGTGTTCTTCCGCCTTATGTAAAATAAACATTACCATGGGTCTCATCACTTTATTCATGCGTTGGTCAAGTGAAACTGTGAAGTTATTAGAAAAGTAAATGTAGTAAAAATTTGGCTATTTTTACACTTCGATGCATTAAATAAAACAACCAGAGAGAGAAATAATTTAAGTTATCACAAATGGCTACCTAACACTTTTTATTCGACGCTAATGTATAGAACTACTTTCCCCTCCATCGTTACCAACTTGACTGGGTACATATCACTCAGCGCACCCGTTAAAATATATGCAGGTAGGAGCAGTGACATTCTCCTAAGGTTGATTTTAAAAGTCCTTACTTCATCGTGAACAGACTTTATAATGACTGCGCAAGTATCCTGTGCGCTGTATTTTTGGTGTAATTTTTTCCGACACGGTTACTGTTAAGCTTTATTTGTACTAGGTGGAGGAATATTTTGGAAGCAAAACTTAAGCAGAGCTTAAGAAAAGTTGGAGGTAACCGGGTACCGCTTATATATGAACCTTCCTCCACACGATGGTCATCTGCGGCTGTGCAGAACCGAAGTTCACTAAGGAAAATTATGCGATGACGCTCATTACTCCATGGTTTTTTGGTGATTTCACCACTAATGACGCCGTCGTCTCTGCTCTTATGTTGAAGGAAATTCCTAGTAAACAGTTTTAAAGGCCCCATCGCGCTGGTCCCTCCCATGAATGCGACGTGCATTCCTGGTAAGCTGAGTTTCTCGTAAATTAGATCTGTACATGTAGAATTAAACTACGGGTACCACTTTGCAACTTTCTCCTTTTTTTCAAAAATAAGGAAGAAAACCACGAAAATTCTAGAATGTCATTTTTAACCATTTGCGCTAATTTCTTTCTTAGAATATATTTAAGAGGATAAAAGTAAGAAGTTATGGCTGTGTATAGATTTTTTTTTACCTCTCCTGAGAGAACGTCGTATTCCCAGAACATTAATTTGCCAATATATGCTTGTACGTGCAAACACTGATTTGATAAACAACATTTTAATATGGAGCCCACTTAACAACAACAACGTACATATGGGTGTGAGTCGCCTTACATGGTGCATGAGGAAGTGGGATATTGTAGAGTGTCGATTAAATGTGTCCGGATGACAGGCACGCATGTACAGAGGCTGCTTGATGCTTGGCCCATAGATTAGCGCTCCTTCCTTTGTTATGGCTTGTCTCGATCGATCGGGAAAATTGTCGACGTGTGCGGGCGCCGTCACGTACCCGTTGACTTCAGCATCTGGCTACTGTGGTATCTGAACGCCCCACCTGCCTGGCAATCGCATGGTACGTTCGACCAGCTTCATGCAGACCTAAAATGTAGCCACTATCAAACTCCGTCAAGCGCTGGCAATGCTGTCTAATTGATTGTCAGGCATATTCTGTGTTTACTTCCCTTCCTTCTCTGTATTGCTTGAATGTGTAACGCTCCAAACACACTTAATAGCACTTTGTAGAACCAGTAATACACTCTGGTGGCCGTTCTGGACTTTACAGAATATTGCAATTGTAATAATTTACACATCAAGAGATTGCATGCACTGTACCAAATCACGTTCAATTTGGACCATTCATTTTGGGTGCTTTAAGCATTTTTTTGTGAATCAGTGTACACTAATTTGCAAAAAAAGTTGATAATCATGAACGGATCGTGCGAGTACAACGAAGGCTGCCACACAGTATCGTCATAGCCCGACATGTGTCCCATTTGCTTTTAATGCGGTTTGTATGTGCGGATATGCTGCTGGGGGTCATACATATCCCGCCGTCATTCACAGCTGCAAGACACCGAATAAGGCATTTGTAGCAGTGTGAGCGACAGAGATAAATTCAGTGAACACCCAGTACAGGCCTACTCCGACGGGGCATTAGACAAGCCGTTGCCTATCTGGATGAGTTTGAGAAAGGCCGCATTGTCGTCCTCCGAGAGGTAATTTGGACATTTTGGCGTATTGCTCGCCACTTGAACCGTTCAGCCTACACTGTAGGTCAGTGTTGGACACAGTGAGAACAGGAAAGTACACACGTCCTTCTAGAAGTTTCGGGTCTACCTCCGCGGATCAACAACCGGTAGAATCATTTCATTGCGCGACAGTATAAGTACTCCACGGACGTCGTTGGGGATACCACTGTCTCCACCAGTACCATAATTGTGGCATCCCTTACAACATTACCATTACGACCGCTCTCAAGACCTCAATGTTAAGAGCCGCCCAAATTTCTTCACTCTTCACCATTATGACCTGACCACCGCCGAGAATGTGTGACCTTCTGTCGGGAACGGGTAGCGTGGTAACTCGCGGATTGGTAACTAGTGGTGATCATCAGCGACGAATCATGAATTTGCCTGGATACAGACGACCACCGAATTTGAGTCTGGAAATGTCGTGGCCAGCACCGTAATCCACGTTTCATTGTGGAGTGGCACGCTTCTCCAACCAGAGGTGCCATGGTGTGGGGTATCATTTACTATGATTTCCGCACTCCACTGGTGGTGACTGAAGTAACCATGACGGCGCGGCGATATGTCCAGGAAATTATGCGACCATGTGCACTCACCTTCCTGGTGCAGCTTGACAACTCCATTTTCCAGCCGGATGATGCCCGGTCTCACACAGCATGGATATCTCTTACCTGCATTCGTGATGTCAACGTGCTTCCTTGACCAGGAAGTTCCCTAGACCTCTCGCCCATCGAGAATGTTTGGGACCAGACTGAACGGCAACTTTGGCCAGTGGCAACTACGGCGGATTTGGAGGGTCATTTTAGGCAGATATGGCAGGATATTCCACAGGAGAATTTTCGACGTCTGTATGCCACCATGCCCAAACGTTTTGCTGCCCGTTTCCGGGCTACGAGTGGTCCAACACCATAGAAAATACATATTGCAAATGCTGGTCCCCTGCAAATGTGCTTGGTGTTATATATATATATATATATATAATATATATATATATATATATATATATATATATATATATATACACACGCACACACACTACCATATTTTTATATATTATATATATATATATATATATATATATATATATATATATATGATATATATATATTATACACTATCAACTACCATGTCCCGTGGCTGTACCCACCTATGTGACCTTGCGATGGCCCATTCAGGGCTTTCAATATTTTTTTTGAAAATGAGTGTATTATTGAGCTCAATATTATTGAAACGAAGTAGGCCCAACTGATGTTATACATTTATAAGACTCCGCAACATAGATCTGAAGTCGTACATAGTGATTCCACCAAACAACCGGAAATTCAAATTTTTAATATCAAATTTATGCTCTCATATCCGTGGAAAACTCGGCAAATTATAAGTGAGGGGTAAAAAAGCACAACCGTAGAGAGCCGGCGAACATCATGATGATGGAAGAACTTTAGTAATTTTACCTTTCACTCATTCAGCATTTTACATTTTACTTCACTGTGGAGGAATGTCACCCTATCAGCCTGAAGGAGTTTTGGTAAGCGAAAGTGGCGGCAGTGGTTAATTGGCATGAAGTATTTTACAAATATACATAAACATTATAAAGTCATATTAACGTATTAAGTGATTTTTTCTTCAAGACAACAGTATAAGTGCATGCATAAAAACTAAATAGCGAGATGTTCTTAAGATTGAATACAGCAGACAATGAAAAAATTATAATGCTAATGAATTCATGGATATGCACACATTAATTCATTATAAAATCTCAATTCTTGAGCGTCGCCACACGGTACCAGCCTGTCAATAATTAGCATCATTTACTATGTACTTCAATATATGAGCGAGATGGTGAGTTTTAGTTCCGGCCCAACAATGACTGAAAATGCGATGAGGATAAGTTTATGTTATTATTGGACAAATGGTGCCCCACGTTCAGATACCAGAAGCGCTGCCACTGCCAGTTGATATGTACGTGTTAACGGGATATATCGGTGTGTGTGAGCGCGTGTGCACTCTAAGAAATTGTTTGTAAATTTACCACATCGGTGTATACTTACAGTGATAAAGCGTAAATGGAAAAATTATTTTCTCATATATCCATGCTAACGCTCCTACAGTTTCTCTAGGAAGAGTCCAATGCGTAGGGAAGTTCCCGACTTTGCGTAATAGTGACGCTAAACATTCACATATTTGCAGCCTGATATGTGGTGTTATTTCCATACCCTGCATACATTAAAAACTTTCATTACAGTTCAGGAAATTTTCCAGGAATCTTTTTACAATGCGGCTTTGCAAAATGGATGACTCTGACTCGAAGAAGTTGGTTGCAGAAATACAAAATCGACGTGCAATGTGGGACTCATCGTGTGAAAAATATTGCAATCATTATATAAAGTAACAAATAAGCCACATGCGATACGATACCGAACAAAAGATTGCGATCACATCCGTCCTTTCTTCCTGTTATTTTCATTGACTCGCCGAAGATTAATGCATGAAATAAGTATTAACATTTCAAAATCCCTGTTGAGACTGTCCAGAAGTTAGTATCTGTGGTATCCCGGTGTGATGCGGGGCTTAACGCTGCGAACATCGCAACAGCGACAAGCACAGCACAGCAGCACAGCATCCTTCCAGGCGGTGGCGCCAGTGTCTTTGACCGGCGCTGCGTGGTCACGGCCAGCGAGAACAAGTATCATATGCTCGAGGGAGGAGGGAGGGGAACTGAGGATCGGTGGTGGGGCAGCGTCTCATCTCGACCGACTGCAACGGCCAACATGCAAAGAATGCCGCGACACCAACCTCCCAGAGAGTATCTGCAGCATCATATTAGGTCAAGGTATTTTTAAGGTCACTGTTTCTACCAGGGCAATTTTTACGTCAAGGTGAATTAATCTTCCACGGGTGCACTACTTCTAAATCGTATTCACGACAAATTGAGCACTTTTGAAATCAACCTTAGAAAAAAGTAACTGCCCCTTGCCTGTATATATTTGAACGGGCGCCCTGAGTGACATACGCCCAGTAAAGTTGGTAACGATGGGTGGAAAATAGTTCCATATCTTAACGTCGAATAAAAAGTGTTATGTCACCAATTGTGGTAACATAAATTATTTATTTTGTTTTCTGTTTTTTTTATGCATGGACGTATGCAAATGAAAAGATTTGTAAAATATTTACTTTATAATAATTTAAGAGTTTCGCTCGACCGACGCATGAATAAAGTGATGAGGCCCATGACAATGTTAATTTTACATAAGGCGGAATAATAGACAACGCACACACAAGCAGATTTTAAGCAGGGCTTTCAATGGCGCTCATTTTACCGTGAGCAGCGTGTACATAAATGTCAACTAGCAAAGTTCTATATTAACGCTCGGAGTCACCCACTATATCGCATTCTTTCATTTCCTGCTGATCGAAGTCTTTATGAAATAAAATCTAAAAAACTATATGCTACTGTAGAAGTTTAACAATTCGCGCTCTCTGCAAAACAGACAGGAAATCCGAACTATAAAATAAGATTTTGTCACAAACAGGACAATATGAAGTTAAAATATCAATAGGTTCATGCCTTTTTGCAACTACTAAATAACACGCAGTAAAATTAAATACAAATATATTAACCTACGCGTAAAATGTAAATTTCCTTTAGTGAGGCCTTTTCAGTAATTACTGTGAAACGGAAATTATGGCACGAAAACTAAGTATTTCCGCATAAGTCGAGACGTAAGTCAAAGTCATTTTACTGTAGTAATTTACGGTACACGAACATCCCATAAAAACCGGTATGACCAATATTCCCGAAATAACATGAATTCTCAGACTTATTATTCCGAGATCATTAACTTATGCGACATAATACCCCCGCAGTGGCAATAGCCGCGGTATTCGCATGACGAAGGTAAGTGGGGCGAAGCATTACCGGAGATGTGCCTGGAAGAAGCTCCAGATATAACCAATGTCGTCTGTCGAAATCCCAAAAGAAAATGCTGACGTTGAAACTAAATGCGTAGTTTCTCAGTGCCTGGTTTATCCAAGCACTGTAGCACAACTTCCAGCTGGTTATGACTACTTCCATGTCAACTATTCAAGTTCAAGCGACGGTCGCCGCTATACACGGTTTAAGCTTACAATGTAATGTACAGTACCTTTATTATTTAAGCTCAGCTATGAAGACTGATGCCATTTTTCTTTGTTTCAGGTTTTATTACTGTTACATTTAAAATAACTAGAAGTATTGATGAAACTGCCCTAGAGAGACGTGTGTCTCTTCATCTATCTTAAGCATTCAAACTCCGCACTAACGCATGACGGGCACCTAGAAAATACTAAAAGTATTGATGAAACTGCCCTAGAGAGACGTGTGTCTCTTCATCTATCTTAAGCATTCAAACTCCGCACTAACGCATGACGGGCACCTAGAAAATACTAAAAGGTAAGTGTGAAACACACAATAACACACTCAGATTACTGATTAGTCGTACTTCGGCTTTGGGAAACCTGTGAATCAGCATTAAATGGAACAACTCCCCCTTCTCCCTTGAGGTATCAGTACGCTCTTAGCATAACTGCTTTCAGTAAATATACTTGGAATGTTTTGAGAACCATTGATAGTATTCACTGAAACAAGAAGAAATCTATATTTTCCTTAAAAAAAAAAAAAAAAAAAAAAAAAAAAAAAGTAGTATTTCGAAGAAAAAAAACATATATATAATATTATACATATGGCTAGGAAAACAAACCCTTATGGTATGTTTGCATTTTCCGTATTATTAAAATTTGAAGTCTTCTTGTCCGAATAACTGCCTATGTTATGTACTTATTTGGCAAAAATATTTAATACACCTAGAAACTCAAACTCGTTGTTCGTTACTTTTTTCTGAAACTAGCTTATTCATTTTTCTCAGCATCTGGCAAACATTCAACATTATGACTGGAAATAGGATTGTTACTTTAAAAAAATATGTTATTCAGATATGTAATCTAAAGCCCTGTGAGCAAACTAATTTCAAGGCCTAAACAAATATGCCACTATACTGTCTGACTTAATTACGTTATTTATACGGCCTTCCGTATGTATTCTTGCACTTCACAATTATTGTTTACGTGGTGGTTACATAATAAAAAAATAAAACCTAACTGTTAAGGTTTATTCAAAATTTAAATCAAAATGCTAATACTTCAAGTATGTGAAGCGTATAGCCCCTTACTAATATTTATATTGAGAAACGTTTAGAAACGTAAACGATTAATTTTTTTAACTAGTGCTTCAAAAATGACGTATAGCTAACATGTTACATGCAACGTTGATTATATTCTTCACTTCCAAAAGTTTTAGGCGTGACAACTCGTTTTACAGAGCAGTTAGCATTGGCGTCGTTCACGGAATGCCTGACATATACAGCACATCACAAATAACAAGTAATTATTTAATGCAGGCAGATTTTGCTTCAAGATGAAGTAGGCTGGTCTACGTCCCCTGGCCTTGTACGCAACATTGGCTCCTGAATTGTCACCATAACTGTCAAAATTACGTAATCAAACCGAGACACGTTTATATATATTTTCCGGAAGACCCTAGCGTTTATAAAAAAATGTATTGAAATGGTTATTCTGCTTACATTAAAATTTGTGTAGAGGAAAGATACTAAAAATTTAAAGCACGTAGAAATGTGATAATCGTTCATTTAACCTGCGTTGTTTTCACAGTGCTATGGGCAAAAAAAGAAGTCGGTGTTTCCGTTCACAAATCGGACACCGCGTAGCTGGTCGCATGCGCTCTTTACTCCGTATATTCCCAATACGGTAGCAGTTCGCCCGTCTCCTTCCTCGGCCTACAGGAAGAGAAAACACCAAGCAGATGATGAAATCGATCGGAGATGTTTTCTCTTCCGACCGTTGACCCCAGCGTGCCGGGATGATTGGTACCCGAGGTACATTTTCTCCTGCATTCTGGAGTCAGGCTAAGATATACTTTCACAGTAACTAGTGTGTAAGTCGCGAGAAACGGTGAGACGTTCTGATATCATGCGAGCAACGCAGCACTTCTTTTTCAAGGCTGATGTGAATCGCACTGCATGGCTACGTGCACTGAGAAGTAAATATTGTTGTAGGAAACAAATCTTTATACCCATAACCCATCTCGACTATTAATAAAGGTACAGCAATCTGTTTGGTTGTAGGTACCATCTAAATATTGTCAACATATCTAGTAACTGCAGATGTTTGCTGTGTTCCTATCTGTGATTGTATCTGCAATTATGAATATAGTTCTTACAGCCATTGACTAAAGATGAGATATATTGCTTATTCGTCTCCTGTGCATGTACCCACCATTGACCTACCCCAAAAGGAACACAACTGTCAAAGTCACATGGACAGCACTGATGAAAGTGTTTGTTTATATCTTAATTTTTAAGTAGCAAGCACTCTTGTATGAATAAAATACTTCTACAAATTTGAATTTAAACAAACTGCATTACAAGTTGGTCAGAGGAAATATACATACATCAGAAAGCACTTGTTTACTAATCAGTTTTCTAACCTAAAATCCAAATCAAGCCGTTTTCGCTAAACGTGGTGGCAGAAAAGCAGTTCAATGTTGGGACCCGGAGATTGGTTGTGCGCAGCCAGCGAGATCGGTCTACCAAATTTTAGTCTAAGCTTACAGCAGAGTATTCTATTCCTCCTACAGAACAGATACTTCTTTAACAGAACAACTCCAACGGTACTGGAATTGTTCCCGCAACAAACAGAACCATAAAAAAAACTAACAGAACATTCCGTTTCTGGTACAGAAATTTTCTTGCTGATACTCTGAAGCCCGTTTACAGAACTTTTCTGCTAACACTTCTCTGCTGAATTTTTTCAGAGTGTTGTTATTTTTCTGGGATAAAAAGGGTAATGTGAATTACTTTTTAACTTCTTCTTAATATCAAGTATGTATAGCCAGAACTACGTAATTGGATAGGGCCTGAAAGGGACGGGGGGTTTGTCAGTCACTTACGTGACGTTCTTTCCTTAGCAAGGGCATTCATATTCTGTGGATGAGGCTTTGAGCTCGCCTCGCAGACTAACTTGAGGCAAAAAACATTCAGAATGATCAAAATACGAGAGCACTCTGCGGCCACGATTGCATGGTTGCTCAGGCGCCACACTTTCTTGGCGAGGACTCTGTACAAGTGATGGCTCGATGTCTACCCAACATCACTAAATATTCCAGCAATCAGTTGGCTGTCACGTAGTTTCCTGGTTACTGTAACCTGAAAGCACGTTTGTCCTTTAGTATTCCTGAGCAAAACCATGTGTTATACTTCCTTAATGGCAGTATAGTTCAAGCTGTTCATGAAGGGAAGTCGGGCGACATCAATGTTATACTTTGATTATATTGTACTTCTTAAAGTTGGTAGTAGAGCATGTGGGGCGAATAAAAATAAGGACCTATATGCTACTATATGGTTACATAATTAAACATCCGGATATTACATAAAATGCTATAAGATCGGGAAGTATTGTTAATTTAATTACATACACTACCTTACTGAGAACCACGTTAGTATATTGTAATAGTCTCACATTGAGAAGTATCTGAAGGCTGATGAAGTATGACGAGTTACGGAGGTCGGCAGAGCAGGATTCTTGTGACTTCCATCTCGGCCGGCATCACATGGTGAAAGACGCCTGCTGCTGCTCTTCATTGCCCTCATATCGGCGTGGCATAACGCAACATGGCCTGATCCCCTGACTGGTAGAAGGGATTCCTGCTTACTACAGGGGTCTGGGCAATGTGAGTCCCGATTGCGGCAACTGGCTGTCATCATTACTGCTCATGAGTGATAGCGTGTTCAGGCAGGCCGTCGAATAAGGCGTGTTCACGCTATCGTAATACATGCAGCGGTAACCCTATTGTAGAAACCAGCCAAAAACTGCCAACTCTCAGGTGGATTTAATATACTTAAGTGCCATCGATATCCACTACAAGTCCTTCGTATTATGAAAAAATCCCTTCAACATTATGTCCAACTCTAAGAAGCAAAACCCTACGCCACCGGGCCATTAGATTTGTTTTATAATAACACTTCTGCCCATAAGAAGTGAAAATGTTTATCATATAAATATAACGGAGTGTGTTATAACAGATTTCGAAAACAAATTTTCTTGTAAGTTCTTTACTACCTACACAGTTGCAAACAACTGTTAACTGTTATAATACGATATTTTAGTAAGTAAGCCAGAGTCACACACGAACAATTGAAATTGTACTGAAGGATAAAGAAATTAACTGACCGATGTTTCTAGGCTTTTCTTCCCGAAAAACTCATGCAAATGTTCTGACCTTAATATGTGTTTGAAGAACATTTAAATCATAATTACAATTTTTATTTTGTTTTATGCTGAGATAGATGAACCAGAATATCCATTCAATTGGTAAGAATTTTTCAGGAATCTAAATGAAAAGCAGACTTTCCCCACCGTTTTTCCCTAAATGCAGCCGCTTGAAATCGAACACTCGGTCTTTCAGATAGACTTCATATATAGTACCGGAAAGCTCATTTTTACTAACAACACATTTTGTTATGATTTTAATTGACTATGAAATTGCATGCGCCCATAGAAATATCTGCAAATTACTGAGAAACACGAATGTTTATTGGCATTTTAACACAAGCATATAAGAGGAAGGAATAAGGACAGTAGCTGTTTAATTTGTAACACAAAATACAGCAATGGTGACTGGTAGAATGACTAGCGACATGTAGAGACAACACTTCATATTAAACGTTGTGTTACTTGCACGAGGCGGCCACGCTGGCGCAGGAGTAGTCAAGCAATTCTCTCTCCCCCCTCCCTTCCCTTCTCGACAAATGTCGTGAAGAGCAGGGATCGAATACCGGCAGGGTAGCTCCTTCGCAATCTCTACCCAGTTCCACCTTCGTCAGTGCGAAGACTTCAGCTGTTAAGCGCCATCACAATTTCATGCCATCTTTGTTTGTAAATCTGCTTGCAGAATTCTAATTTTTTTTACCAATTTTCCTTGTTCACATTAGCAGGAATGGTATTAGCGAAGTTTACACCTATCTTATAACATTCATGATAATGTGCTCATACATGGATATATAAGCAAGTTTTCCTTCTTTTAAGAATACAGTTTTCTAGCGCATCTTTCACCAGTGCGGAACTATAGTGTGTTTAACTGAAATTACAGTTAAACACGAATGTTCACACTTAGACGTATCACGCTCTAAAATATCTTAACTGTTCTAAATAAGCGAATTTGACTGCAAATCTGTTGAAACTGCTCCGCTTCAATCAGTAACATTCTACCGATCATCTTATATGCTGGTATTCACTGGTTGAAGAATGATTTCGACTGATTACTAGCGAATTGCACCGATCTATCAGTAAAGTAGCAGTGCACCCCACTGATTCGTCAGAAGATAAAATTTCATTAACTGGACATTCAGTAATCTTATTATACTGCGGACAGAGCCTGCACATAGGACTCTGGAGGCACGTGGGCTCCGCTAGTTGTTGCTTGTTAGTACACATGTGTCAAACTACACGAACAATGGGAGATTAGCAATTCATTAGTAATGGCTGCCAGAGGTGTTTACATTTTATTTCCTACATGAAGCTCCAATAGCGTTCGCCTTCGTGGTATGCAACTTGTTGTGAAAACAGGTAGTTATAGCTGCATACTCCCTGCATTGTTTTGCCTAACTTCAACTTTAATTATATATATTAAAAAATGAATTTCGAAAAACTTTTTTCCTAAGATTTTTATTTATATTTGTCCATCGACGCTGTGGTATTGGTTTCGACATGTTGTTAAATAACAGTTTGTATAAATGAGACATTTTCGAGTGTGTGTTTTAAACATGTTTATACAATGGCATGGTAGATTTGCGAACAATTCGTTAGAGGTGTAATTAAAGTTTGAAAATATCAGAAACGTGCTAAATTCAAAAATGTGACGCTGCAGTCCAGGAAATATAATAGTGCAAATATTTTCCTGCGTGTTTCTAGTAGGCTGCGCACAAAATTTTCCACGGAAGTGTGGCGCGAAATTTCTTCGGCTGAGAGAACTTCCGCTATTGGCAATCTAAAGGCGGCAAGCAAGCCCGGCAGACGAAAGTGAAAGGTATCTACAACATAAAATGTTAGCATCTTGTGGTAGACTGACCGCATCTCGGCGTGAAAGAAAGTCTTCGAGGGGGAGCGTCACGACTTCCATTGTCGAAGTGTCTCCTAGAAAAATCTCCCTACTGCGGCCCGCGAACATCCTATGAACTTCCTGTGACGTAAGAAGGCGCGTGATGAACGGGCGTTCGCCTCGCTGGCTTTCCGTCCAATCCACAGCAGCTACAGTCTGTCCGTGGTTAACTTTCCTGAAGTCATGCCTTCGGGCTGCTCACTATCCAGACAGCAAGCATGCTTCCGGCAAGCGTGTCGTTCGACTGAAATTTGCCTTTCGGAGCAAGCGTGTCACATACTTACTAATTTAAAGTTTGCAAATGGCTTGAATTGTGGTTGCTGTTAATCAAAGTAGGCCTGCAGCAAGTTTTAGCCTACCAACAAAGCTTGTTATACTCCATTCGCTGTTTCTTCACAACTTGTGAATCAAACCTTTGAAAAATCACCCTGTGTATGACGTTTTTGGTTGTTTACTAAATATGCCACGTATTATAAGCGTTTCACACTTCTGTTAAAGGCTGTTTACGATAAATGAGCCCTTTTGACATCAACCTTAGAAAAAAGTCACTGCCCCTAACTGCATATATTTTAACGGGCGCAATGAGTGACATGTGCCCATAAAAGTTGGTAACGATGGAGGGGAAAGTAGTCCCACATATTAACGTCGAATAAAAAGTGTAAGGTAACCATCAGTGATAACTTAAATTATTTCCCTCACTTTCTTATTCTTTAATGCATCGGAGTGTAAAAATGAGCAGATTGGTCAATATGTATTTTTTTAAATAATTTCAGTTTCACTTGAACGACACATGAATAAAGTGATGGAGCCCCTGGCAATGTTAATCTTACATAAGGCAGAAGAGCACGCACAACGTAAATACAAGTAGATCTTAAGCATGGCTTTCAAAAGTGCTCATTTTACCGTGAACAGCCTATAACATAAAGGTGCCTTATTTTTTGTTCAATTGAACTTGTACTTATATTGTATCTATAATTTATAATATTTCATTTGTTATAAATATAATTAAAAACAGGGAATCAATAAGGGAAAATGAGATTTTTTTTTTTTGCTTTGAAGACTGTGTTATGTATTTCCAAAATATGCTTTCACATTTTATCGGAATAGTGTCATAATATATATTTTCGGCGTCGATTTTTTTTTAAAGACGCATTTCAACCTCAAGAACGTAATATTACAAGTATTGAAACAGTATGAAGCCTTCATCGTCATGAAGCATTATCATTAGCCAAAAGAAATACCTCAAGTTCTAAAACTGCAGTACGACTGGCTGGCGTAAAGCTTGTACAAAACCTGGTTGGAACACAGCACAATACAGGGACCAAACATGAGACGTAATCTGCAATTCCAGCCGATAAATTCCATTATATTGTCGCTGACAAGTTATCTGCTGTATATGCTGATATCGCAGAGCTTGCACAAGCTAGTATGAAATGGGTTACTGACTTTTATCCCCATTATTGATCAAGGTCATTGGGGACCTTAAATACAGAATTAATATTATGCTAATTGATTCTTTACACTGTTTAGTTCGCTCGGCGAGTCCGCAATCGCCTGGACACTGAATAAAGTAATGATGACTTAGGTAAAATAACAGGTACACAATATAACATTAGGTATGTAAAGGACAAACATACATTAATATAAATATCCCTACTTTTAGTGTACATATATATTTTTATTGGTAGGTTTAATATAGCATTATTGTGTACAAACTCGTGGAAGAACATTTCAATAAATAAAATGTAAACTAAATGCTGGTGGTTGGACTGCACCGACGAAATACAAGAGGAAATTCGGATTACAATTTCCTGATGTTTTAGACGTAATATGTGATAGGAAGGTTGGGGTTGTGAGGGGGTGGGGGACTCACTTCGGCAACGAATTCACCAACAGTAAAATCTTGTGGAAACACCGCTGTGATATTCTTGCTCGCTTTTCTTTCATTCTCGTTCTATTGCAGAAGTCTGCTGCTGCTGCATCCTCAATTTTTGCTTTGTCTGTAGCGCGCCGCGAATACTAGGCCCGTAGACGTTTATCACAACCGCATGCAGCGGGATTTTTCCTCTGTAACTTACACCTTAGGGTGGGTTTACGATTGACTTAACAGAGTCAGTATGCCGTGTGCTTAAGAAATGAATCAATGTGTCCAAGGGTATTGGTTTATGATTGCCGTGTACGGGTCGTATGTATTCTTGGTTTGACTTAAGATATCGTTATAATTTATATCTTAAGTACAATTCAAAACGAAGTAGCCAATCAGAGTACAGTGACAATTGTTGTTGGTGGGAAACTGTATTTACATCTTGGATTTAGGTTATGTCGTTTCGTGAAATCGTATGCAATGAATTATTTTGATAGAGAGGATACCTCATTACTTAAAGGACTTTCAGAGGTCATGATTTATTTCTTGGAGATTATTGAATTCACTTTAGTTAACCTTCTGCAAATTTATTGACGCAAATGCCTAATGTTCGCATCGACATTCCCTTCTATAAGATACCAAATGTTTTTTTCAAAATGATTACACAATTTATTACATGTTTGTAAGTAATCTTCACTCTTGCCTATTTTTCCAGGTTTCGTCAGCTTCTTTGGTATCCGACAATTCTGAATGGCTAGACTTAAAATTTGCTAGATCAATCATAAACTTCACAACTTATTTTACGTGTACTTAACGAGTAATTCTTCAGTATTCTTCAGTATTTAATCGTAAACCCACCCTTACTCTTCGTTCTTTCTTGCCAAATCTGGCCAGCGGAAAGTAGCAGAAATAATCTTCCACAGCAGTGGGATCACGTCTATAATCAATCACCACGAAGTCATCACAACAGTTTTCCGGCTTTAACTAAGACTGTTCGTGTAAACGGAAATATATATTGTTCCGAGTAGACGTGAAAATTGTCGTGAGAGCCTGGCTGTCATTGATAACTGCTCCTGGAAGAAACTCGAAAGTGATACAGGGAACGCTAACGTTTTATCCAGGGCGTATATTCACTGCATCGTGCATTTTTCCGTGCAGCCAACCTCCGATGAATGCAAATAAAGATTTACGCAACAAATAGAAAACAATTTCCATAGCATTCAACAATAAGGTATTCGGCAAATTTGTTTACAGTAAAGTCACGAAATACACATTTTATGTTCTTCTTCAACATTGTCACGAAATTTATTTTAAACTGACTACATTCAGCGTAACTGTTAAAAAGAAATTTGAGCCATTTTCATCTTGGATATTATATATAATAATATACAGCTACATTTTCGTGGATATTTTGCATCTCTTTATGATAGAAGTTTCTGTAGGCACTTTTGGCGGCCTCCCGTGGCGCAGTCGGTAGGCACACCGCCGAGCTGGGGTACGGGAGGCTCTGGGTTCGAATCCTATGATAGGCTTGGGTGTTAGTTTAAGTTAGGTTATAATTTAGTTTATAAACTGTCCCGTGATGAGCCGTCAGGTGTAACACCGGGAGACGTCAATAAGACTTTTCCAACCCAATCCAATCCAAATACAACCTTGTCACTTTTAATAGCGGTGAGAAAGCTCAATTTTGTTCCTTAAAGAAAGAAAATACACTAATCTTGTTATTTGGCGAGGAAACTCGAAGGACCCAATTAATGGTTGTCGATTACAGTACATGTTTCAAACTAGACTGTTACGTTGGACAATTAGCGCATTTACTATACAAGTGATGGAGTTATAACATTCGCTCATTACGTTAGGAAACTAGCCAGGAGACGAACTATAATATGTATGTTTCCTGACATATACTTGCATTTAAACCGACAAATATTTCCAAGGCTCATCAGGAATTCGAACCCCGAACTACAGATCAAAGGCGCCATTGCGAATTCCGCAACTTAAGTCGCCAGAACAAAGATATATTGGGCGGTTGTCTTAACAAGATTCCTTGAACGCCTAAGTGTTGCCTATATTACTATTTTTTAAACCTGACTATACCATGTAAATTAATTATATTTACGGTGGTAAAAACAAACAAAAGATTATTCCACCAGTTAATCTCTAGCGTGAGAACCAATTTCCTGAACAATGTCGTCTTAGTCGCCAAGAGAAAGTATCTATAATCCATTTGTTGGGCAGTAGCGTGCGAAATTAATGCGATCCACTCACTTTAGGGAATCACGTTGAACATTTCCGCAACTCTCTCACAGGAATAAATTACTTCCTTTTTCCATCCCAGTAGATTTCAGTTTGGTTGTTATAGTAATCATAGCCTGGGAAAATAAAACTTTTCATTTGCATTACAATACAAAATTCTGGATTACACTAACCACTGAGGATTTGCTTTTTGAAGTTGGGTTACATTACAAAGTCTTCTTTTAAATATATTGTTTTCAAATATTTTGAATTTTTGTCAGAACAAAAATGTGTGTTACGACTTGCACCCGGTAGAAATATAACATTCTTTTATTTTTATCTGTAGTTATTTATTCGGTCACCCTTATTTTTCGTGGGCCACTGTTCCCCTTTCGACGACGATAATCGTACTTTTTTAATGCAATTTACATTCTGCACGTGCTTTAACTGTCTCTGCGAGCCGGACGAAACAACCAAGCTGAAGCTATTTAAGGTGAAAATGTTATTTTGTATGCTAGCAATAGTAACAATTATATTAGATTTTTCTATAATAAATAAAATGAAGAAATAATTTGCGTATTTCGGCAGATATTTGTAGCCCGCCTATCTTGCACAACGGGGTTCATTAATTAAAATTGTCTTGTCATTACCTAAGACCTTAAAAGAGATAGAAAACATAGAAGAACGTGTGTACTTTCTGCATATCACCTTAAGAAAATTGCAGGAACAACTTCCAAAAAACGATATTCCCACTTAAAACGTAGTGAAGAATGATAATAAATGATACAAGTTTCATCTTTCTTGCATCATTTCCCGTGTTCAATCTTTCACTTCTCTTGTATTTCACGCAAGACATACAAATGCAGATAACTAATAGCAGCTTCATTCTTTGAAGCATATATTTAACTAAAGTGCCTGTACGGCCAAAGAAAATATTGTGATCTAAAACTACATACTATCAAGAGTATTGGTAAATATTGCAAATATTGTTGGAAGGTTTTTCATTGTATTACCGGGTACGTAATATTATAATAAGCAATTTATCCTGATGATATTTATACTTCAGGACTGCTAGAATAACTACTTGGCTATAAACTTAGAAATTTGTGATTTGATCAACATCTAATAGCGATGTACACCTCATTTCAATTGAATTACGTTTAAATGTAACATGAGTTACGTGAAGGTTTGTATGGCGTTGGTAAACTTGCTCTCTTCGTGGCAGTTTCTGCCCGCTGCCGCGACGCGACGCGACGCGACGCGACGCGACTGCGTGAGGAAGCAGTTGGCTAAGTGCGCAGTGGGAACGACCGTTTAGTCACGGCTCGAGTAGTATAGTAACGAGATCAGAGATAAACGCGTCGGAAACAGCTTCAAAGCAACGAAAGGTTAAGTGCTAGTCTCTTAATTACAATTAAGCTGGGGAACTACCGAAAGAGACCCGTAGAAAATGAATGTGCACAGTTTTATTTGAATGGATTTTTACATCATTCGTTATGCACAAGAAAGGTCGCTATAGTTTATTCGTTGTTTCTTCACACTTTTTGAATCGAACGTTTGAAAAATCGCCCTATGTATGACGTTCTTGATTGTTTCCTAAATATGTCATGTGTCAACAGCATTTTATAACTGTGTTAACTTAGAAGTACATTATTTTTGAATAAATTGGATGCAGTATATTATTTCAAGTGAGTGCTCACGAATTCGGTGCACTGTCCCTTTGGTGTAATTTCTACACTAGGTTAAGTTCTGTTTTCATAAGGCGCAGGAATATCCTGGGAGTAGCACTTTGCAGGGCATCAGAAAAGTTAGAAGTAACCGTGAATGGACTATAGTTTTGTGGGTAAAAATGTGTTCATAATTATACATATTTGCTGAGCTGTTTCTTGACATGGTAAATTTTTATTTTTTGTTATCACTGCACAAAATATTAAGAAAAATTCGACAAAATAGTTGCTTACAAAGTGGCAAAAACCGGCAGATTGGATTGCTCCTATTTTAGTTTCTTTATGTATGTTTTCAGAAACGTGTATTTACGTATATGGAGTTAATTGATGTCCCACGGTCTCATAACTGGGGAGGAGGGGGAGGGCTGTCGCCGCTACAGCACGACCAAACCACAGACTAAATATTAATACAAAGGCTAAACCCCCTATTACACCCCCAACTTTGGCTGCCACACTCTTAAAAAAATGTTTGTACTTTGACAAAAAACGTTCATGGAAACCCAGTTGCCAAGAAATTCCTTTGTAAAACTACCACCAGTTTACTTGTAAAATATGCAAAACATATATTTTTAATATTACAAATAATTCTAGTACTAAAACTTACAGTATTGAAGAGTGTACATAAAATTAATTTTTTGCTTCTAGAAAACAAATGAGATGAATTTATAAAAGAGAATATCGTTTTAAAAAATATTCAGAAATAATTAATGAAAAAAAGTCACATTTTACCAACACAGAGACTAGAACATACTCCCTTTATATTATTAGCCTGCACCCGTAACCACTAGATCAACGTGACTTATGTACTTAGCCCTTATTTTTATATTGAATATAATACCAGTTACTTACAAAATGTTAAGGAAGTTATTTGATTAATAAGAATACATTTACTGGTACAATATTCCATTTTAAGAGTTCCACGTAGCTAGTAAACATAACAGTTAATGAGTAATACGGCCACGTTTGATTGAAGTTGTCGTTTAATTATGATTATTTTAGTTATTTAATCGTTCTATGTTATTCAAACTCGCAATACATATCTTTTTGCTCGCAACCACACTTTGCATCACCCATACTTTTTACACAAACAGCTATGTACGGTTTTACGTTGTTAGTCGTCGAGTGTCCGCCATTTAACTGAAGCTCGTTGATACAAATCAATAGAGTACAAAATTTCTTGAGTTCTACTACAAACACGGGACTAGTAGTTTTACAAACAAGTAGTTTTACCAGAGAGAACTGCGTCAGTGACCAGCAACAATATTCGGCACGTCCTTCGGCAAACAGCGCGTGTTGACTTGCTAGCAGTGGCGTGTGTAGCTTTCATCATGAGGGTGTGTACGCCAGGGAATCACCGATGACCACCTATACTTTGTGGTCCGGGGTCTTTCCCCCTCCGGAAATTTAGTTTAGAATAGTGATAATTACGGAAAAGTTACGTCATCGTAAGAAATTATAAGAAAACGACATTTTGCAAAAAAATTTCCTACAATATTTAGAGAAAACTCAATCACGAAAATCATTCTTTTTAAAAATTGAGAAGTAAAATGAAACAATTAATACAATAATATTAATAATTGTTGACTTAAATTTCTTAGATTTACTGAAGTTTTTTTTAAACACTACATAATAAAACATTTTAAGAAAAAAACAACATTCCATGTACCGACTAAATATATGAAAACCGAATTTAAAAAAGAAAATCATGAATTTAGAAATTGAGTAGAAATAACTACATACTAGAATTACACAGATAGTTTCTTCGGATGTCAACATTATGCCGACATCTAAACCACATTTTATAAAGAGATTTCAATTCAAAACAGGAGCAATATTCACGCCGGGTGTGCCCAGGCAAACTTGGCAGCCAGCACAGTTAACAAGAAGACTTCCGTAGCACGCAATAACCAGCCCAACTGTCCGCGTTTGCAGGGGTGGCAGTCATCCCTACTAAATTACTGCTTTAAAATGTCATCCCTCCTTTCTCTACTTACCTAACAAATCATACAAGAGCACAGAAATTGAAGTATTTCCTCTCCTCTGAGCCTGATGACCAATTGCGCGAGCATCTAACTGTTCAAGTGTCCAACAGTTCGAGTCTGCAGGGGAGACAGCTATCCCCACTATCAGGCATCACTGCAAATTGGGATCTCTCCTTTCCCCTCTGAGCCGACCAATCATAGAAGAGCATCTCGTGTGTCCAACTCTTCGTCCCACCACCAGAGCCTCACGGAGTCCCATGTTAACCCTTTGAGGACGGCACAAATTTACTGGCATTGAAGACAAGGTTTAAGTGAGCTGCCTATATTCACCAATCAACAATATCAATTGCGTTGGTCTCTCTATTTTGACTTACAATCTTCTTATTGGTAATGTCTACACCGGCACGTTTACTGTACTCTGCCACATTTATTACTGACTGGCATTCGGCCAATGATGTCACGCCTTGTCTGTGTACCAATCAAAGTGTCGCGACGGATGTAACACGTTTTACAATGCATCGTTTTCATCGGAGAAATAATTAAAATAACAGTGATTTTTCCTTACGAACAGAAGTCGGGGCCACGGTGGCTGAGCGGTTAGCCTGCTCGCCTCCCACCAAGGCGAACCGGGTTCACTACCTGGCCGGGTCACCGTATTTTCGCAAGTAGTAATCGTACCGGACGATGGTATTAGTCAACGGGTTTTCTCGGGGATTTCCCGTTTCCCCCGCCCCTTAATTCCGGCGCCTCTCCATATACACTTCAATCACCCTCATCGGCTCTCAAGACCTCGCAGTTAAGAACCGCCCAAAGCTCTTCACTCTTACGAACTGAAATGTAGACTACTTATA
Source organism: Dryococelus australis (assembly GCA_029891345.1). NCBI lineage: Eukaryota > Metazoa > Arthropoda > Insecta > Phasmatodea > Phasmatidae > Dryococelus > Dryococelus australis. Next base: position 112,064,178 of record CM056994.1, read on the forward strand.
ATTTATTACTTAGATTTAGGTTAAGTCCAGTGAAGCAGTTAAACTATAAAATTAAGTGCGTTTTGTCCTCAGTAACAAAACAAAAAAATCCATATTAACGTGGCCCCGTTAGGAGTAGGCACGTATACGTGCATACTCCTAAAAGGGTTAAAGGAATTATTCCGCCTCTGTGCAGTTGCCTGCTCTGTGGCGCGGCGGGACAGAGGTGGTGGGAAGAATGCGGGAAGCTATCGGCTTGTTGTTGGAAGGGAGAGCGTGCAGAATCTGCGGGGGAAGACTCGCGAGGGATGGGTGGGTCCTCTCCTCGGTTGTTGGTTGGAGGAGGGGTGGGGGGCGACGCTTGAGCAGCGGGGCGGGACGAGCCCGGCGACGTCTGCAGGCGGCAAGTGGCGGGAGAAGTGGGGGTGGGGGCGGCGCGCGCATAAAGCTGTCGTCGAGTCGCGGAGCTGTGTTCACTCCGCCGCCGCCATCGTCGGGGGATTTCGCTGGCCGAGATGGCGGCCACCACCTGCGTCCTGCCTCCACGGGTGAGTCTGCCGCTTCTCTTGCTTTCGAAATCGCGCCAGCTGTGTTGTGCTAACATCTCCCGAGTACCAACACTGAAACCTGGCAAGGTGGCGCAGTTAGAGACCACTGGACTTGCATTCGAGAGAACTTGGGTTCGACTCCCCGGTCCGGGCTGCCATCCTGATTTCTGTTCCCCCATGGTTTCCCGAAATCACTCCAGGCGAATGCTGGCATGGTTCCATAGCACAAGCCATGGCGTATTCCTAGCACTGTCCCTGCTGCTCTGAGTAACTTGTTATGTCTCTAATGACCTCGCTAACGACGAGACACACCATAGACTTAAGATGAGACTTATGACATTAGAGTAAAGTTTAACTTCATATTGGTAAAAATATTTAATTTATATAATACTGCTTGTTATCCAAAATTAAGATATAAAAAACACATTCATCACTGATGACCATATGACTTTGATAGTTGTGCTGTTTTGGGATTGGTCAGTGTTGGGTACATGCGCAGAGAACAAATAATCGGCAGAGATCTGCAAAATTCGCGTTATTATTTGGGAACACGTTGAACTGTAATAATGTACCTTTGTACTACAGTTGTAATTAGACCATACTTAATCTGGCACGGCCTGGGTAACTCTGCGCCAATAAATGAACACTTCACAACTGTGTGCACCAATAACGGGCAGTTCAGTCAGAAAGGGCGTGGCTTCTCATCTATGCAGCAGCCAATGGAGATACGACGCCGGCTCCAGTACAGACAGTACTCTGAAGTTTAGCCTGATGCTGAATAATAACTCAAATTTTACACGTCTCTAATAAATGATCTGCCTTATATTTAGTCTATGCGTCAAACCCTATATGTCTCACCACGGAAAACGGGATGGCTGTTTTGCCAATAGAGCAGTCGAAAAATACGGTATGAAGAGCGCAACTGTTTACTTACGTAAATATACATCTTTTTAAACAATTTATTGCACATCATATTATTGAGTTTTTATGTAACGGAAACGTATTTGTGAATGCTGTACACAGGTCTGACAGAACTATTTACAAATAGTGAGCGAGCTTTGGGTTCATATGCGGGAAACGAAACTCAGTCCAAATCATAACGTATTTTATGTACGGCGATGCCTACCAGGGACTTTTTTTTTTTTTTCGCTGGCGTGTTTCCTTCGTTAACTCATGTGTACGAAACTTGCAGCAGTGAACTTCGGTTTATTTTGGCGTTGTAATAAAGATAAAGATCTACTACAGGTCTCTATGAATTAGATCTTCTGAGCCACAGTTTGCATACGTAAAAAAGACAGTGGGAACACTTATACTTCAGTGATTTTCACTTTTCAAAAACTTTCATAAGAAACTGAAATAAAAAAAAAGAAGGAGACAACTAGTCTTCAAACTTTAACATTTTCTTAGGTGTCATAAGCGGCCGTAACAGTTGTTTTTGCAGAAGATTCGCTTACAATTTGGTGGAAGTGTATGTATGTATGTATTAGGCAACCGGGATTTATTATGCATGAAAAGTATTTTTGCTATAGAGTAACCTGAACGTTTTCTTAAAACTATGACCAGCTGTGGAAACCAAGGAATAAAATGAAAGCTAGTCTAAACGTACAAAACTGTCTGAAAACAGGGCGATAATTTTTTTCTCGTCTACAAAGACAATAATTCTTCACTCGCCGGCTCTTCTCGTATTCTCAAAGACTGGAATAGGCTCCGCCCACTTGCTTCAGGCGGCACTATACAGACCGGCAGGACGATTTCTCCGGATTTATTACTGTACTTTAATATTCTCGGTTGCGGTCGCAGACATAATGGTCTACAGTTCCAAATGACGGGCTCTGGGCTGCGCTCAGTTGAGTTGGTGAGTATTTGAGTGCCTGCGAGGGCGAAATGTGGTGAGTACGGAGCAGGGGTGGATTAGAAGGGCCTTGGAAAGAAGGGGGGGGGGGGGGAGAGCGCCACTAGAAAGCCAGCCGGCGGCAGCGTTCGCTATGTTTCCCACGTGCGGGTGACTCCGTCCTCGGCTGCCTCCAGAGTTAAGGCCCTTGCGCAATAGAAAACTTTAACATTTTACTTTTACGTTTCCTTACATTTGACGAAACCACCAATGCACAATAGAATTGTGAAGTCAGAGTTCAGACAATTGAACATCGGTTAGGCAAGCTTCATAAAAATATGTATCTTGTTATGTAAATCATTATCATATTATCCAGGAATGCATTTTACGTACCTTTTTATAAAAATAGTTTTAAAATTTATATTAAAAGTTAATTTCAAAGCAAAAACTTAATTGTTTGCTTTATTAAAATATCAGTTCATATATTTCCTCTTCACATAATATTCGTTTGCCCCTTATATAATTTAATAGGAACTTTGTTTAATATACCGAGATGAAAATCGCAGCACAATAAAATAACACCCATTCCACATAACCTCTGTTAGATTCTCAGCAAAATGGCTGCTTGGAATTGACTTTAAATTTCAATTTTTCGAAATCGTAAGGTGCTTGACTTTACGTTCGGCAGTCCCATTGTGTCAAGTTTCATAAGAAACAACATGTCGTAAAGCACACGTAAAGCCAAATCGTAAAGTCAAATGTTCATAGTTTTCAATTGCGTAAGGGCCTTAACACTATCCACGCACTTCTTAATGATAACACTCAGATGAACGCGAACTGTTCAGGTGGCAGTATTACAATTATTTCTACCGAGAATGCCGACCCAGAGCCAATTCAAAGATTGGTGTTACTGGGGATTAATTAACAAAATAATTCAAGATGTGTTCAAGTGTAATGTTATCTGCAAGCCGAACTTTGTATGTGTAACCTGCTACATGGTCTTTCCTATCTTCATCAGTGGAAGTCCGTGGTCGCCTCCTAGTAATCAGGAGAGGAGATATCAAACCGCCGTGAGTGTATCTTGCTTTTTATTGTTGTCCATTTGGTTGACATCTTGTAGTATTTGCCTCCTATCAGCCTGGGTATCTACTCGAATCAATTAATTCTTGAACATCTGCATCATACAATAAAACTTTAAAAAATTAGGTTAGACTATATCACGTTTACATTAAAACACTGATATGCAGGTTAGGTTACGAGAAAACTGTAAATATTTCACAAAAAAAGTTAGGTTATCTTAAAGACGAAATTATTTTGTAATTTGTGTAGGCCCTATGTTAATAAACAGAATATGTTTACAAAATATTTTATAGAGTACATAGAAACTCACGAATGTTAGGAATATGACACACAGTCTTACCTGCATTCATCTCCAGTAGTTCGGTTTGGCTCACATTTCTCAACATGATTTATGTAGTCTTATCCGTTTACTTTATAATTTCGTATTACATACTCTGTCTATACTTTTACCTTTTTTTTAGTTGCCACGGGGACTTTTTGCCCATTGAAAGCAACATTTCTTAATACAGAAGACTTCTCCACAAACACACAGCTAACTTAAAAAACAATGCAGGCTAACAACAAAGAATACACTTTCATAGAATATGATACTTACTCACTCTTAATTTGAATGGCATTAGGAACGTAACCAGTATGACCACAAATAAGAATATATTCGAGAATACTTTGCGGGTATCTAGGGTCGCTAATATTTACATGAAATCATATATTTAATCGAGATGTATCCATAATTCTAGCAATCCACGATTACTAGGCAACATACCCAGACACCATAGCGAGAATGATTGTGATAGAGTAGTGCCACCACATCGCTGATTTCCAGAAAAAAACGGACTAGTCCAAGACATTACCACAACACAGCTTTCTAGCAAAATCCTGAATAGTTCGGCATTGCCAGCTTTTGTCAGAATGTCAATGAACATATCTACATCTTGTAGAAGCACCATATTTTCCAACAATGTTTTCAGTTGCATAGTACGTGCTTTTACATAAACAAATTTAATCATAAGAAGCACCTCTCAGTGGAGCACAAGTTGCTATTGTAATATTAAAAAATTCGATTTTTGGACTTAAATGGTTTTTGTAATCAACCCGTCAATTATGTGGTTGAGATTAATTTTTTCTGCTGCTTACAAGTAAAAAAGTCACTACGTTATAAAAAGTCGACAGATACTTCTTCACTCCTGTGAACTTTCCCAAAAGGAATATTATATATATATATATATATATATATATATATATATATATATATATATATATAACCGAATACACAGACGTTTGAACATCAAACACGTATTTACTGTCGTGAAACAACTGAGACAGTTACGGGTGTTTGAAAGGCGCATTGTTGTTGGAGGTCATGAATTTAGGCATCCCGTCACAAAAACTCTCAGATCTTGTACCTTCATCGGTCCACTGTTAGCGATGTCAGTTTCATGCCTAAACGTCACGGGAGTACTGCTCCCCAAAGAACGCAGGAGCCGGTGAATCCCGAAGCGTATTGTGCAAACCAGTCGTCAGACAACCATGGCAATGGTTGCAGAGGACTTTTCCCTGTTGCTGAGGTACAGATGTCAGTTACATGGTTCTTCGCCGGGAAGAATATCACTTATTTCACATGGTCGTGCCACTGCTAGGAAGTCACTTATCATCCACACCCATGCCCAATCTTGTTTGGAGTGGCGCGAACAACACCGTCCTTGGACTGTGTCTGTGAAACAGTGCAACGTCTTAAGGAATAGCGAGTTATGGCACGTGATATAGCACTATATAAAAGTGTGCTGAACTGGCGGATGCCTAGGGAACGGTGGCTCATTTGTGTAATTTATGGACAGTGGAGACTAATGCTGGTAGCGTAATGATCTTGAGGTGTGTCTGTTGGCATCGGCTTGGACCCTAAATTTTAATTTATGAATCGAAGAACTACGGCATGTACCAAACCTAAGTACTTATGTCGACAACTTGCTTCCCACACTCTGACAACTGTTTGTAATATGACCTTTCTTCTAGCAGCGGGATAATTCTCGTGTCCATAAAGCAAGGTCAATGAACCGTGCGAATACTACTCGACCAAAAGACAACAAATGTCACCATGCTACGCAAATAAAAAATACTAGGGGGGAGGGGCAAACGAATTCCTCCAGCTGTATACCAGAACTTAGTTGACAGCCCACCCCGAAGGGTTAGCGCTGTGATTTTAAAGCAAAGTGAATTCCGACGTTGTGTCAGTCACACGGCTCCCAGCTTAGCAATGAGCGTCCAGTGATTTTTATCACATAGTTTACATCAACGTAGTAATTTGACGTCCCATAGTGGCCAAAACACGCAGTTCTGGACATTATTATATCTCGTAAAATGTTCACTACGTTATCAGGTATCACATACTGCATTTTTTTTTTAACTGCCTGAATAAATTTATATTAAATATACACACGAAATTTTTCATTTGACACGTTCGCATTTATGTGCAGATAATACCCTCTTCTCTAATATAAACGGACGCCTATTTACAACTCCTATATTTTAAGTTTGCAGTCTTTCAGATAGTTAATTTGTTTATCGCCGTGTTTTTGGACATAGGACGGGGGGTTAGCTACATATTTAATCACCAAGATCTGTTGCAAGATCCGATGACCAACCCAGCAAGAGCATGAGATCATGGATTACAACAGGGGTTTGAACTGCCGGCCTCTGACTTCATTACAAAGTGAGTATCGGTGGCGCAGAGGTCGTGGCACGCGTTCAAAGACGCCAGGTTGTGTGCTACGTATTTCAGGCGCGGCATCGACTTGTGCGATAATACTAGCTTCTTCAGATATTACTGGGGTGTCGTAGAACAGATCTCGTGACCGTGGTGGTACAAAGCGTGGTCTTTCAACCGCAGGAACGTTATTAAGGCTTAGATAGTCCGCCAAAGTTACGTTCGTGGCTCATGAGCGGAATCCTTAGGACAAATAAATAGGGAAACATAGACAACATTGGGCCTAAAGTAATTTCTGAGGGAGGTAGTAGCCCTGAAACGTTGCGATTGGAAATGTGTTATGCTACGATAAATTGGAAACATTTAGCTACTAAGCAACGAAATTTGACATGCGGCATACGTTTACGAGGCAGGTTACCACAAAACGGCGTTGCAGAGGGTGCACTCCTTCATACAGTAAATAGGTGTTGGCACCCTCAAATTGCTTAGAACTTTGTAACCATGCACTTGAAGCAATTTGATATTACACGCTAGTAATCAGCATTAAAAAAGCAATGGAAAAGGTCACTTTGGAAGTATCCACTTATCCCTACCATTTTCTGAAAAATCGCGTGTTTAATTCGAAAGCCGATTAATGGTTGCCTGGGAGGTATGCAGTCTGTAACACTGTCGTGTATGACGTGTAAACAGATACCCTGGCTAATGTCACTGTCCTATGGCGACAGGTTTATAGTGTAAGATTGTGGAAGGCTGAGAAGTTACTGCGGCAAATGTCCCATTGCATTGGTTCCTGTTGTCCTACAAATTGGCGAAGAGGTTTCTTACCTGCTAGCATTGTGTTGTTAGTTTAAACAGCAGACAGTTCTTCACAACGTGTGTGATGGTGAGAGGTAATGAGGAACTGACGGCCATTCCTCTCGCGTATAGTGAAATCATTTGTAATGCATTAGCTGCACGTCGATGATACGCCGAAAAGTTTCCCGCCCATAATTTACCAGTTGCTGACGTATTCACTTCTGTTCATCGGCGTTTGGGCAATGACCTGCCACAACTACTTGAAGATGAACCACTGTACCTACGAGAAGACATGAGGTACATGCACAGTTGTGCACCAGTACACTTTAGCTGCACAGAAAGGTAGTGCATGGATGCACTGTACTCAGTGTGATGGATTGGCTGAGGTGAGATGACTATTAATAAAATAAAGAGAGAAAATAGGTGTGTTGGTAATGCCTAGAGAGGAATAGTTCTCATGCATATTAAAGTGAGTTCTCACAAATGCGGAGCGTTTGTCCCGTCATTGTAATTTTTTAGACTCATTTCTTTTAGGAATAGCCTGAAAGTAGAACTTCAGCAGGACTTCAGAAAAGTTGGTAGTAATCATGAATGTATTATACAATACAGGCCGCTGGATTCTATTTGTATGCATCTGACCCGAAATGTTTGTAACACGGAACTTTGGGAAAAAGTTTCTAGTGCTGACGGAATACTCCGAAATTGTGTTTGTAAAATGCGTGACATCTGGAAAGTAATCGATAGTCATCTTGTTTAATGCGTGTCCATTTCTAAGATGAGCACACTGGGTGTGGGTCTAATAGTTTTATAACAAATAGTTTTGTTTCAAATTTGCAACGGAATCCATTCACCAGGCGTTAGAGAGCCACGACTGCGTTTCAGCCAGGACATAAGCTAGGGCGGGGGGAAGGGGTTTCTAGACATATTCCTCCCCCCACCCCGAAAATAATATAAAATATTTGAAAATAAATGTGAGAAAAAATTACAAATTTAATTTTTTTTAATATAAGAAAAGCGCGATCTCCTTGAACATGAAGGATGTTTATATCATTTGTTATTCCATATATGCGTATAAGTCTATTGATGGCACATAATTTTTAAAATTAAACATAAGTAAATTGATATTTTTATTTTTTCACATATGAGACATTGGCAAGTCCCCTTGATCACCAAGGAAGTATATATAATTTTGTAGTTCCGTCTCTGTGCACTAGCTCACTGGTTGTAAATCATTTTTGAACTAATTATTTTTAGTATAAAATCTTTCATATTTTTCAAAAAATATATATATTTATGATGTATCCCCGGAAGTATGTAAGTCGCTGTCAAGGCCGCCGTGTGTGAGCATGCGCTGTGGCTGGTGTTGCAGGGTATACGAGGAGGAGGAGGTGGAGGGACGTGGGTATGCACCTCGTATGCCTGCCATCTCCCTGGTCAACACGCCGCTGTACGAGCAGTGTCCTCTGAGGCAGCCGCCCGCCTGCCCGCCAGACGCCAGCCGCTACCGCACCATGGACGGCAGCTGCAACAACCCCGCGCATCCTTCCTGGGGCGCCGCCTTCATGCCGCAGCGACGCTTCCTGCCGTCGCACTACCGCGACGGTGAGTCTCTACTATCACCACCACCACCCCCACCACTCCCTCAGCAGTTAGACTGCTCGCCTCCCACCGAGGCGAACCACCTTCAATCACCGGCCCCGGGCCACTATCGGGTTTTCTAAAGTGGGAATCGTGCAGGGCGATGCCGCTGGTTGGCTGATTTTCTCGGGGATCTCCCATTTCCCTCGCCCTTGCATTCCAGCGCTGCTCCATTATCACCTTATTTCACCCTCATCGGCTCTCAAGAACTCGCTATTAAGAGCCGCCCAAATCTCTTTACTTTACTCACTCACTCTTTCGCACAACACCGCGCTCGCTCGCTTCAACATGGTTCCTCAATACAGCTACACGATGCGATACGATGTGATGCGATGGGCAGTGACGAGTTATACTTACTGTTTCAAAGTTGAGCGATCATCCGTCTGCGACGAGGCCGTCTGAGATGGTGCTGCTATTTATTACAAGGGTGAAAATTTCATTTTCTGACCTCACTAACGTTAACAAAAGACATGCGTAAAACAGCGACACTGTATGTTATAAGTGGGTACAAAAATAATACATGCATGAACGCGATGTACAATGAAAAAACACGCAGCAACATAACAACGAAAACTAGAGGCACATTGTACGAAGGAGAATTCATTGTTGATTAGGAAGCCTTGTTTTCTGTTTTGTATATTCATGCAGCAACAAATAAACATAGAAATACACAGCCGTAAGCGTAAACGCGATAGTCGTTTTCAAAGTGTATACAAATAGTTGTTTTTATTCTCATTGTTAACAACCACTTGTCCTTCATCTTCTTCGTCGCAGGCTACCGCCGACAATCGTACAGCAAGAATTCCGCGCAGCGCTCTCGTCGCCGACACACTACGACAGTCTTCTGCTCCATCCTGATTGGTTACAGCTCATCGCAACGCATCGCATCGCAACGCATCTCAGTATTGTAGAAATAGCTTAAGTAGGGCTGTGCGAACATATCGATCATGAAATAATAATTGTGAAATATCTTAACTGCGATATGGCCTAACTGTGTAGAGTATTATAGAGCATTCCGTGATATTACTGACACGCTATGTTAGCGATATTCGACGTTGGCACGATCAATATAACCAATATTCGAGACATGCCATCGATTTTCAATACTTTTTAGGAGCGATTGCACCGAAACTGATTTGGTCAACATATTTAGAAACGATGTTGAACTTATTAGCTGAAGTTTAAATATCTTCGGAAGACTGTATTGAAAATTAAAAAAATCGGCAATATAGACAACAACGTCCTTTTTGCACGATAGCTTGCGCCGCAAACAAATTCTAACTGCACAGCTTAAACAATACATACAGTATCTGGAGAGGAATACATAACTCAGCAAATATATTTGTTATGAAAGTTGGTAAGAATTGCCGCATGTGATTGCCCTTTTTTGAGTTTTCTTGACTGCCTGCCAGAAACCTGTAACTTTCAATTATTACTGGCTCTCTTCAGGGCGTTGAACGATTAAAACCGTTCTTTTAAGTTTTAGGATATAATATCCTTTATATTAGTGGTATAAAAAAATAGACCAAGAGATAGTAAACAATATGTGGAAATTATATTTAAATGATTGATAAAACCACATTTAGGAATTTTAAGCATATATCTTTAAATAAAATTGCGAAATCGAACAAAATTAATACGTTAGGAAACAGCTCAGAACAATGGTCCATATTATTAAAATTTCACAAATATATTGATCAGAAACGGGCTTTGCGGTTTATCCGTATTTCACGTATTACTTTGACATAAAATTTAAAATCAAAGTACCGGCAAATTAAATTCTTAAGCCCCTGTCACACTGTAAAATTTTTGCCTTCAAATTTGAAGACGAAATACTGTCACAAAATTTTTTCTTCTATCAAATTTTATCAAATGATCTTGAATGTGTTTGAAAATGTGTCACACTATCAAATTTTATTTTTTACTGGGAGAATCTAATTTGAATTATTATTTAAAAAAATATTTCCACAGTGAGATATTGCTTTTGTTTTTACATGCAGTCCATTACAGGAAGAAGTGTAGGTAACTTGTAATTTATTTTCGCTCCTTTATTAAATTCAGATTTTATTTATCAGACATGTTAATACCTCCGGGTACGCAATGTTATGTGTAATATTAACTTACAATAGCATCCATGCCCAGAAAGCTTCTACAAAAATTAATTAACTTCATATCCAACTTCGTATACACAATAATGTTCGTTATTTTAAAGTTTCATGACATCCATTATTGTCATGCACAATCATGTTGTGTGTCCTTCCACCATATGTAAACACATAGAGCGAATATGGTGTAGAGTTCGAATGTCAGCTGCGCATTTAACCAGTCTCCGTGCCCGTGTCCCAACATTGGATTGCGTTTTCTTCTACAGAACTGTCAAATCCTATTGACTTCGACTACACTTGGCACACTGTTCACTTTAATAAGTGGTTTCAAATGTTAATACACTTAGCCTGCTGTAACCGAGTTTTAGTGGCATTGGAATAAACTGAATTTAATATAAGTGCTTTACTTATTAAGCATAATTATGTTGAAATATACTAAATTCAAATAATCAAACATACCACTGTTTTTTCACGTGAATTTATCATTTGTGTTGTTGATTTTGCGAGCCAGCGTTGTGGACATGCATAGAAGACTATAACTAGTCTACCATATCTTTAGTGTATGTGTAAAATTAACATAGCTTGGACATGAGCCCTTTATTCGTGCGCTGATCATGTGAATTTGTCGAAATGTTAGAACATAAATATTTCGCTGATATTCCAATATTCTTATTATTTTATGTATTTAAGTTGTTTTTAAACTACTTGTCGAAATTCCAACCACGGCATTTGTAGACTTATATAAATGAGAACTCCTAGTAAAGGCTGTTCACGATAAAGTGAGCACTTTAGAAATAAACCTCAGACATAATTCACTGTCCCTGCATGCATATATTTTAACGGACGTACTGAGTAACATTCGTTCAGCAAAGTTGGTAGCGATGAATGGAAAGTAGTTCCGTATCTTAACGTCACATAAAAAGTGTTAGGTAATCATTTGAGATAACCTAAGATCAATTCTTTCACTTTCTGTTTTTTAATGCATAGAAGTGTAAAAATAAGCAGATTTGTAAAGTATTTACTTTCTTAATAATCTTCAGTTTCACTTGTGACCGACACATGAATAAAGTGATGAGGTCCATAGCAATTTTAATTTTACATAAGGTGGAGGAATACACAACGTGTATACAAGTACATCTTAAGCAGGGCTTTCAAAAGTGCTAATGTTACTGTGAACAGTCTATAGCATAAAGGTTCCGAAAATTCGTCTAGTATTTTTTAATTGAAACTGAAGTCAGCAAAACAGCGCAGGGAGTTTGCAACTTCCCGTACCTGCGTGCACCACAAGTTGCATACCACGAAGGCGAACGGAACCGGTGCACCATGTAGAGAGCGCCTGCACACAGGACACCGTAAACATAAATTCGAGGTACGTGGGCGCCGCTAGTGATTGCTTGTTAGTACACTTGTGTCAAACTGTATGAACAGTGGGAGGTAAGAAGTTGAGTGTTAAAGGCTGCCAGATATGATTGTATTTTATTTAAAACAACACACACACACAACAGTATTGGTGATATAAGGTCTGTACGTATTTCGCCTGGTGGACTATGTACAGGCAGTCACCTCAAGACGCACCAGTTCCGTTCGCCTTCGTGGTACGCAACTTGTTTGGCGCGCAGGTACGGGAATTTGCGGACTCCCGGCGCTGTTTTGCTAACTTCAATTTCAATTTAAAAATACTAGACGAATTTTCCGAACCTTTTTGCTACTAGGATATATTGTATATATTAGCCTATATATGCAATGATTTAAGTTTCCACACGTTGTTTAAAAACACCTCGTATAGAACAAAAATTAATTAAATTCAACATGCAATATTTACAAATGTAAGCATTTTTAAAGTTCATACTTTCAATACGTCGTCGACACATCAAAATACTTTTCAGTCATCGCTATAAACTTAACAGGGAGCCTACTATTTAAAGCTTTCGTTACAATTCACGTGGTTATTGTCAGTGACAGTTTTCAGAGGTTGCTATTCGATTTTTTGAATTAACAGTGAAAAGTTTATACAACTGAGTGGACGTTTCAATAGCACATCTCAGTAAGTAATGAATGCGTGTTGCGTAATGGTTTCGCCTTCAACTGTCTTCAAAAGCTCCAATGGTACCTTAAACGCATAACAGTAAAAGTTGACCAACTGGCAAGTCTTATAGAGTTTAAAGCCAGCCACCCAGTCAGAATTCAAGTTGTCCCTGACAAGTGACAGCAAAAGTTGTCTACGTTGACATGTGGCTTCACCAATGTCGTCTATTTTCTTTCAGTACATTAAAAGAAACGTAGCAGGAAGTAAAAAATCCTTGAAAGAAATTTAAATTAAGTAACAAATACTTGGAATTACATTTTTTGCAGGAAAATTAATGACAACTGAAACGAAAAGAGTCAACATTTTGATATATTATGGACACAATTCCTTAACTCGAGTATAACGTACCATAATTAAATTTTACAATCTAGTAACGTCAGATGTAGCCACTCCAGCTTGCTTACTGTTACTTTTATCATTCAACGTATTGCGTTAGTGAAATGTACACGGATTCACACATTTCCATATCACACCGACCAGACAGAGTAGGTAAAACCAACAACCCATCAGAGCGCTCCTCGCCGCTTCTGCGTTATCCGTATTGTATGCGCTGGAAATATTGAACTGGTCTTAAATTTATCCGTGAAGACCATGCCGATATTACAACACTTTGGTACGTGGATTTCAAGGAGGCAAAAAATTGCTCCTCATACAAGATGTGCCGAGGTTATAACTTATAAGTTATGAAAGAGAAAGACAATCCTCAAGGAATAGATCGGAAAAAATCCCTACAAAAACTAAAGTAGGTAGGCAGGGCTTAAGTTTCGTCGACAGCGATGTTATTAGAGATGGAGTAAGTCACCGAGAGAAAGAACGGGGAATGTATGGCTTGTATACGCTATTCACGGAAAAATGAGTACTATTGAAAGACCTGTTTAAGATGTAATTGTATGCACGTTGCGTATTCTTCCGCCTTATGAACAATTAACATTGCCATGGGCCTCATCACTTTATCCAAACGTGTGTCAAGTGAAACTGTGGAATTATTAGAAAAGTAAATATTTTACAAATCTGCTCAGTTTTACACTTCCATGCATAAAAAAACAGAAAGTGAAATAAATAATAAAAAATATGACACATGGTTACCTAACACCATTTTTCTGACGTTTAAATATGGAACTACTTTCCATCCTTCGTTGCCAACTTTACTGGACACACTTCACTCAGTGCACCGGTTAAAATATACGCATACAGGTAGCGTAAGTGACTTTTTCTAAGGTTGATTTCAAAAGTGCTCACTTTATCGTGAATAGCCTTTAGTGAGGAACGAGCCCCGCATTCGCCTGTAATTATTTGTCAAACCATGGGAAACCGAAATCAAAATCAATGTCCTCTCAAATGCGAGTCTGATAGTTTACCATTGCGCTACAGAAATAAAGGGAAATGGATAGCATAGGTGGTAAATCTCAAAATCTTCTTAGTATAAGAATAATTTTAAGTTGTACGGAAACTCACTTCTCTTCTCAGCAGCTGTTGGGCAAAAGTAAACAGAACTTACAACTATCGGATAGCAGATTGTTTGGAAATACTAGTATTGTGTTTATCGCATACAGTGAAATTCGCAAAGTTCTCTCGGTTTGGTCATTGTCATCTACGGATTATCGACTCTACCTGAATTGTAGCACATAATGGAAACACACACGAATTACATTCGGAAGGACCCTGGTTAGTTTTCCGGTTCAACCATCCTTATTTCAGTATGTAATAGTTTTTTTAAATTACTCCAAGTGAATACTACGGTGGTTCCTTATCTCCTAATGACCCCATTGTTTTACGTGAGGTTAACGTTACTTGCCTAATAAACCGCACCGTTAACACTAAAGGACGCAAAAGAAGTATTAAAGATCTTGAAATGGTAATTAGCATTTTGAGAAGTGGCTGCCTGACGTTTACGAACAGAGATATTTCCCAAAGGAGTTATCAAGAATTTTCGACTGGCCTTATTGAACAAGCCGTGTCTACATTAAACACCAACAACTGCAGATTGGTTAACTATTAAAATTGATAATGTTTATAAATTTTAATTGTACTTATTTGTTTATTTCTCCTCCCTCGCCCTTATTTATAAATAGAGCTTGACAAGATTAAGCGTCTGAGGAAAAATAAATACATTTAAAAAACTAAGCAGATCTTTTAATAATGCTCAGTTAACCCTATGAGAACTATGAGTTTAAGATTTCTGTTATAAATAAGTTATAAATATCACTGCTTCAAGACATAAGACACGTGTCAGTGCATTCGTGCAAATACATCGAATTTTGAGAAAGGAATATGTGTAGGAAAACTCCCCAGGCCATACTATGCAAATTCCAAATATGCCACAGAAGAGATATTTCATATGTTCAACACGTGTTGCATAACAAAACCTGTTGTTTTCATTTTGCGAGCCCTGAGACGACATTTTAACGTGACACAGGTTTCGGGGATGTAATGACGGGCGTTACATGCTGTAAGATATCTTTCGCGTATAAAAACAATATTATTAAGCGTCCTCACTTGGTTCTGTGCACAACCAGGCCAAAATATGGCCCTCTTAGAGCATTCGTTCCACACGAGTACAGCACCGAGTAGTTGACCTTCGCTTTACAGGGATGGCGGTGTTGTTTGGTAAGCGACAGCGCGTCTGACACACAAACGAAAGGCCGTGGGTTCCACACGCGTTTACATTCTTATTCTAGACGTATGCTACTGCAATCCCTTAATGAAAACTTTTGCTAGACCTCGCCTATTATAATTGATTACTGATAATCCCACGTGTGAATACAAGAGATTTAAGATAATTTTTATATCGAGTAAAATGGTAACAGAATTATTGGGCTTACAGAACACGTAGTTCAAACCTTATATTATTCCTAATATCTAAGTATCGTCAGTAGGCATTGCCATGGACTGATTCCCGAAAAGAAAAACGTTCGTCGTTTTCGCAAAAAAAAAAAAAAAAAAAAAAAAAAATCTGTTGCCAGAACGGATACATTTCAACGTTTTGCATGAGGAGCGCCTGTTAATTAAGCCACCACCTGCAAACTGAAGCCAATTGGGTGGCGGGTATCCAGGCTAACGAACTTGCCCGTCGTGCCGTTTTGGGATCTTATTCTTGTAGCTCCGACAACCAACCAACCAACGAAATGCGATACTCTTCTGACGTCAAACTACGAAAAATATCGCGCGACCAGCAGTTTCACATTATAAATCGTTTCTATATTTGTCTAGCCGTGCAGTACTGCAAACGAAGTAGTTCGACAAACTTTGCATACAGTGGGAAACTTGCGTCTTTAAAAGGGAGAATTATATTCGCCACCTACATCATTATCTCCATTTACTCTACCATGTGTTATAAATTTCCCTTCTGTTGACTGCCTTCGAAACTAATTAATTTTATACGTGCCTTGTAAATGGCACCAAAAATCCCAACCTTTACGTATACCGTTATGCTGTAAATTCAAGCAGTCGTAATGAAAATACTTATTTTTGTCGCGTCGTCGCTGCCATTTTCATCGTAACGTGTCGTATTCATCGGAGCCACGTGACTCCAGCATTAGGCTGACTCTTCTGTATGAGGAGACCGCAAAGGTACATATGCTGGTTACATTACGTGTCTCCCACCAAGGCATGCGTACTTGCATTGGATCGCTCCAACCAAATTTACCCTGAGACAGCTGTGGCCTTCCAATAGCCGTTAAAAGAACTGCATGTGAAATCATCAACGCGAAACTTTCTGTTCCCCGACAAAGATTTTTCATATGAGTGTTATGCATGTACTACGTAGGCGTAGAAAGACATGCATACTCACATTCATTTATACGTACATAAACAAAGCGAATGTATAATAGACCAACAATTTTATAAGTTAATTCCTTACGATTATATTTTGGAAACAATTATTACTTGTAGCGTAATTCGATTTCCAAAAGAAGCATGAGCCCGTGAAAGTGTCTATGACAAATGTGCATACCTAACAATTAATTTCAAAATCTCAGGTTATACTATATGTACATTATTTTCTTTTCAAGCATGACGTATACGAGAGCATGGACAAGTTATGACTGTCATCAGATTCCGTCATTGAAGAAAATAGGCTCGCGATATATATATATATATATATATATATATATATATATATATATATATATATATATATATATATATATATATCTTTGTGTGTGTGCGTGTGTGTGTAAAATGCATTAGCCTTAACACAATATCAGCAATTTTATGGCATTGTTAACCCACTCATGGCAGCTGATAAAAAATATGTGGAATAACACAGCACAAATGCCTAATGGTGGACTTCTAAGTCTGATATACGATCGACTTCGCCATAACACACAGTCTTAAAAATGCAGCGCAAAGCAGTGTTGGTGAGTGCAGTGCAACCTAACATCGACAAACTGTCGTTTGATATTTGTAACAAAACATATATTGGTAACTATTATATAACTTTTGGTCTAAAGGCTAAACGCTTTCAAACGTGAAGCTGAAATGAGGGATTGTTATAAATATTACAAATCTTACGCATGTAATGTGTGTAAAATGTGCATCTGGGTGAGAGGTTAACGTACAAATCATTGCAGTTGTGTTTGAAAACCGGTGTCTTCTCTAGCGTTCGAATAAAATATACCTCGCGTTTACTGCAAGTGCCACCATGGATTGTACTGAGGCGCAAACTGCTGTCAAAAGCGAGTTCGAGTTAAAAAATTTCATTCGGATTTATGAAATTCAGCAGCATGATTACACTAACGTTTAGTTTCTATTTTTACTTCAATTTCATGTAATTATTCCGATGACATATGAGTCATACATTTTGGAAATACAAGAAACATTGTCGTACTTTGTAATCGTACATTGACTAGCAAGGTATAAATGTGTCATATAGTGCCAGCCAAATGTGACATACTGCACAAATGAGATTTTCAACTCAAATTGTGTTTGGCTTTAAGCTTTTGTAAACACGCTTACAGTAGTAAAAATGATAACATTAAAGTCGAAATGAATATGACTGTTATAAAAATGAATATTTAGAGTATATTGTCACATTTAAATTAATCAATTATGTAATTCAAAGTTTTGCTAAATCCAATTTTACGACATTACAGTAAACAAAATGTGAAAATATTTAGCTGAGGTCAACGAGGTGGACGGATCTTTGTCTTATGCATATGTCCCAACATTGACTCCTCCATCTACAGCAGAACGGTTAGTCACCAGCACAACAGGGATGTACGTGTTGGTTAAAAAAAAATTGGAATTGCCAACTAACAATCCTTTTCCATGAATAGAATACTTTGACGAATTTGAATATTTTCTAGTAGCGTTAAACTAGGTTATAGACTGATTACGTTAACAGAGCACTTTTGAAATCAATTTTTGAAAAATGTAACTGGCCCTACTTGCGCCCTACTTGCCCTATTTTAACCAAAAACTAAAGATGGGGTAGAAAACTGATTATTCGTCTTCTGTGCATGTATCCGACATTTACCTACTCCAAAAGGAACATAACTGTCAAAGTTACATGGTCAACAGTGATTGGCGTTTATAAGAAATATATACTATTACCATTTCGAATTTAATCAGACTTAATAAAAAATCGGTTAAAGGAACTACACGTATATCTCAAATAACTTGTTTACTAATCGGTGCTCTAACCTCAAATCCAATCCTTGCCATATTTGCTTGGCGTTTTGGCGGAAAAGCAGTTCAGTGTTGGGGCATGGAGACTGGTTGAGCACAGCCAGCGAGATTGGTCTATCTCATGTTTAGTCTATTAGTTTATAAGGCTGTTTACGATTAAATGAGCACTTTTGAAAGCCCTGATTAAGATCTACTTGTAAGTACGTTTTGTATTCACCCCCGCCCTTTGTAAAATTAACAGTGTTGTGGGCCTCATCACTTTCTTCAAGCGTCGGTAAAGTAAAACTGTGAAATTATTAGGAAAGTAAATAATATACAAATTTGCTCATTTTTGTTCTTCGAAGCATTAAAAAAATAACAAAGCGAAAGAAATAATCTATGTTATCACGAATGGTTACGTAGCACATTTTATTCAACGTCAAGGTATGGAATTATTTTCCATCCATAGTTACCAACTTTATTGGACTCATATCACTCAATGCACCCGTTCAAATAAATGCCGGTTGGAGCAGTGACATTTTTCTAAAGTTGATTTCAAAAGTCCTCACTTGAATGCAAACAGCACTTTAGTTGAGGTTGTGGTGTGCGTGTGTGTGGCAGGACTGGAGCGCATCAGGGACTCTGTGTCGGGGGGAGCGCTGCCGAGTGCTCGCGCTGTCAGCTCCGCCATCCACGGCGACCGCGACGTCGAGCTGGGCAGCATCTCGCATGTCGTCATGCAGTGGGGGCAGTTCCTCGACCACGACCTCACAGGTGAGCACACTACTATACATCGTCTCCCCCCCCCCCCTGGCCACTCAAAACCTCATTTACAACATTACCCTTTCACTCACAAATACATACGGTATGTCGTTTTAAAGGCTGTTCACGTTAAAATGAGCACTTTTGAAAGCCCTGCTTAAGGTCGAATTGTATACACGTTGTATTCCTCCGCTTTATGTATAATTAACATTACCATGGGCGTAGTCCCTTTATTCATCCGTCGGTCAAATGAAACTGTGAAATTATTAAGAAAGTAAAAACTTTACAATATTGCTATTTTTTTTTACACTTCGATGCATTAAATAAGCAGAGAGCGAAAGAAATAATTTTCAATTACCATAGTTGGTTACCTAACCCTTTTTATTCGACGTTAATATATGGAACTTCTTTCCATCCATCGTTACCAACTTTACTGGGTAAATGACACTCAGTGTGCCCATTAAAATACATGCATGCAGGTGCAATGTTTTTTTCTAAGTTTCATTTCTAAAGTGCTCACTTTATCGTGAACAGCCAATAGCTGTTGCAGTAAAGAAAATTTCGTTCCGGACTGTACTAGTACACTGAAACAATTCAACAGAGAGAATTTAACACAACAGTTCTGTAATGGCATTTTATTGTGGCGACAACGAAACTTTAGTGCCAGAAACAGAATGTTCTATAGTACTTTACAACCCTAATTGTTAGTAGAACAATCTAAATATTGTTCAAAAAGTTATTATCTTATTGGAACCATCTTTTCTGTAGCAGGAACAGTGTTTTCTGTAGTAGGAACTATATAGATAGTTGTGAAACAATCTTACGATAACAGAACAAGATATTGTAAACCCAAAAGTGCTATTTGGTAACTGCAATAGAACGTTCTGCAGAAATCACCTCCTTTTTTCCCGAAAGTTTACAGAAAAAGTATGATAGTTTCAACAGTGTCGTGGACTGCTGTAGGGTGCCCTCCGATTCTGTTAAGATTACAGAACTAGAATTGTAGCGTTAACAAACAAGTATGGTAATTACAACAGAGTCGTGGTGGAATGTTAACGGTACCATATACTTACATAGATTATAGAACTAGTTGAATTGACAATACAGAAGATAAATACGACAATTTTGCTATTGTAAAGTAATATTTATTTAGTGAAGGTTTTTGACAATCTGTGATGGTTCTGTGCAACTATAAAATTGTTGACAGATACTACCGTGTTAGGCGCTAAATGTAATAATAGCAAGAAGGATACTGGAATGTCCTATTTGTTTTTTCAAAGATGCATATAATTTATGAAAACAGAACATAAAATGAAATGAATAACACCATTTTTTTTTTTTAAATTATTTCATGTGAAAGGAAAATCTATTTACAAAAAACGTTACGCGTAAATTTTTTTTTATGAAATAACACACATTTTTGTATAATATAAATTTATATAACATAAAGTAAATACTATTTTATTTAAAAAATAAACTATTTCATATATGTATTCGTCACGTAGAAATTCGTCAGCAGACACGTTCAATGATATGTATTAAAAAAATTAAAAAATGTAAAATAAATACATATAAAAGCCTGAATCACATAACTGATATAATAGCCGAGCAGACTAAGGCGTCCGTCTATCAACACAAGGCCTGTCAATTCAAGGCTGCCTGCTTCGACAACGAATTTTTCAAGTTCTGAAAATGAATACAGATAGCAGAGAATACTACGAGCCGGTGAAGAATTTATAAAAGACCACACAAGATGGTTAGGTCTACCATGCTGCTCAGTGAAAGCAACGGGGCAGATAGTTAGGATTACAATAATTACACTTCTGCTGGGGCCACCATGCAGCTCAGAAAAGGCAACAGAAGATGTGGTTAGGATTATTATGAACTTTTGCTGTGACCACCCTGCCACTCAGTAATGGCAACAGAGCGGATAGTTTTGATTACCGTACATTCTTGCCGAGGCAATCATGCCACTCAGTAAAGGCAACATAGCATAGTTAGGGTTAAAATACAATTTTGCTGGGGCCATCATGCTGTTCACTAAAGGCAACGGAACATACAGATAGGATTACCAAACACTCTTGCCAGGGTCACCATGCCGCACAGCAAAGGCAACAAAGCAGATGGTTACGATTACATAACCCCCTTGCCGGAGCAACAATGCCGCTCAGCAAACGCAACATAGCAATTATTAACGGTTAAAATACACTTTTGCTGGGGCCACCATGCTGCTAAGTAAAGGTAACAGAGCAGATGGTTACGATTACATAACCCCCTTGCCGGAGCAACAATGCCGCTCAGTAAATGCAACATAGCAATTATTAACGGTTAAAATACACTTTTGCTGGGGCCACCATGCCGCACTGCAGAGTCAAGAGAACAGATGGTTAGGATTATCATATACTTTTGCTGGGGCCACCATGCTGCTCAGTAAAGGCAACAAAACAGATAGTTCGGATTACCATATACTTTTGCCAGGGCCACCATGCTGCAAAGTAAAGGTAACAGATCAGAGGGTTAGGATTAAAAACCCCTTACAGGGGGCAACAATGCCGCTCAGTAAAGACAATACAGCAATTAGTTAGGGTTAAATACACTTTTGCTGGGGCTACCATGCCATTCAGTAGAGGAAACATAGCATATAGTTAGGAATCAATCTGTTCTATTGCCTTAACTGAGCAGCATGGTGGCCCCAGCAAAAGTGTATTTTAACCCTAACTATTTGTTATGTTGGATTTACTGAGCGGTATGGTTGCCCTGGCAAGGGGGTTTGTAATTGTAACTGTCTGCTCTGTTACCTTTACTTAGCAGCATGGTGGCGCTGACAAAAGTATATGGTAATCCTAACTATATGGCACACGTAAAAATGAAACTAATTATCACTCTTATTAAAATCATGATTCACTCTCTGGGTGAGTGTTCGCAAAATTATTTTTTGTGTACTTTTAGTGAGATTTCGGTAGTCTTGTAGGTAACTCTTCGTAACTTGTTTACGGGCTTTGCCACTTAACACATCTTACTTATCACTCTTGAGATTAATTTTTAATCGTCAGTTCAGTGAAAGTGTAATTTTTGCCGCTTTATGTGGAACATCTTTTTAGTCGGCACGGTATCATCAAAGAAAAAATGTGTTATTAACACAATAACATAAATACACCAATTCCCTCCTGCTGAATTCCCGAAATTTCAGCAAACCGTATTCTACCCGAATTCATTTTACTAATTTTTTAAAATAGAAGAAAATGTTTTAATTTGGCGCTACGCAAACATCAACTAGAATAGTTTTCGCCATAAATAGGGCAGCATTATTCCACTCTGTGTAGGCAAACGGAAATATATCCAACTCTCGTTTCTATAAGATAGTTTGTGTGATACGGCTCTCGGTTGATTTATGCTCAGTGTTTTCTTGATACGTTTTTTACAGTATCTTTATTGCCACTGAAATAATAATTTTCTTTTATTTTGCAGCCACTGCTCAGTCCAGGGGCTTCAACGGCTCTGTCCCCAAGTGCTGCAGTGATGGTGGACGAAGCTCTCAGCCACTTGACCTCACCGTGAGAAACAATACGCTTTATTTGTTAGTTTTAGTATGACTAGTGTGTAAAACCATGTCAAATAAGTTGAAATATCTTCCTTATTAAATAATGCCGGAATCACATAGCCCCAACAAGCACAGCACGACACGACATAAACCTCAACCACGACCATTTGCAATGTGCCTGCTCGAATTTACAGCCCACCAGTGTTTACTGACGCGACACGAGTAGAATTTTTTGGATCCATTTAGAAGGCGCTGATTAACTAAACTAGTTTCAAAGGTGTAGGGCAGAAGAGAAATTTGGAATACCTGATGGTGACAAAGTTTTATAGCTACTGGATACAAAGGTAAAAGTATTATTTATAAGAGTTGAATACAATATTTTTCATATTTTGTTTTATTTTAAGCTACGTATTTCCCATTGTAGGGAAAACTTATCATACAATTTCATTTTGAAAAGTTGTACTCTCTGTGCGTCGTGCCGCACGACACGACGAAGAATAGAAATTATTTCTAATCCAAAACTGCTGGTCGTACGACAGAATTGTTGGGCTTACGTCATATCTATCTTGTATTTCATTGGTTGTTTAGTTTTAAGTGCCGTGTCGTGCTTGCGGTGGCGTGCTGGTCGGGGCTATGTGATTCCGGCATCAGTCTTTACGTCGCGACAATGATATCACGTAATAATCAACGCTTATACAAATACCATAAGATACGCCGTTTTCTTGATGTAGCTCACAGTCAGATACAACTGAAACACTATTACTTACGAATAAAGCATAACACGCTTTTATAGTTATGTCGGATAAAAATGGATAATCTTCATCAAATTATTTTTCGATGGAGTAAAGAAATCAATTGCCAGAGTGCCGATAACTGCGATAAAAAAGAAATTAGTAGCCTAATTTCTCTCCCAGACTTGCACAAAAATATCTACTCTCTAGTCCTCGTTTGCACTCTTCCGTTCTGACGATTTTGTTGATTTTCATCTTGGACGCATGCTCACAAAATGGGGTTACGGTTCTCCAAAAAAATCTAGAAAGTCGTGTGTTCAAACAGGCGCCGTGGATGTTAATTTACACTGTTTTTCAAGAAGATATATTATTTTATAAAGAACATTTAGCGTAACTTCAATTTGTCTCATTTGTATTAAAAATTGATCAGGAAAAGCATACTAACATTCGAAAATATGTATGTAAACAAGGAGATGAGTTACTTGGAGCCACCTAGCCTCAGTAGTCACAGAGGAAAGAGACAGCTCAGTGTAGGGACGCGTAAGTATAGGCTGTTAACGATCAAGTGAGCACTTTTGAAATTAACCTTATAAAATAGTCACCGCCCCTGCCTCCATTTAATTTAACGGGCGCACTGAGTGACATAGGCCCAGTTAAGTTGGTAACTATGGTTGGGAAATAGTTCCGTATCTTAAGTCGAATAAAAATAGTTAGCTAACCTTTGTGAGAACTTATTTATTTCGCTTCCTGTTTTCTTTAATGCCTTACAGTGTAAAAATGAGCAGATTTCTTAAATGTTTACTTTTCTTATAATTTCACAGCGTCACTTACCCGACGCATGAATAAAGT
This sequence comes from Dryococelus australis, assembly GCA_029891345.1. Taxonomy (NCBI): domain Eukaryota; kingdom Metazoa; phylum Arthropoda; class Insecta; order Phasmatodea; family Phasmatidae; genus Dryococelus; species Dryococelus australis. The sequence continues at coordinate 112,088,431 of CM056994.1, forward strand.
GATGAGGCCCATGACAATGTTAATTTTACATAAAGCGGAAGAAAAGACAACGTACATACAAGTAGATCGTAAACAGTGCTTTCAAAAGTGCTCATTTTATTGTGAATAGCCTATAGGCATCTGCATAGTTGTCATGCAAACTGTACCACACACTGGCCCGCACTTAAAGCTTCGTAAATGGAGGGGAATTAACTTAACAAGAAAACAGGGAGGTACACTTGGAACACTTTGTTTTTAGAAAGGCTCTGCTAGATTAACAACATGTTCAAGTGCATTGTTTAAGAATTTACAACGTTTTGACAGAGCAGTCTGTAACAGAGGAAAGTAATTTAATACGTTATAGTGCAGTTAAAAAAAAATTCTGTGATAGAGTTTAATGAATATGTACTCATATACATCACGAGCCTTACGCAGGTTGTTAAAAAAAATATGGCAGCTCCTTACAGGATGTGTAGTACGTAACGTATGAAGGACAAAACACTAATGCGCATATGGCCGGTTCAACTTTCCCTCTGCTTAATCGCCCTCCAAAGCTAGCGGAACTTGCTACGGCGGATCGAGTATGCGTCGTAGGTATGTATGTACACTTTTCAGTGTGTATCGCGTACTGCAGTAAATGCTTAAAGTATGTACCACGGGCATAAACGCAACACTGCAGACGTCTTGCAATGGGCGATCGCACCCTCCCACATACATCGTGGTTGGCGCGGATGTCTTCGAATGCGTCCACAACGGGCTGCAGTAGAATATCAATGGTGGCGAAAGGTGTGCTGTGAACCAAAGCTTTCACATGACCCCACAAATAGAAATCTTTGACATCCAGGCCGCCGCGCAGTTACAGTTAACGCGCCGTTACATTAGGATCATGTCAGTCCTTTCTGCGTAAGTGTATTCCATTTCACTGCTAACGTGCGTACCTGGCGATGCAAAAAATCCTCCACTGTTAAAGGTTGTTCACGATAAAAAAAAGTCACTGCCTTTACCTGCACATATTTTAATGGGCGCACTGAGTGACATGCGCCCAGTAAAGTTGGAAATGATTGATAGAAAGTAGTTCCATATCTTACCGACAAATAACTAGTGTTAGGTAATCATTAAAAATAACTTAAGTTATTTTTGTCGCTTTCTGTTTTTTTAATGCATTGAAGTGTAAAAATGAGAAGATTAGTAAAATAATTAATTTTTCAACAAATTCACAGTTTCACTTGACCGAGACATGAATAAAGTGACACGGTCCATGACAGGGCTTTCAAAAGTGCTCATTTTACCGCGAACAGCCTATAATTACCTTCAGTGCAAACACAACTGGCCTGGCCGGCACACTGCTGCGGCGTACTTCAGCACTGTATGCTTCCGGAATGCATACTCCGTCCGCCGTATAAGTCCCACTATCTTTGGAGGCCGATTACGTGAATAGGAAGCTGAATCGGCAAAGTAGTAGTTAACGTTTGTTTGTTTTTACTTCATATACAGTGGAACCCCTGTATTACACCACCTGATTTTACACTTCCTGCATTTTACACAAATTTCTTTGTCCCAGTGTCGGTTTCTACAGCATAAGTTTCCCTCTTTTCACACTTTCCGGTATTTTGCAACATATTTCCCCAGTCCCTTGGGTTTCACAGTATTACGTACTACATATAATTTAAGAAGTGTCTATCTTTTTTTTAAATAACGTGTATACATGTGCCCTGCTACACATCAATAATCCAAACATGTGCATTGTTTCGCTAAGAAGTTGATACCTAATTTACACTGCAATATCGTCTGTGAATTTTGGTTAAGTGTAAAGAAAAGTATAACATAATGTCTTTGTCCTAACAAAGTTTAGTCTGGTGGTTCAGACACATTGTCTCTTACATTCCCGCACCACTGGATATTCTTGCTAAATTGGGAAAATGTTAGATGTCACTGGGTCAGTAAGGGGAGGATTTGAACCTCCAAAAACTCTTCCTTATCTACGGCCCTTGCCACACAATTCATATACGAAAGTTTCGGCTACAAGCCTCATCTGAAAATACAACACAACCACTGCTGACTTGCCAGAAACGTATTAACATTTAGTTAAGACAGAAACATACTTCTTTTGTTACTTATTAGTGTGCACTATACGAAATGTGTATGACTTATTTTTCCCTACGCCCGCCCAGACAAAAAAGATTAACTATAGGTATTTTACGATAAATGAGCACTTCTGGGGCTATAGTTACATTTTATTTCAACTATTATTTATCCTTTAAGTACTTTTAAAATAAATATTGCCCTATTAATAATAAACAGAGTGTGTATAGTCCGCCGCACTCGGAAGAAAATGCCTGAGGTTAAAATAAAATATATCTATTGACTCTTATTCCAAATGAGAGGGGTTTTAAAAGTGCCCATTTTACCGTGAATGGTTCATAAAATAACAGCTAGTATAGCCATTCACAGTTCTAGGCTTATAGCTTCTAGTTTCATTTTCTGATTTATACAAAAAACACTTATGCAATCTCTTTTGCACATATTCATCAGAAGTGATACAGAAATAAAGAAATAAATATGATTTTTTCTAGAGTAAATATTTATATCACTGACTATCTCAGATTAATTCATATTAATCGTGACTACAGTACAAATATATCGACCATGGCACTATCTGATAACAATGCTGGTTCAGGTCCTATTTGGAGTTATTCTGAAAATCTCCGAGAGAAACATTTTTGGGGCGGGAAAAAATTAAATCCTCACTTTGTTATACTTACATCAAGAATATTCCATAAAATTAATATACTAAAAAATTAATATTAATTTCATCAATCAAGCCGTTTTACATTACAATAACCAATGGAGTTTGATTTGTTATTCACGACCCAAAATTTTATGATTTTTAAATACCATAATTACAACTAATTTACAGGTACAATGTTGACATGGCAGATAAGACACTACCTTATAATTTTTTCAAGCATTTTGCTTATTTTAAATGCTTTAAAAAAACATTTGTAAGAAAAATATCTTTCTTGGTTATATATGCTTTTTTCTGCGAAAACTATAGTCTGCTAATATTTGTCACAAGATACCCACATGAAGGAATGAAATAATTCATTGTTCTTTTAAAACATAATCAATTACTGCTTCATTGCAGATAAGAAATCATGTTCAGCAGAATTGCCATATTCTTTGAAAGTGTGAAAATTGCAGAGCTCTACAATTTTGTGGTTGCTTTTTCTTTCTTCCTTCTTTTGGCGGAGTTAAACTATTATATATATTAAATTAAAAGGATACACACAGCAATAAAGTTATTTAAAAGAAAGGTTCATTCCGGAAGATGTAATACTTTTATTTTTTACTTTATGAAAAACGCCAGAAAAAAATACAAATTTAATATTTATTCTTTCACTATTTTTCCCTTTCAGATAAAATCATTCTTTGATTCCAGTTCTTTTCCCATTCCTTAGAACTACGAAGAACGATATCATTTTTGAATCAACAGATATCCAGTATAGTTCTATTTAAATATAGTATGGCATCAGTACCATGACATGCCTTTCACTGCCAAAGCACACACACCTTCCGAGGAATGACTGAGTGAGTGGAGAGATTTGGGCGCCTCTTAACATCGAGGTCTTCAGAGCCGATGAGGGTAAATCGAGATGAGTACGGAACAGCGCCGGAATGCAAAGTCCGGGGAAACTGGAGATCACCGAGTATGCCCGCCGACCATTGGGTGCCAGTGGGTCCGGCACGATTCCCACTTACGAGAATCCGGGAGACCTTCCGAGGAAGATTTGACACATAATACCGGTAGACATTCGGAAGAATCTGGTTCCGTTCCTCCTTCAATACGAACAACAGCTTTGTGGCCTTATGTGGATGATTTGGTATGGCTTTTAGCTGATGCTGCAACTTAGGAGTGTTCAGTGAAGTTAATGTCAGGACTTTCATCCAGCTTTAGAGTTCATCTGCTGCCACAAGTTCGGTCTGCTTGCTTACAGTATTTTCTTGGTATGTGGATTCAGCGTCATACTGAAAATAAAATGGATCAATTAAAAAATGTTGAGACAATGTGAGAAGCGCTAAAATGCTTACAACTACTTAACAGACCGTGGTATTCATTAAATAGGCACCATAATATTTGGGCTAAAACCATATCACGAAAAACAGGATAGCGCCATTAATCCATATTCTCCGAATTTCACAATGCAAATAATAAAGTCGTGTATGTTACACTTGCCAAGCATTCGTCGCGCATCTCTAACAGATCACCATAGCGTGATTAGTCACTTCACAGATTAATATCTATTATTTTTAACATCTAAGGAAGGGAGACGAGCTTTGCGAAACTCTAGTGACGGACTGCATTTTGGGCAGTTATCGTAAACCCGTGGCCTGCAGCTCGCCCAGTTCAAGAGCAGCCACATACTGGAGAGCTGTGCCGTCACTTACAGCAGTTCCCGATACCGAACAAAAGCCTGTGATCGCTGTTTGCAACGGATCCTAACGATTTGTCTTCGCCAAACACTGAAGGCTTCGCAGCGTCTAGGCTGATAGCGCTCTATCTCTTTCACCTTTTCATTTTCGTCACTACATTGTCCACAGTTACATAAAGTTTCCGAAACTTGCCTAATGGAATCTCATGGATATATAGGCTATTCACGGTGAAATGAGCACTTTTGAAAGCCCTGCGATCTAGTTGTATGCACATTGTGTATTATTCTGCCTTATGTAGGACTAACATTGCTTAGGGTCTCATCACACTATTCATGCGTTGGTAAAGTGAAGCTGTGAAATTATTAGAAAATTAAATATTTTACAAATTTGCTCATTTTCACACTTCGATGTATATATATATAACATAAAGAGGGAGAAATAATTTATATCATTAGAAATGGTTACCTAACACTTCTTATTCAACTTTAAGATACGGAACTACTTCCCATCTATCGTTACTAACCTTACAGGGCTCATGTCACCTAGGGCGCCTGTTAAAATGTATGCAGGTCGGAGCAGTGACTTTTTCCTAAGGTTGATTTCGAAAGTGCTCACTTTATCGTGAACAGCGTGTAATGAATATAACTGTCGGCCCTAGTAACCATAGCCCATTAAACATTGGCCAGCTTGCTTCGTGTGTAAATACTAAGGATGTAGCCACCCACAGGTCAAGTGAACCTTACCGCAATGGACCTTACACGGTCCTTTTATAGCGGTATAACGCGCTGGAACGATCAACGATCAGATGCCCTGCGATTAAGGGCGAGTAAAGTGTGGTCTATTAGTTTTTTTTGCTACTCTGAAATACAAACAGCAACTTAGTTGTGTGTAATCACGACGCAATTTATGAACTCACCCAGCATACTTTCAAAAATCCACACGCCATCACGAAGTTACCAAACGAATTTGTCATATCGTAGGAAAATGCCATCTGATACGGGAGGATTGGGTGATATTTCTTTTTTCCCGGGAGAGAAACTTTCGCGGCGGGGGCGGCACAGCCAATTACTGAAGAACTTTTATTTCGGCGCATTTAATTCTCTTGTACAAAATTACCAACAAACGCGTTCCTCCCACGACCAGACATGCCACCGGTTCTCAGGTCTGAGGTAGAAACCTTTAGTGAAGAGAAACTTGTTCCTCCAGTCGGCTCCATGGTTTCACCGCCCCCGCTGCCTGTCACCTCAATCCAGTACTCAACTCCTTCGCTCAGCAGGCCGTTCACCGACCTACATACACAGCTCCGTCGGTCGGTTGTTCCGAGCCCCTGCACAGACAAGATTTTGTTGAATCAAACTAGATTTGTTTGATGCAACCGAATTATTTGTTTGTATAGGGGCATTGAAATATTTTGCAGCTGAAACCAAATTATTTTGTTCTTCTCATTTGGTTGCCCCAAACTGTAAGATTTGGTTGGTGCTACTAAATATTTGTTTGGCTACACGTACATTAAACAGTTTGGGCCAATATAAAAGAACTTTATAAATTTCGGCAGAGTTTTGAACCTACGTCATATCCGTCCGAACACTACGCCTTAATAATCTCAGCTAACGTGACAACTGAATACCCTGGAAAGCTTTTAAATAGATATAGTTCAAATATTGGACAACGGGTGCAAACAAATATTTCAAATATTGAGTAACGGGTGCAAATAAATATTTCAAGTTTTACAGCAATACTTATCAGTTTCTTATCGCATTGTTTTATTAATGTATTTACAAGATTGTTAAGCATCAATAGATGCACTAACAAACACGGTTATTATCCTAATTGCCACAAAAATACTAACAAACTCTCGAGCTGTATTTTCCAACGAAGGAAGTCAAATCAGGGGCCAAACAAATATATACAATTGATTCAACAAAATATTTAGTTGACAGTCGAATTTTTTTTCGCCCAACACAAAAATTTTGTTTATTAAACCATATATTTTGTTAGACGAAGAAAAGTAATTTTGTTTCTTTTCAAGTTTTGTTTGCTCAACAATATATCTTGTTAGGGCAACTAAATATATTTTTGGCCCTACACAAACAAATATTTTGTTCGTGTTTTCTCTCAGTGCGGGCTCTCGTACATAACCACACCAAAAATTATTCATTTTTAATCAACAACAAAATTAAATAATATTGCTGATTAAATTTAGAAAAGCCCTTGCTAAGTATGTACTTCCCAGGATATAGTACACTGCGTTATGGAGTGGTATCCGCTAGGGCGGGGTAAACACCAATAGAGTAATTGGTTTTCAAGAGGGAGCTGTAGTATACGTCATCTCTGGGTGATGATTGAGATCGTAAGACGAAATATAAGAGTGGGAGAAACGGGACTATCCTGAGAAAACCCCACGTCCAGCAGAAACATTCGACACGTTTCACACATGTAAAAATCGGGGCTTGACGCAGGTCGGGAACCGAACCCGTATCTCCCTGGTTGGGAGACCTGTGGACTATTCACGCGTGGACACAGTGACCTTTCAGCGTTTCCCAATAACATTTTTCGTATATTTCTACTAGTACACTTCCGTCCAGATTAAGAAGTTCTTTCCCTATTATAGTATAGTACACTCTTGTTTCTACGGACAGCGCTGAAGTTACTCATAAGGAGGAAACCATTTAGAAACGCCCAGAGCCATTCGGTGTCATCAAAGTTCAACAGTGACAGCAGTAGAAATAATGACGTCCGTATTGCCCGACGAGTCTGTTCTCGCGTCGTTAAGGATATTATTAATTTGTGAAAAGCGTAATTAAGTAGGCCGGGGTGGCCGTATTGTCATTCGATATCGCATGCTACAACATGGATCAGTTTCCGACTATTTATAGCTTGCACTTACTGACACTTAAATGTATTTGAATCTGAGCTAAGGATACAACATATATCAACAGTATGTTGGTTACGATACTCTTCCATCCAGGCAAAATCACACCCTTCTAAAGGCTGTTCACGGTAAACTGAGGATTTTTGAAAGCCCTGCTTAAGATCTACTTGTACGTGCATTGTGCATTCTTACACGTTATGTAAAATTAACATTGTCATGTGCTTAATCACTTTATTCTTGCGCCGTCCAAGTGAAATTGTAAAATTCTTAAAAGTAAATAATATATAAATGTACTAATCATTACGTTTACACAGACTGAAATCACAGGCAAAAAATTAGTATCAAGACATGTTTCCCCAAAACTTTTAATTCAGTGTTAAAAAGGGGAACTACTTTCTCTCCATCGTTACCAACTTGACTGGGAGCACGCCGGTGAGTATGTCACATGAAATACATGCAGGTCGTGGCAATGCCATTTTGCAAAGGTTGATTTTTAAAAGTGCTCAATTAAACGTGGACAGCTTATACTCTCCTGTTCAGATCACAGACTAAATATGAGGTATACCGATCTCGCTGGCTGCGCACAACCAGTGCCCGCGCCCAACATTGAACATGCTATTCTGCCAATACGACTAGCAAAAACGGCGTTGACTGGATTCGAGGTTAGAGTACTGTCTAGTAAATAAGTGCTTTGAGGTGTTTGTTATGCTTGCTCTAACCAATGTGAAATGTAGTTTGATTAAATTCAACTTCGTGAAAGTATTTTATAAATAAAATAGTGCTTGACATTTTAAAATTAATTTATAAACATACACATTCATCACTCCTGACCACGTGACTTTGACTACTGTGTTGGTGTGGGGTAGGTCAATGTTGGGCACACGTGCAGAAGACGAAAAATCGTTCTATCTCATCTTTAGTGTTTAATTCAGATAAGCGATTCCTCTTCTATTATTGCCGTAGGGAATGACGTATACAGGATAAAGGCCGGCGTGAAGTGAAGGGCATGGGGCGGGCTTATCTGCGGAGAATAAAATGATGAAGCCTGTCCGGCATGTTGTGACAGCCAAACATTGTAAACCTAATCTGTCAAAATTAAAGCGAAATTATTTTATCAATGCATGTTGGTGTTTAGCCTGAATCTTTAGCTTCATTATTTGTTATTTGTTTAAATACTTCTACATTTGCACGCATTAAATAGAAAAACCTGCGTCAACATTTTCAGTTGTCGCACTAAGGCGATGAATGAAAATGCAATATGAATGACGTCAAAGCATGGTATCTCGTGTTATTCTTAAGGCCACCTGTTTTTCGCGAAAAAAATTGTGCTTAGGATAGACATCAACATTCTACGTGCACACAAGCAAGTATCCTTTAGATATTGGTTGGGTGTGTATGTGAGGATTAATTCGCTATTTAACTTGGCCTATTGGAATTAAGTTACTTCGGCATTGAACTTCAGTGATTGGCTAGCAGATACTTCAAACGCTTGAGAGTTCAAATCATCCAAGCACGGAATTTTTTTCTGAATTAACGTATTTTACTGTACAACTAGTCGCTGAATATTTTCGCGAAAAACAGGTAGCTCCCTAAAGGCTGTTCATGATAAAGTAAGCAATTTTGAAATCAACCTTAGAAAACAGACACTGCTCCTTATTTCATATATTTTAACGGCCGCATTGAGCGACATGTGCCCAGTCAAATTGGTAACGATGTATAGAAGGTAGTTCCATATCTCAACGTCGAATAAAAGTGATAGATAATAATTTGTGATAACACAAATTATTTATTTCGCTTTCTGTTTGATTTAATGCATTGAAGTATAAAAATTACCAGATTTGTAAAATACTTTCATTTATAATAATTTCACAGTTTCTCCTGACCGACGCATGAATAAAGTAATAAGGCCCATGGTAACGTTAATTTTACACAAGGCAGAAAATACACAAGGTCCATAAAAGTATATCTTAACACTTTGAGGTCGGCACACTTTCACCAGTTTTAAAGTCAAGCTAGACGTTAGTCACCTATATCCATACGCTGCACGGGCACCATGTTCTATTGGTCCGTCTTGTCACTTAACGCCATTCTACTGGTCAAAACGACACCAGTCTTTTCGCATTGGCCGACTGCCAACCAATGGTGTGACGAGTTTACCATTTTCCCAAACAAATTATTTTCGTGTGTAACAGGATGTACATCCCATCGTGTTGATTTCCGTAACTATACAAAAATTTGTCGTTCACTTACGAAGTTCGTTGACGATGTTGTATTAGTTCCTATTTAAAGTCCTTTTGAAATTGGGAATTGGTGTAAGTATACCTGGACCAGTTTGGTTTTTTTATGTGGAATGACATATTTAAACAAGTTTTGCCCGAACTACAATCGAGTGTAGTCCTCAAAGTGTTAAGCAGGGCTTTCAAAAGTGCTCATTTTCCTGCGAACGGCCTATACCTCGATGGTGAGTGGCTGAGAGAGAGAGAGAGAGAGAGTGAGTGAGTGTTGGGTGTGTGTGTGTGTGTGGACGCAGCACCCGGACTGCCTGCCGATCAGCGTCCCCCCCGAGGACCGCTTCTACTCGCACTACGGCGTGCAGTGCCTGGAGTTCGTGCGCAGCAGCCCGGCGCCTCAGGTCGGCTGCTCCCTCGGCCCGCGCAACCAGATCAACCAAGTCACCTCCTTCATAGACGGCTCCGTCGTCTACGGCAGCAGCGACCACCACGCCGAACAGCTCCGCCTCCACCGCAGCGGTGAGTACGTACACACACACACACACACCTCACTCCTCCACAGTGGGAGAGATACAAGCCTGATTTGATTTGCAAGCCATAATATCACAATATAGTCCATTCACCGTTACTTCCAACTTTTCAGATGCCCTGCTAATGTTATACTTCCTGGATATTCGTGCAAAATGCTTAACTACGTCTCGAAAACTATAACAAAGGGACAATGCATCGCATTCGTGCGCAGTCAGTGTAATACTGTTTTACATAACAACTATTTCTTACTATGCATTGCCAACACACCTATTTCCTGCCTGTTTTATTCATATTAATTAACAATTTGTAGATAAATGCGTATGAGTGGAAGTTCGATTCCGTAAAAAATAAGGTGTTTTTATTATATAAATCTATAATACTCTAATGATATATTACTTATTTTAGGAATAAACCAAGCACGTCATACATGATGTGAGTTTTCAAATGTTTGATTAAAAATGTGTAAAGAGACCACGAATAGACTATAACACTTGCTTTTAAATTGTACCTATGCCAGAACACGGTATAAAACTCCGTGTTCTGCCTAAAACAGTTGAATTTGAGATGTCTGCCACGCTGGCGAAATTGTGCTGTGGTCGCGCCGTCAAACGTAGGTACCTAATATTGCCAGTGGCGTGTAGTGAGTTTTTTTACAGGGTAAACAATATGATAGTCCCGCATATTTGAGCGTTTTAGAAAACATTTGCTAATGCCGGGCTGTGGTTCCATGTTCAATTTCTACTAACAAACGCAACTTCCAACTTTGCTTACCGTCCACATTTATTTGCCGTATTATAATACCTAACATTAGTAATAAAATCGGAAACGAAATGAATGTAATAATAATTAAACTGAATATTATTTAGAGAGCATATTGCAAATGATAAGAAAACTTCCATTTTGCCGAATACTTTCATCCACTTGCTAAGGAAACATGAGGAATGGAGTACGCAAACAGTAACAATGTTTACCCTGCCGAAGAAACTCGATTGCGAGTTCGATTCATCGCTAGTCGCTCCCATTTGTGGAAATACATTACAGATAGCAGCACTATTCGTGTACAGTACGGGAGTTACGAACACACTGTTTCTCGAATCGGAAACGGGAAACTCAGCTTTAAATGCGTTTAAAAAAGTTAAGGCGAAAACTATAACGGGTCAAATATTTCCAATATGTCTAGGGTAAGCATTGCTTACCTTGCGTCTGTGGAATAAACGCCACTTATTAATATTGTCCATCGACGCTGACTGGGGTGTCATCAGACTTTATCCTGACCTTATAAATAATATTCGAGCACAGAATGTTGAAGAAATGAAATCTCAGCGCATTTGAACGAGGCCAGATCGTTGGGGCCAAACGTACGGCACTCCAATACTGAGAAAGTGCGGACACTAGGATATCAAGAGGCCAACGTATCAAGAGTGCACTATGAGATGTTATATTTGGGTCAAACCGCCGCTGCCATGGCGCACGACGTATCAGTGACATTGGGCCAGCTCGGTTGGTAGCAACGAACACGGTGCAGCAGATCACTCGCCATTCGAATGTTGGGCCAGAACGACCTGTGAGTAATCGTACCATCCAGAACCATCTCCTCTCTATGGAGCACAGAAGCCACCGCCTCGCTAGGGTACCTCTGCTCACCGCACTTCTCAAGAGCTCAGCGATTATCGTGGGTCTGGGAACACTGCCATTAGGCCCTTGACTCATTAAAAAAAGTCACATGTACGGGTGAGTCTAGATACACATTGGTACACGTAGTGGAGCAACTAGAACACAATTTGTAACATTAGATAACATATTTAATTAAAACATTATATTTCTTTATATACCAGGATGAATCTGTAAACTCAGTGTCGTGTTGGCAATGATTACGTGTATTATTGCAGTGTACGAATTATGAATATGATTGAAGCAAGGCCTCATCGGAAAGGTGTATTTCTCATTTCTATGTTACCTTTAATGTAATTATTGTGGTAATTTCAGTCGTAGCATGGCACGGACTTTGACACAAGCCTGAGTACACAAACGTTTTAAACACTTCCATGTTCCATACCTGGTGTTTCAGAAGATATAATATCGCCATCGCGATCATCTTTACTTGACGTCTCACTTTCGGTGACTAATTCTTGTTGCTTATATTTTTTTACACACTTGTATAAACTATAACTCCTCACTCTCTTCATGATGGCATATTTATAAACACACTAACATTAAAAGCAAAGAATATAAGCAAAGCTCCGAAACAGCGCCTATAAATCGCATCGCATCATCTGCTGGCAGGTTTGTACACAGAGAACCACCTAGCGCCACAATTTTGAACTCTGTGCTGAAGAAGAGAGGCAGAAATCTCACTTGCTGATGGAATCCAACAGTAGCCATTGGTTTTACACTCTCAGAAATTTTGTAAAATTAATAATCACTTAAACAATACATACGCAGATAGAATTAATTTGAAAAAGTTATATCCTACATATAATACTATTTTATTATTTTCTATTCTTTTTCGTAGAATTTTTTGGTTGGAGGTAGCTGTGACCAAGTGCCCCCCCCCCCCTTAGTTGTGCATATGGGTACACGCCGATGGTGGATTACAAGTGCGTCGCGAAGCTCATGAAATAATAGAACCCTCGTGTCAGCAGGGCACAGTTCAGGCCTCTGGTGTTGGTATCCTCGTACGGGGACTCTACGTAGCATGAAACGTTTCCCCTGGTACAAGTGATATCGTTCCTCACCTGCGAACGATACAGGGACCTCTGCTGGCAGTCCTATGCCTGCACCACCTCACAGGCCATCTGTACCTACAGCAAGACCATGTATCGGTCCGCTGTTCCCGAATATTGACCGACTGGTTGGATGAATATCCTGCGGACTTGACGTTGCTTGCCTGCACTCTCATTTCAAGGTCACCTCACCTGCATCCTATCGAACACATCTGGGATGCTGTCGAGAGGGATGTTCGCGTCGTGGATCCTTCTCCGAACAATCTCGGTGAATTAAGGATTCCATGTCACGTCGCATCACCACCGGCATCTGGGCGAAAGGGAGTGTTACACGCTACTAGGCCCCGGTATCTCAAATTAAACTGCTCATGAGTGTACCATGTGGAATCACAAAAAAGGGGGGGAGGGGAGGTACTTATTACTTTGTAAGGACGACTGCTGCGTATAAACCATAGTCCCAATATACAAACCACCATACTCTCTGGAATTCTGTACAACTATTTGCTGTGCCCTAACAAATTTGAATTAATAATAATAATAAAACAAAAATTATAGCAAACATTTGATTTATCCAAAATGGCGGCAGTCTTGTCCCCTTAAAATGGTTAAAGAGTGACGTTACTTTATGGTTTCCTGACATGATACAAATAATAAGTTGGTTACAAAAAATTCACAAAATAACATTAATGACGTATTTCGTTGTAAATACGAAAATTTCGACTTAAAATATTGGCTCGCATAAATTGCAAAACGTTGTTTTAAGACAATTTTTGGTTTCAGCTGAAGCGTTTATTAAGTTACAGGAGTGACATGTTTGTGCACCTGCGGTAAGGGTTTAAATTATGACCATTTTGACTTTAAATTTTACTTCAAAAGTTAAAATTGAAGTACGGGTAAAAGTCGTAACAAATTACGAATGAATCTTTAAATTATATTGTATTTATACTAACAATATATTTTGTATTGTCTCCTAGGATATTAATTTTGTTCGAGTTAGAATTTAATAAGACCAAAATATAAATTCCAATTTACTATAGCGTTTTACTTACTTTTTAAAAGTCGTTTTCCTCCATTGTCATTACTTTTTCAAACTATAATTTATTAACATAGTAATTAATGCAATATGCCTAAAAATTGAAAATAATCTAAGACAGTACTGTTTCAACACTTTAACAAAATTTACTGCACGACACAGCAACCAAAAATAATACCTTCTCAAACTTTGCCGAAATGCAACCTCTTCGCTGCCTTTCAACTTTTTTCCACCGAAAAAAAAAAATTATTTTTTCTCGCGGGCGATTATAGAAACGGTGCTAGCAAGAGAGATCGATCAACACGGACTTTATAAACTTTACGAAGCAATACCGTTAGCCTTTCGGCCTCTTTAATAAAATACGTGTTCTGTATTCCAGCATACTGATTCGCACGTCGGATTGCAGTGCGAGGGAATCTAGGCTCGAGTCCCAGGCAAGGCATTCGTGTAAATTTATGTTTATAGGAGCGGTCACGATTTCGTCTCCTTTACTGAAAAACTGTCTTATAAGTGGGTAACACTGTTGCTTCTCATTCGGGGAAACCGATTAGATTCCGAGCGCTTACATTTGAATTTCTGAAGCTGTTGACGGGTGTCGCTCTCTTCGTATTGCGAAACTCACCGGCACTCCATGGCATTTTCATACAGATTCGAGTGCCTAGAGCACGCCACAACGCCTGGTGCTACGATGCTATGTTCTTGAGTGATGTGAATTATCCATCGTCCAAGTCTTCTAGATAAAAGGTTGATTTTAAATTGTGACCATTAATATGAAAGTGATAATCACCAGCTCTCAATTCCAAGTTCAACTTCGTCCAACAAATAATAATCAACGTGTCCCAAAATAAAGAACATCAACAAGCTTCTTGGTGTAGGGTCTTTAATTTTCTGACGAGATACATAACACCGTAACTATAAACATGTGTTTAAATATTCTAAATTAAAATATGCGTTTTAAAGGATAAATATTCTAGCAGTTTGTTATACTAAAGGGACAGAGATCTCAGGAGCAGAAAATTTAGGACTGTCGTTCTCCATAAACAAGGATCGTGTGATTTTGGATTTTGAACCAGTGTAGGCAACATGCATGTCTGCCGATATTGGACGTTGGTTTAGGCGATTTAAGTATGCAAGCAATCCCGCCATCACCCTTGCTGCATCGATAATGCTAAAAATGCCACAAGTAAAATTTTAACTTTGCACTGCCTGTAGGGCTCCTGATTTATTTGGGACAGTCGTGCGAGCAACGGTAGGTCATCAAAAATACCCTTTTGCTTGGGGGATAAAACCCAGGAACTTCCGGGGGGCAGAAATCAGTCTCGTCTGCAGGCTGAGTCACGACATTCGGAAATTGTGCACTTAAGTTTCTTAGAATGTTGCCATGGCAGTTAACTACGCAATTTTTACAAGCAATAAATTGGAAACAATACGAGGCCCAATAAATTGACGCGAGTCACGTTGTATATGCGTTCGAACCAGAGTAACACTTGCGCACGTCGCGCGTCTTACGATCCGACCAATTGAACGCCACGATCGCAGAAACCGCCAGTTCTTGCCCAGTTCCTTACAGACTTCTGCCAGGCAAACAAAGCTGGTCCTCGTTTCGTTTCGCTTGCAAGTTTACCAGACCGTCTTTGATATTTATTTACATGAGAGAGATCACAACGCTCTCATTACTACATGTCATTATGCCCTGATTAATTAACGAAACATTTCAATATTTTCAACAAGAGATCCGTAGTAATAATAATAATAATAATATCGTTTCTATTTTATTAATCACACCAGCTAACCAGATTCTTGGTTTAATTAGTGAATCACGCCGGCAGTCTCTTGGAAAAAGAACAGTGACCATTCTGGATATAACTATATTTAGTGAGGAAGCAGTGCCATATCTTAATGTAATAAAAATTGTTAGGTAACAATTTTTAGTAACTTAAATTATTTCTTTCGCTTCCTGTTTATATTTTTAATCTGCCAAAGTGTAAAATTGCATATTTTTGAAATATTTGCATTTCTAATATTTCACAGTTTCACTTTACCGACGCATGAATACAGTGATGAGGCCCATGGAAATGTTAATTATACATAAGGCGAAGAATACAAAACGTGCATACAATTAGATCTTATGCAGGGTTTTCAAAAGTGCTCAGTTTACCGTGAACAGTCTATAATATTTTATTTTTCGATCTGCCTTCATATTAGCAGCCCGTCACAGAAGTGAATGCGTTAATACTATTCATGCGTGTCAACTCGCTCTTTGTAACCCTCAACTACTGTGTGTGTCAACTTAAACATATACGTATTACATCATCGTTTACACTTTTTACGGAAGACGTTTGGTCGAACAGTAATGCATCTAACTTGTATTATAGAGGGCGTGGGTTCGATTCCGCTTGCTGCACAGGGAGTGGTTTTTGATAAGAGGTTTTCCGCCCTCCATTTAAGCAAATATTGGTAACAGTTCCCTAATGTGAATCTGTGAAATCAATTCTTCGTCCATTATGTCAAGATCACGATTAGCCTAAGAAACATATTACATTTTATTATTAAACTTAATTTCTGCTATTATATCCACTGTACTTAAGGTTGTTAAAATTCATAATTTTTTTTCAATGTAAAATGGTTATTTTACGATTTGGTGACAATAAATCAAGGGGAGTTTGAAGAAAATATGAAATCGAATATAGAACATATATTTTACTTTGGTAAAACTATAAACATTTTATTTTTAAATCTTGTACCAAACCACTTTCAGATTTTTTTAAACACGGTGTTTGATTTGAGCTAAATATTTATTTAAAACACGAGAAAACAATATAGCAATTTCTTTAAAATTTGGCATCTTGCTCACCTGCGATTTGGGTTGAAGTTGCAGGTACTTTTACTATGAATTTTACTGTAAAACTTGAAAGTATGAGCAAACCACGCAGTTGGTATCCATGAAATTTTCTTGGTAATTTTGCTGATTTCAGCAGTTATTTTTTAATGTAACAGAATATTTATTAAAGCCGACTTTTAAATTTGTATGAAAAAAATAAAATTTAAATATCCATATTTTTTAAAATAATTTTTAGAATGTTCTTTCCTGCGTTTTATGAACTCCATCAGAATAGAGTTTCGTATACTTGTAGTATCCGAATATATTGACACTATTTGAAATACTGACAACATACGCATTTTTTTGTCAGTTGGACGCTGTTTACCATTGCTTTCATGTCTTGGTCCCTACATTTACATCTTGTATTTACATACACAGGACAAAGCACGGCTTGTAACAAGTTTCAAGAGCTATACACACGTTAATGTACGCTGATTTTAAATTTAGACATGAACTCAGAGGAATTATGTACGTACGTATACTACGGAGCGTTATTAATCCGTTACACAGTTCAGTATTGAAATTATATGCCTTTCCAAGCTTATTTCAGTCTCCTTTCTTAAAATTTTCTTTGGTTTTTATTTACAATTTTGTTACTGTATAAATATTATTTGCATATTGTAATGAAGTATTTCTGTAGTATTGAAATGGTTTACTAAATAATTCGAACCATGAAGAAGGGCCTACTAATTTGTTTGCGTGACAGGATCATGCAGTGAACGATCGAGAAAGGGTGGGCTGAAAATGTTTTATTCTGCAATAAAGGCATGTGCCATACATAATCCCTTCCCGTGGTCGAGGGGTCCAGATTGTATCCCTCCCGAAGATTCTCAAGTGGTGAAACTTGAACCTATCCTCGTGAAGACATTTGGGGTACTATCTGAAGTAAAAATGCGGCGATCCCAGTTGATGCTTGCAGGTACTATCGGTTTAAGGAAGGAGCGAGGGGGAGGATCGGCTAGGAGGACGGTATATAGTATGGTGATTATTATTATTAAGATGTACGAACAGGTCTAAAAATTTTATCTTGGTAACATATTTTGTAACGATTTTCATTTCACACTATCCATTTTTTAACCCGTTGAGAGCCAGTGTTCACAACTGCGCACATAAACGTTATATCTGGGCAGTACTGTACACAACGAGTCTCCGTGACTATGCACTGATCTTCCCTGTAGGTAACTGATTCTTAAATCATGCTATGGAATATTCACGTTAAAATGAGCACTATTGAAAGCCCTGCTTAAGATCTACTTGTATGCACGTTATGTATTTTTCCGCCTTATGTAGATTAACATTGTCATGGGCCTCATCACTTTATTCATGCGTCGGTAAAGTCAAACTCATTAATTATTAGAAAAGTAAATAT
Organism: Dryococelus australis; assembly: GCA_029891345.1. Classification (NCBI taxonomy): domain Eukaryota; kingdom Metazoa; phylum Arthropoda; class Insecta; order Phasmatodea; family Phasmatidae; genus Dryococelus; species Dryococelus australis. The sequence goes on from CM056994.1 coordinate 112,106,481, forward strand.
TTTACAAATAAAGAGAAATACATAATTTAAGTGATCAGAAATGGTTACCTAACACTTTTTATTCGACGTTGATATATGGAACTATTTCCAATCAACTGTTAAGATCTTAACTTGGCGCATGCCACTCAGTGGGCCCGTTAAAACATATTCAGTTAGGGGCAGAGACATTTTTTAAAGGTTGATTACAAAAGTTCTCAACCCGTTTACTACGCTAGCTTCTGTTTCATATCGCTATCGCCTGGAACAAGGTTCATCGGTCATTACAACGAAACACGTTCTTAAGTACAGTACGCAACCAAAATGTCTTATTTCCAACACCAGAAACAATAAATTGAAGTGAATCTGAAAGGGTTAGCAGTCAGGTGCCACTTAGTGGAATGTGTTCTCCAATATCGTACTTTAAAACCAAATTCTCTTGTGATAACTGAGAGGCGATTCTAGGCAGCGATGTTAAAGTCATTCTCTTTTCACTATTCTCACGATGTATCTATAAGACATTTTTAAGTAGACTTAAGTTGTACGATGTTAACATTACTAACACTTTGAGGTCGGCACACTTTCACCAGTTTTAAAGACAAGCTAGACGTTAGTCACCTATATCCATACGCTGCACGGACACCGTGTTCTATTGGTCCGTCTTGTCACTTAACGCCATTCTACTGGTCAAAACAACACCAGTCTCCGTGTTCTATTGGTCCATCTTGTCACTTAACGCCATTCTACTGGTCAAAACAACACCAGTCTCCGTGTTCTATTGGTCCATCTTGTCACTTAACGCCATTCTACTGGTCAAAACAACACCATTCTTTCCGTATTGGCCGACTGTCAACCAGTGGTGTGTCGAGTTTACCGTTTTCCCAACCAAATTCTTTTCGTATTTAATAGGATGTACATCCCATCGTGTTTATTTCCGTAACTATACAAAATTTGTCGTTCATTTACGAAGTTCGTTGATGATGTTGTATTAGTTCCTATTTAAATTCCTATTGAAATTGGGAATTGGTATAAGTATGCCTGGACCAGTTTGGTTATTATGTGGAATCAAATATTTGAACAAGTTTTGCCCGAACTACAATCTATTGTAATCCTCAAAGTGTTAAAACTTCGTACATAATTAAAACATTCAGAGAAAGTGTAGGGTCACGTGCAGCCATGCGCAATCAGTCGCCAAGAGTGTATTGCGTGAAGGTCGTGCTGGTGAAGGTCGGCGTCCATCTTTATTAGTCCATGTGGCTGTTTACCGCGCTGGAGGCCGAGAAGTGTTTACGCGGCGAGGGCGACACTAACTCGCATGCGTACCACGTACGCCATCGTCGTTACGTACAGGGCTGTCTGCTGTGTTCCCGTCCTCCTGCGTATACAGGTCGTTCACCGTCAACTGAAAACTTTTTAAAATTCTGCTTAAGATCTACCTGTACGTGCGTTAAGTATTCTACCGCCTTGTGTAAAATTAACACTGCCATGCGCCTTATCACTTTACTCATGCGTCGGTCAAGTGAAACTATGAAATTATTACAAATGTAAATGTTTTACAAAACTAGCTAATTCTCACAATTATATGCATTAAATAAATAGAAATTAATAAAATAATAATTTTATTTTTGACAAATGTTTACCTAACACTTTTAATTCGTCGCTAAGCCATGGGTAGGGACAGTGATATTTCGATATCAACTGTCTAATGGTCGATTGTTGTGGTAGTAAGAGGCGGTGGTTGGGCGCACACTTTTTTACATGTTTGTTATTGGCTCGTTTATCTCCAGGAGGTATCAAACAATAAGTCGACCAATTACAATAGTAACATGAACGTACATGTGAATTTCAACTTGTCTAGAAAAGAACCAGCGAAATTATATGAGCTCTACTCATGACATACAAGCACCGTGTTTAGTTACAGCATATTTCAGAAGTGAAAGAGCCGCTCATAGCGCGTTATTCAGGCGCACAGGCCAGCAAAATAGCGGCATTGGTCAGCTGGCCGGGGCGGCCCATCCAAGAGTGAATATTTGGCAGCTTCCAGTTATCAATCAGACTCACGGCCCACTACATGTCACTCAGTCAATTAGCGAATGTGTACGTCGACGTCTAGAGAACCGCCACGCCGTTTTAATTCTGCATACTTATCTGTTCTGTGGCACATTCCAGAGCCTTGTACTGTAATGTCCTTGGAGTTCAGTTTGCCTCTTGCGAGACTTGGAATACATTTTACCACTTCTTTGCTGTTACATGAAAACTACTTAGGATCTAACATTCTGCTCATTTTGTATCCTTCTGTCAGAAATTAAACATTGTCTTTTCCCAGTCACTGTGTTCGTGCATCGATAAAGTGAAACGTTGAACTTTTAAGCCCCGTGAATATGTTACATTTACGTGCATCAAAGAAACAGAAATGACGCATATATTTAGTGTTCACAAATGTAAACATTGCTCTTTTAATACGACGTTAAGTAGTGCAATTACTTTTTCGTAATTGCTGCCAACTTTATTGCGAACATGCATATCAGTGGGCACGTCAAAATATAAGAAGTTATCAGCTCTATCTCCCCCCATCCTTTACGCGAAAGGCTGATGTCAGAGGTAATACATAACCTAGAAACAGCTATACGAACTTACGTGAGTATAGGCTATTCATGGTAAAATGAGCACTTTTGAAAACCCTGCTTTATATCTATTTGTATGTGCGTTGTTTATTCATCTGCATTATGTAAACTTAACATAGTTATGTGCCCTCTCACTTTATTCATGCGTCGGACAAGGGAAACTATGAAATTATTAGAAAAGTAAATATTCTACAAATCTGCTCATATTTACTGATCGATGCATTCAAAAAACAAACAACAAAAACTGAAAGATATAACTTAAGTTATAATAAATGGTTATATAACACGTTTTATTCGACGCTATTGTGGAACTACTTTCCATCCCGTGTTACTAACTTTACTGGACGCATGCCACTGAGTACGCCCGTTAAAATATTTGCAGGCAGGGACAGTGACATTTTTCTAAAGTTCGTTTCAAAGGTGCTCACTTTAACGTGAACAGCCTCAAGGAAAGATGAAGGAAGGTATGCGGTGCATGCGGCTATGCCAGTTATCTCACACCCTCCCCCCGCGTTGGCAAGGAGGTTCTGAGGTACGTGCACGTGTCAAGTCGTTACGGTACAGGCGGCGGCGTGCCAAACTCGTAATGCTGCGACACACATAACTGTAATTCCGAGTACCGTCGGCAAGCGGCGGTAACTAGTACACACTTCCGAGTGCCATTTTTCACTCACTCTACCGCAACTTCATTAGCAGACGTAAACATTATTATGGCCTCCCCAACTGTTATAGGCTGAGAATTTTTGTAAGTCCTGCATAACATGTACTTTTATGCACGTGATGTATTCTTCCATCATATGTAAAAGTTACTTTGCCATAGGTCTGTCTGGTCACTTTTGTGCATGCGCCGGCCAAGTGAAACTTTCAAATTTATTGAAAATTAAATATTTACAAATTAAACATTCCTTTCGTAATTTAGAATAAAAAACAGCAAGCGAAAGAAATAATTTCAATATTTACGTATGTTAACCTAACACTTTTAATTCAACGCCAAAATAAGGAATTACTTTCCGTCCGTTGTTACCAACTTTACTGGACGCATACTTTGCCCATTAAAATATAAGCAGGCGAATTGTGAAAACGCTTTCTTTTCTACAACACATGGCTTTTTGCCACACAGAAAATTTTGTTTAAATATGTACTGCTCCAAGGTAGGCTTGCCACAAACATAATTTTTGTCTGATGTATATGGTAATGACTATGATAACCTTGCATAGTCATTATAATAGTTCAGCAGCCGTCTTTGATGTAATATCAGTTACACTGTAAAGAATACTTCTGTTCTGAAAAAAAAGAAAACAAATACACATTTATAGTAAATAAGAAAGAAGCAGCAAATCTTTCAAAAAAAAAAAAAAAAAAAAAAAGGAAGACGACGTTGAGACTTGAACTAGCGCCCCCACGTGTCACTGTAGCCTGACGCTCTTACCCACACCTCCACTTCGTTTCACTATTTTCCGAATTTTGGTGGATAGGTTATCTCAGTTAGTAAAATAAGTCAGAATATAATGTCACCGCTTGAGAGGAAATTAGGTTAGTTACTCGACGCATCGCTCTACTTCAGAATTATATGAAACGTCTGCAGGACGACTGTACATTTGCTCAGTTGCAGTTTCGTAACTGCAGAATATACTTATTGGTTTATGAATGTTTGCGTCAGGACAACAGTTACGTACTGAAAACTACAATGAAATACAGAAAAAATTAATACCGCTAAAATGTTACTTTTCGTACGAAGTAATAGTTCCTTACTGTCAACTAGCAGCCCACCATCACTTCGCTCAGGTTTTTTTGGAGTCATTAAAATATATATATGCCATTACCCGTGATTACCTGTGAGTAACCGTGACTACCCGTGACTATCCGTGACTACTTGCGATTAGCCGTAACTTCCCGTAACTACCTGCGGCTACATGAGACTACCCGCGACAGCTTGCGACAACCTGCGACAACCTGCGAGAGTACCTGTGACTACCCATGACTACGTCCAACTACCGTGACTACCTGCGACTACCCGTGACTAGTCGTGATTACCTGCGACTATCCGTGAGTAGTCGCGACTACTTGCGACAATTTGCGACAACCTGCAATAACTTCCGACAACCTGCGGCTACCTGTGGCAACCTGTGACTACCCGCGACTACTTGCGACAACCTGCGACTACCCGCGACAACCTACGACTACTTGCGACAACCTACGACTACTTGCGACAACTTACAACAACTTGCGACCAACCGCGACTACCTGTGACAACCTGTGACTACCCGCGACTACCTGCTACAACCTGCGACTATCCGCGACAACCTGCAACTACCCGCGACTACCTACTACAACCTGCGATTACCCGTGACTACTTGCGACTACCTGCGACTACCCGTGACTACTTGTGGTAACTTCCAACAACCTGCGAATACCTGCGACTAATTGCGTATTTTTTATATTAAGATACACAATTTCTTCTAACATTGTTTCAATTTTCTTTTATGGTTTTGGTAGAGCATGCTTCGAAAGCAGCCAAGCAGCTCATTTTTCTCCGACTTGGTTTACAAATTTTAAAATTTCTCAAGGAATTTTTTTCTAAATTAAACATAACTTATGTCCATCTGGGAGAATGTAGCTTCCTAACCGTGAAATCATTATAAGAATCGGACTTGTAATTTCCGAGATTAGCCGTTACATATAAACACACAAACTCACATTACCTCTTTATAATATTATTAGTATAGATAAAAGCAGTTCAAAGAATATTTATTTCTTTGCTATAAAGGAAGGCAATGTCACTATAGAACAAAAATGTTTAAAGAAAAAAATATTAACAACAAACCTGTGCTTCGCAACCTTGCGTTTCAATTAAAACAATGTTGCGGTAAACAAAACAGTCTCAAAGAAATGGTTATCTTTGCCGTACAGAAAACGTTGTGAGGATTCTTTTAGTATGCAGGGGCAGTGACATTTTACAAACGTTGATTTCAAAAGTGCTAAATTGACCGAGTAAAGTCTATGTCTGTGTTGAAAGTGTTTTCCTATGTAAATCGAAACACATGAAATTGAAACGAATTAACGGACACGAGCCCTTCAGGAAATTCCAGAACTTACATGTAATATTTTAATCCCTCCGAGAAGTCATAACTTGGATAGATAATATAACAATGTCATAACTTGGATAGATAATATAACAATGTCATAACTTGGATAGAAAATATAACAATAGGTTTTGGTTCAAATTAAGTTTCTGAACGACCTACACTCTAAATCGGAATCAATTATTCTTTACCGATTGTCAGTTGAAACTGCTCCATCCAGAATCTGTAAAGAAAATACCACTAATTCATCAGTTAAAAGAAATCTACTAATTCAAGCAGTAGAAAATCAGTTATTTATAGCTGGTTAGTAAATAAGCACAGAGCATTCCTAGGTGATGTAAGTTAGGTATGATTTATTTTGTCGCAGAACACAAATATAGTCTACACAAAAACGTTTTTGGACGTGGTTGGGCTCGAACCTCTGCCCATAAAGCAAAACATGCTGAAGCTCTCGTGACCAGCCAAACCCACTGCCCTTACTTTACCACTGCCAAATGTGTGCTCGTATTATACGTATTATAATTTTACTGACTCTATAGTGCGGTGATTCAATAAGAAAGGTGGTTTTACACCAACAAAGCTTTTGTAGTCTGCAAGTTAACAGATCAAATAATGAGTAAACGACACATTTTATAAAATATTGCATCGTTTGAAACGTTCCACTGTCTAATTAGCAGAGTTATTACTAGTCAATCAGGCTTTTCAAAATAACAGTTTCATTCTGTAAAATCTCGTTGCATTGTAAAATAGCACATACATAGAAAACACCGACAACATCGTTAAAACCGCTATATTTCTCTTTTAGAGCATACAATCTGATCTAAACTTAACTTAGAATGACTTTCGATCCTTACAAAGACATGTACCTACGTACGCATAATGTGTGTATATTTCGACAACATGAAGTACGTCCACATTACGAAACTTACAGCCGTTCGCCATTGAAAGTTTATGTTATACGCAAATGTGAGACCGTTTCTCTCAGTGGCAAAGTAGCAGAGTTGGTAGAACGTCAGCCAAAAGAAACAATAGAACGTGTTGCGTTTTGGGGTGGCGGTTCGATACCAACCATTTCCTTGTACTTGTAATAATTTTGTTTTGCGAAAAAATAATAGTACTTAATTTATTTCAAACCGTAATGCGCGGTTTTTAATCCTTGTGATTTTTATTAATCTACTATAAATAACTGATTTTCTACTGTTTGAATTAGTGGATTTCATTTAACTGAAGAGATTAATAGTTTTATTTTTCTACTGATTCCGGATGGAGCAGTTTCAACTGACAATCAGTAAAAAGTAACTGATTCCAATTTATGTGTATGTGTATGTTTTCGCTCCGTAGGTTATATGCCGAGATGAATTTACCGTAAAAATCTCAGTGCGAATGCAATAAAACTGAAATATGAAACTTGTTTTAAATAATCCAATAAATTTAATCAGTTGTATATATTTCAATAAACGCAGCCCAACTTTAAATTGGTTTTAAATACTCTGAGCAAGCTATCTGCAACAACATGGTCTTAATATTATTGTGTGTGAATTTTCAGAATCAATTTTTATTTTACATCCATTATCGTTATAGGCAATTTATCTTTGTCAATAGATACAAACGATACATTCGAATTTATAATAGACAAAGTCCTTTTTGAATTTTACTGAGGTTTACCGAGCTGTCTGAAATCCAAGTTGATCTGTTCGAATCTCAGTACCGCCGAGATTCATTAAGAGAAATTACTCAAGTGTTCGCAAGACGCGACGGCGCAAACAAATGTGAGGGGAAAAAATAACAAGCTCAGTCAGATGGAGTTAAACAGCCTGCGATCACTGTCGCTGTCGGTGCTTGAAGACCGGAATAATATGCTTCGTCACGGCAACAGTAAAAATATTACCTTGACACACATTTGCTACAGTCACCTCCGGGAGAAGCAGCGATGTTCTTAAGTGCTACTCTGTGGACTCGGTAATGAAGATATACGTGCGCATTGTCACGTTTCAAACGGAAGTTTTCGAGATAAATTGCTACATGCGCTGAGGGGCCACGGTTGCTGAGCGGTTAGCCTGCTCGCCTCCCACCAAGGCGAACAGGGGTCAATCCCCGGCCGGGTCGCTCCCGGATTTTCGCACTCGGGAATCGTGTCGGACGATGCCGCTGGTCGGTGGGTTTTCTCGGGGATCTCCCGTTTCTCCCACCCTTCCATTCCAGCGTTGCTCCATACTCACCTGTATCACCCTCATCAGCTGCCAAAACCTCGCTGTGAAGATCCGCCCAAATATCTTCACTCACTCAATCGCTATATGCTCTGAGTAAAATGGTTTTGTTCGAACCAAGCAAAGTTTTTTAGCGCAACCAAATTGATTGTGCAGGGGCAGTGAAATATTTTGTTCTTGGAGTTGAATTACTTTGTTGTTCTAATTTGGTTGCTCTAAACTGTAATGTGTGGTAGGTGCAACTAAAATTTGCTTGGCTCTACGTATTTTAAACGGTTTGTGTTAATATAAAAACGTAGAAAGCACGACCGAGACTGGAAACTAGATGAGTTGCGGTCGAGCGCTACGACCGAGCTACGTCTGCTAAGTACAGACTACTGATGAGAACGGAATATTTCAAAATATATAAAATGCAAATACTGAACAATGTGCGTACACAAGTATTTCAAGTTTTGCAGTTTTTCTTTCCTGTTTCCTATTGAACTTGCTTTGTTAGGATATTTTATACCACTTTTAAGCATCAATAAATGTATTTACAAACACTGTTAGTATCACATTTGTCACATAAATTAAAAAAAAAAAACCTTGGCAAGCTATATTTTCGAACGAAGGCAATCAAATGAGTGGCTGACCAAATATATACAGGTGTTTTAACTAAATATTTTTGGCAGTCTAATAATTTTAGCCCAGCACAGAGGTTTCGTTTATTCAAACGAATATTTCGTTAGACAAAAAAATAAAAAGGTTGCTTTCCAACAAAATATTTTGTTAGGCCAACTAAATATATGTATCCTTATACAAACAGTCATTTTGTTGTCCGGAACCAACAACCTTTCTGTCAATATGTCTGCTTAGGTATCATTCTCATAAATACGCAAGTATTTAGAATCCTGAAAAAAATCAGGTACAATTAATGAAGGTTGAAATTTAGGAATATAGCTTTCCACCCTAGTGTAAGTCCTTGCGCAAGTACTAACAATAGGTCCGAATATGGCAAATGTTATTCATCACTGTTTTTAATTGCCAGTGTGTAATTAACTGTAAAGTTATATTTTAAAAAATAAATCTTATAATTATAAGGGAAACAATGAAATAATACTCAAATATAATATTGTACCATTTCACGAAAGGTCAATTAGTTTTGTGTGGCGTTTTGGCTCTTGTAATGAAATGGCACTCAACACAACATGTAGAAAACTGTTAATGTGAGACCTTCAAAGTATTTCCACTTTATTGTCGCATACACGAAGAAGGTACAATCACAACGTGTCCTTCATACTTCTCCGTGTTGTTAAACAACCTTGACTCCTCTAAGAGGTGAGAATTACGTCTACAGCAAAGATGCCACGCCTTTTCTGACGCCATCCTCTTCAGCGTTTCACACAGTCCAACCTTACAATCAAGTATTCGTTTCTTTTATTTATTAGCACGTATCTTCTTCGCCTTTTATAAGAAGACACCGAAGCTTATCTTTACGAGGCGCTTGTAATTTTAGTTGTTGAATCACAACACGCTCATTTGCAAGCAGTTTTCTTCTGCAATGCAAGGCCAGCGCGGTATACACTCGAGATGTAGTTTGCCATATACGTTTATTGTGCTACTAATTTTAAAAGGTATGTTATTTTTATGTCGGAAGGCAAACAGAGGAAGACTTAAAAACGAAACAAATCCACAGCGACCTCTACAGACGGCACACACCGCTATGGGTTAGAGGGATACCCGATTTTAGACAAAAGAGTTTCTATATAGTGGCATTTCCAAATACTTTACTTCGATTCACTTTCGCAATTGGACGATTTATAGTATAGGCGGTTCACGATAAAGTGAGCACTTTCAAAATTAGCCTTAGAGAAAAGTCACTGTACCTACCGGCTTATATTTTAACAGGCTCACTAAGTGACAAGCTCCTGATAAAGTTGGTAACAATGGAAGGGAAAGTAGTTCCATGTCTTTAACGTTGAATTAAATGTGCTAGGTAAACATATGTGAATACTGAAATTATTTATTTTACTTTTTTACTTTTAATGCGCCTTAGTGCAAGAATTAGCAAATTTATAAAGCATTTATTTTTGTAACAATTTCACAGTTTTTCTTGCGACGCATGAATAAAGTGATAAGGCTCAAGGCAAAGTTAAGTCGACATATGACGAGAGAATAAACATTGCGCATACAAATAGATCCCGAGCGGGGCTTTCAACAGTGCTCAGTTTACAGTGAACATCCTATAGCCTACACTAGGCGGTTTAAGTTCCTGGCCGCGAATCACAGACGTTCACCGGAGTAACATAATTCTGATTGGCTCAGTCAATTGCTACGTAGTATAAGAGTAATTAAGACCACGGAGGTGAAACATTCGCTTATATAAGCTATTCGCGGTAAAGTGAGCACTTTTTAAGGCCCTCCCAAAATTAATTAACCTCTAATAAATGTGTTTTATTGCGTCCTCAGATCTGAAATTTTGATAGCCGTGGAATGTACACACTGTGTTTATTAGTCACATGGCAATGTTTATATTAAAAAGTAGCGGAAAGAAAAAATTAGCTCAAAGGAAAAATTTAGCTGGGCCTTAAAAAATGCCCACTTTACAGTGACTAGCCTATACCACGAACTATAGCCGCAAACGCCAGCAGAACTGCGTCACTATAGCCAACAAAATGATAGAACGCTGTCCGCCAATTAGCGCCTGGTAACTTACTCGTCAGCTAGCAGCCCAGCCAATAGGGAACCTCTCGCAGCACGGAGTAGCCAATCAGACAGACGGTCCGTTCCCAGAGCCTCACGGGGCAAATCAGAGAACTGGTATGATCTTTGAATGAATAGTGCAATGGGAATGACTTACGAGATGGACATGTTTGGACAATCGCCATTGCGATGCAGATGTCTGTAATGGAAAAAATAGGAATGAACACGAAAAAACACTTAAAAAAATTCAAACAAACTGTGGATGAGAAAATAAATATATGTATACAACACTGGAAAATTCCAAGAGGGAATAGAGTCAAAAAAACATAACATCAACTAATTACGAAAATATATGTGTGTGTATGTATATATATATATATATATATATATATATATATATATATATATATATATATATATATATATATATATATATACACACACATGACCAACAGATAAAACATAGAAACCAACACAGACAAGAAATCAACTGACAAAGTTAGGACAACACTGACAAAATAAGTAAGAACAAAATGGGGCATCCCAACAAAGAAACGCACTAAAACACAGCAGTTTAACCAGACACGACGGAATACAAGCCAGAAATGCTGTAGTCAAGAATATACAGTATAGGCACAAAGTCAGAAAATTCCATAAAGTAATCGAGTCAAATAAAATACGACAGCAAGCTAAATGCGAAAAAGTAATTTAATACATATGTATACGAAAAAAACTATATACGACCAACAGACAACACAACAAAGACGACACGGGCTAGTTTTCCCACGACTGACTGAATGCGACGTTTCGGGAACTGCAATATGTTCCCGTCTTCATGCAGGAACACACAGGGTCCGAGACGAGAACACAAGTGCGACATCTGCATCGCAATGGCGAATGTCCAAAAATCTCTATCTTGTCAAAGAACTGGTAGGCGCGCGTTAACCGAACCGCAAAGCCACTTAGTGTCTGTGTACTCTGCAACATTGTTTTCTTGCGAGAACAGGTAGCCAATAGCCAAAGACAAACTGCACCATGATATTTACGTCTAGCCTGCGCGGTATTTCTTTTTGCGAAAATCAGGTGTTCCTAGCTATGGGTTATCATGGATTCAAACCCGAGGCCTCATTTGCCTAATACGCCTTAGGCGTGTAATGGGTACCTTGCCCGATCGCTTGCGAGTGTTCGGAATGCATTCAGTTTCCTTAGGCTGCACAGTGGTTATTGGCTCCTGCTACGTGCACCGACAATGTACAGATGTGAGCAAGCGTCAGCTAACTTTGCAACAGCTCTCCACACGCCACTGGTTCCTAATCTGAGTAGAATAAATATTAGCAGGGCTTTCAAAAGTGCTGAGTCTGAGCGTGAACAGCGAATATGGTCCTTTCGCGGTTTTCTTCACACTTTTTGAATCAAACCTTGAAAATAATCACCCCAAGTATGACGTGTATGCTTTTTTTCTCCTAAATATGACATGAGTTATAAACGTTTTTTACCTCTGTTAACGTGAAAGTATCTTATTTTTCGTTGAAAAGGAGGTTTAACCTGTATTTTGTTTATAAATTACTATATTTGATTTATAATAAATATGAACAAAAACAGTGAGAAAACAAGTGTGTTAGTAGGTCTCATAGGCTGTTCATGGTAAAGTGAGTACTTTTGAAGCTCTAGTTACTTTTTTTTCTTTCAGTCATTTGATATTATTTAACAACTTTTTAAAATAAATATTGCCATGCAGGTAATAAACTCAGTGTGTAGCGTATATTCCACCGCATTCAGAAGTTAACTTCTAAGGTTAAAATAAAATATACTTATTAACTATTATTCCAAATGAGAGGGCTTTCATAAGTACTCACTTTACCGTCAGTAGCTTATAGTAAGATATAGTTCTCGTTCAAAATATTATTATAACAGAGTGCGCACGAATTTGGTGCGTTGTCCTTTGGTGTAATATTATACACTGTAAAAAAAATTCTGGTAATCTTCCTAAACTGTAATGGAAGAACCTATACAGTGTATGGAAATAATACTACATGTCAAGTTGAAAATACGGGAATGTTTAGCATTGCTACTATACAAGGTTAGGAACTTCCCTATGCGTTTGATACTTTTCTGAGCAAGTGTAGAAACGTTACCATGCATGTATCGGAAAATAATTTACCATTCACGCTTTGCCACTGTACGTATACACGGATATGGTGAATTTACAAATCATTTTTTAGAGTGTGGACTGGGTGAAGCTTAGTTTCCACAAGGCGTAGGTATATCCTGGAAGCATAAATTAATCAGAAAAGTGTGGAGTTGTATGATAGAGGTTGAGGATGTGTGTTGTGTTGGTAGGACTGCTGCGGTACAGCCGGGTGCAGTACCGGCTGCCTCTGCTGCCGCCGTCGCCGCACCGCGCGGAGCTGTGTCGCGGGGCTTGGGGCTCCGTGCGCTGCTTCTGGGCGGGCGACGGCCGCGTCAACGAGCAGCCCGGGCTGGCGGCCATGCACACGCTCTGGCTGCGCGCGCACAACCGCCTCGCCACGGACCTTAGCCACCTCAACCCGCGCTGGGGCGACCACAAGCTCTACCACGAGTCGCGCCGCCTAGTCGCCGCCATCATGCAGCACGTCACGTACGCCGAGTTCCTGCCCATCGTCCTCGGTAAGTAACCTTCACCCCCACCTCCTCCCTTCGACGTATGCTGGACCCTTTTATGGGGGTGGTCGAAATCAATACTATGTTGGATTTCAAGAGAGCGTTCTGCAATAGCTAGAGACCTGCAAAATTCGCGTTATTATTTGGGAACACGCTGAACTTCAAATACGTGTACCTTTGCAATACAGTTGTCATTGGACCATACTGAATCCGACACGGCCTGGGTATCTCTGCGCCAATAAATAAACACGTCTCAACTGTGTGCACCAATCACGGGCAGTTCAGTCAGAAAGGGCGTGTCTTCTCGTCTATGCAGCAGCCAATGGAGAAATGACGCCGGCTACAGTACAGACAAAACTGGGAAATTCAGCATGATGATGAATAATAACGCGAATTTTGCATGTATCAGGCAATATCTGGTTGCTGGTTTTCATACTTGTAGGCACTGATGTGATATTTTAATTTGGTTGTTATTTTCCTGCCAGTTTTCCATATTTACACTTTCCTGCCACAGCACAATAGACAACATACGAACTTATAGACCAAGAATCATTAGAGAATCACTAGAAATATTAAACACCCGAATACAATCAACAGAGAAGATGGATACAAGTTAAACAAAATATGGGCACATCTTTTCATAGATAACCTGAAATCCTGTGATGCGAGGGCAGAGACCACAGACTCACCAGGATTGGCTGACCACCTCGGCCAATCAATACAATATTATCTTCTCCACTCTTAGTCGACGGCCTTTCCGGGATTTTTGCATTCTCAGTTGTTTTATCTTCATTTTGCGGCTTCCACAGGCGCAGGCCTCCTCGGACCGCGGCTCGCCACCGTTGCGAGATTTACGGCCCCGGCTCTCAGAGCCCCATGCCCGCTTCCACCGCTCAGGAACATTCTCATTTGTGGCCAGCTGTCACCTGGCCATTCTTTTCTCCCGTGTTCCGGAGAAAAACCTACTATCATCACGAATACCTGGACATATAGCCCAGGTACACCCCACTACCAGCACGAGTTCATCCTCACTCTGACCTCTGGGCACCCATAGGGAACCAGTGGGGAAATGGAGGTCAGTCAGTGCTCCTCCTTCCTTTCCATCTAGGGTTCTCTATGAGCGGACGAATCCGAAAGTGTTCCCTCCTTTCTGGATTTCTTTACTTTGAAATCCATCTTTAGGGCCTCTCTACCCGCAAAGGAGTCGATCGGCCCGCCACCAGGTACCAACATCATGATTACCCATTATTCAAGTTTAGCCTGGTAGGCAGCTACCCCTTTTAGAAAACTTGATATAGGGAATGCCTGCTGGGAGTTTCCCACATTTGAACCTCTGCCGAAGCATTGGACATCCAGCGGTACCACTTGGAGGCGTAGGTTTCCTTAAGCTAGGATAAGCTATAAGAGACGCATCACTAGCCCTTCATGGATTCACTGATCGACTTGTTCTCCGTTATTAGAGCTGGCAATAGTTCCGACACTTCTCAGATCAGCCAAACTCTTATTACCCCACCGGTTGTCAGCCGAGCCCACAGAGGCAGCAGAGGAAGTAGGCTTCCCTTTCGGTCAACCTTACTCCCACAAGACCGTAAGCTCGACCGATGACCAACCGGGAGATGACTTTGGCCAATCAGGAGGAAGACAGACTGCCATTGGCCAGAGAGTCCAGCCAATCGGGGCAGAGACCACACCCTTACAAGGATTAGCCAACCACCTCAGCCAATCAGGAGGAAAACAGCCTGTGATTGGTCGAAGGGCCCAGCCAATCAGAAATCTGCCATTCAGAGATCAGACTATTCAGGATGAGTCCTTTAAAAGAGAGAATGAGGAAATACAGATAACGGGGCCTCTTTTAAAGGACTTATCCTGTATAAGGACCTCTTCCTTCAACTCTGCAACGACTGCTGAAACTTTGGAGAAGATATCCACGACATGGCCCAAACCCAGAAGCCTAGAAACTGAGAACATGGTCGATACTGTAAAAGTATCGGTATAACGCTCTGTGATATGTCGGAACCAATAAACCTTGTTTGTATTTATGACTGTTATTGTATAATCCTTATGTTCAATAAACCCCATCTTACACTTTTGTGCTCTATCTAATCACGACTCATAATTTAACTTCACCCATAGCCCCTTTCAGTTATGAATTGACGTAAAATATAATTGGTAACAGTATGTAACGATTTAGTGTCGCGCCCCTACGACCTATGCAACATGTCCTACATGCATGATCGTACCGCCATGTTATGCAGGTGTTGTACGCCGCTTCTTTAATCACAATTGTTCGATAATTGTTCACGATGAAGAGAACACTTATGAAATTAATCTTAGGAAAAATTCACTGCTGCTACCAGTGTATATTTTAATCAGGTGCACTGAGCGATATGCGCCCAGCATACTATAGTTGTTTAATACTCGTACTTTTGTATCTAAATTTCACTCTATGGTATTTCCTACTTGCCAAAAGGCCGGAACATATTGACAAAAATAAATATGTTCCTGACTTTTTACAACAAACTGATAACACACAATTAAAATTACCCACAAAAATATTAAACGACTCGTAAAATGTAAATTATCTATAATCTTATATTGTTATAGTTTTCACCATGAATTCGAAATTATGACGCGAAAACGAAGAATTTCTGCAAAAGGCGTGAAAATGGGTCTTAAAGTTTTATGCATATATCATAATAAATGCGATAATTCATTTGCACATTATTTCATACGAATACCGATAAAACCAAATTTTAGTTAACGAAAATAGTGTTTTCGTTATTCAATACAACTGAAATGAATTAAGGCTATTCGCGGTAAGGTGTGCCCTTTTTGAATCGACCTTTAAAGAAAAAAATTATTGCACATAACTCGATACACAATACAGTCAGTACACGCTGGCAATCAGGCTCCCAGTGAAGTTAGGAGGAATCAATAAGTATATAGTCTATTCGCTGTTTCTTCACACTTTTAAATCAAACCTTTGAAAAATACCGCATGTATGACGTGTTTTGTTACTTCCTAAATACGGCATGTATTACAGTCGTTTTATACATCTGTTAACATAAAAGTTCTCATTTTTCGTTAATTTGAAGTTTTACGAAATTTATTTATAAATTATAATATAACTTGTTATAAATATGAATAAAACAGTGTGAAAACATGTGTGTTGGTAGCGCCTAGTAAGAAATAGTTCTCATGCAAAATATTATTACAACTAGGTGCGTACGAATTCGGTGCGATATCCTTTGATGTAATTTTCTAGGCGGAGGAATATCCTGGAAGTAGAACTTAATAAGGGCTACAGAAAAGTGCGAAATAACCGCGAATGGATTAGAACTATAGTTCTAAGAACTGATGTTGCCTTGCGAGTGTAATTTTTAAATTTATTGCCACTGACGACAGTGTTTCTTGCTTAATATACAATAAAGCTCGTATTTGCGTATTATCAACACGTTAAAAAAAAAAAATTCACCATGAAGGCGCGCGAATAAAAAAAAAAAAAAAAATTCACCATGAAGGCGCGCGAATAAAATGGCCGGGCCCAGTTCAATGTTAATCCGTTGGACAACGCATTAGTCTGTGAACCGAAGTGTTGCAAGCATGTAATATTTTTATGTACACGCCTAGTTTACTTTTTGCAACCTCAGAGTATGATATATTGCACGCTCGAAGATGTTATCATCTGCCATTCATAAGGGTGAGGTGTGGTAACTTCAACATATCAGATGACCCCTCGAGAAGATTCTCAAAGCATCGCTGGGCACTGATTCCTCGCTGGGTACAACACTGGCCGTAAATATGCTTCACGTAAGAACAAGTCCATGATCATGAACACAATGACAGAAGGGGTTCATTTTACGTGCGGAACAAGAACACGACATGAAAATAAAAGTGGATACTAGGCAAGGTCCTGAAAAGTGCTCAGTTTAACGTTAACTCATAAATTGGACAATAAAAATTAAAATAAATTAATGAATTTAAATAATACTTACAAAAACTACTACAACTTCATGCAGAATGAACATGTATTTAGTAATCTTCTTTAACAAATCTCTAATTTTTTAAAGTTAGTAGCGAGTTTCGCTAAATTTTATAAGCGTATAACAATTACCGACAGCCGACTTATGCAGTTTGCAATGATGCGAGCCGCCTGGGTAACTTAATTCCGATAACGGATTTTCGCAAGTGGGAATCGTGCCGGACAATGCCATTGATCGGCGGGTTTTCTAGGGGATCTCCCGTTTCCCCCGCCCATTCATTCCGGCGCCGTTCCACTTCATCACACTCATAAGCTCTCATGACCTCGCTGTTAAAAGCAGCCGAAATCGCTTCACTCACTCACCCTTAATTCGGATAAGCCCAGTCAAATAAGAGAATGACTCTTCTCACAGACACCCAGCCAATAACTAAATGATACAGGCTTGTGCGCACGGAGAATGTTGATGTCTATCTTGCTCACAACTCTTTTCGCGAAAAACAGGCGGCCCTAATTATAGATCATACTTCAGGATTTAAACAACACTTTGTGTGCTCAAGTTCTGGCTATTAGATCATAAATCACTAAACATCTTCATTGGAGCGCAGTTTTGAAATGTTACTTTTAAGAATGGTATGTAGGGATAGGAAATTTCGCCAGTTCATTTCAGGACAAGTTTGACTCCAACATGTGTACACTGAAGTCAGCTTTGCAATTGGATCGCAGTTCATTAGACACACTCTGGACAACTCTGAACCAATAGCAGACTTGCAAGGGAACAATTTGCAAGTGCCATACTGCCAGGTGTGGAGTAACACTGGTTAATCGCTGAGGCGGCAGCCAATAAACAAACATCTGAGGCTCGAGTGTACACAGGACTGTTGAGTCTAGCCTACAGGTAATTGAACTCGCGAAATTTTCCTGACCCTAGTTATATGGACTAGCACTTTTTTCTGGAATAGTTGTTTGCACGAATGCGCGTATCTAGGTAAATAATTATACTGCAAACACGACTTTTTGTCAAAAAAAAATTTCAAAAACAATAATCTATGTCCCTATTATTTTACTTTTGTCATATTTACTATATTCTTGGAGAAAAAATTCGTGAAGATAGTCAAATATCGCATTTTGAAAGTTTGCCTAGTTTAATCTGTGGTCTTTCACCTCGTGCAATAAAACCCCACTGTTACAGATCAAATTTACACAGTACAGCGTCACGACGGAAACACAGCACGCCTTGCGCGTAGGAGCGATGAGATGCTAGACGTGCGTGTAACTGTCGCCCGTATCGTTCCTTCGCTTCTTGACTTTGGACGCACAGCACCAACTAACTCTTCACAATTCGCACAGAGGACATGCATGCACTGGCTGTAGCTTATCGCCTTCCTTCCGGCGTCGTGTCACAATGGTTTCAGCCTGAAGTTTCGAAGGCTGCGCTCCTGCATTCACATGCAGCCGATAAGCGCACCAGTCAGTCGACTTGGGATTGTTACACGTGCAATAAAGGCATTAGTGCACCATTCTCTGCAAGTACAGCGTGTTGTACGTCCATGTTTTTGCATTAATTGTGCTTGCACGCGTACTTGCCTGGTTCCCTCCACACTACGCAGGAAGTACTTGAAACGCGGAGTTACTAAATTTTTAATAGTGTAAAAACTAATTCTGTTATGGACCTAATTGAATCACGTATTTAACGTAACATCGCTCATGTGTATAATTCACGGTAGCATGGTGCTAGCTTAGTAGACCTTTATTAAAAAAATATATTGTTTCTTCGTTACCTGCTATAATTTACTTCGATTTTTTTCCGAAAGGGATACATGGTATTTTAACGACCCAGTTTTGATCGTGTTGGTTTGCTTTCCCCACAAAAGATGACAACATTTAATGCATTTTTGCTTGGGGAAAAATGACATTCACATGTAATTTCATTAAATGTAAAATAATAACTACTCAATATAAAATATTCGTGCTCGAATTACAAGCAATCTAATTATTTGCATAATTTATAGAAAAAAAATGGTTTATAGAGAAATCATATATAAATAACTAGAAGTGCTGGCATGATATTTGTATGAATCGAAGGAGAATTGTGATGAACACTAACAGATTAAATGAGCTATTTCGTTGTTGAAACGCATTGGCAAAATGAGGTAGAGAGAGGAGTGAACAAATTTCCGTGTGTTACAAGTGTACAATAACTACAAGAAGACATTTTTTTTATGGAAGGTTAATCTTGACAGTCTACAGTTGGGTGGCCATCGTGGGGCCTCGTGTAGATCTTTGACCTCGACTGGGTGCTAAGAGGCCAAAGGTGCGAGAAAGTCATGGGACTGGCGTGAAATCTGGCGCCACTGCGAAGGCCGTGGAGCTTAAACGTTGTGTGCAGGCACGGTTGGGAAAGCTAGACTCGTTAACAATATAACGCCCGCTGTAAAGGACTTCTCCGTGGTCGTGCTTGCTAAGGCGCGACGCTCATGTGGCGTGGAGGCTCTGTGGAATCTACAGACTCGTTAAGGCTCCTGCGTTTGATGCCTTGAGGCACAGCAGAGATAAGGGCGACACTGCCTCGCACATAAAGTGCGCCATCGCCACTAAGAGCAAGGCTCTGAACTAGCGTGCAGTGTTCTCGTCGCACTGGCGTGTAAATACTGTTCACGATAAACTGAGCACTTTTAAAATCACCCTTAGAAAATAGTCACTGACCTTGATTTCATACATTGAACTCACTTAGGGACAGTCGTCCAGTAAAGTTGGTAACGTTGGCTGGAAAATGGATAATTTTTTCTTTCTCTTGTGTTTTTTTTAGTGTATCGAAGCATAGAAAACAGCAGATTTGTGAAATATTTATTTTTCAAATAATTTCACAGTTTCACTTGGCCAACGCACGAATAAAGTGATGAGGCCCATGCCAATGTTAATTTTACATAAGGCGGTAGAATACAAAACGTACGTACAAGTGGATCTTAAGCAGGGCTTTCAAAAGTGCTCATTTTACCGTGAACAGCCTAAACATATGGGACTGTCGGTGGTGACCCTGTTATTTTATTGGTGGAAAGTCTGTAGGAACGTCAATGCATGATCCCTGGGGGGGGGGGGGATTGTATGTATGTAACGCGTATATTCTGAGATATAGCGTTTTGAAAAAGCCTTTTTTTAGAAATTTTGGAGTACTCTGAAATTATGTTTCTAACGAGCGTGAGATTTTGAAAGTATTCGACAGCTCTCGTCTGAAGAGCGCGTTGCCCTTTTTATATGAGCACATTTGACGCTCGTTTAGCAGTTTCGTGGGGAAACGTGTATTTCATACACTGCAACGCAGTTAAAGAGCCAGCTAGGCGGCAGAATTTAAGTTGAAGTAAAGCAACTGCATACGGAGCACTGCAACTGACTGTACGGTATGAATAACTCATAAAAAAAAGTATTAGACACCATAAAAATGGTCAGAAAAGTGTGATTTAAGCTGCATATGAAATAAGATTGTATATATTTTGCAACATTGTAAATATTTTACTAAAATATACTTTTTAAATAAATAAAAAATTACCGACTAAAATAGTATTTTTTTAAACAAAATTTAATCCCATGCCCATTCTGGATGCTTCAGAAAGCGAAATTTGCAAGAGAAAAAGAATCTTCGTTATGGAGTCCCGTGATAATGTTTACTATGATTGTGTGTAAGAAAATTGTGATATTTATGTAAGAAATAAGTTTTATAATTGATTTTAGGTACGTCCATTTTTCACAAACATTTATGTCTGAAACTGACGTAAATAAAGTTAATTATAAAATTGACATGATACATTATTACTATGATTTTATGACACATGATAAAAATATACATTATGACGATCTTTCTTAAAGATTTTCTTGCAAATTCTTCTTTCCGAAGCATCCAAAACGGAAATCCCCCTTTTTTCTTTAAATATAGCCTCCCGATCAATTAATTTTTTATATTTTAAAGGTATATTTTAGTAAAATATTTTTTAATGTTGCAATATATATTCTTCCTTCTTTCATAGACAGCACAAATTACACTTTTCTGACAATTATTATAACATCTGTACTAAATTTGTATCAGTTCTTCACATTGTACAGTCAAAGTGCAGTGCTCCATAGGCAGTTGCTTTACTTCAAATTTAATGTGGGGCTACTTGGATGGTGGTATACTATGCAATGCGTTCAAACCACATGCATAGCAGTGTGCCTTCGTCGTATTAGTAACTTGTACACGTTTACAGAATTTCACAGTTTCGCTTGATCGACGCGGGAGTCAAGTGGCCGGGGCCATGGCCGTTCTATTTTTTTTTTGATGGCAGAGGGATACAAAATGGGAGGAAAGTAGATCCCGAGCGTGCAGATAGGCACAAAACGCAGTTACTGGGGAGGAATATATTCGCTGACAAAGGTTGTTCAGATGCAGCTTACACGTCAAATAATTGCGAACTTTTAAAATCAGCTTTCAAAGTATATATCTGTTTATTATAAACACTTGGCAGCGAGCAATGAAAATAATTATTTCTACTTCTTAAGTCCGATAACAAGATACGTATTTGGATTGATGGTATTTGAAATTTATTTTTTGTATCTTATTAATATTAAGCATGATAACCCGTGAGTAGTTGCATGGAAATGTACAGTTTTACTCATATTAGAAAGGACATACAGTGTACAGGACGGGTAATCTATAAACAGGGCTTTCAAAAGAGCTCAATTAGCCTAGAAACAACCAGACTCGCTGCAGGGTTAATAGGTCCATTCCCCTTCCCACAATGAATCTGTCATGGAAGTTTCCGTGCTCCGTGGAACACCACGGTAAGAAATTATCCACCGGCTGTTCGGAGATCACACGCTCCTAGAGAAGTTTTCTCCTCGCACGGGCGACGCGAGAGCGCTTTCCTCCCCACAGAAATGGAAGGGAAAATTCAATAAACGTCTGCCCACTCATGACTCGAGGGGACGAGAAAGCAAGGTCAACCACCTTTCCCCACCATTGTCCCGTAGTGTGTCGGCGAGTGTGAAGGGGGAAGGGGTGGTGTATGTGAGCGCCTTGCGCTGCCACGACGCGGGTAGTCAGGAAAGTGTGCCAATGACACGGCGTCGAAGACAAGCGCTGAGCCGGGGGAATGGGGACGGCCCCACAAGTTCTAGGTCGCGGACGAAGTGTGCCGCGTGGTAAGTCGGTCGGTCGAGAGGAGTGGAGGGGGGGGGGGAGAAAGCACTGACGGCGCCACTGACGCATTTATTGGGCGTCGCCGCGGCGATCCGGCTCAGTCGCCGTAGGGTAGCCGAGCCGGCCGGAGCCATGGAGCTGCGCCATGACTCGGAGAACTTCAACAACCTGAAGGTGGCCGACGCGAAACTGCACACGGCCAGGTTCAAGCCGATGGTGAGTGACCCCCGTCGTCAAACCCTTGTCTGTTAACAGTACATGGCACCGGGACCTATTTTTTCCTCCGCTTTCGAGGCACGGCGATAAGGGCGACAATAACACGCGTGACCAGCGCCCCGTCGCTTCTACGTGCAAGGCGCTGAACGTGCGTGCAGTGATTCCGCAGTTACACTTCCCTGTGCAAATGAGCTCTGTAACAGTGGGATTTATTACACGAGGCGAAAGCCAATAAATTTAACTACGACTACAGTTTTGTTATTTTAATAACTCTTATGGGAACTACTTTACTACCGTGCTATTAAAATACAGAGTCACTGCACTTCGACGGATACAGCACGCCAGTTGTGAGTTTTGGCGCTTAGAGGTGACGAGACGAGAAGTGTGCGAGCAAAACTCGGCCTTAGAACACACGTGCTTCGAGGTCTCGAGCGCGCAAAATAGCTGCAGGTAAGCATAGCTCTTACTCCGTCAGGTGCGGAAACACTGGAAGCAACTGGACGCTTTTACTGTTTACAGACTACCGTAACTTGTGGTTGGTGCTCACGTTTGGAGCCGTGCGACAGGTGGTTTAGTACCAACACCGATCACGCCTCCTTGCCACATAGGGCGACCAAACTCACACACACGTACTGCAAACATTCCCCTGTTCGAAACCAAGGACGCGATTTTTCCTTACGATAGTTGCGATCTCGTTAGTTTTCCGTGTAGTTTCTTCCGATGCGCACATTCGCAGCATTCCATGTAATGCGTGATATAAATATAAGCTAATTATAGTTAGTAATTACAAAAAACGCTCTGACATAAATGTGATGTTCTTTTCAACTTGTTTCTTTGTCTGCGCATAGGTAGTTAGGGTTCTTAATAGAAGGTTTTGAGGAATAGGAAAGATGCGTCTTACACAACACCACCAGCATCGACCTGGATCGGTAATACCAGATGGGAAAAGCCATCTCCATCTTAGCGGGTGAAATATACTTGGCGACCTCCCGAATGCGAGTAAGGTTTATTACCGCAAGAGCCAACGTATTCGGGTTGACAAAGCATGGAAGTTGAAGGACTACTAATCAAGTTCGCCTATTTAAAGCTTTCTAAAATTCCATTCCGCGCGACATAGTACCTATCACATGAACTCGTTCTATTGCCTATCTGTAAACTACTTTAGTTCGTCGCTTAACATTTAAAACGCAACTTGCCAATTAAAATGCAAACATTTGTGTCATATGTGGCCTACTTTAAGTTACTGTGTAAATCCTCCACTTTGTTAACTTCGGAGCAATTAACTTTCGTTCATTTATAAGCACGAATATTAATCTTCTGACTGAATTGTATTGTTTATTTTTTTGTCAATTTTAACGCAGGTATTCTTAGTACTGAAGTACTCACCCTTATTTCCGAACACAATTGCATGTCTATCTAATGTATTGCAATTTTAAATTACCTTTTCCCATTCGGATCGTAAAAAACACAGTAACAAATGTTTCTTAAGTCTTTATCATTTCAAAAAGTAAACACATCATTAGGCCTGCTTTTTTCTAAACAAAATGAATGAATTTATTCCGATTTGTTTTGCTACAAGAATTGACTTTATTTAATTCGCAGTTGACAAATAGTTATAACACCTTTTCGTTTCATTTAGTGGTCTTTTCGCCCCGTCCTTGTTACCAAACGCAAGAAACATGTAATAAATAAGTCACACATTTGACCAGTGTTCGCCTAACTTCACAAAAAATATGCCTTCATAACATTTCTGAAAATAGAAACCAAGACCTCATTTACTGCTCTAACGTCATCGCTGGCTGTCCTGTATTGCTGTAAAACTCGTGCCCACACTGCCAGATATTTCTTTGTGTGTCGGGAAATGCCGACTGACATCTGATCAGAGGTAGCTTGGTTAGTGTAAGTTCTAGTCAGGTTAGGAATAAAACAAGTTTCCTTATGGAAGAGTTTAGCATAGGTATGTAAGCGCTAGTGTTCCAAAATGTCACTTTTAATTAAAACATAAAAGTATGTGTATAAGAAAAGAGAAAGATCACACTTAGTCATGTAGTTATATTATAATTGATTTACGAGTATTGCAATTATTTTGTTATTTAACGTTGAAAATACATAAGAAAAAATTGGGTTTGGCTGTGATGGGGACACGGCCGTTTGTTTTGCGTGAATATGTCTAGGTTGACGCGCTCGGACGCCTTGATATTCATTTTACGTTCCCGGCACCGTTTCACTCGATCATATGGGGTTTTATGGGTATCACTGGATTGCTTTTGAGATACTTTCCAATCGTATACGATTTCTGTATTTCAACTTGTTTTTGACAATTATAGGCTGAAATTGTGTTAAGTTTTCTTAATTTTTTATATTAAACGCATAAAAACTCACCATTACCACGCCACACAGATGCTTTTACGCACGCAATCGATTGACCTTGACGAGAGCTGTCGATTGAAACTTAAACGAGCGTCATAGCTTCTCCTAGTCAAAAGTTATAATTGCACCCCTCCCCCCCCCCCCCAGATGCTTCGCAGTCCTCACTCAACGTAACATATTCTTTGATCCTTTGGCAATCGAGTGGCGTAGTTGAATTTTGAACGTAGACGATAGATTTGTAGCTGCAATGCCAAACTGTGTCCCCCGATTTTATCATCGGATTTTCTGGATTGCCTGCTATAGATGTAAATTTAAAGACATACACACGTCAAAAATACGATATACATGCGACTCTCGAGCTAAAATAGTGGTGAAAAATTTTGGTTCATAAACTAAAAGCATTTTGCTTTCCAACCCGAGTAGAATAAACGTTAGTTTGGTTCGACCCACAGTTACTTTAACGTGCCAACTTTAGAAAACTTTCTAACGGTTGCTTGTCTGACCCACATCCGGGAAAATCTTTGGTTCGATCACTTCAGGCTACGTTGGGAGTGACGTTTCCTGAGTGATTTTTACTTGCCCATGCCAGGAAAATTCCCACTGCATTTCATTAACGCCGGTCTTTGCAATCTCTTGTCCACTATATTAAGAATCTGGTTAACTTCGGTGGGTAGAAGAAAATTACAGTTATTATTTTTTTTGGTAACGTACCGATCAATGATATTTCTCGTTAAATCACTTTTAAGGTGCAGAGTTGTCTGTTATTTTGGATTTATAATTTTTGGTATAAACTCATTTCTTTCAGGTTAATTTCTGAAAGAGTTACCACATTAGTAATTATAATGGCATTTAATTTATTTTAAGTGTATATTATAGGACAGCTGTAATCTTTCTCAGAAATTAATCAATAATTCATTCTCATTGTTCCAGTATAAATGAAAAATAAAGGCGATCAGTTAATTTGGCATTCCGGGAATTTACTGAGACATGTACTGTGTTGCATTGACAAAGGGAAAAATTTGAATAATAGGTACATACGAAATAAATTTTATGGCTCTAGATCCGTTAACTTTAATATGCCGCCTACCTCGCCCTCTCCCCAGTAACAGTAATCATAAGCTCAGTGGTCAGCATTAATACACAGCATTATTCTTCGCTTTTGGACAGTGAGCGAGCCCGACTGATTTTCTCCCTTTCAAAAAATGATTTTGCACACCTCGTACAGAGACGACCTCTAACGTGAATGAACATATTCAGTTCTGTCAAGGACGTTTGGCTCTTCCCGGTTAGCCTCCAAACATGGAAGGCTGGCTAGAAATGACGGGGGGGGGGGGGGGGGGGGGGGGGGTGGTAAAATTCTCACAGGGGCCCTGGTCGGACCCGACTTGTAAATGTTTATTTATAAAACGAAACTATTACGTAAAAATCTATTTTCGACACTGAAAACTTATTAACTTTTTTTGAATGGACGACGACTATTTATGCTGTTGTAAATGGTCGATTTTTGGTGTGAAGGGGGGGAGGGGGGAAGGGGGCCCACAGCGTGCATTGCTCTTGGTGGGCCTGATGAAAGGAAATAAAGGTTATTCTTCTGTCCCCGAGAGAACGAGATTGATGAGTCGTTAGAGTAGTCATTTAACACCTTAGCACTAGACAACGCCCTCCGTTTCCTACCTGTTCTCAGGGACGTGTATCGATTGGGCGACGAATAATTCAACCAGTGAAGAAGGCCAGTCTGTTTGCTGAGGCAAATATTTTATAACTCGATAAAGTACATTCAGTAGACATACCAGACACATTTTTTTTTAAAGCAAACGTAGCGGGACGTGAAAATGCATATGCTGCGAATATTCGTTTGTATTGCAAACGACGAAATTTCTATAGCAAACGTAAAACACAAAACGATGTGGATTCAGGCAATGTTATAAAAAAACTGGAGAAATTAGTGCTAAGGAAAATATTTTCCGAAATTCGCCATGATAGATTGTCTTTGGTAATGAAAAATAAAATGTGATTATTCTTTAAATTTTTACAATTACTTCTTTAAAAATTATTTGTCGATATTGTTTTTGAATAATACAAGAAATTTTAAGCAAATATTTATAATATTTTAATGTGGAATATGTAGAACTGAAGGTCGATTTGAACAAAAAGTACTGTTGGAGTTATATAAGTATAGGCTGTTCAAGGTAAAGTGAGCACTTTTGAGGCCCTAGTTACTTTATCCTTTAACCACCTTTCTAAATAAATTTTGCGATGTAAGTTATAAACAGGTTGCCTATATTCCCCCGCACTCGGAAGTTAACGTCTAAGGCTAAAAAAAAAATAGAACATATTTATCGACTATTATTCCAAACGCGAGGGCTTTCAAAAGTGCTCTCTTTACCATGAACAACCTATAATTTCGTAGCTTTTATAAAAAAAAGTGATTTAAATATGCGCACTTAACTTGTAATAGTACGATAAAATCTTTGGCTACTAGTTTGCAAAGAACAGTTTATGAAGACGTACGAAAATAGTTTACAGTGATGGCTGAATATGGCTTGAGTTTGAGGCCGAGCTGAGACGGACCTGCAGTTACAGTTGTTGTTGTTGGCTGCAGGAGAAGACGTGATGAAGATGTTCGAGCTGCAGCTGCAGAGGAAGGGCTACTACAACGGCTACGACATCACCGTGGACGCGAGCGTCGCCAACGAGTTCGGCGCGGCGGCCTTCCGCTTCGGCCACAGCCTGGTGCAGAGCAGCCTGGTGCGCGGAGACCGGAACCACCAGCAGCTGCGCTCCAGTGAGTCCGCTTTCCTCCCCCCTCTCTTTACTTGTATAGGCTGTTCACGGTAAAGTGAGCACTTTTGAAATCCCTCTGATTTTGAATAATAGCCAATAAATATATTTTATATTAGCCTTAGACGTAAACTCCCGAGAGTGGTGCAATATATACACTGTGTTTATTATTTACATAGCAATATTTATTTCGAAATGTGGTTAAAGGATAAGAAATAGCTGAAAGCAAAAAGTAACTAAGGCCTCAAAAGTGCTCACTTTACCATGAACAGCCTATACTCGTGGGGTTTCTTCACACTTGTTGAATTCAACCTTTGAAAAATCACCGCATATGGGACGTGATTGTTTGTTTTCTATACATGTCACGCAATATATTATAAAATCTCATATTAAATTTATGTGATCAAAATAATGATAAGTTAGGTGTGTTTGTAAAGCCTGGCAAGTAATAGTTCAGTAATTGTTCCGTATCGCTTATCCAGTACTACATAAGCTTAACCTGATACAAGTATCTAAGCAAGATACAATATGTATCAAAAGTGTTAAGCAGTATATTTAAAGAGAAATAATAATACAATCATAAACAAATTCATATACACATGAACAAATAGCATAGGTGAAAAATGTCCAAATGTATCAGTCATCATAAAAAAAAACACAAATATCGAAATTTTACAGTCGTCATATTAAAAAAAAAAAAAAACCTAACATCGAGGTACACAAAAGTATATTGGCTGCTGAAAAAATGTATTAGTGTTTGCAGGATATCCTCCATACCCAGTTACAGGTAAACCTTATTAAAACATTACAGATACTCAAAGTCTTCTGCTGGAAAAAAATTACATAATATTAGAATAAAACCACATAGTTAAAATTGTACCTGGAACAGAAAAAGGGTCACTTTGGTCCTACCAACTCGTCCTCGTACATACTTTCATAAATTGTACGTAGATAACATGATATTATTTACGTATTATTTACATAACACTTTACAACATTTATAAAATTTCGCACCAACATATAAATAATGCAGTATAACATTATTTTAGTGCATTGTGCACATTGGCTTGTTGTGTGCTGTACTCTAACATTGTTTTAGTACATTATCTACGCACCACTTATACATGTGTTCCACGTTCCACGTGGAACAAACCCACCCAATGGAGGAACGTGTGCACAAGTAGTTCATTGTGCCACCTGTCTGATAAGTAATTACCGGTGGCAGTCGGGGGAACTACAGTGTTTGTATGACGTAATCGAGTCGTGCAGACAGCAGTGTACAGTCAGCACCACTATGCACGGGCACCTGTGAGCCGCGCTCGTTGTACCGGAGTGTTGTGTGTGTCTAATTAGATCGCCGTGAGTATTGATCGCTGCTGTTATTTCATCTGTAAAGTAAAAATGTTGTTATGGATGTTATCGTTACGTAACAGAAAGAAATGTAAGTTGGCAAGTAATCGGGGCCTACGTATAGAATGGAGACACCTCGAAAGAAATCTTGGGAAGCGGATCTGTCACAAAGTAAAAATAATATTTACAATGTTTTTAAATTTTGTAAAGAAGAAAAGAAACGGGATCTTACAATCCGTTTAGATAAAGAAGAAGAAAAGGCGGCCAAAGAAGTAGGTGTAAGTGAAAAGACAGTGCGTAACATTTCCAGACAGTGTGAGATAGCCGACAATGACGGGACTGCCATTTCCACCCCAGGTAAACGTCGTCTACGGCAAAAGACAACAACTTGACGAATTCTATAAAAGTATCGTGCGCGGAACATTCTTGGCATACTATGAAGTGCGCAAAGGAATTTCCACTCTGCGTAAACTCCTTAATGATGTGAAAAAAAAACCGTTTTCCGGGAAGAAGAATATATTTCGGAGAATTATTAAATCCATGGGTTTTAAATTTTAAAAATTAAAACATGTTAAACACATGTTAATGGAGCGAAGTGATATTGTCGCACGCAGCCTATCTACGTGCACTGTGGCAAAATGCAAATGGACCTAACAAACCTGTCGGGTTTCCTTACGAAAAATGGGTTAATAGACATTGACGAGTGTCCAGGAGTTACGGCAAAAAAAATGTTCTTTGTTCATTAGCCTCCTAGAGTCCATAATGCTTGTGCACGGAGTGTACTTGCCGTCCCATCTTTCCGCGCTACACCCCTGGGATACCACAGTCTATAGTCCATTACCGATTGGAAGTGACTTATGAAAATCAACCTTTGAAAAAACACACTAGGCATAAAGTGTCAACCTGTTTTTTCAATAACCCGTATTCAACAAATATATAACACTGTGGTTAACTTTAGAGTACTGTATTATTGAATAAATGAAACTTTACCTTAATATCTTCTATAACTTGTAATATTTATTTCTGTTTAAATATGAATTAACAACAGCGAGTGCAGCGACGTGTTGGCAACGACCGGTAAGAAAAAGTTCACAGTTAAAATATTATTTTAACCTCGTTTTTTAGTATACTATTTGTAAATTAAACAGTGTCGATTGAAATATTGAAATATTTAGGTAGCCACGATGGCAACATATCTCATTTTTACAGTTTAAAATAACAGCGGAAAATATCGTGAGTAGACCGTAATGGTACGGTGTTGTTTTATCGAGAGAGAAAGCATCTGAAACCAACTGTCTGCTGGGCGAGACTTGTCACTCTCTCTCTTTCTTTATCTCTTTCACACTCTGGTAGTTTTACTTCGCTAGTGAGCAGGAAAATTAAACATTTTTACAATTGTATCATATTTCATACTTATTACAGCAAATTAATGATTTTCGAATTTGAAATTTACAACTGAAAAGAGATTTTAATGTTTTAATACTTATATTAATATATTTATATATGATGGGGCAGTTACCAAGTGAAGTTGGCAGACGTGGTGAGCCATGACATGGCGTGTTGCTTTTTGCCGAACGAAGCGTAAATTATTCTTACTCCGAAAAGTACTCAAAAATACCATATCACGTTTGTGCACAATCCCGGAAGAAAAATACTAAGTTCAGCCCGATAAATTTCAATAAACCTAATAAACAGTAAGTAGCAATACATATAAATATGAGCGCAATAAAATTTATCGTAGGCTTATTTGTGTGCATGTTCACCATTGTCTTTAAAAGTTTGTATGACAAAAATGACAAACACGAGTTCCATGCTTGAATTCAATGTGACTTTTTCGTTTGACTGGTTGTTCCTTCGTTTTAATGTTTATTCCAACTGAGGCTGTCCTTTTTAAGAAATAATCCAACACATATCAATAATAAAAGGATAATTATCACAGCCCTTTACCTCGCAGTTGTAACAGTGTTAAACACAGTCGCGGCAAAATTCTAACGTGCAATTGTGCTATGTCATGGGAAACAAATATGTTAATATAAAATAACCGTAAGAACTGTCATCAATTCAGGCATTTTTAAAACTTCATAAAGTTGACCTAAATAATGTCGGAGGCCTAAACTGAATATTCATATGGAATGGTTTTAGGAATATGACAGAATTATTTGAAAAGCTGTAAACAGTAAACGACACATTTGACAGGTATAAAAGTAGAAGTCACATTTCAATACATATGTGTAGGTGTAGTGAAAGTATACGAACACATTTACGCACACAATGGCATGTAAAGATTGATTTTGACAGATGCTACATGGCAGTCACATGGCAATGTTTGTTGAGATGTGGCGGAAGGATACAAAATGGGCCTGCAAGTAGATATTTAGCAGGGCTCCGAGAAAGTTGCTTCCAGTGGGGAATGGACTATAGTTTTCAACAGACAACAGCGGGCTCGCTCCTCATCGGTAAATATATGTCAAACATGTAGTACATTACCTCTTAGGTATCAAAAGCTGGGCAACTGAATTCGTCTTGTATGTCGACAATATTGATATTGCTGACATACTCCTCTACCCAATACTTATGGCAAGATTCACAAACAAAAATATTGTCCCACGAATATCTAAGAAATATATCACTAAACACGTCCCATAAATATTCATACGGTTCTATTCCTTCCTCCCACAATAAACCATGTAAAATTCGTAATATCCAAATATTGATATTTTTATCTTTATATGCCAAAATTTCCCACTAAAAGGAAGGAAGGAAACTTCGTGATCCCGAGTTCCCATCCATATACCTTACAGAAAATGTTTTCACAACATTTCCGCCATTGTCACGAAATCCTTGAATATTGCTGAATATGGTTAAATGCAAAGCACCAAATTGTAGTTTGAGGATTGCAAGCTATGTCTTCCTGTTGATACTGTGGCTTATTTTCAAAAGTTTCCATGACTTATTCTATCTCGGCCGCCTTGATTATACAACCATTTTTTAGTCTTGGCTGTATAAACCATGTCACGTTGCAGCAGTTTATATCACGTTGCAGAGAAAGGGTAACAATGCAATCATCAAGCGATGGGAATGGCAGAGGGAAAAGGGGGTATTTTCTTTTATATAAACCATCGTCCGGAAGCTATTGCAACAGTTTAAGCATAGAAATATGCTCATTCAGGAAATTTAGTGTCTAGGAATACAACTGAAGATGCTATTGAACGATTCAACACCGGAGCCAAACAACATGACAAGTGAGCCAACTGATCCAACACCGAGGTCGGACAACATGCATAGTGAGCCAATAGTTGTATCACATCCACCGGATTTTCGTAGTATCAAAAATCACATACCAGGGCCTAACATAGAAGTTACCAGGCGTTAAACACTATTACACGAACCTTGACCACCATGGCCTAGCATCATAGGAAACTACATGCCAGGATCAAATACCGCTTACACACCAGGGCCTTACTTCACAAGAAGCTACACAACAGAACCAAATGCTGCTTATACACAGGAACAAGAAGTGAACTACATTCCAGCACTACGAGGCCCAGGGCCTCACATCATTGTGAGCTACGTTTTAGGAGGACCAGCACCACAAGGACCTACGCCAGCACCTCAAATGAGCTACGCTCCAGAACCAGCACAACGCATGATACGAAGCACTAAACCTCTCGACATGTCTAGCCAACCATTAGAACCAGAACCGGTAGATTTAAAAGGCCCTACGCCTACAGGTTCGGTAGGACCGGCATTAGAAAAAATTAAGACATTAAACATAATACATTTAAATTAGAAAAAAAAAATACTTTAGAATATAATTCATCTAAACTGTGCTTCCTTCTTCCAAAGCTCGGCATGTTGAATTTGACGGAGTACCAGTTTCTTTCGATAGTTTGGGAATGAACAAAGATCTCTTCATCGGTCAGTCGATCGATGTTTCGATGATGCTCGGCTACCCCCCTTTTTTCGCTGCAGACAAATTATTTTTTATTATTTAATTGCAGGTGGAGGAAGCCATAGGCCTCGAGTAACTTGTAACCACGCGAGCAATCGGAAATGATGGTGGTGCCTGGTCTCACCCATTCTCTTATGACCGTGGTAAGTGTGCTGGCATTTCTTGTGCTGACGGGCACCAGGAAGAATTTGGATGAAACATAGCGCTAAACTCCGCCGAAAACAAATCGTCCTTGAACTTTACGATCCTTGTGATTTTTTCTCCTTCCCAGCTTCTTCCACTATGGTACCAAGCCCACCTACGAGTTGTCGATGAGAATATAGCCAGTTGATGCACACTTTTCTGCAGAAAGTCGACCAATCAACGACAGTATTGGCAGAGCATCGAATATCTTCTTTGATTGCATGCTGGCGTGGGTTTCTCAGCAAGCGCCATAGCCAAATCAGTTTGAGGATTTTTGGCAGCGACATTTTGGATTGATCAAAAAATATGCCTGTCCTGGTCGACAGTTTGTAATTGCACTTAATATCATCCGAATCACGTCTTCGGCACCAGTAGGACACTCCCTTGTTAGAGACCAACTTGGTAGGACCGCGACCACACTTTTGACAGTCTATTGCTGGAGCCAGAATATTGTGATTGACGAAAAAATGTAACCAACTTCTCCTGGCTTCTTCCAAAAACTCTATGAGCATTCAATAACGTCATGTTACAATCTGGCCAATGAATTGCCATTGTAGTACTGGATACACGATATGGAACATACACCAATAGTTCTTATTCAAAATATTATGAAAGTGAGTGAGCATGTATATAGTGCGTTTTCCCTTTGGTCTAATTTTATATACTTGGTTAAGCTTTGTTTGAATCAGGCGGAGGAACATTCTGAAAATATAGCTCTATCATGGTTTCAGAAAATTTGAAAGTAGCCATGAAGAACTTATATAGAAGATTCCGTAGAGAGGATATGGTGTAAAGTGATCATGCTGGCTGCACATAACTATTTTCCATCTCCCAACATCGAACTGCTTTGCTGCCAGCAGACTATCAGAAACTGTGTGGGTGGGATTTGAGGTTATAGAACACTGCTCGTGAAAACGAGAGCTGTGAGATATTTTTACACTTCATCTAACCTATTTGTAATTCAATACGTTAACATCCAAACAAGTAAAATTATTTTATTAATTTAACAAGGCCTTTCATTCGTAAATTAAGATGTAAATAAACACGTTCATCACTGTTGTTCATGTGACTTTGGCAGGTGTGTAGGTTTGGTGTAGGTCAATGTTGGGTACATGAGCAGAAGACGGATATTCTGACTACCTTGTTGTTTAGACTATGGTTCTTTCATGGTTACTTCACGACTTTCCTGAAGCCCTGCTAAAATTCTACTTTCAAGATATTCATCCGCCATAGGCAAACATAGCTTAACCAAGTCTAGATAATTACACCAAAGGAACAATGCGCTACATTCGTGCGCACTCAGTTCAATAACATTCCGCGTGAAAACTATTGATTATTAGGTATTACCAACACATGTATTTTGTCTCCGTTTTTATTCATATCAATTATAAATATTAAATATTATAATTTATAGATAAAATATAAGTAAGATTTCAATGTAACCGAAAATTATATACTTTTATGTAAACAAAGCATAAAACTCTAGCTTACTTGACGATTCTCATAGTTGAGTATCTTTGTGATATTGATTTCTGAAACGACAGTTTTTGTATATTCACAGTATCTTCACACTGGTAATTGAACAAGGATTGTCTTTGTGTTGACAGACGTGTCACTGCACGAGGAGCTGACGAACCCAGGAAACCTGTACAACATCGGCTCAGTGGACCGCCTGCTGCTGGGCATGTGCTTGCAGCCATCGCAGAAGAGGGACGAGTTCATCACTAAGCAGCTGACCAACCACCTCTTCCAGACGCCCAGTATGTGATGTTCTACAATAACTTCTTCTAAACGACCCATTTCTATGCCAAGAGTCTAATCGATAGCCGGCTTACTTACATATTCCACACTTTGTCGCTGATCAACTGTTTCAATACTTGGCAATAAAATTTAGTATCGAGTAAGGACATGTAAAATTCGTGTTATAAACAAACAGCAAGCTAGACTTAACTTTTCTATGTACATTTTAGATGGTACCCTTTGTTTACTCGCTTCTGCAATAGTGTAGACCAATTTTGCAGTTTTCCCATGTTCATTGTCATTGGGCTATCCTCTCCTTAGATGTCCCCTATTGGTTCAGATGTGTACACAATATGCCAAACAAACTGTAACCAAATGACAAAAGCGATGCAGACACACATATGTGTTTGAAGCCTGTTCTGTCTTTAAATAAGAATGTAAATTTCCCGCGTGTCTATAGTGATCAGTAATACACGAGATACCGTATTCTTACTGCATTTACGCAGCACAGACTGCATAGCAGCCAGGCGTTGTGCTGCACCCTTAAAATTGTATGCCATTTCAGGAAAAACCTTTTAGTCTAAGAATGTAAAAATAGGTCTTTGGTTCTTGTTAAATTTAACAATGTTTTAATACCCTGTCTATTATTTTCCTCTGTTGCACAGTTTAGGATAACAAGGCGGCACCTCCTGAGTTACTGCTCAAAGAGTATTATCAGCAATTAAAATATTTAACACCTTCATTCAACAAAACACAAACGTGGTATTAAATGTATAGTCACATTTAGTTACAGATATTATTCAAAAAGCATTAACAAAATGTATTGACAAGGTCGATGACTTTGGATGTAATTTTTATATTCTTTATTAGGGAATTACGCAATCGCTTGTGGGATGCATTTGGTGTACAATACTTCTTCATTGGTCGGCTGCCTGAGCGAGACTGAGATCCTGCTCCGATGGGTGACGAGTCACAACTAAGTGGTCGGGTACCAAGGGGTGGGGTTAATGCAGTTGCATTCAGTATGATGTATTCGAACAAGTACAAACTTACCAAGTACACATGTAATAAGTACACACTTACCAAATATACACTCGTCAAGTATGTACGTGTGAAGAAGTTACATTTAATGACCACCAGAGCGACAGCTTGGTTTTTCAACTGTCTGTTAGGCATCGCTACTATTGCTTTCGTTCGGCTGCCTTCTTAGTTATAGACTTGGCTGTTAAGAGCACCAGTGTTGCTTGATGTTGTATTCGACTACTAGGAGCACTGGTATCGGCTGAAAACCCAGGGCAATGTTGCACATTCTATATGTTGATGTGATAAGGTTGAATAAAGTTCAAGGAGCCTTGGAGATGATGAGCGGCGAATCGCCGGACCTTGAGTTGGTAGACACAAGCACTAGTCGACAACAAACAATATCAAAAGCTTTTACACTAATATAAATTATAGAGACTGATAAACATGAAGTCATTACCACACTTCTCATATCAGTCGAGACCAAACACAACCTTATTACATAACCACACCAAACCTGTATGTGCCTTTATTCCCACATGAATGGCTACATACACACTTACATTATCAGCAATGACTGTATGCACTCGTGTATCTACAAAGTGTGTAAACACCATCTCTATACGTACATACATGCATCCCCGAAAATAACCAACCAACAAAGGATACGAGAGCGTGAACAGTTCCAGCATTGCCGCAAGGGGTCCATGTCAATGACAAGACACTTGTTCCCCACTGCCAGACCAAATCACAAATGCCTAATTCGGCATCCCGCGGGATACCCGTTAGTCATTCGTGCTCTTTTCCGACACCAATCTTTGGATGTCTCACAATCCATACAGACAAACACATGCACATCCTACATACACACACATACACACCCACACATGTACGCCCACGCATGCGCACCCACACACACACACTCACACTAATACACAAACCCATGCACACCAATCCCATTCCCAATCCCAATCCCTGTCAAAATCCTTCGATCAATCTCACAATCCATACAGATACACACACACCCTCATGCAAACCAATCCCAATCCCATTTTCAATCCTTCGATAAATCTCACAAACCATACAGAAGCATACCCATACACTCACCCATGCACATACACACATGCAAACCAATCTCAATCTAAGTCCCTATCCCATACCCAATCCTTTGATCATTATTTAACAATAAATTGGTTTGTCTCTATCCATACGTATAAGAAAAACGATTAATCAACTCTCTGAAAAAAATGTATATATATGCAGAAATAATGTTTGTTTTTGCAATCACCTATCCATGTCATTTTAAACTAAACTCTTTATTATCATTTTATATAATGATCTTAACGGTTATAAGCAAAGGCTCGTAGCGACACTATAATGTTGTGAAGGATAAAAGGATATGACATAAAAATAATATATATAATAATAATTTAGTAATACTTTGTAATTGCGATGTCAGAAGAAAACAGTTCATCGCATAATTCATGTACCCCTGTTTTTTAAGTTGTCTAGTGATCGACACAATCTCTTTCATGTTCGAGTAATACCCAGGTTTTAAGCTCAAGTTAATAACAGACTCTTTCTACAAATTTGTTGCGATCTTCGGGAAATACATGGTCAGTATTCTCAGCATCTTCCGCTTTCTTCACATCATTTGTAAAATGAGGCTCGTTGGTGAAATGTGTGAAATCATCGTCTTCATCCCTATCTTAGATGCTGGTTTCACTTCCTACTTCATCATAAATACCGTGTGTAGTTTTCTTCATATCAGGTGCTGTATGTCCATCAGTAATTAATGCCGACGACTATTTATTTTGATGCTCGTTAGCTCTACGCGTACGTCTTACA
The DNA here is from genome assembly GCA_029891345.1 of Dryococelus australis. Classification (NCBI taxonomy): domain Eukaryota; kingdom Metazoa; phylum Arthropoda; class Insecta; order Phasmatodea; family Phasmatidae; genus Dryococelus; species Dryococelus australis. The sequence continues at coordinate 112,144,308 of CM056994.1, forward strand.
ATCATTTTGGCTGCAGCATTAACTGTGTCGTCATAATCATGTATGGAAACAGTATCCATCGATATAGCATAAGTTATTCTCGTCATCACTTGCTGGTTCTCAGTAAACGAAACCTTACCGATCTGACTTAATTCCTTCATTGTATAACCTTGCACAAACTGCATGGAACCAATGTCGTAATGATTCATCTTGCAAAAAGTACTCTTTGTACAAAGCTTTCTCTCATGTCTCCGAGCATTTTGACCATAGATGAAAACTCGATTGCAGAATCGACACTGGAGGCAACAAGTTAGCTATGATGCAGCTCGCGACTCCAGGATCGTCGAGGTCAAAGGTAGAACTACGTATTCACTATTCATTTTCGTGGTATTATGAGAGAGCGTTCCCAAATCGATGTTCACAGGAGTGTTGGAACATGAACTACAGTTTCTGCGAGCTTCAACGCTCTATGTATACATTCTCTCATCACCTGGGCAAAATAACTTCTTTTTTTTTTTTTTTTTTCCAAATCCGATTATTAATTTTTTTTTTTTAAATATATTTTCAGATCTCGAACACATAACCCTACATGGTATTTCGCCTTTGATGATATCTTAAATCTTTATATCAGACACAATTTCAGTAAAGTATAATTTAAGTTTATGTCTTAATATTTGAATATAACTTTTTCATATGTTAAATCGTGTAATCCACTATGAGTTTATCTCTGGAGGGTTTGAGGAATTGGTAATATAGGAAAAATTCAACTGGAGGTCTACAAAGCATTCGAAATTAGGAAAATTCAGTGAGTGCATCAACCATTTTGGATTGTTAGTATATAAGGAGGGAATAATTTTAAAATTTTCAATTTAAGTCCAACAGTCGTCAATGTAAGGTCGTGGAGACGCACAGTCAGCAAACATCATTAATAATTTTTTTCATCTCTTTATTTCGAAAGGCTCGGTTAAACTGGATGGTTTTGCCATCCAACACCTAGAGCAACTTAGCAGCAACAGCAAAACTGTCTTTCCAAAACCAACGGCATACAGAAAGGAACACATTCCAACTCTGAGATAATCAGCTACATCGAATCCGAGAGTGTCATTCTGAGACAACAGCAGCAGAACCAAAGTAAAATGTACAATGGTTACTGCTGTGATCATTGTTACTATGTGTGTACTAGTGTATATAATGCAATACTTGCATTTGCTGCCAAACCTTGGTACTGAAGACCAGCTAGCAATGCTGCCAAAATAATTTATCAAGTATTTTGCTCCACATAAAATTGAATATGGGTATGAAATTTCGCCTGCTATGCTAAGGGAGTATAACGATATCAAGTCGTATAAAATTTGTAAAAATAGCCACCATGGCACTTCAGCTCTAAGAAGTGACACAATTATTGAAGTTTATCCCATCTATATCTTGGGAAAAACTAAAAAGAAAATTATGAAGTCTATAATTAATGTTAAAAAATATACTTGCAAAACATTAAAAAATTTTCATATATCTTACATAAAAGAAGTAAAAAATCAATATATCGAACTCAGAATAATTTCTTCAAAAAGTCTCATATTAATTATTCTAATTACCATTTAATTGTCAGAGAAGTTCAAGCCAATAGATACCAGACATGTGTGTTTGTGTATGTGTGTATGTATATATATATATATATATATATTATATTATATATATATATATATATATATATATATATATATATAATGTTCTTATATCCCCATATCATACAGTTAGTTATTTTATACATATCAAGAAAATACATGCAACTACCAGAAAGAATGGAATATTTGTCAATAAAAAGAATATAAACAATATTATTCCATACACTAACTTTATTTCACATACTTGACAAAAACTACATAGTATTACTTACATACACTCAAACATATTCTCTAGTCAACAAAAAATATTTATGGTGACTGTTTTTGCATGACATTTCCTCTTGTCTGCAGTCAATTTACCCCATCTCACATATTCCCACATTAAAATTATCACATGGATACATCTGGTATGAAGTGCTGAATGTCTAACGCTAAAGCTAATTGTCAATGTCTTGCCGCAATACTTACACTTGCTTCCTGATGAATTTCAAACATTGCCCTTAAACGTATTCTTTTGTCTTTACAGGTGATCACAGCACACAAACACAGCATTGCACTTGTCACAGTGCAATGCCTTGTATGCTGGGCTGAACAAACAATGACTGCTTTCATGTCGATGTGCATGACAGCTATTACTAAACGTATTTCCACAATAGCAACATTATTTATGTAATGCTTGTAGCGTATCTCCAACGTCCCATGGTGTTGACAACAATAGGTCTTCAACAGAATATTCTGTTTTCATATTACAAAATCTTAAACTATCACTTGTAACAAACTGCATTCCATCACAACTGCCGAAGAAGTGCAAATATCCATACAGGACACATGCTTATATACTGATTTAACAACAGAACAATTAGATTATGTTATATTTTTCAACTATCTCAGTATAGATCTGCTGAGCATGAAAATGTAAAAGCAATATACTTGATACAGTGTTATACAAAAGATCACCAACCGACTCATAATCTAACCTGAGACATCGTACATCAAACAAACATTCTTTTTCATACTTATATACTATTCAATGCTGGTTACACCTTTTCTTTTCTATTCATTCCCGTTGTGTTTACACTAACTTATTGATAATGGTGTGTCCATAACAGTACCAAGTCCAAGTTATGGACACGCCACATCAAGGAGTAGGTGTAAGACACAATAGGAACGAGAAAAAAAAAAGTTATAACCAACATTGAATAGTGTCTTTGTTTGGTGAACGACTTCTCAGGTTATATTATGAGTGGGTTGGTGATCTTTTGCATAACACTGCATCAAACATATTGCTTTTACATATTCATTCTCAGAAGACGTATATTGAGATAGTTGAAATGGATAACATAAACTAATTGTTTTGCTGTGAAATCAGTGTATAAGCACACATTCTGTATGGATATTTTCACTTCTTCGGCAGTTGCGATGTTAGGCAGATCTTCACAAGTATATTAATCTAGTGATTGTTTAAGAATTTGTAATATGAAAATGGAATCATCAGTCGAAGACTTGCCATCATCGACACAAAGAGATGCTGGAGATCCGCTACAAGAAGTACATAAACAATGTTGCTATTGTGGAAATACTTTTAGTGAAAGCTGTCATGCACATCGGCATGAAAGCATTTATTGTTTGTTCAGCCCAGCATACAGGGCATTCGACTGTGATAAGTGCGATTCTGTGTTTACCTGCCGTGATCACCAAAACATACAGTAGAATAAGTAGAAATGTAAAGTTTGTCATTCAACGTGAGCGAGTGTAAGTATTGCGGCAAGACATTAACAACTAGCTCTAGCATTAGACAACATGAAGCTAGTAACTGTATGTTCAGCACTCTATACAAGATGTATTCATGTGATAATTGTGCTGTGGTGAATGCGAGTAGGGGCAACTTGATTGCACACAACAGGAATTGTCTTGCAAAAACATTCACCATAAATATTTTTTGTTGAATGGAGAATATGTTTGAGTGTATGTAAGAAATACTCTGTAGTTTTTTGTCAAGTGTGTGAAATAAAGTTACAGTGTATGGAATTATATTGTTTATATTCTTTTTATCATCAAATATACCTTTCTTTCTGGTAGTTGTATTTAATGTCTTGATATATGTATATATATATATATATATATATATATATTATATATATATATATATATATATATAATAACTGTAAGCTATGGGGATATAAGAACATTACATATATGTATATACATGTCTGGTATATCTATCGGATTGGACTTCTCTGACAATTTAAATGGTAATTATAAAAATCAATATGAGACTTTTAGAAGAAATTATCTGAGTTCGATATAATGTTTATTTCTTGTATGCAAGATTTTTTCAAAGGTTTGTATATATTGTTTTAGTATTAATTATAGACTTCATAATTTTCTTTTTCAATTTTTCCTGAGACATATATGTGATAGACTTCAATAATTACATCATTGAGGTATTTGACTCAATATTCATATGTCATGAATCCAGAATCCCATTTCAAAACGTGAACTTTGTATGTCCGGAACAGGTATATATTTTTAATTCCTAGAGTTAAGTCAGATTAAGGTTGAGGTGTTTTAAAACTGAGTACTTTAGTATCGCCATCGTTATTAGAACAAGAAATTCCACTTCTTTAGTATAAAAGACTGTTTATAATGTTTTTCAAATCCTTAGCCATAACTGAAAATGGTTAACAGTTTATTTAGATTGCAGACCTAAACTTTAAACACATAAACTTAAATTATTCAAATTGTTACAGACAAGAAAAATATTTACATTTTTTCATAGTTAATCTTTAACACTTTTAAATTTACACATACACATACACGGTTTTTGCTATTACCATTACCACTGATGAAGCATCCTAATCGACATCAGCATTACTTTATTCTGATTCTTCAATGTCGTTGTTGGGAGCATTGTTATTGTGTATTGCAGTCGCGTCACGTATACGGCTGTCCAGCAAAAATGGCTTTTTCTAGATCTGGAGTGCTATAGGGACCATTATCACAAATTAGATACGACTTGATATCGTTATCCTCCCTTAGCATGACAGGCAAAGATTCATTCACATCTTTAATTTCATGTGGAGCAAAATAAATGATAAGTTCTTTTGGCAGGATTGCCAGCTGGACTTCAATTCCAAGGTGTAACAGCGTTTACCATCTTCCAAATGCAAGTATTGCATTATATGCACTAGTATACACACATTGTCAGAATTATCACAGCAGTGACCATTGTGCATTTTACCTTGGTATTGAAGATACTGTTGTCTCGGAATGACACTCTCGGATTCGCTGTAGCTAATGATCTCCGAGTTGGAAGGTGTTCCTTGCTGTCTGCTCTTGGTTTTGGAAAGACAGTCTCGCATTTTATGCTGAGTTGCGCTAGGTAGTTGGACGGTGGAACCATCCTGTTTAACCGAGCCTTTCGAAATACAGAGATGAGAAAATTTTTTACTAATTATATAATAACACAATTCAAGTGGTTGATGCACTCATTGAATTTTTCCTAATTTAAAATGCTTTGCAGACCTCCCGTTGAATTTTCTCTGTTACCCACTTCACAAACCCTCCAGAGGTAAACTTGTAACGGATTACAAAATTGAATATATATGAAAAAGTTTTATTCAAATATTAAGATGTAGATTATCTTATACTCTACTGAAATTGTGTCTGATATAAAGATTTAAGAGATCACTAAAAAAGAAATACCGTGTGGGGTTCTGCGTTCTAAGTCCGAACAAAAATAATTATGTCTGGGGTTTTGGAAAAAAATTTGGCAGTTTTGCTCAGTGAGAGGAGAATGTATATATAGCATTAACACTCGCAGAATCCGTAGTTGTTGTTCCGACACTGCTGTGAACCTCGATTGGGAACACTCTCTCGTAATACCACAAAGATAAATAGTGAATACGAAGGTCTGACTTTGACTTCGACGATCTTGGAGTCGTGAGCTGCATCATCGCTAACTGGTTGCCTCCAGTATCGATTCTATGAGAGTTTTTACGTATGGTCAAAATGCTTGTCGACATGAGAGTAGGGTTTGCACGAAGAGTCCTTTTCACATAATGAATCATTACGACATTGGTTCCATGCAGTTTGTTTAAGGTGATACAATGAAGGAAGAAAGTCAGATCGGTAAGGGTTCGTCTACTGAGAACCAGCAGGTAATGATAACAATACCTTCTGCTATATCATTAGAAACTGTTTCCACAGACGATTATGATGGCACAGTTAATGCTAAAGACAGAATGAGTGTAAGACGTTCGCATGAATTTGACGAACTTCAAAATAAATTGTCGTCGGCATTAATTACTGATGGACATACACCACTGGATGAAAAGAAAACTACACATGGTATTTATGATGACGCAGGAAGTGAAGCCAGCGTTATTGATAGTGATGAAGACGATGATTCCATACATTTCACCGAGTTTCCTTCGACAAGTAGTGTGAAGAAGGCGGAATATGCTGAGAATATTGACTATGTATTTCCCGAAGATCCCAACAAACTTGTGAACAGTGTCAGTTATTTTCTTGAGTTTAAAACACGCGGGGGTTTCTTGAACATGAAAGAGTTGATTTTAATTGTTAGAGAACCGGAGGAACAAGGTTACATCGAATGATGCGACGAATTGTTATCTTGTGACATTGTAATCACAATATACTTCTAAATTATTATTATAAAATTTTTATTACTTTCGTATTATTTATCCTGTACAACTTTATACTGTTGCAATGAACTTTGGCATATAAACTGTAAGATATATATATGCCTGTGTGGGCGTGTATATATATAGATAATAGAGATTTAGTATAAAAATGCACAGATAGATAATGGCATGCACAAATATTATTGTTCTTACATGAATTAAAAATAATGAGAAGGCAAAAGAAATAATCTCAAGTATTCACAAATATTTAACAAACAATTTAAGTTTTATGTTTAAAACAAAAAAAAAACAAACTAATTTCTCCCCGTCGTTACCAAGTTTGCCAGGAGCATGTAAGTCAGTGCGCCCGTTAATATGTATGCAAGGTAGGGGCAGTGATATTGCCCAGAGGTTGATTTAAAAAAGTGCTCACTTCACCCTGAACATGCAGCCTGCCTATAGGAGTGTCGTGGTGGTTGTTTCAGGGTTCCACTACGGCATGGATCTGGCAGCCATCAACATCCAGCGCGGCCGGGACCATGGACTGGCGCCCTACAACGCCTGGAGAGAGAAGTGCGGCCTGCAGCAGTTCTCAGACTGGCGCCACCTGCTTAAGGTTATGTCGGCTGACACACTGCGCAAGCTGCAGAGTGTATACAGGTGCGTCTGTCATACCACACGCTACATGCACTCGGCGTCTAAGTCAAGTTGAAGTCTCCCCTCTCCTCTAGACAAATACCTCAGGTATTCAATGCTCCTTCCAGCTGAATTCCCCAAAATATGTTGATAACGAAAGGTTTTATATAATATCATTTCAAATATAAAATACATAGTTTTTCTATATACAAGACTTTCTTACTGTCACTATATGATATCACCGGAATTTTTAGCATGCTTTTGTCTGAATGAAGTACAGTTCCATGTAGTATATAGTCTTACGATAATTTTTCTTGAGTGAGTCTATTATTATTATATATATATATATGATCATTTCACAGTTTAGAAAATAAACTGGCAAGAAATACGTTTTTGTTGAATGGACGTAAACGTTTAGTTACTAGCCTACACCATAACCTTACTTAATAACCTGAGAGGCCATCTACGGAACATCCAACATACTTTATATGTATTAATTTAAGAAACAGTGGAATAGTCACGACCATCATGCCATCGATACATTCACTGAAAAGCATACATGAGCGCTACAGTTGTGTTGAGAGATTTTGACGGCTCTTAACATCGAGGTATTGAGAGCCTATGAGGGTGAAATCAGGTGAGAATGGAGCATCGCTGTAATGCAAGGGCGGAGGAAAAGCGAAATCCGCGGACGTGTGGTATCGTCCAGCACGATTCCCACTTGTGAAAATCCGGGAGTGACCCGGCCGGGGATTGAATCCGGTTCGTCTTGGTGGGATGCGAGCAAGTAACGCGAACGGTATTGCATAGTAAATATAGTTAATACAGCTGTAAAGGAGTCACAATTTCTTCAATAGCTTGATTATAATTTTATATTTTAGTGCTTATCTTCATTAAAAAATACCAATTAAAAAAAAATAGTGAAGCACATTATCACTTTGTTTAGGTTAATATTTATCGCAATGTAAACTAGTAAACTATATTTATTTAGCATTGCTCGTAAACTTCACCTTCGTAACACCTGATGTTTAACACTGCTCGTATTGTGTTATAGCTGTAATGATGTTATGGTCGGACTGCTCGCCTCCCACAAAGGCGAACCGGGTTCGAGTCCCGACGTGGTCACTGAGAAAGAGGGAAACGTGGCGGACGTTGCCGTAAGCCGGTAGGTTATCTCGGGGCATTTGCATTCCGCCACAACTTCATCTTCACCTCACTTCACCTTCGCCGCCGCTCTACACCTCGCTGTGAAGCACTCAACTCAGCTCCTGAATGCTACAAGTCGCATTCAACTAACCACTGCATTTCCATTGAATATAAAGAAAAATATACGAGGAGCGTAAGTTATCATAACAATTATGCGCGTTCTTTGAGCTAGTGTGCCAGCTAAACACCAGGTAGCAATGCAGTCGTTACTGTGCGCTTTCAGCGCTTTTGTGCGGGCAGACAAGTAACTAGGCAGGAATATATGCTTCTCTACGAGTAATGCCTGGTGTACATGTGCGCCAATCACGGCGAAAAGACTGAGCGGAAAATTAGAACAGCCAATCAGAAGCCGTCCTCTGTTTCTGCGCGATCGCGCGGCTTAATGTACTAGACCGTTGGGGTTTGAGAAAATGAATACCGTGCCTCACGCAGCTACTGTATTTGTCTTCCGGCACAAAGGCGCCACGAGCACACGAGCGATTACAGGGCTCTCATCTGTGGAACCACGAAACTAGATCCAAGAAAAAAAAACACATTTGTTGTAATCGCTTGGCGACCTAATATAGAGTAATTTATATTCATTGCTAGTGATGAAGAAATTGTTGGGGGTGTTTGCTCAACTAGGATGTAAATTTATCGCCACTCAGTTAAAGTCGAGGATTTCTAAATGCCAAAGTCGCTGGTAACAGTGCGTATTGTGCTATTGGCAAGATTGAGTTTCATGAGAGCTGACATGTATGCAGTAAGGTTAATAGTTTCATACACCATCCTTAATCATTAAACAACTCTCAAATAGTTTTTAAACGACAATATTATACAGTTTGCGCTTATATATTTAATAATTCCTGTTTGCAAGCAAATCATTTTTTGACATAAATCACAATGACACAGAAATAACAACTGCAAATAAATGCCCTGCGAGAAGCTTTTTAAAAAATACCTCGTTCAGTGATATCCTGAGATTTTTAATTTGACAGCAAACACTTCCTTATTACAGGGACGTAAATGATATCGACTTGTTTCCTGGAGGGATGGCGGAACGACCCGTGTCTGGAGGCTTGGTCGGACCGACGTTCGCCTGCATTATAGCACAGCAGTTCAGAAACTTGCGCAAAGGTAAGCGGGGACCTCACTGCTTAAACATTTTGTGTGTTTGTAGAAGGATGTTTGAGACTCTACTGTAACTACACTTTTTATGTAGGTGTTGTGTTAGACATTTGAACAGGGAAATTTTACCTGTTTATACAACCTGAGGCCAAGGATCATGTAGACCACGGTTTATATTTTTGTAATTTTATCACTGTATTGTCACACTTCCATTGTCTATGTTGAAGGAATAGTCAAATAATTTATGCAGTTCAATAAAATTATTGCCTTTAGACTTCAAAAATTGTATGGCAGGGGAAATACTGCATTATTAGCCAGCAATATAACACAAAATGTACGTATTTAAGTAATTATTATTACAGATGGTCTGATGAATCTTTTGTAAACACTGTTTCGGACTTAAGAAGGCAAAATATCGAAGTGATACTCCGTTAATTATAATCCAATTAGAGCATATATTTCAGTGAAGACATGTAAGTGGAAAATATCATGCTACAAAACGATTAACTTTACCCCTAGGTCTATGAAAATTGATAATTAGTGAAAAATAATCAAACAAAACACACAACTGCTCTGGGAGCAAATTGTCATTTTATGTTTTTCTGTCTCGGAGAAGGCGAACCGCATGCATTACTAGCAAGATACCCCTCATAGTACTGATAAAATATAAACTATCTCAAAAGTATGTATATGTATATATATATATATATATATATATATATATATATATATATATATATATATATTTGCTAAAATTGCCAGGCAAAAAAGAGCCGTCAAAATAATATTTCTAAACTGCCACCTTTTCAATTCTTGTTATCTTAAGGGATGCACCAGTAGAACACCATGGTATAGACACTTAGTTTAAATGTTCCTTAAAACAAAAGTATCTTGGCGAACACAGTATGTGTCAGAAATTTTTTTTCAGAAATGCCTTGCAAAATTACAACCTAATACGAGGTATCTGTCTGTACACAACACACAGCATACATTTCATTTCCGGAAAGTATCTTCACTATAGTGTTCAGTGGCCATGATAGCTTAGTCATAACGTTCACGTCACTGAGGCACAAGCAGTGCATATATGTTAATCGGAGCGTCGTAATTGTAATAAAAAAGTTCTGAGCCCACTTGAAATCAGAAAATCCTGTCACATTTATTCCAGTGTATAACTTTGCGACGAAAAACTTCATAAAATTATGTGAGTTAATATAAAAAAACGTAAGTTTTAAGTTATCTGCGAAAAATAATTTACTTTTGACCGACTTTTCCTTAAAGAAATATGCAATGTATTGCTGGGATTTTATCGAATGGCAAACTCATTCAGATGGGTTTTTTTTTCGCTGAGTTATACGGCGTATATCAAGTGTTTGCCACATGCCCAGACCACAGAGTCATATTTCTTGAGTTACTGTCAAAGCTTATAATGTTGAAAAGAACTGGATTATAGTGTTGTATGCAATCTGTCACATGACGAAAATGATGGCATGAGTTAGGGAGGCACAACACGATTTGTGATTATAACAGCTGGAACACTGAAAGTTTTATGAACTTGGGTTCAAGTGTTTATCGTGATGTTTGGCTGTCTGTGGTGTAATTTCAAAATTTCAATGGAACACATACTCATAATGTTTCTGGAGCGGAGAACAGTGATCATTGAAAATATGCTAATTGACTCTATTTCGATTCACAGTGATTAAAAGAACATTATGGAATTCGAAATGTAGATAGCTCATAGAATTTACCAGTGTTTGTGAGTGCTAAAGAATAATACATTTTTATATACTAGTCAGAGTGAAAAATTTCAAAAGAGAAAACCCAATTTACTGTGTAGCAACTTTCATAAAACTAATTCATTCAGCTTGAGTACTCTTTGCAGTTCGTTGGCATTAAAAAAAAAGTGTCGTTAGAAACTTTATTAAGGGTGACAGTAGCCATAATAATATCAGAAATTCGTGAAACATATTCAGGATTTTAGGTAACACTTTTCGTAAAATCAAACTCATACCTTTTTAGCTATTCAGAATACCTCACTCATGTTCTACATTTTTTTTTGGATATTTTTCCCCACAAAACTGCAGACTGTATAAAGTAAAGAAATGAGGTTTTCTACAAGGCGGTACGAAATGATTTCATAAAAGTTATAAGGCAATCGGCACATAAATTAACTGAACAGATATATTTGGTTGTAGAAGATGAATGCGAGATGTTCTAGCTTCTAGTTTGATAGAAAATTTATAAATCATTAAAATGGCAAATCTTTCCTGATGTAGGCCAGATGCAACATTTAAACATTCTGTTTGTGTGAATGACAGTAATGCATATAAGAGGCAACATGACACCCGTATGTGCCTTAACTACATTATTTAGAATTTTGCTTGTGTACAGATATTTAGAACAGTCGCATACGGACAGCTGTGTTATGATTTTTTGCATCATAGAAACCAATAATCACTATTAATACCGCTTCTTTACTAGCACTATTAGTATCATAACTAGAATCTCATATTTATAATAACTCTACCGGTGAGTACTTTTCACAGATACTTTATGGTGTATTGTCAAAGTAGACTCGTCAATACAAATAATGTGCGGTTGTCTATCATTATAGTATTTATTGTTTATTCATCATCATATACAGTACAGCTAACATCTATTACAAATTAGAATGACGAAAATGACAGAACCTGGCCACAATAATAACAGTTTGGATGTTTCTGCCAGATGTACTTAAAATGGGTGAAATAATCCTAGACAATCTCATGTCTTGAATAGTTACTTAAAATGAAAGAGGCTTAATATTAACACTAGTTAGAGGTAGGGAAAACGCATTTCATTTAGAATAAAACAACTGTTTAGTCAGACGATGAGATCGTATAAACTTATTACAACTTCCGAAAGCAGGATGTAGAAATATAATATTTACATATTATTTTCTCAACATGTTCATTTTTCTAATGTTTAATCCACTTTGTGTGGAGAAGAAACAATGCAAAAATATTGCCCGACATCTGAGTCCCTAATGTGGCATTCTAATCACTCATCCAAGGATTATCGTAAAAATAATCGATTATATAACCGGTTTGCTGTTACTAAAGGCATGCGGGAATGTTCCAGGGGACAGGTTTTGGTACGAAAATGCGGGGTTCGAGTCATCGTTCACTCCAGCCCAACTGCAGCAGCTGAGGAAGATCACATTGGCGAGGATCTTGTGTGACAACCTGGACACCATAGACACCATACAGCCGTTCGTGTTCCTCATGTCAGACCACGACCGGTACGTTTTTCGCATTCTCATGAACATGCTGCGATGAGCACGAGGTGAAACCTCTCTTGATATACGAAGCAAGCATTCGTATCCTCCCATCCTACCAACTACCTTCCTCAGATACACATGTTTATCCAACCTGTCAGTCACATGCGTTCTGCCAATGCAGACGTCTTAAAATATACTTAAATCATCCACAGTATCTTTGATTCCGCAATGCTTAGCACTCTGAAATAATACTGCTGTTATCCCTACGGCCTTTCAGGCTCAGGAGGGCATTCAGTGTTACATTGGTTTTACTATCACACGATCCTCCCCGAATAGTCTCCACGTTGTTCATGACCTTCATTGTACATATCCTCTGTCTTCCTTCCGGATATCACCTAGTCTGGCATGTTATTACTTTTAGCACTCTATGGCATTGTTGATTTTAGAAAAATAACAATTTTATGTTGACACTAGCTGTTACTCGCGGCTTCACCCGCGTGGAATAATCATACCTTAATTTTAATGACCAAGTGCTCTTATCTTAATGGTTGGTGGCGTAGTTTATATATTCCATAAGAAATCGTTTGTTTTTCTGGGATGAAAAGTACCCTACGTGCTAATACAGAATATAATCTACCCCTGTACCATATTTCATCCAAATCCGTCGAGCTGTTACGACGTGATTGAGTAACAAACAAATATACAAACTTTCGCATTTAAAATATTGTTGAGATTAGGAGGTCAAAATAGCAGCTTGTAAATATATAATAAATTAGATACCGAATTTAATACCATTTTATTTCAACAGGCCACACTTACAAAAAGCTCATATACATTTATAGTGTTCAGATACACACAACTCCAAGATTTAGAGCAATGGAAATCTATAAATCTTGGAGTTGTGTGTTTGCATGAAAAGTTTATGCTCAATTCGTTTCTGAGAAAAGTAAAACTAATAAATGTTATGAGAAATTTTTATAAATTTGCTTATGTTAATTATTTAAATGAGTATGTATTTATCAGTATTTCATGATGATAGGATATAGCAGTTTCATAACATGTCTTGGCATACGTTTTTCATTGCGTTAATTAAATTGAACCTAAAGTAAAATTGTGATACATTTTGATTTCAAGTAATGAATATGCAAACAAACATTGTTATTGTCAATCTTTCTTTTTAGTATAATATTGGCCCCGTCTTTAACATACGAAAATCATCAGTACCTAAAATACAAAAAAATAAATAATACTGGTTTTGTTTAAAAACATGGAAAATAGTTAGAGGTTTGATGAAATATTTTAAATATTTGATGTAAAACAAATGTTTAACATAGATGTAATTTGAAACTAATTAATAATAGTAATTTATTATTGTTTTCACAGTAACCCATATGTATCTTGCAACTCCGGACTGATACCACAGTTCGACTTGAAACCTTGGCAAGAGCAGAAGAAGGAGTCGCACACTCACTACCCTCCAGCTGAGATCCATCCCGGCTATGGGTATCCTTCAGCAAAGCCGGAATATGAAGCTGGAGAGCTGCCATTGCATCCTTCCATACCCAGTGGCAGCCAGCAAAGACCTCAGCAGGAGCAAGTCTTACCAGCATTTCTCATCGATGAAGACATCATTGACGAGGATAACTCTGCAAGCACCAGCGAGAGTATTGTCCCTGCCTACCTTGTAGACAATGACAAGTTGCAATCGTCGGAATACCCAGACCACCACTACACAACAGAGAGTGTTGAACCGTCTTATCTCATTGATGACAAGTTTCAGCAGTCCAAACCACCACATCACCATTACACCACGGAGAGTACAAAACCATCATATTTGATTGATGACAAATTTCAGCAGACCAATCCACCACATCACCATTACACCACCAAGGGTACAAAACCGTCATACTTGATTGATGACAAATTTCAGCAGTTTAAACCACCACAACACCATTACACCACAAAGGGTACAAAACCTTCATACTTGATTGATGACAAATTTCAGCAGTCTAAACCACATCATCATTACACCACAGAGAGTATAAAACCATCATACTTGATTGATGATAAATTACAGGAAACCCTTAAACCAAATCATCCATACGCCACTGAATCATCCAATATACCTTCTCGTCCATCCATAATCATCATTGAAGATAAATTTGTTACACCGCCCAGGCCGAGCGATTCTAAACCAGCCATTGAGGTATTCACAATCCATCCTCAAAATTCGTACTCGAAACCGCATTCACCAGGACACAGTAAACCTCACGATAACTATGGCGAGACTGATTACAATTCACCCGAGTTGGATACTCCAATATACATTATAATTCCTGGTAACGAACCCCAACCCGATACATCCAGCCATTACAAACCTCACGAGCACAATCGCCCTGACAAGTACCACTCCACAAAACCACCTGGTATCAAAGAGAGTACAATTCTTCGCCCTAGCCACTTCTACGAGGAGTATCCTTTAAACGAGTTAAATGAGTACCATACAACCACTAAAAGGCCTAACTATTACGGAGGGCCATACAGATATTCTCCAACACCCAGTCACATCACTAGTTACAATGCGAACAGCAGGCCGTATTCCTTCATCGAACGTTACAACGAACCCAGCTACTACTACTATGGTGACAAGAAAGGACAGTCAAGTGGTTATCTCAAGTTTGCAGGACTTTGGTTACCAGACGAGGACCCACAAGAAGAGTATGAAACTGAGATGGAGGAGAGTTCACAAGAAGAGCAGAATACTGAAACGAGCACAAAACAAGAAGATGCTGAGGTTGGAGTTTCTACAGAAAACGACGGAAAAGGTGACAACTCGACGACAGATGACAGGTGAGGAAAAAATATGTTTCAGACACAGAATTTATTTCACTTCAACGCATGTTATAACATTATTAAGATTAATATGTCAAATTTGTGTATAATTTTATGTTGCTTATATTTATGTTATAAATGTAGGCCTCGGCAAAATCGTACTTTTATCGTCAGCCTTCCAAGTGTTGGGAGACAAATGTAATCCTTTTTAATTATAAAAAAGGCGCAATAGTGTGGTCAAACATAGCCATAATTTGTTGAAAAACGTAATCTATAAACCATGCTCGAAGAGTGGAGAGAGTGAAGAGATTTGGGCGGATATTAATATCGAGGTCTTGAGAGTATGCTATAAAGGAAGGCCTTTCTGATACGTAATAACGATGGGCAATCTCTGTATTTAAATGCAAGCTGAGACGCACACTTCATATGCAGTGCACAATTAAATTTTAATTTTCAGTTTTAGACAGATGAAAGAATGGAATTTCCTGCTGGGGGAAAATCTTATAGCACCGTTGTTTCCTGTATCGCACAAAATAATACCACTTATATTTTGTTTAGTGATTATGAGTGGAGTTTCAACATGTCCGACGTGGAGGAGGACTCGAAGTTGCCAGAAATGCCGTCGATCGCCGCTGATCCCCAAGCCCTGTCCGAAGTTCCACAGCCGATAATCTTATACGATGTGGAGGAGTTTGGTTCAGGTGACGACAGTCGGTCGTTGGCATAATCAAGAATGTGACTGAATTTTTCTACGGTGTAAATACAGAGAGAACGGTTGTACCTACGAAGCTATGATATAAGTTGGCAGCTTGCTTTAATTATTCCCATTTCAAAGCGATGTTTTCGGTAGCGCCACGCGTATGGTGTTAAACCTTGGACATTAGGTCAATCTTGGGTTTAAAATGAAATACTAGAAACATTTGCACTTAAAGGATTTCTCATACGACGTAGAATGAAGTTGAAAACAAAACGTTCACAATTAACTGAATTTCGCGTAACTTATAAGTGATTTACACCCCAAAATAGTACTCATTCCACGATCTCGTTTCCATAAAAAATACAGTGAAATCAAAAACATAATTTTCAATTATAGTTTGTAAATAATGAAAATTAAATAATGGAGATCGTCAATAAGTCGTAGTAACCATTCTGTATTAGTGCAAATAATTTTCATTCTACTTGCGAAAAGTGTGAGAGAGTTGGTTTTTAATCCTTGTAATATTTATTTTTAATTAATTTATACAATTATATTAAGTAACGAACGAAGTGTTATATTTATTGCTTTAAATATTGTAATGTATATTATGTGTATGGAAAGGCTGCATATGGTCAATGTTAATACTTTTAATGCTATTTATTACTAGTTGTAGTTGAAAACTATTGTTAATTTATTTGTCTATTTTGTATTTATTTCTGTAATATATTAATGTATGTTGAAATGTTACTAACTTTTGACTCTACAAACACTGCAATTGACGACCTGTACGACGAAATACTCACTGTGCAACTTAAAAGATGACTAGATCTGACTGGGACTATCAGTGACTGGTCGCGATATTCTGCTGAAATATAAATAAAAGCATACTTTCCAAATTGGAATGGTAACTGGTTTTTGGGGACATCTACAATGGCAACACATGCCATCAAATTTATGATTTTTTAAATAGAGGAACTTACAAACACTTCGTTAAATATTTTACACAGACGACACGTCTTAAAATACTCGTGCGTGAAAGAAAATATAGCATACGAGCTTTAGGCTATTGAATCCCGAAACAATTTTATTTGTTTAGTTCAAAATTCGTAATAATTTTCTGTAAATGCCTGCAAACAGCTCTCATGGGACATATGATAAATTATAATATTATAATCGGGACTCGAAAATAAAGTCTGAATATCGCGGGATGATACTGCTGGAGTCTATTGTAAAAATAATTTTATGGATAACTTTTACTGTTTCCTTGACGTTTTTAATCATTTTTGAAAGACCAGCAACACGTAAATATTCAGCAGCTTGAATGTGGCAGCACTGTATTTAAGTGTGCCTAACCATTGCCTTATAAAAATTGGACATTATCCAAATGTGATGCTGATTTTGAACGTGAAACTTGGATATCATTTTGCATTGCTATATTTAAATAATCTCTCTAGCTAATTTATTGGACAGAGAATCAAGACCTGCAAGTGAACGCCATCTATGGATTTTAATCCTTTAAATTTTCTCTGATCTCAGCTGACTTTCGCCATTACTGAGGCACGCTATGCAGTATTTTTTCGACACCTCAGTCACTGTAGTGAAATCTTTAACACGTTTCAAATACACTCACACATTCACTTAGGAGTCAAACTCTATGACATCTGTGACTTTGTCATGTCATCGACGGAGTATCGGGGACAGACGTGTAGTCCGACGCCGACCGAGGCTCAGGTTTAGTCGACTTGAGCAACGTCTACGACAGGAACTCAACTTGCACCAGCCACATCACCTACCGAGACGCACATCCCCGACAGACTACACAAGCAAACAACATGAATTGTTCACGTCACAGACTGAGATCATGTGCATCTTCAACTATGACTCTTCACTGTCGACAGGCTATTCCTGTTGTTACCGACAGAATATTACTGTCAAACTATCCATGGCATTGACACTGTTTCAGTATCGTTACATTGAAGTTGTATTTATATGTCCACAGTATTGAAGTTAATTGTACACTGCCGAAAATAAGGCGATCTTCGACTTATTTTCGGCAGTTGATTCAGGGCCTTTATGTACAAAAATCTTAAAATGACAAACAAAAATTGTTTCAGAAGATTGACCACAATAAAGTACTGTTACTGACATTTAAGTAATAAGTCGACGAACACCATTATATTCAATACGAGACTGTGCGGTATCTAGCAGACGCAGTGACCTATTGAATGGCATTTTAAAAATTACATATAAGTGAGGCGTAGAGATAGACGACAGTAAACATTAATTCTTAAAATTCTAGAGATGATGGTCATCATCATAATCATTCGCAAGCTGTAACTGTCAAAATTAGACTGATTATATAACAAATGTTCTCTACGTACCTCGTTGATTGAATATTACAACATATTGTTACTGTAAATTGACAGAATTAGGCCTAATGCATGGCGGAATAACCAACTTTGTAACAAATAAAATTTTATGGCCTGTGATCATTGTACTGTACATTACTTGATGCATATGGTTTCTGTTAGATATGTTTGACTTAGAAGGCAATCATATTAGAAATAAAAAGAAAGGAATTTTTTTTTTTTAAATTAGAGCCGTTGTAACTCTGGCTAAATAAAATCTGTAATTATTTGAAGTGGCATTTGATGATTTAGTTATAGCCATCTGTTCTTAAAACTGCCACAAAATAAATATTTTCAGCAGTTATTTCAGTAAAAATAATACACCAAATATTAAATATGGGTAGCTTTAAATACTTAATTTTTTTGTGAAGAATACTTTCAAAATATGCATTCTATCAGAAATTATGCATTAATGGCAATTAATCGAATCTTTTAAGTTTGAAGTCTGGAATGAATTATGTGACAATACTAAATGTATATAAACTCTTTTAAAACAGTTAGTCTACCTACATATTAAAACATTTGGAAGTTGCAGGCATATATATTTTACACGTGAATATGGCACAGCTTCTAAGTTACCAGATATTTACAAAATCCTGGTAAATTTATTATTTCCCAGTGAAATCGACAACATGTTTTACATTATGAAAGCGATGGTTGCTAAAGCAGACGTTTTATATTTGCAAGTTCAAGAACTGGCATAATGCCATTTGTAATATTTTCTGGAGAGTAATATGGAGAGATAAACTTAATTTGTATGACCCCAAAAACATTAGAAACTAACATGTGCAAACTTTACAGTAGTTACAAGATGACTATTTGCAGACTCTAAACAACTGTTGTGATTACAAACACTTAGTGAATCGCTGGCTCTAGTAGACTACAATAAAATGAAAAGGAAAGGACTATCGAGAGGCTCTAAAACTAACTCTATGAATATAATTTGGTAACTAAACAGCTGGCACAAGTGGACAACGGACTGATGGTAGACGATAGGCAGATGGCAGACGATGCACAAATGATGGGCGACAGCCAGACGGTGGACAATGGTCAAATGGTGGATGGTGGGTAGACAGTGTACTACACGTAGACAGTGGATGACTAGCAGACAATGTAAGATGGGCAGATAGTAGAAGACAGACAGACTGCTAAAATGGACAGATGATATATAAAATGAACAGGTGGTGGAAGAGAGGCAAATTGTGAAATACAGACAGATTGTGGACGAAGATTAGGCAGTGGACGATGGGCAGACAGTGGACGACAGGTGAGAGACTGGGGAGAGGACCTGGTTAACTGGGGTGGGGACGTGGTTGACTGGGGAGAGGATAAGGTTGACTGACGATAGGAAATGGGTGACTTGGAAGAGGATTTGGCCGACTTGGAGAAGGACATGGCCAACTGAGTAGACGACATGTCCGATTAGGAGAAGACCTGGTTGACTGAGGAGTGGACCTTATCGAATGGGGAGAGGACCTGGCAAACTGGAAACAGGGCAGGGATGATTAGAGACACAAAATGACAGGCTGAAAGAGGATATCGTCGACTGAGGAGAGGAACTGATCGACTGGAGAGAGGACTTGGCCGACAGGTAAGATGACATGGCTGACAGAGAGATGATATGGCCGACTGGCTGACAACTAGGCTGACTGGGCAGACGACCAAGCAGACTGGGAAAAGACCTTGCCGATTGGGTAGAGAACCTTGCCATTTAGGAAGCTGACATGACAGGCAGGGAGTCGACGTCGCGACTGATGACATGTCTAACTTGGGAGACAACATTACAGGCTGAAAGTAGACCACGCCGACTGAAGAGAGGGCCTGTCTGCCTGTAGCTGACTAGACAGAGGACCTGACCGACTGACATGGTCCTGGCCGACAAGTGAGGTGACATGGCA
Source organism: Dryococelus australis (assembly GCA_029891345.1). Taxonomy (NCBI): domain Eukaryota; kingdom Metazoa; phylum Arthropoda; class Insecta; order Phasmatodea; family Phasmatidae; genus Dryococelus; species Dryococelus australis. The sequence continues at coordinate 112,164,595 of CM056994.1, forward strand.
GACTAGAGATGACCAGTCCGACTGGGATGAGGAACCGACCGACTGTTGAGAGGACATAGCTGACTGGGGAGAAGAACTGACATGGGTGAGATGACATAGCAGACTACGGAGAGGACCAGGCAGACTAAGGACAGAAACTGACTGAATCAGCAGACTGCATTGAAGACTGGAGAGAAGACAATGCAGACTGGAGAGAGGACAATGCAGACTGGAGCTATTACAATGTAGACTGGGGAGAGGCACATTGTCACAGGTCCAGTCACTGCCAATGTTCACGGGGTCACCCATCGAGCACCCAGCAGCATTTTTGAACGATTGAACATGGCACTTACAATTCTATGGGGTGAGCATGGATGAATGGCCTAGCTGCACCGGAGTGCACTCTCTGATAAGTGTGTTCCTGGTCGATCATAACAGAACATTACAGATTTAAATGTGTGATGGGGAAGAACTTCGGGGCTTTTCAATAATTAGTCCGGATTATGCATACGAAGAATTCGATGTTTATAATGAACCTGCTATTAGTTACAACTGCCGACTTCGTAATATTGGTCTACTAACGATAACATGGCCAACTTTGGGAGGACCTGGCTGACCGTGGGCTATCCTGGCTAACTACAGTAGAACTTGCCCGAATGAGGGAAAACTTGCCCGACTGTGGAGGCATCTAGACGACTGCGAGAGGACCTGGCCGACTTAGGAATGAATATGTCCGTATGAAGATTTAACGAGATGACTGGGGAAAGGACATGAAAGATTGACAAAAAGAGATTTTTTTCTCTTCTTACATGCCTTTTGTGAGTGTGCATCTATGTGTGCGTGGAATTACCAGTATTCTGAAATTACACATATAACAACTGTTACCATACAGTAAAATATTTTCATATTTAGAAGAAAAAAAATGGGTATTAAAATATAAAAAAAAACAACTCCATAAGCAAAATATTTATGTAAGAATTGGCAAATTTTTAAAATAGACACTTCTCTTATAATTTCACAATTTCATTTCACCAATACATAAATAAAGTGATAAGGCCATAGAAGTTTGAATTTTACACATTGTGGAAGAATACGAGTTGTTCATATAAGAAGATCTTAAGCACATATTTCAAAAGTGCTCATGCTTAAGCTGTTTGAAGGTGTGAAAATGGAGTCCAGGTCTGCAAACACAATTGTAAAAATGGATGATGCAGTCAATTATCCTGTGGAGTTCATCAACAGCATCTATATTCCTGGCCTGCCACCACACAAGCTTCTCCTTAAGGTTTTTTTTCTCTATTCTGTTCATTAAAAATGAACTTAGTAGTTTATGTTCGCAGTTGTGATGGGACCTTTGAAATCAGTGTTAAGTTTCTCCAAAGGTGAATTAGTTTTAATGAGAATTGACTGGTGACTGATGAATCTAGATTTTACTTTTGCACACATTCTGCAACTAGCAATGATGCTACAAACATCTTCAACAGAACAAAGAAATAAACAATGTTTATATCTTACTCATCTAACATGCAAAGGCACATACTATATTTAAACCCATATTCGGAAAGATGTGCGTTCGAATTCCAACAAGAACATTCAGATTCATTTCTTTTCCCCAGTAGTTTGCGAAATATCTCCAGGCGAAGATTACCTGGCGTACTGGAGAGAGGACCTCGCTGACTGGAGAGAGGGCCTGGCCGGCTGGGATGAGGAACTGGCAGACTGTGGAGACGACATAACAGGCTGGGAGAGGACATCGCCGACTAAAGAGAGGAATTGAAAAACTGATGAAATTACATGGCAGACTGGGGAGGTGATGTGGCTCACTGGGAAGATGACCGAACCGACTCGGGCAGTTAACTGGCCGACTGGGGAGGGGGTATAGCAGACTGGGAAGATGACCCGACCGACTGTGGATTGGAATTGGCTGACAAGGGAGATAACATGACATCGGGTTCATGGCAGACTGGGTTAAGGTAATGACCGACTATGGAAGGGGATGTGGCTGACTGCACAGACAACATGAAAGAATGGGAGATGAAGCCAACATTTGGGAAGAGGAGCTGGCTGACTGGTGCCCGACTAGGCAGAGAACCTTTTCTGACTGGGGAGAGAACATGTCTGAACTGGCAGATGATAGAGCAGACTTGGGAGAGGGCAATGCAAAGTGGGGACTGGACCTGGCAAATGGAGGTAAAGGACTAGGCTGACTGCGGAGAGGACCTGGTTGACTGAAGAGATTCCTTGGTTAACTGAACAGATGACTTGTTTAATTTATGAAATGGCCTAGCTGATTGATGAAAGGACCTGGCTGACAGGGGAAAGTACCTGGCCGATTGGGGAGATGCCAAGGGTATGTGGGGAGAGGACCCTCTCCAATCAGGAAGAAGACCTGATAGACAGGGTAGAGGAGCTAACCAATTTGGGAGATGACATGACTAACTGGGGAGATGAACTGGCGAAGGGGGAAAGGAACATCTGCACTGGTGTGAGGACTTGCTGACAGTGGCGATGACCTAACCGAGTAGGTAAAGGACCTATCCTACTGGGGAGATGACATGGCTAACTTAGGTGATGACCCGGCGAACTGGGGAGAAGACCTGGCAGAACAGGGAGACGACATGGCCTACTATGGACAGGACCTATATGACGTGGGAGATGACCAGGTTGACTGGGGAGAGCAAAAAACATACTGGGGAGAGGACCTGGCCGACTCGGGAGATGACTTAGCAGAATAGGAGACCTCCCCGACTGGTAGGAGGACCTTTGCAAACTTGGTAGAGGACATGGCCGACTAGGGAGATTACTTGCCGACTGGGGAATGGACCTAGCCAACTGGATATGACCAGGCAGACAGGAGAGAGGATGTGGTCGACTAGGAAGAGAACCTTGGCGACTGGAGAGATGACTTTGCGACTAGGGAGATGACATGACCGACTAGGGAGAGGGCCAAGCTGACACCGGAGAGGACCTGGCCGACTGGGGAGAGTACCTATGTGACTTTAGAGTTTATTAGGCCGATTAGGGAGAAGACGAGACCGACTGGGTAGAGGAACTAGTTGACTGGGTAAAGAACCTTGCCGACTGGGCAGATAAAATAGCAGAATGTGAGACAAATTTGTGGACAGGTAACAGGATGTGGATGACACATGAGAGGACCTGGCCGACTGAGTGAATGTAGCTGACTAGGAATATGACTGGCTTGCAGAAGAGAGGACAGGGCCGCCTGGTGAGAGGACCCAGCTCACTGGGGCGATTACCACTCTCACTATGGACAAGGGAGATGACTTTACCTGCTGGGGAGATGGCCTAGCTGAATGGGGAGAGGGCCTAGCACACTGGGGAGAGGAACTATGCAACTGGGGAGGAAGGGATCTTGCTGACTTGGGAAAGGACCTTGGCGACAAGGGTGAGCACTTGGCCGACTAGGGAGAAGACCAGGCAAACTTGGGAGAGAAGCAGGCTTACTGGATAGATGATATACCAGGCTGGGAGGTGCAGCTCAGACTAAGGTGAGGAATGGGTAGATTTATAAATTACATGGCTGATTGGAGTGAACATGTGGCTTACTGGGGCAAGGATGTGTCTGACTCAGAGAGGCTGTGGCAGAATGAGGAGATGACATGTCTGTCTCGGGAGATGAACTAGCTGACTCGGGAGAAGAAATGCCCGACTGTGGAGAGGGACTAGATAATTGGGGAAATGACCCAAACGACTTGTGAGAGGAACCAGCTGACTGTGAAGAGGACATGATAGTTTGGGAAAGGTCATCGTCGACTGAGTAGAAGACCTGGCTGACTGAGGAGATGACTTGACAGTATGGGGTGAGGTTCTGGATGTATAAGGAAGGGGGTGTGGCTGACTGTACATACAGCATGACAGAATGGGAGAGGAGCCGATATCTGTGAAGAGGAGCTAGCTGACTAGAGCCCGACTAGGCAGAGAACCTGGTAGACTTGAGAGATGGACCTGGCCTACAGATGAGATGAATGGCTGACTGGGGAAGACTAGGCCGACAGGGGAGCGAACATGATAGACTAGGGATATAATCTATCCTACTGAGGAGATGACCAGGCAGACAGGTATGATAACATCTCAGACTAGGGAGAGGACTAGGCTGACTGGGGAGAGAACCTGGCTGAATCGGCAGATGATGAAGCAGACTTGTGAGAGGGCAATGCAGACTGGGGACTTGACCTAGCGGACTGGGGAGGTGACCTGGCTGCCGGGGGAGAGGACTTGGCTGACTGGGGATAGGACCTGGCTGACTGATGAGATGACCTGGCTGACAGGGAAAATGACCTAGCCAACTGGGGAGAAGACAAGGCTATGTGGGAAGAGGACCTCACAAACTTGGGAGAAGGTCTGATGGACTTGGGAGAGGAGCTAGCCAATTTGGGAGATGACATGATTGACTGGGGAAATGACCTGGAGAATGGGGAAAGGAACATCCACACTGGAGTGAAGACCTTGTCGATGGCAGAGATGACCTTGCAGACTAGAGATAAAACCTGACCTACTGGAGATATGAACTGGCCAACTAGAAAGATGACCTGGCCAACTTGGTAGAGGACCTGGTCGACTTGGGAGAGCACTACACCAACTGGGGAATGGACCAAGACGACTGTGGAGATGACCACGCTTACAAGGGAGAGGACATGACCAACTTGGGGAGAGGATCTAGCTGACTGGGGAGAGGTCCTAGCCGACTGGGCAGATTGAATAGCAGAATGTGAGACAACCTTGTGGACTGGTAAAAAAATGATTGTCTCAGGAGACGAGTTTACTGACTGGGGAGAGGACATAGCCGACTGGGGGTAACCGGGCCGACTTAGGAATAAATGTTGCTGACAGGGAATATGACTAGCCGACAGAGAATTGGACGTGGCTGACTGAGGAAGAGGACCTGGCCGACTGGGCATACAATATAGTAGAATGTACAACAACCTTGTAGACTGGTAAGAGAACATTGTTGACTGTTGACTCAGCAGAGGACCTGGCTGACTGGGAAGTGGACCTAGCCGATTGTGGATGACTTGGCTGACTTAAGAGTGAGTGTAGCTGAATGGGAATGTGACTGGCTAACACAGGAGAGGTCGGGGCTGACTGGAGATAGGACCAAGCCGACTAGGTATAGGTACTACCCAATTGGAGTGGAGAGGACCTTGCCGACTGGGGAAAGGACATTATCGACTAGTGTGAGCGCTTGTATGACTAGGGAGAACATCAGGCAATCTTGGTAGAGGAAATGGCTTACTGGATAGATTATATACCAGGCTGGGAGAGTACATCTCAGATTAAGGAGAGGAATAGGTGGACTGATGAAATGATGTGGATGATTGGGGAGAGCATGTAGCTGACTGGGGAAAGGATGTCGCTGACTTGGGAGATGATGTGGCTGATAACATATCCGACTTGGGAGATGATGTGGCTGATAACCTATCCGACTTGGGAGATGAACTGGCTGACTTGGGAGATGAACTGGCTGACTCGGGAAAATAACTGACCGACTGTGGAGAGCGACTAGCTGATTGGGGAGATAACCCAAACAATTCGGGAGAGATACTGGCTGACTGGGAAGGCCACATGAAAGTTCGGGAAAGGATGCCGACCTGAGTACAGGACCTGACTGACTGAGCAGGTGACATGACAGCATGGGTACAGTTACTGGCCGATTAAGGAAGGGGATGTGGCTGACTGCACAGACAGCATGACAGAATAGGCGAGGAGATAGAAATCTGGGAAGACGAGCTGAGAACCTGGCCGATTAGAAATATGGACCTGGTCTGCAGTTGAGTTGCATGGCAGACTTTGGGGAAGATCAGGCCGACAAGGGAGAGGACATAGCCGACTGGGGATAGTATCTATCGTACTGGGGAGAGGACATGGCAGAGAGGTATGATAACATGTCAGACTAGGGAGAGGAAAAGACTGCCTGGGGAGAAAACCTGGCTGAATTGGCAGATTTTATCGCAGACTTGGGATTGGGCATCACAGACTGGGGATTGGACCTGGCTGATGGGGGAAATGACCTGGCTGACTGTAGAGTGGACCTGGCTAACTGACAAGATGACTTGGCTGACAGGGGAAACGACCTAGCTGACTGGGGAGACGACAAGGCCATGTGGGTAGAGGACCCCTCCAACTTGAGAGAAGACCTAATGGACTAGGGAGATGAGCTAACAAATTTGGGAGATTATGTGTCTGACTGGGTAGATGGCCTGGTGAGTGGGGAAAAGAACATCCGCACTGTAGTGAGGACCTTGCTGATGGTGGAGATGACTTGGCCGACTGGGGAGAGGACATGGCATACTAGGGACATGACCTGTCTGACTTGGAAGATTAAATGGTTGACTGGGAAGAGCACAATGCTTACTGAGGAGAGGACCTAGCTGACATGGGAAATGACTTAGCAGAATGGAAGATGACCTCACCAACTTGTAAGCAGACCTGGCCAACTTGGTAGAGGATCTGGCCAACTTGGTAGAATAATTGGCCAACTGGGGGATGGACTTAGCCAACTGGGTATATGACAAGGCTAATGGGGGAGAGAACCTGACCAACTGGGGAGAGGACATGGCCGACTGGGTAGTGGACCTTTTTGACCAAGGAGATGACCTGGGCAACTGGAGAGATTACTTTGCGACAAAGTAGATAACCTGGCTGACTGGGGAGAGTACCAATCTATTCAGGAGAGGACCTAGCCGACTTAGGAGAGGACCCAGGTGACTGGAGAGTTCACTTTGCCGACTATGGAGAAGACCAGACTGACTGGGTAGAAAATCTAGCTGACTGGGGAGAGGACCTGGCTGACTGGGCAGAGAGAATAGCTGAATATGACACAACATTATGGACTGGTAGGAGAACATGGTTGACTCTGGAGAGGAGCTTGCTGAATGTGAAGATGACCTAATGGACTGGAGGGTGACTGGCCAATTGAGGAATGAATGTAGACGACTGGGAATTTGACTGGCTGACAGAGAAGTGGACATGACTGACTGGCGAGAGGACCTGGCTGATTGGGCAGACTGAACAGCAGACTGTGAGACAACCTTGTGGAGTGGCAAGAGAACATGGCTGACTCAGGAGATGACTTGGCTGTCTGGGAAGATGACCTAGCTGACTGGAGGGTGACTTGGCCGACTGAGGAGTGAATGTAGCCTGCTGCTAATATGACTGGCCGACAGATGAGAGGACATGTCTGACTGGGAAGGAGACATGGCCGACTGAAGAGAATACGTAACTTAGAAAGGTAATTACTTGGCCAACTGAGCAGATGACCTTGCCTACTGGGAAAATGACCTGACCGAATGGTGAGAGGACCTAGTTGACTGGGGAGAGGACCTAGGAGACTGGTGAGGAGGGGGCCTTGCCGACTGGGGAAAGGGGACATTGCCGACTGGGGAAAGGACCTTGGCAACTGGGGTCAGCACTTGGCTGTCTAGGGAGAAAAATAGGCCATCTTGGGAGAGGAACTGGCTGACTGTACAGAGTATATGCCAGGCTGGGAGGATAAATCACTGACTAAGGAGAAGAATAAGTGGACAGATGAAATTACATTGCTGATAGGGGACAACATATGGCTGACTTGGCGAAAAGATGAGTCTGACTCATGACAGATTGTGGCGAATGGGGAGACGACTTGTCCGACTCGGGAGATGAACTGGCTGACTCGGGAGTGGAACTGGCCAAGGAGATGATCAACCCGACTGGGAAGAGAAACTGGCTGTCTGGAGAGACGACATAAGAGTTCGGGAAAGGACAAAGCCGACTAAGGAGTGGTCCTGGCTGACTGAGGAGATTACATGCCAGTCTGGGGAGAGTTACTCGTTGATTAGGTAAGGGCACATGGCCGACTGCACAGACAGCATTACAGCATGGGAGAGAAGATCGACTTCTGGGAAGTGGAGCTGTCTGTCTGGAGCCAGAGGTAGAGAACTATCGACTGGAGAGATGGATCTGGTCTACAGGGGAGGTGTATGATAGACTTTAAAGAATATCAGGCTGACTAGGGGAGGACATGGTTGACTGGAAATAGGATCTGTCTGACTGGGGAATAAATCTGGCAGACAGTTAAGATAACATGTTAGACTAGGGAGAGGACCAGGTTGACTGGGCAGAGTACCTGGCTGAATCGGCAGATGATAACGCAGACTTGAGAGAGGGCAATGCAGACTGGGGAATGGACCTGTCCGATGGAGGTCAGGACCTAGCTGACTGGGGAGAGGGTCTTGATGGCTGAGAAGAGGACCTAACTGACAGGGATAACAACTTGGCCAACTGGGGAGAGGAAAAGCCATGTCAGCAGAGGAATGTGTCATCTCGGGAGAATACCTGATGGACTGGAGAGATGAGTTAGCAAATTTGTGAGTATACCTGACTGACTTGGGAGATAACCTTGCTAATGGGGTAAGGAAAACTGGCACTGGAGTGAGGACCTTTCCGATGGCAGGGATGACCTGACCGACTAGGGAGAGGACCTGGCCGACTCAGGAGTTGACCTAGTCAGCAGGGGTGACGACCTGGCCGAATCGGCTGAGTACATGGTCGACGAGGGACAGGATCTGGTTGACTAGGGAGAATACTTGGCTGACTGGGAGAGGGCCAAGCTGATTGGGAAAATACCTGGCACACTGGGGAGAGGAACTTGGGGAATAAGGGCATTACTTTGCCGACTAGGGAGACGACCAGGCCGACTGGGTAAGGGATCTAACTGACTGGGCAGAGGACCTGGCCGACTTTGCAGACGGAAAAAAGCGGAATGTGATGCAGCTTTGTGAACTAGTAAGAAAACATTTCTGACTCAGGAGAGAACCTGGCTGACTAAGAGGATCTAGTCGACTGGAGGTGACTTAGCTGATCAAGTGTGAATTTAGCTGACTGGGATTATGACTGGCTGACAGAGGAGCAGACATGGAAGGCTAGAGAGAGGACATCTATGACTAAAGAGATGACCTTGCCAACTGGGGAGATGGCCCTGCTACCTGGGGAGATGGCCTGGCCGAATGAGGAGAGGACCTAGATGATTGTGGAGGGGACTTTGCTAATGCGGAAATGACCTTGGCGAATGTGGTAAGTACTTGGCAGATTAGGGAAAAGACCAGAACCGACTTGGGAGAATAACTATCTGACTGTATATTTTATATACCATACTAAATGCATATATTGCAGACTAAGGAGAGGAATGACGAATGGGTGGTGTGATGAAATTACATGGCTGATTGGGTGACTTGGAAAAGGATGTGGCTTATTCAGAGAGTATGTGGCTGGATGGAGAGATTACCTGACCGACTCGGGAGATGAATTGGCCAATTGTAGATAGGGTATAGTCGATTGAGGAGACCAACCAACTGACTGGGGAAAGGATCTGACTGACTGGGGAGACAGTATGAGTGTCCGGGTTAGGACATCGCCGACTGAGGAGAATGGGAAGGAACCTCGACATCTGGGATGATGAGCTGGATGACTTGTACTCGACTAGGCAGTGAACCTGGCCAGCTTGGGAGATGGACCTGGCCTACAAATAAGGTGACATGGCAGACTGTGGTGAAGACCAAGCCTACTGGGGGAGGAACTGTCCGATAAGAGGGATGTTATGTACGACTGGGGAAAGGACCTGTCCGACTGGGGGAAGACTTGGACGATAGGCGAAATTACATGTCAGACTAGGGAGTTTACAACTCTGACTGAAGGTAGGACAATGGCTACTGGAAAGATGAAGTGGTTGACATGGCAGACGACATAGAAGACTGGAGATGGGGCAGAGCAGACTGGGAAGAGCACCAGATCATCTAGGGAGTGGACCTGGCCGACTCGGGAGAGAACCTGATGAACTGGAGAGAGTGGTTGACAGATTTGGGAGATGATCTTGCTGACTGGGAATATGATCTGGTCGAATGGGGAAAGGAATATGCAAACTGGAGTGAGGATCTGGCAGATTGGGGAGATGACCTTTTTGTCTGGGAAGAGAACCAGGACATATGGGCAGAGGACCTGGACGACTGGGGAGAGGATCTGAACGACTGGGGATAGGACCTGGACAACTAGGGCGAGGACCTGGAGGACTAAGGTGAGTACCTAGTCGACTGGGGAGAGAACCTGGCGAATGGGGGAATTTACCTGGCGATTTGGGGAGATGATAAGGCTGACTGGCGAGGGACCAGTGTGACTGGGGAGAGGACACAGACGAGTGGTGAGAGGGACCAGGTAATTGGAGAGAGGACCTTTCCTACTTGGAATACGACATAGAATGTGAGACGACCTCACTGACTGGTAAGATGGTCTGACGGATTTGGGGCATAACCTGGCTAACTAGGGAGAGGGCCTAGCCGGTTGTGGAGATGACATAGCAGAATGGGTGATGTTCTTGCCAATTGGTAAGTGGACCTGTCTGACTCGGAAGGGACCTGACCGACTGTTGACAAAACCTAGCAGATTTGAGATATGATCTGGCCACCTGGGGATATGACCTGGCTGTTTGGAGAGATGACCTGGCCAACTGTGGAAAGGATAATGCCGACTGGGGAGATTATGGTCGACTGGAGGGATGATGATTGACTGGGGGATGACCTGATTGACTATGGGGAGGGACTTTTTGACTGGGGAGATGACATGATATGCTGGGAAAGTACCTTGCCAAATGAGGAAAGGAACTGGTTGACTTGGGTGATAATATGCCAGTCTGGGAGGTGACCTGATAGACTGGGGAGAGTAACTGGCTGACTGCAGATATGACACAACAGGCTGGAAAGTACCTTACTATTTGAGGATGGCACCTGGTCAATTGGGGATAGGATCTCGTCGACTGGGTAGCTGACATTGCCGACTCGTGAGAGGAACTTGCTGACTAGGAAGAGGAACTTGCTGACTAAGAAGAGGACCTTGACGACTGTGGGAATCACCTGGCCAACTGGTGAGGTGAACTGGCCGACTGGGGAGAATACCTGGGCGATTGGGTGGATCACTATGCAGACTAGAAGAGGCTGCACAAATGACATAGTAGACTGGGGGGATATCTCGCCAACTGGGGAGAAGGTTTAACTGGGGTGATTTTGTTGCTGAGTGGTGAGATGTCATGATGGACTGGGGAGAGGATCAGGCTTACTGATGAAAGACTTGACTAAATGGTGAAATAACATGGAGTACTAGGGAGTGGACCTGGACTACTGGGGATAGTATCGGACTTACTGGTGATATGACTTGGCTGACTGAAGAGTTTACCTGGCTGACAGGGGAAACTTCATTTACTACTTGATAGATAACCTACCTAACTGAAAGATAACTTACCCGACTGTGGAGTGAACCTGCCTTGCTGGAGATAGAACATTTCTTTCTGGGTGAGCACAAGGACTATTCTGGGGAAAGGTGGTTTGACATAGAAATAATTAACTTGACCAGACTGTTGAAAACCCTTATTGATGGAAAAAATATTTACTAAATGCATGAGAATGTGACTTACATGGGGAACATCTAGCTAACTTGGAGCATAACTAGATGACTTGGGAATTACCTTGGATGACTTTAGATGAGCTTTGATGGCTTTTGATGTTCTTGGATGATCTAAGATGATCTTGTATGAGTTGGGGATCAGCTTTGATGACTTAGGGATGAGATTCGCACACATACCTATGAACTTGATGTTTATGATGATAAACTTTTCTGGTCTGGGAATGAGCTTATAAGACTTGGTGAAGAGTTTGGCTAACTTGCAGAGGACCTTGACTCTCTTGGGGAATAACTTGTTTTACTTTGTGGAGTAACTAGCCTGACTTGGGAATGAGATAGCCTAACTTTGGAAAGAGATTTGCTTACTTGGATAGAAGATTGGCTGTTTTTAGGGAGGATTTTGGCTGTCTTGAGGAGCAGCTGGCTTGAGGAATAGCTTGGTTTACTTTCGGTGTAGCTTGACTTACTTGTAAAGGATTTCAGGGGGGGGGGTCTAGGCTGTCTCCGGGGAGAGATTGTTTTACTTTGTAGAGGAGCTAGCCTGACATTGTGATGAGGTGGACTGACTACAACAGGAACCTGGTTTACTCGGGGAGGAGATTTGCTGTTGTGGGGAGGAACTTGGCTAATTTGAGGTTCTTGGCTGACTTGAGGAATGTGGCTGACTTTGGGAAGAGCTTGGTTGACTTGGGGGGATTTGATTGAATGTATAGGAGCTGTGTTGACTTGAGAAACAGCTTTTATGACGGGAGGTGCATGACATAGCTGACTACTGTATGAGCTCGGCTGACTTAGTTATGATAAATTTGGTTTACTTGTGGATGATTTTAGCTGACTTGTGGAAGAGCTGTTATGTATGATTTAGGGAGGAGATTGGCTGACTTGGGGAGGACTTAGCTGACTTAAGTGGTAGTTTGGCTGGTTAAGGAAGTAGCTTGCTTGCTTATGGGAAAGCTGCACTTACTTGGGAAGGAGCTTAGCTGAACTGGGCAGTATCTTGTGTGACTCGGGAGGAGATTGGCTGACATGTTGGAGAGCTTGGCTTACATGTTAGAGAGCTCGGATGACATGATACAGAGCTCGCCTGACTGTAGGACGAAATAATTTATTTGTGAAAGAGATTGGCTGGCTTGAGAAGGTGCACAGATGACTTGAGAAGGTCTGCTGTCTTGAGGAGGAGCATAGCTGACTTGAAGAACTTAGCTCGCCTGAGCACAGTTGACTTGAGGGCGAGTATGGCTGATCTGAGGAGAAACTCGGCTGACTCGAGATCAGTTTAATTGAGGAGCTTGACTTATATGAAGAGGAGCTCGTCTGACCTGAGCACAGCTGACTTGAGAATAGGCATGGCTGACTTGAGAAGAAACTCAACTAATTTGAGAAGGCCGACTATCTTGAGGAAGAAATCGCACGACTTGAGGATTTTGGCTGACTGTATGGGGGGCTCCACTTACTTCTCGGCTGACACACAATTAGAACTACTGATGACTTGATGGCTGACAACTTTTCCGGATGAGACTTGACCTGCTGACGAATTTATTGGCTAATGACTTTATCGGCTGATGACTTTATTGTCAGCTGCATACTTCACCAGCCGAGACTTGACCTGCTGACTACTTGATCAGCTGAGATATGACTGCTGATGACTTGACCAGCTGAGGGATGACTGATAATGACTTGACCAGCTGACGACTTGACCGGCGGATGGCTTGACCTGGTAATGACTCGACCAGCTGACGACTTGATAGGTTGATGATTTGACCGGCTGATGAATTTACCGGTTAATGTCTTGACCTGCTGACGAGTTGATCTGCTGGCGACATGACCATCTGTCTAAACTTTGCGGACTGTGTTTACTCAACATGTAGGACATTATCAGATAAGTATGATTTAGCAGACAGTAACCTGCTAAGCAGCAGCCAAGACGGCAGTTTGGAAAAAAATAATTGTTTGAACTATTGCAACTACGTAGAATGTTGCAACGATTTGTTACAGCTGTGATAGTTTGGAAGAGTACAATATTTTGAATGCAATATTACATTTATTTGAAATAACACCTTTTCGGATACTGTCTAATTTGATAAATCGCACCTTATTTTGTAACCATCCCTAGTGCACTGTTGATCGTATTGTTGAGTAAAAAATTTCCAGACAGTGTTAGTTAAGCAGGAGTATGTTGAAATTTGTTTTGTTGATAGTCACAGAGCTATAGACTTTTCTTCTCCCTTCCCCCTTCCTAACAATCTGTTTTCTTCTCTTTACAACTTGACAATCCTATAGATAATTAGTTTAAAAACACACCGAGCGTTTCGTTAATTATGTTGCAGCAGCTTTAATTTTTTGTTGTTGTCATATTTGTAAATTTACATTTAGTTACATAAGAATTCATATAAATAATTAAATATACTTGACTTTAAAATTAAAGAGTGTTGTCTTACGAAGAAAAGTTACAGACATGGATCTTTATTTACATTAACGATGAAAAAACTGTGACAGAGAAAATGAGAATCTCCTAGGCTTCTTTGTGTGCAACCTGTATTCAACAGGTTCTTATTTAATTCCATTGGTACTATGAACACCATATCACATCTGTGAATAAATTATCAACATAATTACATTAGTAATGAATTCGAACAATACATCGGTAGTACATTTGATATGCGCAAACACAACAATTTTAAGGCAGATTTGTTATATGCATGACAAGTGGTCCCTGTATTACATAACAGGAGCAGGAATGAGTCTACTTAATTATAATCTTGTTTACGCCTTGGTACAGATGTTTGCACAATTATTTTCTTCAGTACGGAAACTCATTACTTAAGACTACAACGAGAAGATCTTTAAAGATGGACATCAGCAAAAAATACAAAAACAGCTGTTTTACTTATTTGTTTGCTTGCTTGGCATGCTTAACTTTTTTATGCTGAAAATATTTTATACAAGTGTGAATTTTTATTAATTTGTAATAATAAAAGGTGATTGTCTTAGCAATATTATTATTAATTTTTACTATCCTCACTTACTAACTGCCGTCTCGTACCTGATATAGTTTACTGTAAATGTGTTATTCTGATTAGTTGTCAGTCACAGGTTGTAAAAACATAATTATAAAATCTTATGAACACAGTAAACAAAGTTAATTCTAGAGGCATATCGCATTTGTTTTGTAATATACGTTAATATTTAAAATGTGCAGTAAAACTGAAATTTTCAACTGATTTCATTTATATTCTTAAAAAGTGTTAAGTTACATTTACTATATTTTTATTTACAGTACTCTATTTTGTGAGTGTTTAGCATTAAGCATTTTGTTGTAATATATGACGTGCTAAGGACGATATCTGTGATAACTTTAAAACAATAAAACTTAAAAAAAAAAATACATTTGTTAAGTTATGTTTCAAACTTTCCAATATTTATTGCGTATTTATAAATTCTGCATAGATTATAGAAAAATATAGGAGTATACATTCGTGAAATAATGAGTTAAATGTAGAACGAATACTTGTACAGTTCTTTATGTTAAATTTTTCCTTAAAAATATTAAGCGAAAGAGAAATAAGTTTATTTTCTAAAAGTGTTAAAATAATTTCGGTAATAAAACTGATTAAATATCTTGTCATTGTGTGTATTTATTCTTTCATCCATTTACCAGTTCCATTTGTACTGTTGAGTATTGTTGAGAAATGCACCAATTTCGTTCCCTGTTCTATCATGATGCAAAGGTACATAAAACTGCTAGTTAAAATCCACCTCATTGTTTCTCAGCTGTCAAAAAAATTAGAAGCTGATAACTTGTTTGCAGAATTATAATAAAATTCGAGTTCGCTATCGCTGCTCCAGGTCAAGTGGATTATTGCAGAAACCTTATTATTTAGACTTGTTATTTTACCAATGCAGGCCCACGTTGATTTTGGTAAATACCGTATTTGGACTGTAAGGACGCCTAGATGTGCGAAGAAAAAATGACTGATGTTTTTTTATAAAGAAGATAGTACACTAAGAGAAAAAGGGAGTTTCGCATCCAAATACATTTCCTACGCGAGTTGGCACAGTGGCAAACCACTGAACTCGCAAATTTTTGAGGCGATTGCTGTGCCGTGGCCGCGGGGAGGGGAAGGAACGTGTTCGAATCCCGGTCCAGGATCTGTTATTTATGGTTTCCAGAAATCAGTCCAAGCGAGTGCCAGGGTTGTTCCATACTACATGTCATGATGGCCGATTCATCCCCCATTCTTGTTTCCCCGAATACCTCCTTCCATCTCTAACGACCTCGTTGTAGGAGAGACTATAAGCCCTACCTACTTACCTGTCTACCAAGGTACCCACCAAATACATTTATTTGAAAGTAAATGTTAACCCTAGACATTATTTTGCTCACTCAACTAATCTCAACCATTTGCCATAGTTCCACTGAACCTAATAAACACATTAAAAAATAATTTCTTGAAGAGGTGGTTCTTTAATTTGTGTTTTTTAAAACTCAAATATCTTAAAACTAATCCGTTTAATAGAGCAGGAATTATAAATATCAAGGTAAAGTAAAATTAATATTTTTTTGGAGTCAGTGGTGGAAATAAAATAAGCTTGGTCAAAAAGTGGCACATATTTGGTCGGCTGTACGGTAATCAGGTCATTTGATTACCTTCGTTTAAATTTACAGCTTGAGAATTAGTTTATACTTTTGTGACAAGATAATAACAGCGGATGTTAGCTTAGTAATGGTATAAACAATACCAAGGAAACAAGTTTAAAGAAAACATAACATAAAGCTGACAAAACCAAAATAATTTACCTTCTTATATGTCACATAATACAGCATTTATATCTAAAAACAATCCTATTTTTCTGAAAGTCAGTTTAGTTTAGGAAGCTCATGCGCAGGATTCAGACGTCAATCTGAAGGGTTCGATTCTCCCGGGTTATTTAGTTTTTTTTAAATTTCCGAAACAGTATTGTATGTACAGTTATATGAAACTAAAGTTACACGAATCAAATCTTAAACGTTTGAAGCAATCAAATAAAAACAATTTAGTAATTTAGTTTCAGCAACTCTACTCGATTAATTTCGTAGCGCCAAACAGACTTTTGTTATATTTAATAATATCTATATCTCAGAGTTGAATGCAAAGTTAATTTCTGTTCTGTTCAGGAGAGAACGTCTGCGCGAAATGCCCCGGGGACTGTCTTGTCAAATTAAACATATATAGTAACTAGTCCTATCCATTTAATTTAAAAAGATTCTGATGGGAAATTATGAACAAATTTAATGCAAAAATGTTGAAATTCTCCACATAGGCTGGCAAAATAACTGGTTTCATCACGGGGTTGGGAAATGTATTTTTCCCTGGTGAAATTTTCATTTTTTATTTCATGAAAATTGTGGTGAATTTATTTAGTGTGTTACTTCCCAGTTCACAGTAGTCACTATCTGCAAACGAATTTCATGGCTTGGAGATCAACCGAACGACGTGGTGCAGTAGTTATCCGCAGGATTCGCATTTGGCAGAACACGGGTTCGAATCCTAGTCCGGCCATCCTCACTACAATATTTCATTGTTTCCCAAAATAACTCCAGGCGAATGCTGCGATTGTTATGTTCATTATACCATTAGAAATTGTATAAATTATCCTTACTCCTTCCTTCTTCTCTGAGCACCTTGCTGTCTCCTATAACCTCACTCTGCTCTCGACGAGACTTTAACCCGTACTGTAACGTGTTGTTCGATATGTGTGATTTAAATATTCAATGATAAGTGTGTTGCTCTTATAAGGCACGTGAAAACGTCCCTATTTTAACATGTAATGTATGAATCGTGAAATATGTACGATTTGATTTATGTCGTTTAGATGTATGAAATAACACAAATGGTTTTGTCCGACTTGCACAGATATGCTAATGCACAGAATAGGACATGCGTAATAAAAAGAACTGGCAACAAGCGAAATTTCCTCTTAGGACACCATGACAATAAATGCTCACACAATTGCAATCCTGAAATTTGCATACTGTGAAATATACCAACTAGCCCCTTAGTCATTGAATAGCAAATCGAAATCAATACAGCGATGACTTTGATCACCGCAAAGATTGAATGGAAATATAGAGTGAAAACAAAAACCAGTAGAATTAGCTATATCATCAAAATAAAAAATAAGTTATTGGTGTGCCGACACTACCCATAATCGAGCAGTATGCTTATAGGCATGGCAAACATGTAGATTGAAATCTCATGCAAATTAACTTGACTGAAATATAAGTCCCTTAAAAAAATGTGTCAACGAGGATCACGTGAGAAACCTCGAGTAAAATGTTTAAATTTACTTTTATTTATTGTTTGAGACAAAATTATTACATCACAGAAATTGGGAAAATTTAATTTAGTTCTTGATACCCTCTTCCCTCTTGAGCCTATGTATACTCTATAATCTCAGAATGTACACTTTATGGGACGCGGAAGAAAATAAACAATGGTTTAAAATAATAATAACAAGTCTGAAGCTCGGACACGGGTCTCGTCTTATCCTTGAAACGCTCATGTCCTCGTACTAATGTACAGTACTTGCTCGGTCTAAACCCATCTCACATGCGAATAAACAGTCCTGCCGCCAAAACCAAGATGACTTGGCTTCCTACAGGAACTCATAACGTTCGCATCCAAACGTAACATTTTCAAGAATATCATTTTCAAAATACGCTATCCCTATACGCTAGCTAGTGTCGAATCTCTTATTTACAATTTAGCATCCGTGATAACACAACAAATGCTGACAACATTCTCCCTTAAATGTGAATTACTTCATAAATTCTAATCAGTTCTAAAATTTACTCCTTTTCATATGCCAAGACGTGAAAATTCAAGTCAGATAACAGATAAAAAAAGTATATATTTTTTGGAGTAACTGTACAGATGGCCTTTCAATTTGCAAACAGCAAACGCTCTGTTTAAAATATTATTTCACAAACTGCTTTTCAGTGTGTAATGTAACACAGGTGAAAGAGGAGATATGCAGATATAATGGTCCATACATTGGTGCCAAACAACTATGTAATGTAGGGACAACACACTTCCTAAAGATGTAAATTATTTGTATGATAGATGCACATATATGGTATAGGTACCGGGACACCAATAAACTCTGAGGCTGTAGGTGTACGGTACAACATTACACTGTGCAAAAGATCGTGTTTGTAAGTGTGAATATACTACAAGAAAATATTAAATTTAATATGACACAGTGCTAGGTACGGGGATACAGATCACTGGCAGCCAATTAGATGACTTATAACGCAGTACCAGGCCGTTCAGCAGAAAGGGCATAATATATGTGTAGTGTCTTTCCCATTGATAGTCCTGGCTCATTACCTTTACTATGTGTTTCTATGAGGCGATTTCAATTTATGTGTAAAGAAGAACACTTGGGAACAGTCTTAACAGAACCTGGTGGGTAACTATAGTCCGGCAGACTGTAGAGCAGAAGAAACTTTTGCTTCTTACAAGCTCTCCGTTGAAATCAACCGTTGCACATACTATTTGTATGCGGGGAAGAACACGCGTATAACCCATTCACTTTCAGATAAGGGAAATTATAAACATACTTAAGAGGAGTAGGGTAAAGCATCTCACTACTGAATTAATAGATTACACCGTATCTAGTTTAGGCATTTGATATTTAATTGAGACATATATTTTTAGTTTTCAACTTTAAAAATGCCGAGTGAAAAACTGTTTGAAAATCCTTGATGACAATGGCAAAACAAAATTCAATAAATGACCAAGTTATTGTGGCTGGCTAGTGGCCGTTCGTATGCATTCGCCCAAAGACTTAGTGAGAGAAAATAATACTGTCTTTCATTTGCTCCTCAAATCAAAATTAAAACTTCTAAAAATGCCATTATTTCTGCAAATAATTTAAATCTTGAGTAATCTCTCAGTTCTAGTCAGTGAAAAAGACAAATTCTGTCTCAAGTTAGCAATGAAAAACGGGGTACTAGGATACATTTTCTTAATAGCAAAACAAAATGGCGTTGGTCTAGGACTTCTAGAACAAATGGATCGAGGTTGAAATTACGTTGCTGTAATACTTTAAAGTAGAAACAAAACTCAATATTAGCTGTCTGGATATGGATTTCGTGTAGGACTCTGCATTATTTTATCAGAAACTGGCAGAATTCAGGCCTCTCCTGCAGCAGGAACATTGGCATATAGAGTAATCTTTAAGACATAAGCGTACAGCCTACGGATCAGTGGTCGTTTCTGGTACCTGATAACTCATGAACAGCTTACCTGCGGAGGGGTTTATCAACCGTTTTAAATTCCTCGCGGCTTCCATCAAATCACAAACTGAATTTAGAGGCAGTACCGGACACCCTAATTAAAATCCTATACTGCACCCACTCGGGCAAGCGACCTATAGTATTTCTGACCTGTTCGTGAGTTGAAGGTAAAGTGTCCGCTAGCATAATTAGATAGCCAATCTTAACGCAAAGTTTGACTGTCATATAATCGGAAGGCTACAAATTTAAACCTACTTGAGCATACTACTCCAATGATACTAATGCCCTAGAACCAAAGAATACGAGGTCTCTAAACGGCGATATAAAAATTGAAAACTGCATGTCTGCAATGCCTTCGTTGATCTTCGGTGGCACTTGGTCTGGTTCGTCACCCCGCCTCACCACAAAGTGCGTGAAGCACTCCTCAGTCCTCGTGGTGGGGTCGGACAAGAATGATGTGTTAAAGTTTCTCGGCGATCAGCAGTAGTGCACGCATCGTCGTACATAGTGTGCAGCACAACAAAAACTGCACACACACTTCAAATATTGCACTCATACAGTGTACAGCTAAGTTCACTGTTTTTACCTCTTCCGAGTCGTAGGGGCACGTCACACTTCCGGCTGCTTGCGTGTGTGTGGGGTACGACCTATTACGTGTGTAGTGCGATATCTTCTGCTTCAATCTTGCTTAGTGTTAATACGAGGCGCGGCACCTTATAGTTAGCGTTACATCAATACTCACACGCACTGCACTGACACACAAAATGCTCTATCAAAATTTCACCATCACTTTAAAACATCACAAACATAGGGCGATATAAACTATAGTTAATATACCATTACCATCGTGATAGCTGCCCTAGGCAATCAAATAGGCAGGAGATATAAAACACACATCAACACAATGGAACAACACTTGAAAAAGAACTATCAACAAACAACAATTATTTTCCGGCCTAAATTCTACATTTGCTCTTGTGGAAAACATACATCTCTCATTGCTGAACTTTGGAGCGACACACAAAAACCGTCAATAGCATATACATGAATACTCTATAATTTCCTTGATCCTATATTTACAAATGAGAGCTTCTAAAGGATATGGGCATTATCAACACTGTATCAAAACATACTACTCAACTATTACAAAATACAGCACCACCAGACTAGATTAACTGAGAAGACTTTAATAACCTAATTGGATACAAACAAAACAGCTGTATTAATCACAGAAATTACACCGCTTATCAGAGTGTGTATACGCTTGTATTTGAAGAGCTGTGTTCTTTATGTGCCCTAAAAGTATCAGGACTATCATTTTTCCAGTTACAAATCAGTTCCAGCCATGGACCAGGATATGTTGAGTGAACGACTTTGAAAGCGCGCTTGAGGTAGGCTATCTTTGTTTGCAGGCAGGCTCAGCTTGTGGCCCGTACTCAGGCGTTCAGGTGGTTAGGCACATAGCACTCGTGTCGTGTTGTCTGTTTCTCTTTGCAACTTAACTTAGTATGTGGATATTAATGGCAGCAATAGTACTTCTATTCCCTAGGCAGTGAGACAACACATATCACCTTAAACAACTTGGTGCATGGTGAAAAGAAAAAAAAAAAACTACTTGGGTGGTAAACACATTAACTACAAGCGAGGCGAATATATGGGATACTAAACTCTCAAGTTGCACTCTTTCTAACTGCTTCACACAAAAACACTTATCTTACCAAACGACCATCTTAAATAGCTTATGCCACAGTATGCCACCATTGTTCAAAACTTTTTCAAGCTTCATCTGTTAGTCTCATCTTGCTTGTACTTGCACTGAACTTTCACTCCACACATGTGTAGTATACGTAAAGTGCTTTCAGGTTAAACCTACCTATTACTTGACTCATAGCCAGCAAAACCAACTCATAACAATTTTTTAATACTTCCTGCTTCACTTCGTAGGGTCCCTTGAACAAATGCATCAAATTTACTGTCGGATGATCGCATTGCTTGCTCACAGTAACAGCACTCACAAGCACTAATTGTCTGTGTTTCCGCTCGTTTGTATTTGATTTCTTGGCATATTTACTCTTGCGATCAGCGGTCAAATACAATATTCTCTGCACATTTTACTTAATTTCCTCTCGTAGGTCTTCGGCGGGCATCTCGAGTGCATGTGATATCCTTGGGGATGCTGGTAAATTTATGGCATGAAATATCTCCAAATGCTTACAGGTTAACACTTCGCATGGTCAACGACATGAAATTCTGTTAAATGTTTGAAAGATCTGCGGAAATGAGGAAAAATTTACATTTCCTTTTTCGCCACGCAAACCGAATTTTCCTCATGAAATATTTTCCCGTAGCTGTTCGAAAACATTGGCAAAATTTTAGGTTTGTTTTCTCCATGCAGAACAGTGTTTACTGGATTTGGATTTTAGATCAGCTGTGTTACATCTACAACAAAATTTCCGCTTTCTCCTAGGCCACGCAAAGTAATTCTTTCTTGGTTCACATTTTCCTTTTCTCTTTCTCTGCACTGCTGCTCGCCTCTTCCGATGATCACTCTTCAATCCTTCTTTCCTCCACTTCTTCTCCCTCAGCTCTTCGGGTGGACTCGTCAGCTGACTCTCTGCCTCAAATAGTTCATTCTTGCGGCTGGCAGCGACGCAGATTTTTTCCTTGGGGATCTCAATTTCAGCATTCTGCAATGGAACTGTAGCAATTTAAGATGTAGGAACTTCTTACTCCGTTTTGATAGCATCATTTTATTGTCTATTCATTTTACTAGAGAGAGTAGCTCTTCCTCCTTGGCGACTACTATTTCCATGTGCTGCAGCGCGATGGCAACAAATCCAGACATAGGAATTTCTGTTTCTTCTTGCATTGTCTGTTGAGGTGCAAGTGCTTCTGCCATTTTTGATGGAACCTCTGCCCTTTCAATTTTCTGCGCTTCAGATTCGTTGCTAGGAGTTACAGAACCTGTCTTATCTCACCTTATGGTCTCTCGCATCTTCGTTCCAAAATCTAATATAATTTGACTAATATTATCCCCATGGTCACGCAGCTGAGTAGTTTGCGTTTCAAGAATTTTATCCAGCTTTTGCATTTGTTTTTGATAATAAGTTTGCGGAAGTGCAAATAGCTGCTTCATCGTTGTGGGCAGACATATCTCATTTTTGGTGGTCCCTGTGTTAGCTGGTAGGACAGTCTGTACTGTGTTATTGGTAGTGTCAAGTGTGTCAGTGCCCTGACTACAGGTAGCTACTTCCTGGGTTATTTCTTCGGTCTCCTTCATTGCTATGTATTTCAAAACCCTGTAGTTTATAAACGTGGTGATTCTTAGGATATAAGGTGTTCTGGTGCTTCTGCTTATTTACTACCATTTAAGTGACCATTCTTCACAGCTTCTCGAGCCACCTCCCTAGGGCGTAAAATCTGTATGAAGTAAATGCAGGCCATATGTAAATGGCAACTCGTAAGCATACCAAATAATGTATGTAACACATATAAGCGAGGAGATATGCATATATATGGCCCGTACATTGGCGCCAAATAACTATGTAATGTAGAGAAAACACACGTCTCAAAGATGTAAATGATATGTATGATATATGCACATATATGGTGTATCCTATGTACCGGGACCCCAGTAAATACTGAATGCGTAAGTGTACAGCAGAACAATACACTATGCAAAATTTTGTGTGCAAATATGAATATCTACAAGAAAATATTAATTTTCATATGCGACAATTTTATACATGGGGATACAGATCACTTGCGAACCAATCAGGTGACTTAAAAAGCAGTTCCAGGCAGTTCAGCAGAGAGAGTACAATAGCTGCGCATTGTCTTTCCCATTGATAGGGCTGGCTCATTACATTTGCTATGTTTTTTCTGTGAAATGATTTAAATTTTTGTGTAAAGTAGAGAACTTCGGAACACTCCTAATACAACCTGGCGGGTAACTATAGCCCAGAACCCTGCAGGCTGTAGAGCAGCAACACCTTTGCTACTTACTAGCTCTACACTGAACTTAACTGTTGCTCATACTATTTGTATACGTGCAGGAAAACACATATAACTTACACACTTTCAGACACGGGGAAATTATAAACATGCTTAAGAGCATGTAGGCTCAGCTAGTTTCAGCATTTAATATTTTAATGGAAAATTTACCTTCGGTTTTAGACCTTAAAAATGTTAAGTGTGAAACCATTTTAAGATCCCTGATAGCTATTTCACAAGAAAATTCAATAGATCGCCAAGCTATTACCGTTGGGGCGTGGCCGTTCATATAACTACGTCCGCCCAAAGAATTAGTAAGAGAAGAATAAAAATCTCTTTAACTTGCTCCTCAAATTAAAATTAAAACTTCCAAAAATTGCCCTGTTCCAGTTCTACTCAGTGAAAAAGGCAAACGTTGTCTCAAGTTAGCCAATTAGGAGAACAAAATTGCATTAGGACTTCTAGAACATATAGAACAAGGTTGACATTACATTGCCTGTAATACTTTAATGTAGAAACAACACTAAATCTTGGATGTGTAAATAGGAAGTTCTTGTAGGACTCTACTTTATTTTATCAAGGACTGGCAGAATGCAGGCCTCTCACACAGCAGGAACATTATCATATAGGGCAGTCTTTAAGACGTAAGTGTACATCCTACGGACCGATTATCGTTTATGGTACCTGCTAACTCTTGAACAGCTAACCTGCAGGATGGGGCTTATCGATCGCCTTAAAGTCTTCGCAGTTTCCAACAAAACACTAACTGAATTCAAGGGCAGAACTGGGCTCCGTAATTAGCTAATTAAGGTCCTATGCTGCACCCACTTGGGCAAACGATTTACAGCAGTTCTGATCAGCATTGGCAATGCTGATTTTAATTTTAGCCCGCATGTGCAAGCTAAAATACCCGCTTTTACCCAAAATTTTGCCGATAAATTGAGGGGCAAAGAATATACGCATAAAAAATACCAAACAAAAATTCGTTTAAGGAGAATATTTTGTAAATCGGAGACATGCGCTTAAAAAAGTGTACATACAAAATGAAGAAAAGAGTGCTTTATAGAGTTCTTCGAAATATGTTAAAAGTAGTAGGAGCGTAGGTGTCCTAGATCACGTTTTATTTATTGTATTATTGATTTGATTGATCGGATTAATTAGGTCAATTAAATTCATTGGATTGATCCGATAAAAATATTGGATTAAGATAATCTTAATCCTATACGTGCTGTAAATTAATTAATTGATTAATTAATAAAAATGTAATTAATTAAAATGCTGTATTATTGTGATTTTATGTTTGTTATATAAAGGAATGTTATAAGGGTTCTTTATTATTTTTGGAGATCTGCAGCAGCATCGACATTGACTCTTGGACGTCTGTCGATGGACTGAGGTGGGTAGGTGTGACAGAAGGGGTGTATACAGCATGTAATAGTGTTATAATTATTTATGTATTAAATATGGTATTGAGGAGGGGAGAGAGCTTTGTGCAGGAGTTCCTTCCCGTTTGCCATCGTTGGAGCGACTGAGTTGGTGGATGGGGAGCAACAAGACACGTTCGCTTTGTCTGGTGTATGATTGTATACTGAGATCTACATATGTGAAAAGTCTATCGTTGGAAATGCGTATTTCGAAATAAATGTTTTATAATAACGAAGTATAGGATTGAATTTATCCGCAAACATCAAATTATTAGGAAATATGCAATTTAAATACCTATTGCAAGATTACATAGTTTATTCAAAAGCATTTAAATGCAAATATATACGAATACGATTTACTGTGAATTACATGCAACAAATATTAACTTAATCACACACTGTAATATTAACTTATTCACACACACCAGGGTAAGTAGTATTCAAAATGGCCGAGAACTGGGCCAACTCAGCAAATTTAAATAATGCTTTTACACCACTCCTTTCGTCATTGTCGGTTTTTTAGCAAAGCATAGGTTATATGTCTGTGTCTTAAATAAATTAAATTACCATTAAAGTTTTAAAATCCTGTAGGATAATCAAAGAGGATCATTACTTTCTGTAAAATAGAAAATAATGTGTGTCGAAATGACACAACTTATTTATTTTTTGGCTTAAAAAAAAACAAATTAAACTCATAAATACGATTGTATTCGTACTTTAGTAAATAAGGTTCTCTTTCTTAAAATATTAATATTATATCACATTCTTTCTTTTGTAATAAACTCCAGTATTTACCTTAATTATCGGGATCCCAAAACAAGTGAAATTATGAAAGAAACTTTCGTAGCTAGTGGCATCATGACACTCGGGAACATTACAAAGTTAGAATATTAAAATTTTACATATTCTGAGTTCCTTTTTTGTTTTAACACACGAAATTTAATTTCCTAACCTCCTGAATCGTTGTTGAAAGATGAAGATAGTAGCAAACTGAAGTGTTGTAGGCTTGCAAATAACAGCCGAGAGAGTTTCTTTTCCACATAATTTCAGTAGGTTAGTATATGTCCATGCTTAATAATTAAATTATGGCCTGAACAAATCAACAGGTACTCATCTGCAGCATTGGATTTGGTTGGCAAAGTAGGGCGGCTATGACACCATGTCATGAGTGAGAGTGACAATGAAAACAAGGTTTGGGCTAGCCATACCTTACATACTAATGGCTCAAAACACCGACCGCTATAACACAAAATAAACGAGATAAAATGAGAAGTGCCACTTAAAATACAATGAACAAAATGAGGCACATAAACGGGGATACAAACCAAACTTACCAAACTCGGCGAAACAAAGAAATTGAATGAGGAATCACAGAGATTTTCTTGTTGCCAGGCTAAGTGGTTAGTGTCACGACATGTTCTAGGTGAACAAGAAGGAAGTCGTCACACCGGGAAGTGGTCATAGCCGAGATATCGATTCAGGCAGTTAGAGCAATAATCGATATACAACATGGTTCGATAACTTGTATTAAAAGTTTACGCAATAATTATAGTTAAAACAGACTTACACAGTAGCGTAATCAAACTATTGTTTGATTAACATAACCAAAATGTTTTGTGCATGGAAATACTAATGTAGTTGTCATTTTCTGACACAGCAAAATTATTAACAAAATACTATTAATAACATTCATGAACTTTTCCTGAAATAAAAGTTTTAACAAAAAATCTGACAAGTAAAGTGAATTACTCAATAAATTAATTACAACAATGGAAGTTTATGTTTACTAACAGCAGTAAGAGTGAATCAAAATAATTACATTTAGTTCCACACAAAAACTAAGCAGAATTAAATTGGTTAACTGGACACAGGTTTTGTTGAAACAATTAATATATCCCTAACAAAAAGGAATACAAATAGCAAAAATATACATAGTAAAGAAACTAATTAGGGGATGTCGCAGAAGGTGGCACACACTCCCTGCCTTAAACGTGACCATAGGATCCATGGCCAGACCCAAACATAGGCACCACGCACACAAATAAGAAAAAAAATCAAACTTACCTGTTGATCGAAAAGGTAATTAACTCTAATGGCAGAAAAGAGAGCTAACAAAAGAATCATATCGGAAACTACAGGCACAACTGTAGGTTGTGTAAATAGGTGGGAGACTGGTTTTCTTACAAGGTTTGGATTTTAACAAAAAAAAACAGCAATGTCTAAACAACAAAAGGCAGTGATGTAAAACATTCTAATGGCGATGAAATTTGGGTAGGTAGAAGGACATATCGGGTAAGGACGAAGGAGATACGTGATTTTGTGGCAAACAATTCCCTGAGAAAGTGTGCAAAATGGAGGTGTCGCTCAGAAAAGTTAGAACAAAACTCATTTTGAAAACATTCCCACTAAAGTCACTATGTAATATTCGGCATGCTACTCCCATTACACAAACTAGGTGTGGAAATGAGAAGTTACATTACCTAAAGGGAAACTAAGAGACCTAGAGTTGTCACTCATATATAATAAAAATTACATTTAAATCCCAATCCCATTTCAAAGGTGGATAAACATATTACAAAAGCAATACAAAGAAATAAAAATTACCTAGCACCAATCTAATTCAGTACTCAAAACAGAACTAGTCTAGTATTTTACACCAACTTAGCCTAATATTCAAGACCAAATCAAATTTTTATTTCAAGGTGATTTAAATTAGTATGCAAACAACTAAACTAAGTACCCAGGTTTTTTTTTTCCATTTATATAGTGCTCAAACAGAATTGACCCTAAAAGGACTCGAACCAGTGGGTGATCAGGCCATGGTCAAAATCTAGTCAAGTCCACAAAGAAATATGCTTCTGGAGGTGAAGCCTCCTACAACAAAATAGCGGCTGGGGTTATCTAGGACCTGCCCAGAATTATCAGATTGACTGTCCAGTCAGACAAATGAAGAAACTTTACAAAACTAACTACAGCTAGGGTACACAGCTCCTAGACATGTAGGAAAACACAACATTTACTTAGGCACATGAAACCTTTTCAAATAAGAAATGTGTGCTCTTGGAATATGTATATTTACCTGAATTAGGGTCAGCAAGGTTAGCAGTGACTGGTGTCAGAAAATGTTGGATCTGGTAAGGACCAGTCCAATGGAACGAAAGCTTAGCCATCTTTTTGTCGACTGTGCTGCTGATGGGACAAGTGTTACAAAGAACCAAGTGACCCATACGAAAAGGATTTTCAACCCAATTTTTGTCGTGTATGACACGACTCTTAAAATGAGCTCTCTTGAGGTTTTCAGGGCTGCTGCCCAAACCTGGCAGACATCCTTGGGATCATCCGGCAATAAATAACTCAAACTCCTCAAATTAGACAGAGGATTATTGCGTACATATGTGAAGAAGAGATTAAATGGAGTGGTCTTATGTAACTCATGTTTAGCAAATATGAATGCCATTTGTAACCAACGAAAATTTCTGTCCCAACTCGCATGATCCATCGAATGAAAGGCCATAAGGGCCGAACAAAGGTTCATGTTGAAATGCTCCGCATGCGAAGGAGGCAGGTTGTACGGAGGCAATATAATGTGGCGAATGACATATCAAAAACACATGTCATGAAAAATTTTAGAAGTGAACTGGGAACCATTATCACATACAATAGACATTGGCACACCAAAATTTTGGAATACACGGGCTTGCAAGATGCGAATGGTTGATGCTCCATCAGATTTTATTATAGACATGAGCCATACAAATATAGAAAATGCATCAACACAAACTAATAACATATTGTTACCAAACTTGCTTCTAGGAAATCAGCCAACAAAGTCAATGAAAAGTTTTTGCATAGGCTTCTCAGCCATGCCTGACGACGGAAGACCCAAATGAATGTTTTGAGCAGGTTTACTCAAAGTACACAACTTACAATATTTGACACGTTCTGCAATTTCGGCATCTATGCCTTTCCAGATGAAATGTTTTCTAATGGCCTGAATAGTTTTATGGGCTCCTAAATGGGCACCAAGGGTCGATGGATGGAAATATTAAAAAACAATGGGTTTGAGGTGGCTCGGCAACACAGCATGTTTAACATTTTCATGTGATATGCAACACAATACGCCTTTGGATAGGAAATATAGTTTTTGCTCAAGGCCTGATTTCAAATATGAAATGATTTCTTTTAAATCCTGATCCTTTTCTTGATGTTCCTTAATGTCGGTAAAACTAACAGGTAATCAAGTAAAACATTACAATTAGGAAAAACTATGGTTTCATTGCAATATTTAGAATCCTCAAACATACAAAAAGAGAGAGAGAGAGAGAGAGAGAGAGAGAGAGAGAGAGAGAGAGAGAGAGAGAGAGTGTGTGTGTGTATTTTAAATTAAGCAAAGTGCTATCATGGAATTAGTTCTATATTTGCATTTTAAAAGTTAACTGCAAGTTACCAGTTATGAAAATGTCATGTCACAGAGATTTTACTTATGATCATTTTTATTTTGCCTTATTTTTACAGTACGTAAGTTGGAACATTTGTTCCTTCACTACTCTAGAGCTGTGTTCGAATTCACTATCTCACACACACTATCGCTTACCCTTGATCCCTCCAGCACCCACAGATCTACGCATTCATTCCCTTGATCCATTTTTTGAGGAAGTGGAGATAATTTCAAACACCCATCTTTATTTCAAAATTTTTAAGTTCCAATGCATAAGTGATTGAAGAATCAATGAACGCAACACATTTTCTTATGCTGACTTGGTTTTTTGTACGAACAAGTGTTCAGCAAACGACAGGAATAAGCTGCATAACTGCAATGAACAATTAAACTTACAGCGTAGGACATGTGTAGAGGACATCGCTCTTGCCCCTAGTCGAATGGGATATTCAAGGTGCTTTCATGCCCTTACCGCAAATTCAGGAGGTGACAATTCAACGTCACAGCTGTGATGCACTTATCAGGAAGACACAGCAAGACAAGGGCCCTTGGCTCGTAAATTAGAACACACATTAAGTTAGTTTAAACAAACGTGTTACTTTGAGAATGAACACTGAAATAAAGTTAACATTTTTCTTTTAACAGTACTCATGCTTTTTTGTGACCTACAGCTTTGCA
Organism: Dryococelus australis; assembly: GCA_029891345.1. Lineage (NCBI taxonomy): Eukaryota > Metazoa > Arthropoda > Insecta > Phasmatodea > Phasmatidae > Dryococelus > Dryococelus australis. The sequence goes on from CM056994.1 coordinate 112,194,830, forward strand.
GGTACGTAAATTTGAAAAAAAGAATATATTTACTTCAGAATACTATAACACAAAAATCATTGAATTACGCAAATGTAATATTCTTTTAATTGTCACGCAAACATTATTACAATTTAAGATATATAAAACGCGAAATTGCGTTAATTACAACACGTTTGGCACTTGCTATACCTATGCATGTTTACATTAGGAATAAACACGATTATTTACGTAATAATAGTAGAAGCGTGACCCAAAACAATCCGGTTTCTCCCACAGCCTCTGCAGATAGTTGCAGGTATATATGCCCAGAGACTACCTTGGAATCGGCAGTGAAGAACGGGCCATACGTACTAACATCTGGCTGGTGGGAATGAGAGGTATAATAACCTACTCCAGTATACTAATTTAGACTATTTTAACAATTTCACCCGCTGAAATTATTGCTAGGGCGACTACGCATGTCTATGTATTTTGGGACAGTGGCGTTACATGCTGGTCTATGGCGGCCTATGCGCCAGCAGCGATTTTGGTCGCTTATAGTGCTGGGTTTCTTCTGGATCATAGTCCCATCCTTCCAGCCGGTGAGTGTACCGATCTTTTAAATAACTTCACCAGCTTACGTAGACACATCATATCACACGTGCTGCCTGCTACCGAGAAAGTTTTGGGAAGGTAATTTTTTATACAATTATGAACTCAGAATCTGAAACACTTACCTGAACAAGACACATTAGAGTCTCAAAATAAGTAATTTTATTTTTTATAACTGGCATATCAGTAACAAACTCTTACAGCCAGCCAATATTATTCACTTAATAGCTGCCGTGATTATTGCTGGACCTCTGTAACTTTCATTCCTCATCTTTTACCCATCAGACATGAGTAAATCTTATTCCAGTTTAGAGTAAACGCCCCTACCGTTCTTTAAACAGGTTCTTGTCTTAGTTTCAATGTCCAGTCTTTGGGAATAATTACGCGCCAGCATTCTTGGACTGTGTTGTTACTGCTGTTCAGAGCCTGCCAGCAGGTGTCATCACACTGTGACGTTAGAACTGAAAACTACATAGGTGCAGCGTAATTTCCTACCGCGAATTCAGAATGAGGGTTGTACAAAATGTCAGTTGTAGCCCACCGACGCGACGTCTCCAATTTTGTTGCTTCCTCTCTTCAGGCTGATTTTATTCACTGTTTAAATGAAACTATCAAGTTATTGTGGATCGTATAGCAAACTAACAAATATACGTTTTGACGTACTATAAAATAACTTTTGTTAAACTAATTCAACAACCAGCAAAACTTATGAAAAAGAACAGAAGTGGCTCAAAACATGGAGATATAAAACCTCCGGCTACATTTTTAGAAACGTGCAACCCTGTTTCTTTACCTCCGCTATCCATCTCTTACTCTCTAATCTGAATTTTTGCAGTGCCATTGTATTACAGCTATAATAATGCTAGCTTTTTTCATATTATTTTATTTAATTCAGGAGTAGACACCAGGCGCTGGCCAGCTGACATGCTGTGACGTCACCCGGCCGTCATGGTAGATGTCGGTGACTTTACCTTGACCTATGACCGTGACCCTATGACTGTAAACATGATCGACTTTAAAGTCGAAAATTTCAAACAATCACAAAAAAAAAAATTGAAATTTTTAAAAATGTTTTTTAATTTTATAAAGAATTTATTTAAAAAAATTAAAAATATGATTTTTTATGTATTTAAATACCTACATTTCCGGAGGTTCCCCCAGCACCAAGTCTAGCAGACGACAGACCCTTCTCCATTTAATTACTTTGTGTTAACATTCCTCTCCACTACCAATGTTTCTCATTGGTTAATTAGTCGGCAGGCCTCTACCCCCTCACCCATACACATTCCATCACGTCTCGTCCCCAGCTTCTTGTCTCGTGACCTCTCCTATGGTTAAATTCCTTGTCTACGGTTTAATGCAATCATGCAAACTTCTTACAAAATGGCAGAGAAATGAGTTTATTGACACATTTAATGGTTGTAATATGTACCTACTGCTAGCATACAAAATAAAGTTGGAATTAGTTTCGTTACTAAATCGACGGTGATGAAATATTTATATAGCCAACTTTTTGAAAATAAGTGCCTGACCTACATACCAGTATTCGCCTCCTGCTGCAATGCTATTTGTTTCCAAAATTTTGGAGGAATCTGTCAATTTTTTCCCGAGATATGACAAAAAAAAAACCTTTTTGTACTTACATGGCGCTATCTCACAAAGTAACTGACAGAAAGTATTCTTAATGCATGCATTCGATAGCTGTAATATCTACTGACAGCGTACAAAGTTTAGTTGAAATTGATTACATGATTCCAACTATATAGCATTCTAAGCTAAAAATGGCTATATGGATGCCATTTTGAAAATGAGTATCTTACATGCTCAAAACATACCACTTAACTCTGTAACACTTGTTTGCCAAATTTGATAAGAATTGGTCAATTCTTTCCCGAGATATGCCATAATAACTTTATTTTATACACATTGTGATATCTTAAAAAATGTTATACAAAAGAGGCTTCATGTAAAAACAGTTGAGAGTTGCTATCTCTACTACCAGCATACAAAATTACGTTGGGATTGATTACATAGTTTTGACGACATAAAATTCTAAGCTAAAGGGGCTATATGGCCACTATTTCGAATTTGAATACAAGTGTCTGACATGCTTAAAACATATCACTTAACATCATCTGCATCAGTAATAATTTCTTGCCAAATTTGTTAGGAATAGGTTAATTATTTACCGAGTTATGGCATAATAACTTTGTTTTTTCCGATGGTGCCATCTTCTAAAATGGCCGACAAAATGGGTAATTTGTTGCTATATATTATGTTTGTAATATATACTTCTAGTACACAAAATTTGGTCGAGATTTTTTAAATCTTGTAACAGATATAGTAAATAAACTCTAAAAATTAGTATGGCAACCATTTTGAAAATAAGTAGCTAATTAAGTTCAAACACTTACGTTTACATGGTATACAATAGTATTACTAGCATGCCAAATTAGGTGAGAATTGGTTGAATAGCTTTCGAGATATTGTAAAACATTTATTTTTTCAATCGATTGTATCTTACAAAACGGCTGACCAACAACAATATCCATTTTAAAAATTAATGCTTACACAATGGTCTGTCAGCATAAAAAATATATTTGTTTTTAATCGGCTGAATGGTTCCCAAGATATGACATATCAACCAAAATATTAAAATGACCACCATTTTGAAAGTAAGTGACCGCCGCGGTCGAAAACTTTAAAAGTCAGGTGTCCTTACTAAGAATTATATTCGTACCAAGTTTGGTTAAATTTGGTAAAGCGTTCAATGTCTTATCAAATTTGGCAAACAAGTGTTACAGAGTTAAGTGGTATGTTTTGAGCATGCCAGACACTCATTTTCAAAATGGCGGCCATATAGCCCACCACACACACAGTCACACTACTATACATACACACACAGACACACAAGACACGCAGACAGGAAAGTGATCTCATAAGACTTTCATTCCTTCGGAAAGTCGGCTGAAAAATAAGATGAAGTTTGGAAAAGATGGAACCGAAAGTATTAATGAATGGACTCACAATGTCGAAATGAGACGCATTATTAATATATTTACTCCCTAATAAAGAAAGGTTATAATGTGAGAGAGTACCAACAGAAGATAGGAAAATAACAATAACGGGGATTTTAATTGCAAACAAGAAGTTACAGATAACTAATGAGCCTACTATCCTCTACAAGGGGGCAAACAAATTTTTCTGAAATTATTAAAAGCTTAAATGGCAGGTAGGCGTTGATGTCTCTTTGACAGCAATAACATTAGAGATGAAACAAGAAACATACGAAACAGTACCAAGGCAATTGAAATACATGAGTGATTTACCCGGTGTTCATATTCAGAAAAACTTGTCAAATTAAGCTTACATGCAATCAATTGCATCAAGAAGGTGGATTCGTAGCATCAATTTTTAAAACCCACTCAGACAACGATAAATAAACTTTAAACATCCGTGCTAGTATTATACCTCTCGATGAAATAAAATTACAAACTTGGAGGGTAAAATTCAGTTTGTTCAGGCTTCATTGAATTATATGATAAATATATATTCAAAAGTATCCTTTTTCATGAAAGACCCCATTGCGAAAGTAAAAGCCACACCAAACCTCTAACTGACTCGGCGTCTAAATAGTGGCAGCGATTCATAACATTTCGGAACAGCGCTCTTACTAGCTAATTATATTTTTCAGCTTTTAATACTTTGTGGAAATAAGTGCGAACTCCGAAAGTGATTATTTATCACGAAAGAGAAAATAAAATGTTCGAAACTATCTAGTTCTCCACGTTCCGCACATTACATTACCTTAATAGGTCAAATTTAAGAAGTGTTGTAAAAATGTGGACATATTAAATTTAAAATTTACCTTGAAACTCTATTGTTCCATTTTTAATGGAATGTAGGGAATGAACACATTTCGAGGAATGTTGGCTTTTAGCTCAAATGCGGTATTTGTGCTAGCATAGAATGGATTTAATTTCATAATAAATTTCAAAATAATATGGAACATATTATAACTGACACAAATATTAACAATTTCTTTAAATATTTTGACTAATAATGCTTACCCTCACAGAAATGAAACTATGCGTTTTTATTGAACTTCAATATACACGTCATGGGCCAACACATTTCCTAAATAACTTGATGAAGCCAGAAGCATTGGGTATGTCGGTGCAAACATTAAGAGTATTCCATAGTGATTTAAAAGGTTTACTAACACTGGTTTGTAACGTTATCGACTCTGTGTTTATTCAGGTTAGATTTTGTTTTTGTTTCTTTTTCCAGCGTGGAAACTGTTTATTGACATAGGCAAACAGTTAAACCTCACTTACCAAACTACTTGCGTGTGCTGCTGAGGTGAGAAATAGGTGTTATATTTCAGGTATTCAACTACTTTAATCAATTTCCCCCATATCGGTTTAACAATTTTCCCTTGAATCTCAAACTATTATATTACAATCATACATGCAAACAGATGTAAATAAACTACCATAAACAGAAGCTATTTCTTACCCTGTGTGGTTATCGGTACTTTGATCATTACAATTGTTTCTTTAATATAAATAGGCAAACGAATAGACAAGAAAATAACACCTGGGCAGATAGTATTAAGAATTTAAAATTAAGCTTACTGTTACTTCGCCATGACGTGGCGCCAAAAAACAATGCTGAGTAGTGCAAAATTACCCCCAAAAGGTACAAAATAACCCCAGTTTACGGTAAGGTTATATTGTGTTTTAGGAGGAAAGGCCATCATTTCCAGGGTGATAGTGTGGGCGATACTAAATTCGAAAGGAAAAATGCAAACAGACTGTTAGTTCACAATACCTTTCGAGAGAAACCAAGCTGAACTGTAAGGAAGGGGAACAGCATGGATGACAGTCAATTATTAAATAATCACTCGTTTGTAAAGTTTAATTGTTCTCTTCATTTGCAACAAAGTAGTAAAACATAGCGTCAGCATCCATCACGCAATGGCAAGTTAAAGGGTGCCCGAATTATAGAAACTTAATTGGAACGTCGAACAGGATGATTTCGGTGAAACGCACATGAAGGAGTAAATCTCGTTAGTTACTATCACAACATTTTTCATCGTCTGGTAAGGCATGATCCTATATACTTGAAGCACCTTCCGTACCTCCTCAAGTTGACAAGTGATATAACTTACTTTTATACGTCGAATCCTATGCAACATAACATAATTATGGAAACTCCCGTTTTAGACATTTTCACTCATAAAATAATAACTTTTCGAGAGGATATATGAATATTCAACTAAACATAAAACTTTGATGGATGTCTTAATCATTGCTCATAAACATATCTTATAGACTACTTAAGATTATATCGTTTATGAAATTTGCGTAGCCGAGTTCCATCTTTGAAATGCCACCGTTTCTTGCATTACATCAAGGGCCGTTATTCCTGCACGAGTCATATTGGTAATAGCTTGTAATAAATATTTGGTTGTTCTTTGCAAAATATTATTGAAGTGAGTGCGCACAAATGAGATGCGTTGCCCATCTCTCGGGTATGGTTTTCTGTACTTTGTTAAGTTTTGTGTGCATGATGCGGAGGACTATCTTGGGAATAGTACGTCAGAAAAGCTTCAGAAAAGTTTGGAATGTACTATCTTAATAATATTATAAATGCGAAAGTTTGTATGTTTTTTTGTTACTCATTCACGTCGTGAAGGCTCGACGGATTTTCATGAAATTTGGTACAGAATTAGATTATATTCGGGATTAGCACATAGAGTACTTTTCATCCCGGAAAAGCGAATAGTGTGTTAGGGAATACATAAAATATGCCACCAACCATTTGAGTAGAGCACTTGGTCAATATAATTAAGGTATGAATTTTGCACGCGGTTGGAGCCTCGTATAATGGCTAGTAGTCTATAAAAACATAATTACGAATATAATGATTTTGCTTATCACGCACGGAAAATTCTGTCACGAGCATTTTTAAAATGTGACGTTCTCAGTACACCGCGGTGTCTTGGGTTAGCGCGTCTCACTTCTGCATCGTGATTATTAGGGTATAATTAGAGTATTTTGCAAAGTTCTTCTAGCGAACCAGTGTTCGTAACGAACTAATATCTTCATAAACTCTGCTTCAATTTATTCATGCATCTGAAGTATCCTTTCAGTGCATACCTACAGTTGTACTGGCATTAATTCATTAAAAAATAATTTCAATGATTAATATGAATTTTTTAAATCATTAAAACTTAAAATACGAATTAATCATTTTTCTGCAATATCATCTACAAAATTATATGTGGTTGAGTTATTTTATATCAGTTACGTTTAGTTCACTAGGACTTACATTTTAACTAATCACATGCGTGTAAGAGAATAGGTGACGAGAAGGTTAGACTCTGGAATGCGGGCAGAGCGGTGTTGACAAGCTGCCTGCAAGGTAGCCACCTTCACTTAGACCTCATACTACCGGTACTGAAAATATCGGTTCGCGAAAAAATTTTCATTTCTTACCAACACAGCCACGGTCATTATTAGAGTATACACCTCAATTATTATTATTTTCTTTTAGTTTGGAATAATATCCTTGCACCATAACTACGGCGCAAATTTTACAGAGGAACACAGACACTAAGAATTTCAATTCAACTACATGTTAATTTTCATAAAATTACACACCCATGTGCATTAGTAAAATGCATTAAAAAATTTAACATAGCACTTTGTGATATATATATATATTAGATAATATACACTTGTGTATAATATATGATAAAACCAACAAACTGTACCTATAAATTAATTATAACCCACAAAAATTTTTTCAATAAAATAATTCTTTACCAGATTTCATAGCATTCATATAGCTGGGCTTTAACTAATTAAGGCTCAGCTACCAAGTGCTACCAAAATACCTAACAAGACATATAATATCTGAAGAACATTATGTTTTACCAAAAACCTCACAAATGAATAAATCCTACAGGAATATGTTGAACATTCAAATTATACGTGCGTAATTGTTTACGCTTCCAAAAAGGTAAAAATCGCCTGGTGGGCGCATGAAAACACTGTTAGCAACACCTTTAATTCGTTAATACTTATTGTCCTGGCAATATTAGTTGTTACCAAAATGCCAAGCTGACATACAAATTCATTAAATAATGTAAACGTGCCAAAAATATTGCAGGGCAATCTACAACTCAAAAATATATAATACTGAATGGTAAATATTCTATCCTGGCACCTTTAATATTCACCTTAACACTTTTCACTGTGGTTCATGGCACTGCCTTCATTTACGTAAATAATTTATAATACTAAATTCATCTTAATCACACTTCAGTACTTAATTCCACAGTTGACCAATAACGAAAAATATGCTCATCCTCATTTGAATTGATCTAAATTATATAATAATAATAATACATAAACGATGGTTGAGTACAATATTTCAAAAATGACCACATCTAAAATCAGGTAACAGGCACTGCGTGCTTGGGTGCCCTATTAAAGGACGCCTGACTTAAATGCACACACTAAAATTAATATTAAAAACCCTTCATTACAATTACGTACTGGCACTCTTTTTTTTTTTACTTTTCGGGGCCATGAAAGCAGCAGGCAATAAAAACCTAACATACAATACACTTTAAAAAAGATGTGTGACCTCAGAGAAACGTGTGGAAGTGGACGCTGAAGGTGACAACCCAGGCCTGGGCAGCAAATTGAAAAGGGGGGGGGGGCAGAAACCTGCCTACCTAACACATGAATACGAAAGGTTGTTGCACATAAACTAGATTTATGCCACTTGGCTGAAATATTTACGCACATCAGAATGCTACAATCTATCCCACAACTAAGGAAAACTCAGAAACCATTTAAATCCTTCTTTATAACAACAAGGGTAAGGTAAATTACCAACAACCAACTCAATGTAACCAACCACTGCAAAAATATTACGCATAATCTCAAACACTTTCTAAGGCCAAAATACGGCCTCACCTTCCACACGCCTCTTACCTCACATTACCATTTACAGCCTTCAGCACAATTTATATTGAATAAAATTTACAGTTAATTACTTCAACACTGTGCAATAAATCATGAAATGATATTACTCCACACTCTTGGTGCGAAGGACTATTTCACAGTCTTTCGATACATGTTGTGTCACAGAAGCAGCTCTGGCGTGGCCCCATACCCGTCGCACAACCTCTTGGTTCGGTGAAGAAACAGACAGTAAAAAGTTTTAAAACTTTAGCTTACGCCTGACTGGGAAAAGTTGGAGTGTGGCGAACAAGAAGTTACGAAAGATAACCAGGCCGGCCAAGGAGAACGTCTCTGAGCGCTGCGGCAGTGGCGAAGTGAATAACTAGTGAGCAGGTACCAGCACTGCCGTCTCCTGTTAATTTGCGATTAACAGGAAAATAAGTTGTAATTATTTTCAATTATAAAAGGATTATCAGGTGGCCTATTTGCTGAAATTTATATAATTTAATGACATGAATCAGCCAACAGTTATAATTGTATGCAACCTTCGTTACATTATAGTTACTATAATCTCCTTATCAACATGTTATACGAAAAGGTTTTAGTTTACAAAGTAACTGACAAACACTTGTGCGCATTATTTTTTCCTTTTTGATGTCGATGTAAATTCATTGCGGTGCAACACAGAATGCAATGCAATTAATTACAGAGAAAAAGGAACAAAAATATATAGAATTATTTGAATAACGCGTACTAACCAAAAAAAATCTTCATGCATTAATCCGAAATAGTTGAATAAAAACACGTGCGATGCTTACTGCTGTGGTCTCTCCTGAAGGGAGGAGACCACGAACTTATTACAGGGATGAGGGTAGTCAGAGGTAAAGGCACTCGTAATACAAAACACTACTTTATTAACTATTAAAGCAAATACAGTTATCACTAGGCAAGTGCAGTTGTGAAGATACAATTACAATAGGCAGTGGATGAAATACTCCGAATTATGTTAAAGACTCAAGCAAGTAACCTTATTAAAACTCTCGCTCTTATGGAGCCTTCGCATGCCCCGATACCTCACGCGGCCTAGGTCGCCCTAACGGGAAGTATATTATTTACCCTAATGGCGTAGTCGGCAACGGGGAGGCTCTCTCAACGGCGGACGGCGATAGCAGTGACCTCTTGTATGGTGATCCTCAAGGCGGGCGTCGATTACGGACCATGGGCTGGTGGTCCTCTCGTCAGTCGTCCCTCGGACAGGGCCTCCGGCATCTGGCACAATATGGCGCCCCGAGCCGCCATTGTCCCATCCTTATACACCGATGGCCCCCATACTCATTTCCCAGGGATTGTTATTACAACAGCAGGGTTGGCTTGCCGAGGTCGCGCTGCACCTCGCGCCAGCTCGCCTCCTGGAAACCCTTGTTGTGGGCAGCCGCAGCAAGACCCTCGCTTCTTTGGAAGATCCAGGCGTCCTCGTCTGGAAAAACTGGGGCCGCACGTTGTAGGGGGAATCTATAAGTGAGGTCGGACCGTCACCGTAGTTTGGCAGCTCGTGGCCAGCGGAAAACTAGACGCCCCTGATACTGAGCAACAGAGTCCACCAGAGAAGGCCGTGCTTGTTCGCTGAAGCTGGCAGGGTAATATTTTAAGAGAATCCTCTGCGCACTTTACTTTTCATTTCCTTAGGGCGCTGTCAGTCACGTGAGGCTCAGGAAGGCATTACATGCATGGCGTTTGCTAAAGCTTGAGAACTGTATTGACTTATTTATGTTATAAATATTGTAATAGTTAACTTTTTAGGTACATTTAAATTATGCTGTACACAGTAGGTATTGAAAGACATATTTCCTTAGTGATAATAATATTAAAATCACATACATTGTACGTTGGAGCATCATTGTAGTACACTGCGTAAAAAGTTAAACGTAATTCAATTTGTTAGTTAGTTTGACAATAGTGGGGAATTTAGATATTTACATATTGGCATTTACATATTTATTATACATTGCTCATGTCTAAGTCACTAAGTGAATACTATAAACTTATGTATAATTGTATTTTATCTAATTTTTTGTGTTTGTGTGCCAGCACTTTGGTCATACTTACGTTAGGTCACTATTGGTTTGTGTTAACTGCGGAAAGAGGACAGGATGTGCTCGGCTCCGTAATCTCACTGCTCCCCATATTATAAATAACGTAAGAATTATTAGAACCAGCACCGGACATGGAGGTAAAGGAAATGGAATTCTGGTGCATCAGTTGCAGTCAAGAGTTCGCAATAGAGCCATGCAGGAAATGTTTCTACACTTTACAGCGATACTTGCTAATTTAATACTATAATATAACTACTTCAGATGAGGCATCAGTCTTACTTCTCTGCACAAAACAATATTTTGAAACTTTAAATACAATGATTTTACATAGTTTACTTTGGGCAGTATGTACAAAATATTTTTGTATGTTAGATGTGAGTGAGTTTTTGTTTTGCATGCCAGTTACTAGGTAATTATAAATATAAACATAATATTTAAAAAGAAACAAAAGAATTGTGCATTCAAGGGGCCCTGCATAAAAATGTAAAAAGTTATGGCGTATTCGCTGCACTGCTATGAGCTGCCATCAAGTGTACTGTAATATTACCCACACTATCTTTATGTGGATTGTGCCATGGTATTCAGTAAAAGTGCAATACTTATAAGCTTACAATAAATTAAAGCAAGATATATACTAAGAACTACAATTCTCGACAGACTTATATAGTTATAATGCTCTTGGGATAAAATAGAAAATTCTTGTGTTTGGAGTAGCGTAGGCCTGTTGGGGACATACTCAACTGTGGGAAGCTTCCAATCCTTATTTAAATTTTCCTTTGCAGAATAAAACGATATACCTTCATTTAACTTAAGTTGCTGCACCTCAAAGTTAGTGTGCTGAAGCCATTGTTTAGGCAATATTGTGTGTGAAATTACTAGGTTAGGGCTCTTGACATCGCAAACTTGCATTGGGTGAATAAGTCTCAACTGGTTTAATGTAAGCTCACAGCCACTCGGTAAGTAGACCTCAATGGTGCCAACCTTGGAGTTAGGAATTTCCTTGCTGAGTGTTTTGTTGACACATCTTAAGACTAGATTACTAGGTGCATTGGTTATAATGTAGTGGTGGGGTTCAATTGCTTGTACAAACAAGGGATTACCTTTTTCAAAATGGAATTTACAATATTTGAACAAGTTCTCAGTGCTGTTTAAATTTATAGCTGCCTTGAGGCAGTTTATTTGGGGGCTATCGGCGATCTGCTTGGAAAGAAAATGTATACCATTTGCTTGTTCTGGGGCGTCGTAAATTTAACTTGTCTCCTGAGTTGTCATGTCAATGGCTATTATATTTTCAGGAGTATTGATATGGCAGGTTTCGTTTTTTAACAGTTAAGGGACTTTGGTCGTTCGGAAAAACTGCCACATATTTTTTATGTTTTGGAGTGGAATTTGAATTCTCAACATTATTTGAGTGGGTGACAAACATGCATTCTGTCAGAGGCAGAGTATAATATTTCAAAATATCATTAATAAGTATACTACGTTTTAAATTCAAAGAGCTAACTTTAGATTGTGATAGTACAAGACCTTTAGTTAAAATTTGTCTCGAGACAGCTTGCAATGGTATAAATCTTTTTTGGCATTGTTCTATATAAGTGCTAATTCCAAGTTCGTTCATAACATTATTAACTAATTGTAAGACCATGCTGATCAACATTTGAGCTTGAACTTTACTTATTTCACTCTCGTGATTTTGTTGATTTTCCTGATCCATCATTGAACCAATATTTTTGTGATTGAATTTATTTTTACTTCTACCTGGATTTTGATTTCAGAAATACTATGATTAGTGAGGTTTAAGTTTGTGGTAGAGGCCTATTCATTGGCTTGGAGCTTATTTAATTGTACAGCGAGCATGTCGTCATTAGCCAGGTGGGATTTTAGGTGGCGGGAAGTCAGGATGTCGCGACATCCCTCAGGAAAGTAATGGAATGTTTTATTCTGTTGGGCATGGACACTTCAGACAAGAACTCTTCAACAATGTTGTTAGTGGTTTCACTGAAAAATTGGCGTAATATCTCTGAATTGTGGCGTACAGTGCTGTTCTTCTTTGTGCATGTGCTGTGGTACCTTACATCAAGGTTCTCAGGCGTTGTTGGCTGGTGCAGTGGCATGTTGTACACTATTGAAATACTCTCTTCATATTGGAGTTGTGGCATCAGCTGCAGGAACTACACCCCTGTGTGCATATTTTATATATTTGCACGCCCACAGTACCCAATATACATTCAAGGACAAGAAACAGCATGCAGATTTGTGCGGTGCTCATGTCAGGGACGTGTCACCTATAACATATAAAATTACATTAGGATTTTATATTTACGAGTTTTATATTCCTTGTGCTAACGGTATAAATTTTTGTTAGCCCTCGCTTCCATAGTTCTATAGCAATTGTTGATGGTCCCAAAATGTCATGTAAATGGTATGGGCCATGGTATTTAAAATTCAGTGCCTTTTGTCTGCTGTGATTTTTCACCCAGACAAATTGGCGTATTTTTATGTAGTTTTGCTGTAAATTTGTGTCAAAGAGCACTTTTTGTTTCTGTTGAGAGGTGATCAAATTGATGCAAGCCTGCTCGAGAGCTTGTTTTAATTTATCGCGCCAGTCATTAGCACGTACGGAATAAATGTGTTGTTGATGTGAGATGGATGAACCGCTTCTACTCCGTGTAGAAGAAAAAATGGGCTGAATTTGGTGCTTCTATTTATGGTGGTATTGGAATTAAGAGAGATATACTCTATGTATTCGTCCCAGTATGAATGATCCTAGTTAGCATAGGATGTGAGCTGTTGCGATTAAATCTAGTTCACCTGTTCCATTAGACCATTGCACGCGGGATTGTAGGCTGTCTGGATTTTTTTTTATTTTCAACTTTCATTGTTAAATGAAATACCCCTGTCGACGAGACTAGATTTGGGGCATTTGTACTGAAGAATTACGCCTTTGATAAAGTTAACACATGTAATTGCTTCAATTGATTTTACTGGCTGGGGGAACTGCCTATCTAGTAAAAAATTCAGTCATAACTAATATATATTTCTTGCCAGATGCTGGTGTTTGAACTGGCCCTTTGGAATCGAGACCCAAGGAATATAATAATGAGGATGGGGGATAGGAGTCATATGGCCAATGGGTTTCTGATTCGTGTGTTTTACTTTTTGGCATATGGGGCAATTTTTTATATATTCTTTAACATCTTTGTTCATACTGTCCCAGTAGTAGGCACACTTTATCTTTTATAATAATGTTTTAAATTGCCTGAAGTGACCTCCTCCTAGTAGGGCATTGTGGTGTTTGGTAATGATTTGGGTACATAGTATTGTGGTACTACACTGAGTTTTTTCTCGCCCACAGGAGTATGTAATTTCATGTATATCTCCTCGTTTTCCATAATTCCGTAACGCCTGGCCAGCCTAAGGTATCTGGCTGTTGCGTTTTCCGGTTCTGTAAGGGCTATGTTTAATTGTGATATGCTTGGGTCATTGAAATATTCTGCTAGAAATGGGGATATTGGGGTTTGTGTGAGAGGTGCAAGTAATAAATGTGAGTCGTCATCGACCTTTATTTATTCGTGTTCCTGTATGTGGACTGGGCGGTAGTGTGGAGTGTTGTTATTGTGTGTAATAATAATTTGACAATTTAAGCGTGGGTTGAGGCATATATATTTGAAGGTTGACCTGGTATAATGTTGTCATTATTTTTGCAATTGCCTGTAAAGGCAGGTATTCCACAATGATTACCATTTGTGCTACGCTTACTTTGTCTGTAGCGTGAAGGTCCTGTTTAACAAATGGCTTAATTTTTATCCAATTATTTGTTATATATTTGGAAATGTTATTTTTTATTCTGTCATATTTACTTGGGTTCTGTAATAAAGTTTCGTCTAATGCTTTATAAAATGAAGCACATTTTAAGAACTCCCTTTTTACTGTATATATACATTATTGTTTAATGTTATTGCTGTTGTGTCTTCTGTACCTGATGTTAGAATCCTACTCATAGTATCAGCTATTGTGTTAAGTTTTCCCTTGATTATTTGTGGTTCGAACTTATATTCTGTTAGGGCGATCGCGAGATTCTGGATACGAATGTTATGTTCGGACATAGTCTTCAGGTAATGGAGACGTGCATGGTCGGTTTCTGTGATACATTTCAGGCCATATAGGTATTGTTTAAAATAAATGACAAAGTATTTAATTGCTGAAAGCTCGCTTTCTGTGGCCGACCATTTCTTTAATTCAAAGACAGTTTCTTTGACGCACACCCTATGATGGTGCGATCTCTTCTGCCCGGAACTTCCTGGATTAGAACTGCTCCTATAGTGATTTTTGAGGCATCACATGCTAAAATTTTGCAGTGGTGTTTTCCAAATTTTGCCAGTATGGGTGGATTAAGAAAGACAGATTTCAGTTTTTTCGAACGCACTTTGTTCGTTTTCTGTCCATTTAAATATTGCTGTATCATTTGCTAATTCTGTGAGTGGTTCAGCAAGTTGGGCATAGTTGAGTATGTATCTACATAAATGTGCACAGTTGCTTTACATTTTTGGGTGGCGCCATTTATTGAATGGTAGTGATTCTCTCTGGGTTAGTCTGAATCCCAGATGACATAATGTAATGACCGAGTATTTTGATATCCTGTTGTGTGAAATAACATTTCTTGGTATTAATTTCTACATTGTATTTTCACAATTGTTTCATGACTTTCTGAATATTTTGTAGGTGTTCACTGAAGGTATTACCTATAATGAAATGTCATTTATATAGGGGACAGCTGTCTTCCAATGCAAGGGGCCGAGCATACTGTCAACGAAATAATGGAAATAATTTGGGCAAGTTGCAAGGCCCATTAGCATACGTGCATACTCGTATAATCCTACACCGTCAACACTAAATGTTAGTTTCTCTCGATCTTGTTTCCGTACAGGGATGGTATAGAAGTCTCTGAACATATCTATTGAGCTTATATATTTCGAATTTTGAAGTGTATTTATGATATCTTCCATTCGTGGGATTGGGTATTGTACTTTCTTAAGTTATTGATTCAAAAGCCAGAAATCCGAGAGGAACTGTATACCGCCTTGATGTTTCTGTATCACAAGGCTTGGTGCAGTGTAAGAATATTCCGACGGGGTAATTATTTGAGCATTTGGCAACTGTTGTATTTGGGCGAGTACTTGTTCGTGCAGTTTAGTGTTGATTCTATATGCCTGTGTGTGAATAGGTTTGTCTTTTGGGAGCTCGAGTTTTGTATCGTTTTTGTGAGTTATTTAATCGTGCTAGTGAACCTGTCTTTGTATTGTTGTAGTAACTTTTGTTATTGGTGTTTTTGTTCTGTTGGTTATACTAAGTTTATGTTACCAAGTGTAATGTTTTGTGTGTGTTCTTCGTGTGACTTAATTTTATTTATATAGGTTTTAATGCAATTGTTCATATCACGATCTATAGTGTTTGTATTTATTGGTATTTTAATTATCTTTTTATTATTGGATGCATATATGAACATGATGTCTTTAGATGTAATTGACATTACATCGTATTTCTTTATGAAATCCACTCCTAGTATTATATCTAATTTTAGATTTTCAATGAGTAGGAATTCTTGCTGATAGTTATATCCTGAAATGCTGATGTTGGCTGTAGTTTTGAACATCTGGAAGTCAATGTCATTTGTGGCTCCCATTAGCAGAAATGTTTTGTTTACCGCTTCACATTTATAATTATTAATGAGTGTCGATGCTATGAATGAGCGTGAGCAGCCAGTGTCCAATAGCGCATTGTAAAAGTTGCCGCCTATCCGGACAAGGACGCGCAGTGTTGACGTTTTCATGTAACTGATACTGCATTTGTCCTTGTCGGTCGGCAGGGCGTTTTTGTTTGTGGAGTGTGAATCGGACCTGTGGTTCAGTTTCTGCTACCCAAATACAAGCAGATTGCAAATGTCAAGGCTGCCTGTGATTTCGGTATGATGAAGGCCGAGCACGTGCTTCTGGCATCACAGGCGTGCTGAGTTGCCATTCTTCATGGGCAGCCTGCTTGGCAGGGGCTGTCGTTTCTGTGTGTATGGTAGGGTCACGTTTCACGGGCATGTCGCAGTGTTGACAAATGTGTTTGGCCTTGTGGGAGTTCGTACTTTTCATGTCCTGTTTCTCTGTCACGATTTTTGATTCATAAAATTCTATATGGGATGTTACTGTGTTATTAAAACTACCTGTCTGAGGCCTCTGTAAGCGGGTGGTTTGAGCCTGGTGCATTTGAACAAAATCTTTGTGTTATGTGTTGAATTTAACAATCTCCACGTATGTTCTATTTGGCACGTGCTTGTAAAACCCCACCTGACAACCATTAATGATGCGTATGACTTTTTCGTCGGGAGGGAAGTGTCTTTTTATCCAGCTTTCCTGGTGTGTTACACCCCGCGGACGTTCCTGATTACTACATGCTTCCTTAAGGGGCCTGCCTGACTGTTCTTGGCATATGGGAAATTATTGTGGTAGCACGGGCTTCTGTTATATTCCCTTCTCTGAGTCCTGTGAGATTGGTTGTCCTGTCCTGCCCTGATTTAGATTGGCGTGACTCTGTGGGTGGGGTGTCTGTGTTGTCGTTGAAATGCAGTTTGGTGTGTTTGAAATTAATTTTGTGGCGACGTGTTTGTGTTCTTGTGATTCAATTCTTGTAAAGTTTGATGTGTTCTGCAATTTTGGTCTGGCTTTCCATGAGTTGGTTGTATCGGTGGATTCCTAACTCAATATTATTAAAATTCTGTATCAATTGTTCAAGAGTTTTATTTTTCAACGGTATCAATTTGTCGGCAATTGTTGAGAACAATTTCCAAATAATTTTAATTAGCTCGGCTTCTGGCAAGTGTGGGTCCCCCTTGATTTTTAGAAAACTAGTGTTTCTATGTGAGCATGGCAACTTTAGTTTTCTTTTTGTGTTTTTGTGTGGAGCAGATGTCTGTACTTCTCTGTGTAGTCAACGGGGGTGAATGTTGTTTGTAGTTTGTTTCAATATGTTGCTGTGTAAGTTCGCCTGCATGTGTGAGGTATACATTTTTGTATGCCCACTTGGCAGTGTCTTGTAAGTAAAATGTTAGGTGTCTGCCATTTTCTATATCACACCACCTATTTATTTTACCTGGCAGCATTATATGAGTCTAGAAATTCCTCCATGTTTTCATGGCTTTCACATACGAATGTGGGGATGTGTGCTGGATGTTTTAAAATGTACTGTTGGTGTTGTTGTGCATTAGGTGGTTGTTGTACATGGGTGTCATTTGTGTCATTCATATATTCGTGTTCAGTGTAGTTATTTTTTTTGGTCTACTTGTTTCTGTGGTGTCAGTTTGTGTACTGGGTACGGAAATTAGAAATGGCTCATTTGCCTGAAGTGCTGTTAGTTGACGTGGTCTGAGGTATCTGCTCGTACTAGGTTGGTATGTGTGGTGTTGATTTGTGCCATGAAACAAATACTCTAATGCTGCATTTTGTTGAGTGGGTGATGTGTGTTCAAATTCAATCAAGTCTATGTTCTCAGTGGGTAACTCTGGGTGTTGTCTACGTTTGGCTTCTAGTACATGCTTGGCATCACTTAAATCAAGTATTGCATGTTTTAAGAATTTCCTGATCGATTTGGATGCAGATTTCTGTGGCTTATTCATGCCTGCATGTTAGTATGTGTACTGTATAGTTGAGCCTTACGTTCTAACATGCACACATAAAGCTTGTATAGGACTAAATTTCCACTTTGTGCCATCCTTTAAGTGGAATTAGTGCGTATAGCAGAAGCAAACAGCCCGAACAGCGGTGCCATAGTTTAACATGAATTAATTTTCTGTTAAAACCATAAGCACACAAACACTCTCTACTCTACAAGACAATGGGCGATTGTATGGCTGAGGTTTTGGCGACGCAGCAAACTTGCTTGCGTGCCCTCGAGCAGTCGCTATTTTCTGAGTAGCAATCCTGTAGGCTTTGAATGAGCACTTTCAATGCCACTACTGTTTACTATGTGGTTCAACAAGTTTGTTGGCTGAAGTAGGTTAACCTCCTTGTTTGCAGGGGATGCAAACCCTGTGGGGAAGTGGGGACAAGAAGTGTTTCCACTATTTCCTGACATAATATATTTACTGAATTACATTAAAATAACATTAGCTCTGAATGCTGAATTAAGGAGAAGTTTGGAAGCAAATCGCACCTCCACTACTTGCTGTGGTCTCTCCTGAAAGGAGGCATGTGGGTAGTCAGAGGTAGAGGCACTTGTAATACGAAACACTATTTTATTAACTATTAAAGAAAATACAGTTACCGCTAGGCAAGTGCGGTTGTGAAGATACAATTACAATAGGCAGTGGCTGAAATACTCCGAATTATGTTAAAGACTCAAGAAAGTAACCTTATTAAAACTCTCGCTCTTATGGAGCTTAATACAGCCTTTGCCTTTCCCAATACCTCACACTGCCTAGGTCACCCTTACAGGAAGTGTATTTACCCTGATGGCGTATTCGGCAACGAGGAGGCTCTCTCCATGGCGGACAGCGATAGTGGTGACCACTTGTATAGTGGTCCTCAAGGCGGGCGTCGATTACGGACCATGGACTGGTGGTCCTCTCGTCTGTCGTCCCTTGGGCAGGGCCTCCGGAATCTGGCACATGGCATCCTGAGCCACCATTGCCTCATCCTTGTATACCGATGGCCCCGTCCTCGTACTCATTCCCTCGGGATTGTTATTACAACAGCTGTGTCGGCTTGCTGAGGTCGCGCTGCGCCTCATGCCAGCTCGCCTCCTGGCAACCTTTGCTGTGGGCAGCCGCAGTACTACGCAAACCACTGTAATGTCGTTTCGTAATCATTCATTAATTTTGCATAGTGGTATCACTAGTTACGATTATAAAGATGTACCACTCGAGCTATAGGATTCTTGGTATAAACACACCATACAATTGTCAACAGTCTATTCTACACGATAGCCATTCTGCCAATAGTATACTTCTATTTCTCACACATGTGAACAGTCCATTCTTCTACAGTAATTATTGAAAAAATTACTTACGTCGTTACTTCCATTAAATTTGTGAACGACAAAACAGTAATGTTTCTTTCCAAGATCAATTTTGTAGTTTTAGATTAAGGCAGTTCAATATGATTAAAATCGCAAATGTACGGAGGCAGTCTAAGAAATATCGTAGCCATGTAACTTTAAAAGTAGACCAATGCGAAATATTTCTTCAGGCTTCCTGTTCTGTACATCATAAACATAAAGCTCTGGTCTTCGCATATCCTGAGAAAACAGAACACCGTTATTTGTGAACCATTGTGCCATATCCTTTTTCACTGTATATTTGGTAGGAGGTTTACTTTCTTGAACTCAATAATAAGGTTCACTGTTTACAACAACAAACTTTTATGATATCTTTGGTGATAACTGATTAAGCATACAACTTACTCTTTTCGAAGTTGATATAATTCATCTGCTCTTGATCATCTGTAGTAGCTTTGCCTGTAGGGAAAATAATAAAGGAATTTTCGATTAAACTATTTTCAGAGCTTGTACGAACAATTATGAGATGGTTTGAACAACTGTCATGTTTTAATATAACATGTCCATCACTTTGCTAACATTTAAAAACGTGATATTTTTACCTATCCATAACTCATTATAGTAAATTATTGGAAGCTCCTCTATTATGTAAGGAAGAATTGATTAAAAATATTTACACAATCAATGGACTATATGCAGTCCCTCCACTAGTATTTTTCTATAATTGATTTCGCCTCTCGATACCTAATTGTTAACAGCCACCCAAATCTCTTCACTCATTCTCTTGATATTGTAATACATATATTTTTATTTAAAATCTACTTTCTTAATTACCTTGTTCCTAACTATGAATAAATACCCCCCCCCTTCTTTTTCAAGCAAATTAAATTTTTCCTCTCTTTTTTTTTCTTGTAAAGCGACGAGAAGTTTATGATATGTTTAATCGTGTAAGGGCCAGATTCACCCCACGAGATAATGAAAGTTTATCGAGCTTAACTAACAAAAATACTCGATTATCTGTATTTTGCGTTTCACCAATCACGTTTCACCCTGAATATCTCGATAAAATATTAACCAGCCGATTTCGGCGGCTTAAGTCACATTATCTGGATTAAAGTGTAAAACATAAACAAATATTTTGGGAAGGTGACAAGAGGGCAAAGTTATTTAATTGAGGGTAAAGAGAAAATGGCTGAGGCAATGTACAATTTAATTTTTGAAGAGGAAAGTGATGACGAGGATTTTATTGTTTGTTGCCCGCGTCGTTTAAATTAAAGAATTAATTATTTTGAAATTTATGATGTAGAGGTTAAAATGCACTTTTGCCTTATGTCAAACACACGATTGTCAAACAGACTATATGGTTTTATTATTTTCCTTTACAACTATTCTACATTAACATTAGGTATACATGTAAAATAAACCAGTTACTTTTGTAGGCCTAATTCAAATCAAGAATGTGACAAACACCAGTAGTGTTTTTAATTGAAAATGTCTGTGATCATACTCAAAAACAGA
Organism: Dryococelus australis; assembly: GCA_029891345.1. Taxonomy (NCBI): domain Eukaryota; kingdom Metazoa; phylum Arthropoda; class Insecta; order Phasmatodea; family Phasmatidae; genus Dryococelus; species Dryococelus australis. The sequence goes on from CM056994.1 coordinate 112,216,035, forward strand.
TGTTGTGAACTAAACCACAATAGATAACACATTAGTTACTTAGTTCTGTCTTTAGTTTTAGGATCTGCAAAGTTAAGAGCTCTGTTTGAAGCTTCTCCTGTTTAGTTCTTTCTTTTTCCTGTTGTATCTTTAGTTGACGAATCTCTTTCATTGCCTCATTTTCTATTACAAACTTTTTGTTAACTCAATTTTTGCTATATGCCAGGCACTTACTTCAGCATTTTTTTTGTTTGAGTTGAGTGCATTGCTGGTCGTCGTTTACTAGTCCAGGAAGATGTTGCCATACAGTTTCTCACATGGCTTGCAGAGACTGTCCTCCAACCATCGGACCCAGTCGAGGCATAGTTATCTGAAGCATTTACAGGGTTACTCATCTGAGTTGTGTGTATGACAACTGATGAGTCTCTACTGGAATGACATTCCGCTGGCTTTTCTAGTGGCAGTATACAGTGATCTTGGGTGGCTATTTTGAGGGCAGAACTCACTGCACCCCTATGGACACGTTCGTCTACATAGGTTTTTCGCGTATGGTTTTTATCCAACAACGCCTTCAAGATGTCTGCTGTCCTGTAGTGATCACCATATGTACAATTGAAACTATTCGCAATCGTTCGCCACTGTTTCGCTTCATTTTGTTGTGTTGCAGCATCAGTTCGTTTATTTTCAATGTTATTGAAATGTTCTGTAATTAAGTCTAACAAACTGTGTTTTTCATGGGATGAAAAAGTTCGGTTTCGCTATTTCCTTACGACCACAAAGCCTTCCCGACTTGCCATACTTTATCAAAATGATTTCTTTGTACCAGCTCAAAGCAAAATATCTGACGTTTACCTAGAGAAATTCGCGATTAAGTCAGAATATCGAGATAATATTAACGAGATATTCATTACTGAGATTAAACGTGGTGAATCACGCTGAACATTATTGAGATTAAAATCGAAGTTAAACCTCTCATCTGGATAAAATTATCTCGATATTCTGAAAAGTTAATCTTCGTTGGTGTAACCGGCACTAACAGATGTTTATCTTTACAGCATAGATCTGTGGAATAAAAGGCATTCTGCTTTAACTGCGCCACCACAAATAAGACAAATAAAATAATATGTCTGACTACTCTTCTATATACGAGTTACAATAAGGGACTACATATTTATTTCGTCTGGACGTTTTTGGTTTGTCTTCCTGGTATCGATAGCGAACTGTTACCAACTTTGGCATCTTCTTTGAACATTCTGGTAACACTTTTAACAAAACTCCAAATGTAATCTGAAACACGTCAACTGGGTTGAGACAACAAGTATTTTAACTGTCCACCACTTGTATATCACACATCTAATTACTTACTTGCCTTGCTGCAGTAATTATAGTTTTCCTTCTTCCTTGAATGTGCTATATTTGACTGTACGGACACGCAACAGAATCCAACTCGTAGCTAAGTGGCAGTGGACCTGTTGCTTTTGTGATGGCTAGTAGCGTAGGTACACCTTTACTCGGAATGCGCGTGTAAAGGGTAGGGGAGGTTGTTCGGCCCTACCAATTACACCACCTCTCCGCAGCTTTGCTATCTCCTGAGCTCACTACTATAGCTTGTTATTTCCTCAAGTAAGTGTGGTTGACATTATTATGATAATGATATTTAAAGAGAAAATTGTGGAATATTGGCGAAAAACATTAACAATAAATGAGGTTTACGTATATTTAAATAAAATTCTTTAATTTGAAAACGATACAATTACTAAGAGTGGTCGAAAACAATTTGCAATTTCTATTACTTGTCTAAGGGACATAATTGGCTTGCAGCTATAGTTGTACCACTAGTTGTTATATAAAAGATTTATAGATGCACTCTAAACCTGAAATAGTAAAAAAGGAGCCAAATCAATGAAAACCCGTAAACCGATGAAAATATCGCCATGTTAATCAGTGTCAGATATATCTGGCACTTATTGGTATTGTTACAAAAGTCAGTGGGCTAAACCAAGTTCGTTAAGAGATGGAGGTCTTATATTAAATGAAAGCGTTAATTATAATTTCCTAACTTTATTTACAACTAGGTAGAAACAAAATTTTCTCGACTCAACTTTTCACAATAAACTGATATCACTTACGGTTTATAATTAATGACTTCAATCAATACAATTAATAAATACTTCAAAGAAATCAATGAATTTAAATAGTTTAAAATAAGTCCCAATAGACAGTGTATTATTATATTAAATTATTTTATAAATTATGCGTCCATATTTGACAATTACAATATTTACATTAAAATCCGTATTACATGTCCATTCAGTCCCGCCTCAGTTTAGTCCATGTCCCGCCAGTCCGCAATGTTCTAGGGTTCTTTGAGCGCGTTAACGCGCAGTAGGCCTCACTCGCCTGGTTTCACGTCATTTTGTCCATTCAAACCAGGGACACCTCGTCCGCCGGCGTTGTCTCAGTCTTATTTCATTTTTTAATGTGGCAATATTTTTATATTATTTATTTTCGCTATTTTATAAGAATTTTTTTTCTAAATTATTAAAAAATGTTAGACTTACATATTTTATCTCACATGCCACTGCCGCACAGTGTTTTATCATTTCATTGCAAAGTAACTCATACGGTTTACTTCTATGTCTCTTGTGGTGTCTCAATCTTTATATCATTGAATTCATATTGTTTACTCTGGGTGCGCCATGGCTTGCCTTTTGCCTTTTCTTCTATTCTATAATTCAACTCACAAGATTTATTGTCACTAAAAACTTCCATTTATCTTTACACAAAAAGGTTAATATCCGGATTTTACCAAATGTTAGCAGTAAAGCGGCTACCAATTTTATTGTGATGTCATTCATCACAAACCAATAATATATTCTCGCTTGCATTTTTTCCCATGAAACTTAAAAAATAGTTGATTTTACTATGCGTTGTTGCCCTATGATTCGGACTTGCAAGTGAGGAAATGTAAGCAATTTTGTTACGCCGTTGGGTATACGTATACAGTGTTGCAGAAGGAATGGATATTTAGGAGAATCTCTTCGCGTTATTGAAGTCCTTTTCCTGGGCCAACAAAAGCTGGCTGGCTCTGTGATCGCTCTCGTTTGTCCGTGGTGCCATCGTGCTGCTAGCCAAACAGCTTATACTGCCGATAATGCTGTAACGTGTAGATACGTAAACACGATAATTTAGTATTATTTATTTTATTCAAGGAGCTCCACAAATATATTGTAGTAATAATTAGATTATGTGGGTTATTCAATACATGCTGAATCTCAAGTTTTGTAATATGCTATTGAAATTATTTGATTTTATTTTAAGAAAAGTAGTTATCGCATGAAATTATATATTTTTCTTTCTGTATTGTAATATTTAAGTACGTATTAAATTAACTTTTGTGTTATGAACTATATCGAATATGTTTTAGATTATCTAGTCAAGGAAATTTTATTTTAAGAAAGAGTTGTCAGTATTTCGTTTATTGTTATAATGGCGAGGAAATAACACGCTAGTTAAGTTAACAATTTAATCTATATGAAATATGTAAGATTAAATGTTTTATTCTGACGAATTACATATTTTCGATTGTTGTCATGGTTTACCAGAAATACTCAATTACCAACTAGTAAATTACATCGTGTTTGCTATTTTCTTCGTATTGATGTCCAGCGGGCATCACGGGAATTGTGTATGTATTTACAGCATCCACCTTCCTCCTACTAAGTACATGTAGGGCCTACTAAGTACATGTTGACCCATTAATTTAATACACATTAATCTTAGATAAATTTACATATATAGTATTTTTTATTTAAGACTAATTTATATTAAAATTAATGGGTAAATTTCATTAGGCCTACATGATACCAAACAAAACAATTAGACTAATGCATTTTCATTAGGCCCTTCATGTACTTAGTAGGTGGAAGGGCGATGCTGTAAATATACACACAATTCTCACCATAGATACTTTGGATATATTCGTGAAGTTGTCCATGTACAATATTACAAGGTCCAGGTTAACTAAAAGGATTATAATAAAATTGGCGACAATCACTGTGTACAATTATGCTGGCGTAACTTAATGAAGCCCAAAAATTACATGCAAATTAGTACTGTAACAATAATAAGTCTTGCCTAGCAAATTCAGGCTAGGCACGGAATTAGGATTCAGTTAGCTGTTTCGTACCATGGCTGTGACACACTTTCCCGAAATGCCAACTACAAATCTTTAATTTCTTGTAGATATCGTCATTACTCAATTCCTTAATTTTTTACGACACTTTGTCATCCTGCAGATCAAATTACGTACTTTATTTATATTTAAACGCGCTGTCAGTAGGCCCTAAACCCAATCAAAGAGCAATGCGCTGCCATTAATCTGAAACACAATCAAAATTTACAAGGACGGACGTGGACAGAAGTAAATAAACTACACTAACATCGAAACGAAACTGAACGACGGTCAATAGAATCCCTATAAAGATAACAAGCCCTGCTCTATGTTGACAGCATAAATGTATGATTCTAAACATTCCAGTAGAAATGAAACGTACGTGATCTATAATATTAATTTTGAACCAAGCCACTATGGTGTCGATTCATTCGCATCGATACGGAAGTCCATACGAGATAGCGGTAATGCATCGAATTTCGCATTAACAGTCTGAAAATAATTTATTACGTTAATAGTTCTTAAATAATTACATTTGTAGTATAGTGTTTATTGACGTATGTTCATGGGTTCACACGTTCGTTTTGGTAGTTTCATTTCAATCTTGCATGGTTTTGAGAAGCCCGGTGTGAGTTTTTATTTTTTTCTATTACATATATACTTTTTAGATATGGGCTAAATATCGTAAAAAAGTTACTGTTATCTGTTATAAGGTAGCCTTATTTATGTATGAATGTATGTAACACAATTGACATTTTAAATTATTGGTATGTTATTTAAAACATTTCATTTGCAGTTGTGTGGGTGTAGAGTAGAGATGAGGTACGATTCGATTCACTTCACTGTGGTCACGAGTCACGAATTACGGTGGTAGTAACGAAAGTAACGAGTAATGAATACTCAGTAACGAGTACTAAGTACAGAAATACCGAACACATACGGGTACCGATTGTATCGTTACTTTTACACTACTAAAATGGACTGCCATTCCAACATTGAGATTACAGAAGCGTACTGACAAGTAGGGATGTTATGATACTACTGATATATGGTATCGATACCTTACTTTCGATAGTGGGTATTTTGGAATCGATACTTTTAATTCAATACTTTCCAGTATAATATCAGTACATGATTCGATACCGACACTTTTTTTTTTTTCGGAATTACTTCTTGCAGTTAATTTTGAACTCCTTCAATCAACGTTTTTTAAAAATATAAAGATGTGTTTTCCTTCATAAAATAATAATTTTAAAAGCAGCACAGTCTACTTGTTCTCTAATCACAACGATGCCCAAAAATAACTAATACTAATGAATGCTGTCCTCTGTACTTTTTTACAGCAAACATGAGATATGAAAGGAAAAAAAAAGTAAAAGAGGGTGGTCTGTGTCGTCCACACCACCATAGGTATTTTCACGTGACAAAATCTGTGGGTGGTAAAAGGAAAACATGTGATGATGATACGATCGCCACATTCGCATTTCGCTGCTGCGTAGAGTTGTCAGCTTCTTCTTCATATAGCTCCGGAATGGATTGAGGTAGCTGAACCATCATTTCACTATTAGAGTCCGTGCTGTTAATATCGTTAGTATCCTTTTCTCCTAACTCGTAGTTTGTAGGCGCCTCGGTAGCCGAGCGGTCAGCCCACCCGCCTTCCACAAAGGCGAATCGGGTTCAATTCTCGGCCAGGTCACCCGACTCTCGCATGGGGGAATCGTGCCGGACGGTGCTGTTGGTCGGCGGGTTTTCTCGGGGATCTCTCGTTTCCCCTGCCCCTCCCCCCAATTCCGGTGCTGCTCCATACTCACCTCAATCACCCTCATCCACTCTGAAGACCTTACTGCGCAGAGCAGCCAAAATCTCCTCACTCTTCACTCGCTCGTAATTTGTAACTATTTTCATTTGTAATCTGCAAAGAAAATTGTTATTGGTTAGAAAGTCACTATGTGGGTTTATTATTTTTAATTCTTGGTTATGTCAAACTGCTTCCAGTAAATTTTGGTCAAATAAAGTTGGACAGTTATGATGTTATCGAAACGTCATACACGCCGCCATATTTGTCTAAGAAAGTAGAATGGCTTCAGCTTCCATCAAAAATTTTAAGATTGGACGGGTTTTAAAATTTATTTGATATTTGACAATCTCAGCCAATCACAATCGTCCTCGACAAAAATGGACGTCAAGAAACTTTAAAACACTGAACCATTTATGGAAAGGAAATAAGTCATGAAGATAATTATTTATGTAGAAGCTGTCTGAGCATGAATCCTGTTATAAGTGAATATTGCACATAATTTCATTGTGCAGGAAACATAATATGTGACAAATAAAATCTGAATTTAGTAAAGAAGGGAAAATAAACTGTAACATTCTTTGCAGTTCTGAACAGAAAGGGGGGAAAAAAACATAAGCACAATAAAAAATAATTTTTAAATAATAATTCAAGTTAGATTTTCCAGGAAAAAAATGTGACAGTTTGACACATTTTCAAACACATTCAAGATTATTTGTTAAAATTTATTGGAAGGAAAAATTTTATGGCTGTATTTTGTCTTCAAATTTTATAGTCAAATATAGTTGAAGGGAAAAATTTGAGAATGTAACAGGGGCTTAAAGCATACTAAATCGCTCGAAATCAGAGGTTCGCAGCGCTGCTTTCTCCACTGTCTGATGACGTCAGAACGATAAGTTTGTGACCGAAGCATGAAGCCAAAGAATCGACCTATACTATCGTACATTTACATTTAATATACTGCTCATTCTTAACGAGTAATTGCCACGGTCCCGAGAGCAACATTTAGTGATCCTCACTTCTGCACATAAGGGGCTGAGTTGTACGGCGTTCTCACATCAAAGAATATAAATTCCAAAGTGACCTCGAAATGAGAGAACGATTTAGGTATAGGGTCATTATAAATATAAATAAGCATGTGTAAATATAAAAATATTTTATGAAAAATATAAGACTGGCAGAATAAATTAAAAATAAATTGTCACGGTACTGATATGATACCAGTATCGATACTTTCATTGTATCGCGCATAGAGATGGGCGTTATTTAACGTAACTGTTATAAATAACTGTTACAATTTGGTAACAAGTTTCACAAATACCACGTTCCACAGTTTATAGTGTTATTTTTGGAACTGCTTCGACACCTAACTATTATGCATGAGTAAAAGTTATTTTCTGGAACTGCTTCAACACCTGACTACTGCGCATGCGTAAAAGTTATTTTCTAGAACATCTCGGCTTGGAACTTTGCGCATGCGTAAACGTTAATTTCTGGAACGTCAAGGAGACGAAGTTCAGAAGAATACTGTGCATAACTTCCCGAAAGTTCGTTCTAATGATTAATACCTAATTAGCTGAAAATTGATATATCAGTATAAATAAGCTTTAATTTATTATTAATTAAATACAGTAGCTTGATTTATAATATCTACAACCGGTTTATTAAAGTTGTTAAATCACAATTTACAAATAAGACGTGTTTCACATACTATAGAAGTGCATGTGTTACGTTTACAACAAATTTTCTGCTTTAAATCTGATGAAAAAATAAAGTTCCGATGCTTATTACGCTAGTAAACGGCATTATAAACTAGAGTTACTACAATATAAAGCCATACAGTACAGTTCTTGACTTTTAAACTAAATTTAAACTTATTTGATTAATACATTTTGCGTGGCACTCGTCAGAGCCACATAATCGAAAACTTTTTTTTTCCTCGTGTATTCCTGTGTAACTAGACTTTAATTTTCTTCATATTATCTGTGTGATGACGTAGCACAGATGGTAAATGAGTGATTGTTCAAACCTATCTCTCTCCAAAACTTCTTTGACTTTTTTAATTACGGAAAATTGTGTAATATAAATAGTAAACTACCGTAAATATGTTTATTTCACATAATTATTTGACTAGATTAAAAACAAACAATATTTAATTCGCCGGTACAGTTGGCTGTCACTTACTCAATTAGTAAAATTGTTTCCCGTCACTAATTCAATCACTGAATTTTGCTTTTAACATACAATTACATAAGGGTCATGTATACAAGACTTTACCATAGATTCATGTGAACTTCAATCAATGCGAACATATAAACACCTGGCATTTCCCGGCGTACAAGCGAATCAGCTAGACATTTAATTTTATTTACACGACGGGCAACGTTTTTTTTTTTTTTTGGTATTCCACACCAGATTATATTATTGCACTATGTAAATAAAGCAATCATAAAGAATGTAACGCCTAGCATTTGTGTACCGCGAATGCCATGGATAGAGGATCTTTCGGGTACAGTTTAAACGGTTTCATAGGAACCTGTTACGAACTTGTAACTGGAGCGCCTTACCTAAAAGTAGCTATTTAGTCCAGCCATAAACGCGACAAGGACATTAATTTATTATCAGTAGTGATGGGTAGTTCACGAACTACCAGTTCATTTTGAACTAGTCTTGATAAAGAACTAGGTCCATAGTTCACCGCGACGAAAAAGAACTAGTCTCTTGTGATATCGGTCAGTCATTATCTCAGTGCCAGTAACTACGCCAGGACACTGCTCACTTTCAGATAATCAGTAGTTCGTCGCTCCCTGCAGCTTTCCCTCCCTCAGCTATGCCGCCCATTGGCTATCTCGCCCTCCGTGACTAGCCACATCGCCACGTGCATACTTTTTATCTATCTGCCTCTGCCTATCTTATCGGTATCTTTGTTTTAGCTCGTTCAGCACTGCCTTGAACTGTAGGGATCGCAGACCTACCTAGTTCAATAGTGACATATAGGTCGCAATCGGTCGGGAACTACAGGAGACACAGCACGAGACATATGGTCACGCAGCGATCTTTCATTCTTACGTACTTTCTCGTGCCGACCCATTTGCGTAGTCGGTTGCACGCCGATCAGTGGTGCGAGGGGCCCCGGGCTCGAAACCCAGTCAGGGCATGGATGCCTGTGTCGTCCATTTAACTTGCTACATCCTCAGCGCCACCAAAGACCTCCTTGTTAAGGTGCCGTAAAACCCTCCCAATCACTCATGCTATAAATACGATGTTGTCAGACATACGGAAATCCCAGTATCTGTAAGAAAATACACCTGATAGCCGCACTAATACGAGTATAGCTACGACAGCAAAATGTAGAAAAACGCTCATTAATATAATGTCAAATTTTACACACTCGCAATAAAGAGAAAACCTGCTTTTTTTCTAGTACATTCACTCAATACTTCGGATATAGCTTTTTGAGATTATTTACATCATATCAAAATAAGTTATTTTTGTAATTAAAATTCTGTTAAAATGTTTCTAATACTGGTACGAATAAACCCAGCTTGTCGGAACAATTTTTGTTGAGTTTGTACACGCCTTACTTAGAAAAATTAACTGTACACCTGGTTGTCTCTCGCAACACAGCCTATTATAATATTGTTGTCATTACTATCAGTGTCAAAATTAATTTGGTGTTATATTACACCTAATAGACGTGGATAAACAGAGTATAAAAATATTTTCACTATTTATTTATTTTACTTCTATATGAAAAAATAAGTAATTTCGTCTACACACAATAATGCACTAATTCTTTAGCAATTAATTTACAAACATCACTTATGTGAGCTATGAAGAAAGTTACAAATACTATTTCTTTAGTAAAATACTGTAAAATTGAGAGCAGAAGTGATTAACATCCGGAAGACAAGACTTTCGCAAACAAGAACATTATTTCATGTTGCTATGCAGAAACAAAAGTTCGGATATAGGCTGATCACGATAAAGTGAGCACTTTTTAAGGCCCTGCTAAATTTTTCTTTTCAATTAATTTATACCTTTCCGCCACTTTTTGATGTAAACAGTGCAACATGATTAATAAACATACTGTATACATTTCATCACACTCAATAGTTAACGTCTGAGACTGCAATAAAGTATATTTATTGGGGTTAATGCCTTTTGTGAGGGCCTCAAAAAGTGCTCACTTTGCCGTGAACAGCCTGTGTTTTTGAAGATGACAGGCGATTTTTTCTTCCTGTAAACGTTTGTCCTTCTCCCACGTTTGCAAGTCATTGCGATCAATATTTTCTCTCATTTTTTTGTCTTGTTCCTTTGAACACTAACCCTCCCCTCCTGCCATTCGACAAATGAAGTGTGGTTGGCTCGGGTGACAGGCGGCTGCGGTCAATACCTTTATTTGCTTCACTTTTCGCTTCACGACTGCTGAAATTATTTGATGGGGGGGGGGAGGGGGAGGGATGGGGCTGCGAGGGGCCTATCCAGTTCTCGGACCGATCTGCACTGGCGCTCTGCAGTTCGCCAGTACGCGTGATCTCGACCGTAACCTGTCTAGATCAAGTGAGCGGTTCCCAATGAACTGTCCTCACATGTGACTAGTTCCAAACGACCTAGTTCATTCTAGTAAATTATATTTCCCATCACCAAATATCAGAATCCTTAGACGATAGACAAAAAATATTTGAAATACAATATTAAGAAGACAACACCCTTAAATTTTATAAGAACTAGTCATCTAATTTATACCACGTAGAAAACAGTTATTTAGCATTAAAATAAACAATAACTTGTTTTATTAATTACAGTTTACAATAATTTTTTTAGAAACCATTTGTACAATACTAATTTATATAGCTTTCACACTGCTGATTATTTATACAAAATATTAAATTAAGTAGTTTCAAACGTTAAATTCTTTTATTTTAAATTTTTGTGCCATCTATCGACAGCTATAGAGTTCGGATGTTAACTATTGTTAAATATTACTATATTTTTTTTACATTAATTACATTTTAAATAGGCAAGTCATGTAGGTGACGCCATAGACTAAAGTTGAGGTAGACCACTTATTCGTCTTACGCGCATGTACCCAACATTAACTAACGCCAAAATATCGCAACTGTCAAAGTCACATGGTCAACAGTGATGAATATAATTTTTATATCTTAATATTTATATGACAAGCATTATTATATGCATATTACACTTTTGTCAATTTTTATTTAATCAAAGTGCATTACAAATTGGTTATTTGAAGTATAAAATCATCTTAAAACTCTTGTATACAAATCAGTTTTTTAAACTAACATCCAAACCTTGCCGTTTTCATAAGACGTGTTGGCAGAAAAGCAGTTCAATGTTGGGACACAAAGTTTGGTTGTGCGCAGCCAATGAAATAGGTCTACCTCATCTTTAGTCTACGAGTGACACAAATAATAAATAAACATGACAATATCGAATATCATGGGAAAGGTAGAATGCTAGCTTAAGACTTAAAATTGAAAGCAACATGTAAATTCTCAAAGAATTAAAAAAGACATACATGTTATACATTATGTTATACTAAAATTATTACTAAGCAACAATACAATTGTAAGTTAGGTAAGGAACATTTATTAAGTCAACCCAGTAAGTACATTTTTTGAAATTAAGTTGACGGCATGGTGCTTTGTTGGACCATTGCGGTCGTGGGGGGAGGGGGGAAGGTTACGTGGATAGGACTCAAATGTAAGTGATCGGCCCGGGGAGACCTGCACGAACGTCTGTTCCACGTGAGTACTGAAAGTCTACTAAAAATGGTCACCCGGAAGAGGTGCCGTCAAGCACAGACTTCCCGCTTAACGCGATGAAAAAAAATGGCAAATACTAAGAAATATTAAATGGGAGAAATTATGATATATAAATTTTGATGTGGCTATGATGTACACATATTACCGCTTCTTGTTTGACTAAAACTTTAAAAAAATAAAATATCAATTTAAAAACACGTGACCTGAAAGTACTTATGTCTATACCTTAACCTAAAAATACACACTTTTGTGGCTGGAGCGTGTGTCTCGTATGATCTATAACTTTTGTTACATTTATTTACGGAGGTAATGTGCACACATATCTTTATCGTACACTATATGTATGTCAACAAAAGTGCTTAAAAATAAAAAATTAGTATAAATGCTAAAATATATTTCCTTACTGAATAAGGCAGCTTTGCCATGTTGGTTGTGCATGGACTCTGGCACTGCACGCGTGAATGGCCAATTTAGGGTTCAGCATTGACTTTTTATAACACATATAAAAATAATAAATAATTTAAAAAACTACTATTCACATTTGCCTTGTGGGATAAACATATGTGGTTATGTTGGGTGCACTCTGATGTGTCTGATGCATGAAAATATTATGGTGCTGAATTTATGGCGCAAAATAATTGACACTCTGCATAACAAAATACTTTTAATATTCTCATAAATTCTTATTTGCGAACAGATTTGTGTTTATGAAATGTATACTGCACTTACATTACAATATTAAGATATAAAAAAACACTTCAATTTACATTTAAAAACTAATTACACAGAAATATATCGATTTGATCAAAATATAAACAAACCCACATGGTTGTGTGGTCGCTGGGGCAAACACATGGTACACGTAAACATCAACAGTGAATATTGAAAAAGGCACTGGAAAAAGGTACACAAATCATTTACACTAACACACACAAAACACACACACACACATCACTACACTTATTCGGCAGTTACACTTGATGCTACTCATCGCCATCGTTGTTGCGGTGATGTGACGAATGGGCTGGGAAGGAGGACTAAGTGCCCCTCCCTCAGGAGATCGTTCTGCAGTGCTGTGGGGGCGAGGCTCCTATTTACAACACCTGGCTGGCAGGTGGACGTGTGTTTGTGACTGAAGGTCATATATGCTGTAGTGCTATTAACATCTCGGACACACTGGTGATGAGACGGCTGATCTGGGCGTTTCTGGCAGCTCGCAGGCTGTGCACAACGCACGGTGAGAGCAGTGTGGTCCTTTTGATCGACAAGGGTTAGAGAGGATGTCATCTTGCCCTGTGTCGTTCTCGCTGCTGCTATCTGCGGCAGTGTTGGGGGAACCACTGTGATGCAATTTTCTTGTTGAGTTGGTATGACGCCGGGGATCAGTCGGGACCGACTCTGAAGATGATGGCCCCCTTCTTGATGACAGAGATGCTGGACATCTCCAGGGCGTCGTGAAGTCCTGTATGTCCGCTGAGATGTTGATGTTTGACGAGGTCTAAATGCAAGATGCGATGGTGTCAGCTTGAATCCCTGTAAACATGAAGATGTTGGACGTCTCGGCTGAACAGGTGGGTGGTGCAAGCTGGCCTTGCTCCTCTGCCAAGACCATGGCATCAGAGTGGGCGTGGTTGCTGTCACATCACTTTCTTGACCACCCAGTGAGGTGACGTCGATGCTGGCAGCAGCAAGCCATGAGACATCTCGGTGGGAGACCGCTGACCTCCCCCGACCCATGCAGACAAAGTAACAAGTATTGCCCAGTGCTTTGGTTATCGTGTGTGAACCAATCTATCTTACTGCCAGCCAGGCACAAACTTATTTTTTGCTTGCAAATTGTGGGTGAGTAGTAACATAGACTTGCTTTTCAGGCTGGAGCTGTGGCGTAGGCACATGGTAGTAGGCAACCACTGTACTGTGTAGCAGTGCTGATATACTGTGTAGCAGCACTGATTCTCTCATGCTTTACTGCACATGTGTGCTCTCTCTTCTCCTCTCTCTCCTCTGCTCACAGAACTCGTGGCACACTCCCTCATCCCACTCTTGAACTAGCTGAGGAGGGGAAGGTCACGACCCTGGAGCACCTGTGCGGGCATCATGCAGGTGGCCTGGTTATCACTCATATGCAATGTAAACAGCACGACAGGTAGATGCTCTGCCCAGGATGCATAGTCTTCACCCACACACAAATATAGCTGTTTTTTTATTTCTTGATCTCGGCACTCTGTGGGATTTACACAAGGATAGTAGATGGCCATCATGAAATGCTGAACTCCCCAGCATGTGCTGTAGTTGCACCATGTACGGCCGGTGAATTGGGAGCCAATATCACTGAGGAGCCATATGGATAACCCCAGTGGGGACAAATTCTGTTTAGAGCACTTTAACAATTGTTCTTGTGCATGCACTTTCGACCATGTAGGCTTCCACCAAACATGAAAACAAGTGAGTTATCACAACAAGAAAATGCTTACTGCGTGACGTGTGTAGGTAAGGTCCCTTGATGTCCAATGCTTCAGTTTCAAAGGGTACGGTGGGTTCACAAGGGTGTTGCTGATGAGTACCATCAGTGTGGCAGCTTTTGAACTGATTAAATACAACACATGCAAGAACAAATTCTCGCACTCGCACTGTCATGCCGGGCCAGTAGGATGAATTCGAAATATTTTGTTGTGTTTATTCGGCTCCTAGATATCGAGAGATTTCACTTGCGTGTGCATACTGAAGTACTGCTTTATGCACTGTGGTTGGCATGTAAACACGCAACTTTGTGTTGTTAGCATCTAACCAGTTCTCCACACGATCATCTATGACACACCACATTTCTGAGACAGGGCACTGTTACTGTGCATTTCTGACTTCGATGTAGGGTGTCGAAGTTCTGTGCACGCATAAACCCCGTTATATTGCTGCATTTAATGAGTGGTGTTGTTGACACTGGTCTCGAGAGGGGGGTAGGAGGGATGTATTCGCTCCCACTCATCGCCGCGGGCAATGGCTTCGCCCTGCGCACAAGACAGGTGGTCTGCAAACTGATTGTCCTTGTTTGTTATGTGGAGCACCTCGAAATCGTATGATTGCAAATAGAGTGCCCAGCTCATGAGGTTACTGCAGCTTTCCTTGACATTGTGCAACCATACAAGACAATGGTTGTCGGTGAGGAACTTGAACCTTTGGTACTCGAGCAGCTGGCGATATTTTGACGTGTTCCTGACGTCCACATATCCCTTGTGCCCGTTTGTTCCATCGTAGACGCATTAACCACTCGACCGATCGACATTAGGCCGTGGTCTCGATTAGTGCAGGTCGACAAGAACAGCGTCTACACTTTTCTTGCCGCCCAGTAACTCGTGGCCATGATCCTCGGGTCATGATATTTAACATTCATCACAAGAGGTAACTCTCATGATGAATCGATATGTGGCCTAAACGAGTGTGTCTCGTGAAAGCACGACCATTAGGTACAACAGCCATTGGAGAGACCACTAGGATAAGTGGCGAAACTTATTCCCACAGCTTTCCGATGTGCGCGATGTCTGCAGGCCCCGTGGCCGAATCCGGAGTGCGACGTGGCTCCAAGTAGTGTCAAGAGACGGGGAATCACATGCCCGAATGAAGTGTAAAGTGGCAAGCGGCTCCCTAGCCACATTAATTAATGGGAGCATTGTTAGGCTTTTTTTTTTGCGTTGATTGCACCACAATTAACTAGGGAAACCGCCGGCTCCAGCAAGAGAGTAGAATACGTACCATAGCTCTGCTCCTAGTTATGAAATCCGTGTATCGTCACATCCGTACACATTCCTGTAAACATACCTATTAGACATACACCGATTTTAATATGTTAATGATAAGAGTTTACATGTAATCATCTATCGAGAATCAGCCACCTGTGGCATAATTTCATTTAATATCACCCTTCAAGGGCGTTGACATAGTCGTGACATCACATTCTTAGCCATATTTGGGCTCCGACGTTCACGAGTATGTCACCAATGTGTTTTAGCTCAGTAATAAAAATTATGTACAATGTCAGTTTCATTTATCTTGTTAATTATTTAGTTCCATTTTTTCATGTTTTCACTTTGGCGCTGGATTTGCCGGACGTGCGGTGAAACCAGCGGCATGTTGTTAGACTTCAGCACTCCAGACAACCGGCAGAGCAGACGGTAAGATACGCGTGCCCCCCTCGGAAATTCAATCCAAGCTGCATTTTCTTTCATCGCAATAGTTAATGTAATTCAGGAACATTTAAGTACTTTTAGTTAGCCGAGGGGAGGTCTCCCTGCATCCTGAAGTAGCATATCAGGACTTCATGCGCGGGACACATTTTTATGTAACTCTAACTTAAGGTCTATGCCTTATTTTCCACAGTAGTGACTACCGGCAGGTCCAGAGTACCAGGTCCGCTTAACCAAGGGTACACATTTTGATGTGCAGCAACATTTCATTGTACCTTTGTGTTAATAAAACAGTCATACCATGATTAGACATGTTTTATTGCATTAACTCTCCTGAGTTCATCGGGTCCTGCGCCCTCATAGCAGCATTAACTTAAAGTGTTTTACAGTGTATGTTTAGTATTTATGGGGCCTACCTCCCTCAAGCAGAGTAAATTCAGTGATAATATAGGCGTGCGAAGTGGCCGACAGCTTCGCCCCATAGCCAATATTTTACATTCAATATGATTTAACTGACAATTAAATTATCTCTCCTTCATATTGACCGCGTATCCAGAGTCGCCGTCGGCCATATGACCCCATTCAACATCGTTCACTCTATCGAATGTGACACCGGGCACATCACCAGTTCCTGTTCTCCACCTTTTCCCAGGTGGGACACGAACACATCCCAGAACCTCTGGAGGCGCAATGCGTCAGTTTATTCATACTTCATACCACTGGCATACACTCTCACTCGTTCACATCGTAGCAGTGTTCCACAGCACTGAATTTTGGGTTTATGTAATCTATGATTTGCCTGTTGTCATCTCCCACCCTGTTCACTTGGTCTGTTTGTAAGTAGAGATGGTGGGTCGGGCCATGATGTGCGAAGACCAGGTACCCACAGAAACACTGTTTTAGTTTGGTGAAGCTTTTCTCCTGTTCCTCCTGCCACTGAAACTTTACACATGTTAACATGAGTGTAGTGAGAGGCGCTGTGATGATGGCTAATTCTGAGATGTACTCATGCAACTAGTTAGCGAGGCAGAACAATTTTCGCAACTGTTTGCGGTTGGTGGGTATCGGGTAATCATCGATAAGGCGTAACTGTTATTCTGTTGGCCTGCTTCGGTTTTCATTCACCAAGTGTCCGAGGAACTGAATTTCTGCCTTACTAATGTAGTACTTGCGGTTGGCAATGCGAGACTGTTGCTAGGCAAAGCTCAAGTACGAGGCCAAGATGGTGTATGTGGTCCTCCCAGCTCTCTGACCATACGACTACTCGTCGAGGTATGCCAGGGCAAACTCGCCAATAAAGCCACCTAGCACCCCAACCATCATAGCTTGAAACATTGATGGAGCATACTTGAGGCCGAATGGCATAGCACAAAACTGAAACCTATGTCCATCTACTGAATGCTGTTTTATGCCGGTCCTGTCTTCACACTGTCACCTGCCAATATTCACTGCGGAGGTCTATTGTATTCAGAACATTAGCACGACCTAAGCTGCTAATGGCGGCCTTTATGTGTGTATACGTTGAGGGTGTGCTTTGGGCGACTTGTTTTAACAGGTGAAAATCTACACAAAATCGCCCAGTATGGTCTTTATTGGGCTCTAGTGTGATTGCCGAGTTGAAATCGCTGTTTGACTGCTCAATTACCACGTCCCAGAGCATGTCAGTATTTGTTCTTTTATGAATTTGCACTGGTGAGGTTGATATCGGTGTGGGCCTTCATAAACATGTTTGTTTGTAATAAGGGCGTTGCTATGTTCTGCCTCAGTGATGCGGCATGGAGTATCAGTTGAGGTAAATATGTCATGGTGCTCTTCCAGAAGGCGTTGCATAGCATCACGGAATTCAGTTGGTACCGCATAGCCGAGCTCGTCCAACAGTACAGGTGGCAAGTTTTCAGCTGGTATGGGGTATAAGTTATAGATAGTATGCCGCTCTTTGTTGCCGAAATGGATGCGGCGTGCTGCGGGTTCCACCACAGTGTTTTTCTTTGTTAGTCAAGGAAATTCCTAGTAACACATCTTCTCGGATGTCGTCGGACATGTATGCTGTTTTATGTGTCTCAATGTCCTGGATGCTAACAATAATGTCCACTTCACCTACGACTTCGCCAGTTTGTTGATGGGTGGCTAGGTTTCTGTCTGTTACATGGGCCTGATATATCTGACATTGACGAATGCTGTATGACGAAATTATGAGAGGCTGTTGAATCTATGAGAGCTCTGCATTGTTGTTGGTTGATGAGTATGGAAATGCAAATGAAGCTGCTGTTGGGTCAAATGATTTTTAAGAGTAATGTGAGTGTTGCAGGGTCGTTCCAATCAATGCATTGTTTGCTCTGGGACACAGGTGGCATCGGGCCGCTCTACCCCGATGTCCTGTTTCCCTGTGGGTGTCGCCTCATTTTTCCTGTTGCTGGTGGGTTTGTCCAGTTGGGACACTCGTTCCAATGAGGTCCATTACACAATCAGCATGGTGTAGGAGGCACAATTGGCGGACGAGTGGTACGAGATTGAGCAGCATGCACGGTAGAAAGTCCCCTTGTATGGTTGTCCATTGTGGTTGCAGTGATTGTCACAGAACTTAGTGTCACTGTTGCACTCGAATTCTTATCCTGCGGCTGTCCTGTGTCCTGATGCAGAAGCCCGGACTCGCGATTGCAATGCGGCTGGGCCTGGGTGGTTGAGTCAAGAAGCATGATGGTCTGGATGAAATCAGCTTCTGGGACATGAATGACTGGTGTCAAAGCAGTATGGTACTTGAGGTGTTCGGTGCTGGCAACGACTTCAAATATTTCCTGTGGTGACATCTCTGGGTGATACAGGCGAAATTGGAAAGTCCTTCCTCCCTTGCTCTTCGAGAATCACTTGTTTGAGGGCTCGCAATGAGGTTAAATTACCATCGAAATTGCACGTGAAAGCATTATTAAACTCTGCCCACATCATGCCATAATTTGCGACGCCATGCCACCATACCCGGGCTTCGTCTCACAGTCGCTTGCCAATGCAGTTCGGCCAATCATCTTCGTTGATTCTGTAGTGGCGATATCTGTTGGAGCAATATCAATTGAAGGCTAAGGTGTCTTCTCTTGCTAGCCCTGAATAGGATGGTAAAGACTGGAAACACGTGGGCGGGGTAGTGGCTGTGTTGACACACTCTGTTCTGCCGGTTTACATGGCGCGAGAAATATTGCTGCACTCTCATCCATAACATTTATTATTGGTCAGAGCAGCTTTCGTGGATTGAGCGGGTCTATGGCCAATGTTGTCATACCCGCTAACATGGCTGGAAGTGAGTGTGGTAGTGTCAATTGTGGCATACTTTGAAAACATGAAATGTCCCGAGGAAGTGTTTCTCTCGACTCTTCGCAGAATATGTCATGCGGAGGAAGGCTGAATCGGATGACTGGAGCTTCTTCCTGATGATGTGAATCTTGTGGTTGATTCTCACCCGGTGTTTCCATGTCAAATCGAGCAAAGTTGAGAAAAGGTTCAAGTAATGTGGCTCGTTTGTTCTGTGATGCACTTGTCGTGGTACACTCTCAGGCAACGAACACACACAAGTGATGCAGCTCCAATACTGTCACTCCTACTATAGTTGGTAAATTTCTGAAGGTTGCGTCTAAATTGAGAAGTTGCATGTATAAATTTTTTGGAATGCTAGAACAACTACAGATAGCTGGTATACAGACAGGGTTAATGAAACCCTGGACCAGTCGAGGTCTCATACACTGCTCACACATGTCTTCTTGTGTGCCCACAGTGATTCGCCACCATGCCTCATTGTAGATCTCGGCGTTGACGTCTTCCATTTGATTTTTCATGTGCCGAAGTGCAGTTTCGTGTCCGCAGAGGCAAGTGTTACCTTAGAGAAAACTTAGCGAGAATAGCTCTGGCGAAGGCAAAAGACGCATGCACTTCAAGCCAAGTTTTGTAGGTTGTCTCTTTTTCGTTTGTAATTACAGGCATCCGGGATAGCCTACGTGACACAGTTGACACAAGAGTTCCATATTGTGTTTGTTTATGTTTCTGATGTGGCCATGTTACCTGACTGGCTCGCGGCTGACAACAAGCATCATTGGGCGATAGGGATGGTGTGACTGGTATGGAGGGGTAAGAGGGTTGGCAGATGGCACGCTTCCCCTTTGTTGCTTCCCTAATATGGTGGCTGGTGTGGCTGATGTCACAAGCTGCGCAACACACCATGCAGGTGCCAAGATATCGCCTGTCCTCCCTTGTCCAGTACAATGACTATGTCCTTTGGCGCCAAAAACTCCCTTGTCGTTTTGTATCTTATGCACCCTTTTTAAAAATAAGCTTAAAATTTTCGTTACATTATATTTATTTGTCATTTATTTAATTTAAGATGAGCTTTCTTTAATATGACGATATTAAAATCGCCCTACAATAAAATAACACACTTTCCACATAACCTCTGTTAGATTCTCGGTAAAATGGCTTCTTTATTTTAAATTTTAATTTTAATTTTTTGAAATCGTAAAGTAAAAAGTGCTTGACTTTACCTTTGACCGCTCTATTGTGTCAAGCTCTATAAGAAACAACATGTCGGAAAGATACATAAAGTCGAATGGTAAAGTCAAATGTTAAAGTTTTCAATTGTGTAAGGGACTTTAACTCGAATGGTGCGACCAAAGATGTTAGAAGAGGATGCAACAGTTTTCTGTTGAAATCTTACATCCGACCTAGGATCGAATTTCGAACCACGATGGTGCAACTGGGCATAAGCTGTGTTTCACCAAAACATTTGATGCGTGCCAGCATCCAGGCTCTCCTAACCATTTGACCTGACATGTGCCCTACAGTACTGCAGCAGGCACCAGGACTCTAACCGGAGTAGATTAGTGTAGTGCAGTGCAGTTAAAGCAAAATGTGCAACCAGTTTAATTCACCATATGCACAGGGCTAGGGAGTGCAATGCCGTACACCTCAAAAGTATTCAACGATAAAAGTAATAAGTGACCTATTTCAATGGAAATATTAAAGGATCCCCTTACAGTTACTGCAAATGTAAATATTTGTTTTGTTTCATGTGCAATTTTCATGTTCTTATTTGTTCAACCACTTTTGGCCATAATTTTATTGCAAGGGTTTTTTTTTTTGTGTTAATTATAGATGCATGGCATTTTGTGTTTTATGTTAACAGCGAAAAATACAGTTTAAAAATTATTAAAGCAAGTTTTTAACAGAAAGTCGATCTTGGTGCATTGTATCCCGCCAACGCGTTGGAAAATAGTTACCTAATAATGTATTTAACAGTAATAATAATCCAAAATATTTTTTAATATCAGGTCATTAAATAATACAGTTCATATTACCTTATTTGTATGGTAACTCCCACCAATTTTGTTAGGTACACATACACATTAGGGAGTAATACTTTATTTTGAAGGCTATGAATGGACTGATAAAGGGTTGGATGTGATTTTGGGGGCGGTGAAGGTGAGGTCTAGGATGTGGTTTACCCTGGTAGGCGCAAGATGCCATCGTGGCGACGTCAAGATGATTATTGATGTTAGTGACCTCTGCCCCATTGATGGTTACTCCAGATAAATGATTTTTTGTAGATTGTTTGCTAAATGTTAGCCAGTGGGTTGACTACATATCTTAATGGTTCTCGTGACAGGAAAGTTGACTAGCCATTAACACTCTTGTACGTGGATTGTTAGGGCCAATCACATGCCCATGAGACATGGAACAATAATTACAACTGACACTGACAAAAACTATTGACGTAAAATGTGGTGTGAATAGGTATTGTTTGGGCCCGTCCCCTGACACGCATATAGCGATTGAAATAAATTATGTACCACTCAGTTCACAGACATATTAATTCGATGACATTAAACTTCCCCCTAGGAGAGCACTCACACAATTAAAGGTTGCAAAGAGTGGCCAATGAGGTTACACTGACAAAAGTCTACTTACAGTAGAATTAAACCTCCCCGGGCGATCCAATTCCTGGGGGAAGGGAGGGTGGTGTACCAGATGGCTAAGTGCTAGAAAGGTTACAGAATGAATTAAATTCTATTTTAATGAAGTGTCCATACCAAAATGTTCGATGCTGCCTGGTGTGTGCAGGAAAAGCCAGAGCTCTCGACGACATGCACCACCCTCATGCGATGCAACTCGCTGTCTAGCATTCCCGCCTGATGCGAGGGTGGGCTTAGGTCGACCCACGTGCCAAACCAGCACTACTTTCTGTTACAATGTGCATTATTCTACCTTGCATAATGCTATCCAATAAAATGCCTTTTAAAATTTTAATATTAATAACCCTGCAATATAAACACTGGATAATAAAATGGATATAATACTTGATGTGTGATAACACAAATGATAATACGTTTACAATATACAAAAGAAACAAACACAACAAGCAATAAATCCTTTAATAAAAATATAACAATGTAACTGGTATAGGTACTGGGATCACAAGTTCAAATATAGCCAGTTCTATTTCCTTTTTCTTCCACCTCGCAGAGTCTCTAATATTACCATGGCAACCACTGGCTGCTCTGCACAAGCATGCCCTTGCACTGCTCTGCAATTGCTCCGATCCTGATAACTCGCCAGCAACCAGGCGCACACTGTGCCCGTCTGAAGAGTGCACAACCCTACTGCGGTGGTGTTTCAGGTCTCGGCCGCCCAAACGGTTATATGGGTGAGGGTATTTGGCACATGTAAACGCCCCCCTTTCTTAGAGACAGTTTATAGGCCGACTGATGTTATTCGCAGCAGCTGTAGGTGCGGGCTGGCCTGCATGGCCACAGGTGGTACCGCCACTCCTGTGGCCCTGCCTCATGATGTATGCCAGTCGTTGCCCCTTCCTGGGAGGCATCTCTGGCTTCCTGCACTGGTGGCGCTCCTTTAGTGGGTGTGCCCGCTGGCACGAACGCCGAAGGCAAAGTCTGTTCCCCGACTTGCTACCCTTGCTGTCTCCTTCTTTGCTCCTGATGACCTCCTACTGAGTGCGCCATCCTCGGGTGCGATCCAGCTGAACTGCACCTGTAAACATACTTCCGCCTGCATTATTCACTTGCACCTATATTTTCCCCTGCTCCTGCTTATCCTGCTGCTGCTCTTGCTCCCCTTTCCCATGCTCTTGCTCATCAGTGAGCGCACCAACACTGCTGTGCACCTCACTGTCTATGCTTTCTGTCCAAGATGTTACAAGTTCTCTGTAGGGCGTAATGATGCTGGGTAACTCCTGCACACTCTCTGCATGCTCTTCTACCCTTGCTCTAAGTGCAGATACACTCTCCTGCTCACTCCTTTCCTCCTGGAGCTCGTGAACGGAGTTCCCATCCTGCACCACCTCTGGTGGTATCCCGGTGTTGGCGCGTATGGGTGGTTCCTCTGCGGGTTCACCCCCTGAAGTGCCACCACACCTCATGTTCCCTCCTGCTCCTTAATCAGCTCGTCGTGGCCTTCGCCGTCGTGGGGTCGGGACATGCCGGGATCGACTTCGTCGTCAACGGCACCCGGGGTTAGCTGGATGTCGTCCCGATGTACCTGTACATTCCTCCTCCTCATGTGAATGGTGTAAGTGGCAGGTCCGTGCATATGTAGCATGCGATGCGATCCACTCCAATGTGCTGCTAATTCTACACAAAAATATTTCTTTGCTGTTGACTGGGGGTGCATCTGTACATACACTTCTTGCTCCTCATGCAATCTAGGCGGCGGTCTGTTGGTGACCAGTAGCCATCTTGCAGCATAGCAATCCTGCTGTTGTCTGGTGTCGAGTATACATAACTGTCGCTGCCGTCTCTGTGTATCCATGCTCGGAAGTTCGCTGCTGTCTTAATGTTGCTGACATTTCGCTTCCCCCTGGTAGACGCAAGTTGCGACCTAATAACACCTCAGCAGGTGATCTCCCCGTAGCTGTGTTTACAAAATTGCGGGTATGAGATCTGCCCAAATGGTGTGTTGTTCGCCCACGTGGCGTCGTAATTGTGATTTGATCCCCAGGTTTCTGCGCTCTGTGGGGTTCGATCTCGGATGATACACCACCCTTGTCACATGGTCGACACCCCACTTCATTCACAATTCTCTCCACTTCCAGTCGGTAACTTGTGTGCCATTGTCTATTAAATAGATTCTGCGAGAATTCCCAATGCAGGAAAAACTGCTCCTCGAACACTCTCGCTACATTTCCAACCTTGACTTCACTTTGTAGGATCTGCCTCTGTCCAGCGTAAAAGTCGGTTACTACGACATGAAAACACTTTCTTCCTCTCGTCCTGGGATATGGATCCATCAAAACTATGCACACCATCTCGAATGACTTCCTTGGCATGCACAGTCTTTGTTTCTGCCTTCCATCCGAACGACACACCTTGTATACATTGCACTTCTTGCATTGTTGTACAAATTTTCTCGTGTCTCTGCTAAGGCCTGACTAGAAAAATTGTCGCGCAAGTTTCGAATGGTCTTCTCAATGCCTAGGTGACCAGCCTCGCTGCCATAGTGCGAATAGGCGAAGACTTGACCCCTCGCACATATGTGGACATACACTCTCCATTTACCAAGCTGTCGAGTAGAACAGGTGTCCAGCCTGCCATCCACGACTCGCCATCCCTCTTTCTCCTTCTGTGCGCATGGCTTAACATTTTCCTGCATGAATGTGCAATTCCTTTGTGCTTGTATAACATCCCAATGCAAGTTGATAATTAGGCCCTCAATGTTGGTGACGGTTATCTGCTGTAAGCAAACCACAAATACTGGGTCCCATGAACTTGGCAGTAAAATGTCCTCCCATTCTGCTTTGTCCCCGACGATCGCTACACTGTTGGAGTTACGTGACAATGCATCCGCCAGTTCATTCTTCCTGCTGGGCACGTGTTCTACTACAAAATCGTAGGCTTGCAAATGTAACTCCCATCGCATCGATTTCCTTCGTGCTTCTCGCATATTATGCAGCCACACTAGGCACCGGTGATCGATCCGTAGTGTAAACCTTTGATATTCTAGGTACATGCAGTATTTTTTCACCGCCCAAATAACTGCCAGGCAATCCCTTTCATTGACGTCGTAATGCCTCTCAGTTTGCCCTAGCTTCGCGCTCGCAAAGTCAATAACGTATTTCTTCCCGCTGTCGCTAACCTGGTACAATACTGTACATATCCCTTGGCTTGTGTCAATTTGGGGATACAAATGTCTGCTCGTGTCATAGTGTGCTAGTGTCGGGCATACTCTGAACTCATGCTTGATGTCTATCAACACTTTCTCTTCCTCGCTCGTCCATTGAAATCTTTTCTGCAGTGAGAACAGTTCTGTTAAGCGTTCTGTGATCATCGTGAATATTGGTATGTGCTCTCACAGCCAATTTATAAGCTCAAAAAACTTCCGCACTTGCTTGCACATCCTAGTTTACGGATAGTTGTCGATAAGCTTTAGCTGTTCCGGATTCGGCCTGTTTCCTTCCTGGTCTATACGTGGCCTAGAAAGTCTATGGTGGTTTTACCCACGTGGCATTTTTCAACTGAGCACTTGAGGCCATTAATCGCGAGCCTCTCCAGGACTACTGCGAAATGGTATGCATGTTCCTCCCACATGTTTGACCATATAATATCATCATCGAGTTACACCAGCGAATACTCACCAATAATGCCATCCAGTACATATACCATCATTGCTTGGAACGTCGCAGGTGCGCATTTCAATCCGAAGAGCATCGCACAGAATTGAAATTGCCGACCGTCTGAGGCCATGAATGTGGTTTTCGGCCTATCCTCAAGCTTCACCGGTACTTGCCAGTAGCCACTCTTAAAGTCCATGGATGTCCGAACTTTAGCCTGCCCCTATGCACTTAAAGTGCCCTTCACACTGTTGTATGGTGGGAGCACGCTGCACATTACCTGGTTCAGTGGCAGGAAATCAACACAGAATCTCCAGGTTCCCTCATTCTTGGGTGCTAAGGTAATGATCGAATTAAATTGGCTGCATGTGGTCTCTATCACCCAATCATCGAGCATTTCCTGAATTTGTGCTTTTATTATCCGTATCTGGTGCGGTAAATACCCCTGGCAGGCTGGTGTGTACCGGTTTCTCATCTATAAGCAGAATCGCAAGCTTGGCAAGAGTAGTTCTTTTTAATGCATCATATTTGCCAAATATGTCACAGCGTTCAGTAAGGACACATTGGAAAGCGGCCTGGTGCTCTAGTAGGACCTGGTTGTCAAACTCCCCTTGCTTTACTTGGGGTAGGCAACCCCTCAAACAGTGGTCCAGGTTATACACGACATGTATTTCTCTCGCGTCAAAATGAATTCGTCTTGCGGCCGGCTCTATGTTCGTGTTTTGTTCTGTCAGCCATGGTATCCTCAAAATAGCTATCTCACTAGTTGCGATGTCATGGACTTAAGCTGTCAATACTGCATGTCTTACAGCCGTATTACAGTGCTCATTTGTTGTCAGCCGAATTACGTGGCCAGTAGGCATAAGGTCCTGCTGGTTACAAAGTGCGATTGTATAAAATTGTGTGAGGCTACAGAATAAATTAAGGTGTGGCATAAATGACCAGTAATGGACCCTAATATGCATATAAATGGTGAGTGACTATTGTTAATTTGTTGTATTAAGGTTTGCTGGGGGATTAAAATTGTGTCTGGTGTCCGACTTCTAATGGGCAGGGTGTCGGAAGCATCCGGCCCCTTTACCCCTGCAAACCGTTTCCTTGCTGTTTATGTTCTGCCAATTCTTTAATCTGGTCCATATTCGAATTATTTGGAAACTTGTTGTGCCAGTTGTATTGATTGTTAGGGCAGTACCTGCACAGGTATCGTGGAGGATTGTCCAGATTTCATCCCTGCTGGGTATTTTTGATATTACCTGTTGGGCTCCTGTTTTGTGGTTTCTAACCACTTGACCCGATGGCTCCACTCCGCTTCTGGTCCTGCTTATATTGTTCACTATAAATATGTGTTTGTTGTGAAAAAATTTGTGACATGGTGGGGTGATGATGTTTGTTTACGTTATCTTCGCACTGCTTGTGCCACCATTTCATTGCACTTGCATCATGGCATGGTAGCAAATGCATTCTTTCCAAAATTATTGCAGCATACCATCTTCTAACATACCATTAAGCAGAGGTATTAAAGCTGCTCTAAATTCCAGTCTGGCTGTTTATGCAGTTATTTCGAGCACTCTCGCTCTGGCAAGTGCGGACGAAACCACATAATCAGGTGATTTTTATGTGTGATAGAGGCTGTAAGTGACTCGCCCAATTGTTGACCTTCCAGAGTCAGCCTGCTCTGGGCCTGTAAATAGGCAAAGACCACTCTAAATCTGCACTGGAACGATCGATGAAACTCCTCCCACTGAAGTCGGTAATGGTTGAGAGCTGTCCACCAAGAGCATGCGTCACCGTGGAGTTGTGCTCCAACACAGTTACCAATTTATCTCTACTTACCCCGTAACTAGTGAGGTGGGACACACATTCTTCTAAAAATGCTGCTAGATCCTCCCTCAGCGTCCCGGCGAATGTGAGCAAACTCTGAAACTTTGATGGTGTTTTGGCCGTGATCGGCACTGGTGGGTGTGGAGGTAGGTTGGACTCCGTGGTTCCTCTTCATGTTCCACTTTCTGTTCCTGCTGTTTGCGGTGCTATTGTTACCATACAATTTGTCATGTATGGGTTCATTTGTGGGAAATTTGGACATTTCTGTGGAAATGTAGGTAATACTGACGCGTAAACAGGTGTGGAAAACATTAGCATTAGTGGCAGAAAAAATGGTGTGAGTGGTTGGAATGCGTACGGTGCTTGTGTTGAGGTGGGTTTGGGTGGCGGGGGTTTGTTGACATTAGCCACATGTGTGACGGGAGCACTCAGCATCTCAGCTTCATGCTGAATCCCTCTCCTACTCTGCTGCCACTCCTCTCCCTTGCCTGGCATCACTCCACTTGTCACATTATGACCGTCCCATCCTCCTGGGGGTAGGGTTGTGTGACTCCTGTGTGAGGCACTTTCAGGGATTTACCCCTGCGATGTAGTAGCCTAAGAGGAAGGTCCTTGGCATGAGAGGTGATGTGGCAGTACCATGCTATAGTAGTCGAGCCAGGTTGCACTGCACATTACCCGTTTAATGTGGATGAAGTTCTCTTATGGCCCCTCTCCACTCAAGGCGACCCAAGGCTTCTTGTGCCACCCCTGATTCTGCAAATTGGGCCATGCCGCTCATTCCCCATGGGTAGTTGGTTTCCTCACGACTCAGGGGTATCTGCTGTGATGGTTGGACCGATAGATGGTACCTAGGTTCAATCACTTGGCGGGATGTTGGACCACATAGCACTCAGGCCATTCGGGCCCAATGTTTGAACTTCAAGGTAGAAGTACAAAGACATGGATTGAAGTGTGGCCGACGCTCTCCCGATCTGAGAACTGGTCAGGTAACACCTCGGTGTTCGAGGGAGCAATGGCTTAGTTGCAGTGATGAAACCATGAAGATTATATTATGGTATATGAAATAAACTCTCCAATTCCAGAGCAGTGGGCTGCTATCCCCGGCGAGCCGCGACACTGGGAAGGGGTCCTGACTACTCTCTTGTGACCGGCCGCCAGGGTGGTGGCCATTCTGGGACACTGTAATTCCATGCCACTGTAGGATGTGGCTCCCAGGGAATGGAGTGTGACCGGCCCATCACTGGGTGTAAGGCTATGCCCGGTGAGGTATTTTAAACCACAATGCATGGAAGGGATTTCTGATTGCCAATCCACTCGGGGGATAATGTCGTCCATGAATAACCCACAAGTGCCATGGGAATTAAGTGGTAGTATGGGACGAACAGTTGGCCCCACCATGAGGTTCTCTCTGGTGACCGATCATAGGGTTGGACTCATGCTGGCAATAGTTGACTCCGTATGCTGGAGGAGGTCTGGAAAGATTCCCACTCTCGCTGAAAGACTGGGCGGTGAGCGGAACCAAGCCTTACTGGACATGTTTTATAACAGAAAACATTTAGCAACTACATGCCCAAACTTTTTGCAAAAGAAACAAACAGGTGGGTTACGTTTACAACTGGAAGGGCATGGTTTACCTGCCTCATTTACCTTAGGTTCTTTACTAACATCTTTAGTGTCCTTTTCTAGATGAGGAGATGTTTTGTCTTTAGGTTTGTTTCCACTTTGTACTGAAAATATATCTGATATACTTGGTTGCTGATTTTGAAAAGAATTACATTTAAAAGAGATATATAGTTTTTCACTCTTCTGATTCACATTGTGGATGTTTTGGGAATGGATGCACATCCTGTCCAAACCCGCAAATATTGTAGGGTTTTCAAGAAAAATATTGTGGCTGCATTCCTGGTGTTCAAGTTTTTCTAGGATGTTATCAACATTTGCTTACTCATGGGGTTTCGCTGAAAACGTGTGAGAGTGTTTGATACACACTTGGAAAAACAGCAGAAGTCATATTCACACAGTGTACAAATACAGATGTAGAAGTATGTAGTATAAGTATGAGCAGTCGAGGGAATGGTTGTTAAAGAACCAGCACCAATATTTACGATTGGGGGTGTGGATGTGAAAATAGGACATGTGACAGCAGGGGTTGGGCCTAAAATTAGGTTTTGAGTGTAGGATGTGGAAGGACCATGAAGGGTAAAAACAGTAACTTGATCTGACACACGAGACACAGTACTTTCTTGCTGGATGATAGAAGCGACAGCCACATTAGGTCTGCCGGATTAACAGTTCCAGATAGTACTAATACTTGATCAATGACATCCTGCAGGAATACAACCTGCGACTCAGGTTAGACCTCACGGGACGAGTTCATAAGATTCCTTGTCCATCTATCCAGGTGAGCAAGTCTTTATGTGATACATGAAAAGGTTAAGGAAGTTTGTTCGTCTTCCAATTTCTCAACCAGTTCAATTAGGAGAAAATTTTTAGAAACTAACACGTTGTATTCAGATTTAACCTCACTGTCAGAAAAGTTTATTGATTGCCCCACGCGAAATTCTACTTAACTCAGACACAGTAAGATCAATGGGCTGGATGTCACAAACTTTGTGTCCAAAGACAAGCTCATCCTTATGCAGCCATTCAGGCATGAGAGTGGCTGGCATGATGGTGGGCAAAATAAGGCACACAGAAAAACACACAACGGTAAGTTACATAAAACCTAACAGAACACCATAGTGGGCTGATGCAATAAAGCGTTGGGTGTTCGTGGCGGGGGGGGGGGGGGGAGTTGTAGCTGAAACAAACAAAACACTAAAAGATCACAGGAGCAGAAAATCACTCAATTACATCAAGGAGGGCCTTAATGCGAGTGAACCATGCTAATGCTACCATTATTATTGAGCTACCCCTCGATACTCCAAATTAGGGTCCAAAACAATCAGCTATGTAACCTCAAAACAGAGGAAAACCCCAGCCGATGGCCCCCAACATAAGTACCAAGGTGCCCCAGGAGAGAATGTGAAAGGAAAATTCTCAACTACACATGTGATCTCTTAGTGCAACAAGAACATTTGATAACGGAATGCCCAGCCCAATAATCATTAAATAACAAACTTAACTCTTTGTTGCCTTGTTCCCCATCAAGCACACTAGTGCGGCTTAATCCGCTTGCTACAAAAAACACAATTACAAAAAACACGAGCACTCATATAAATTAGTAATGTGAAAACATATTATGTAAGGTTATGGATACACAGGGAAATCTTAGAGGCAAAAAAAAAAATAATGTTTTCGTAAAAACACTCAATTCTTTTTCTGGGTTTTTATTTCCCTTTTTTCTGTACACAATGAAGACAACAATCCCAAAAAGGGGGAACCCCAATAAACACTAAAAGTACGGGCCGGAATCGGGCCGACAAATTCCGGCCAGATGATGTCGGCCCGCTGTCGTATGCCGTAAGCACCCTGATGGAAATATGGACTGGCGGCTGTTTGCCGACAGCGTCAAAAATACACCGTACCGCTAACGGCAAGATACAAAATGTATTCCATCCCGACATACACAAAATGTACGGGCCGGTAAAAGATAGCCGACAAACTCCGGCCAGATGATGCCGGTCCACTGTCTTATGCTGGAGGCGGTCCGATGGATGGCAGCAAGATGCCGGGACTGCGGTGGTTGGATGGCGGCAAGACGACGGGCCTGCGACGGCTGAATGGCGGCATGATGTCCATAAATAAGCAGTACAACCATAAAAACCTTAACTTTTCGATAATAAAGTTTATGAATTGTTACTTCCTCTTTACATATATTCATTTCATTAACTTCTCAACACATTATATGATATGAAAATCTTTTGCTTGCTGAGTACGGGATTCGAATCTAAGACCCTGGAGCTGACAGTCCTGCATGCTAACATATGCACCACTGTGTAAATTGCTGACACTCTCCAGTAATTTCACATTTACCGTGACACAAATTGTTATAAGTGGATTTATAAATTACATGACAATATAAAAAATAATATTAAAACACTGATTATTTAAAAACTGATTCGTCGTTTCTTCAAAGCCTTACAAACAAAACAGTTTTTTTTTGTATATCTGTCGGATGGTTGTACAAATGAAAAACATTTCTAAGTAAAAAATGCTATGGGCTACTACGTGACACATATATATCATGAAAAAAAAAACATGCTAACAGTTAACACATGGTCTCAAAAAGACATCATACCATCAACAGCTAGCTAACATCATGCCAATTAAAAAAACACTTCCAAAAAGTTAGTCGGAAAAAAGAAAAAGACATCATATTTGTATCTTTATTGTGATAAAGTGCCATGTCTCGAAAATGTTATCAAGCCGGAATAGATAAGATGACGGCCAGCTTACCGAAAAATAAAGATGATCGGAATCGGGGCATAATATTATTTTTGCTATTGGCGACATGTTGGCTGTGAGATATCACGCCGACATAATTTAGGTGATATCTATCTGTTATCCAAAACAATACAGTGGGCTGTTGTCTTTTTTCTAACGGCAAACATACTGTCTCAAAAAAAACGTCTCGCCGTTGTCAGGTGGCTATCATCTGGCATTGAAACGACAGTTGCCGAAAGTAAAGGTATCGGGCTGTCAATTTTGTAAACATCTTATTCTTACATGATTAAATTTGTTACCTTAGAATTATAAGGTTATAACTTTTTATTATTTTTAAAATCTTTTCTTTTCAGTTTATTTTCTTCTAGTCTTCAACCATTAAGCTTTTGTCACTGACAAATATCAGTCAAATAAAAATACTTAGGGTGCACCCTGTTTCAATAATTAAGTAGTTGAAATCAAAATAAACTTTTTGCTTTCATAGCAAAAAAAATAAGATTGATATTACAAATATGTTACAACTGTATAGAGACTATTACGCTGCAAACACCTTTCGGTGAAAACACTATCATGTGTCCACAAATCGGCATTACATAATTGTTAAAATTTAATTCAGTTCTGTTATAAGAAATTGTATGATGGAAGTATGGCGATGGGCCAGGTCCAGTTATAATTATTTTCCTTAAAACATCTTGGCAGAACTTGTTTTGTAACCCGATTCGTCCGCAGTCACGCAGAGCCTAAGTTTGAAATTTCACATGCCAAAAATATTAAAAATCTGACCGACGAGAAGAAAGGCTGTGGTTTTGCAGCAGCACACGCTAGTCGTTGACTAATTCAGAGCATGGGCCGCGGCCCCATCGCTTAAAGAAGGAACTGCCCGAGGTCACGTCAAAATGGCAAGACGGAGTAGCAGTGGACCGCTCGAAGCGGTGGAAGATGGCACTTACGCCTTAATAATGGCGAAAATTCTTCTACCAAAATTCAAAGCAGGCTTGCATTGTTTGGATTTTAAACGAATAAGATGGGATCGGTGCATTCCTGCAAGGACGAAAGTGGCTAGACGAACTTCCAAACTCACAACTCTATCAGTCGATTAATATCGAACGGCCATATCGCAGAGTTAAAATACAATGGAAAATTGCGAGGCTTGGATTGTCAAAATGTCACCACATTAAACAGT
Source organism: Dryococelus australis (assembly GCA_029891345.1). Lineage (NCBI taxonomy): Eukaryota > Metazoa > Arthropoda > Insecta > Phasmatodea > Phasmatidae > Dryococelus > Dryococelus australis. Next base: position 112,248,944 of record CM056994.1, read on the forward strand.
ATTAAGAAAAGGTGGAGTGTAAAATACAATAAAATTAAAAACGAAGCTTATAATATACCGTGTACACACTTACACAGTTATAAAAAAAATTCAAAACAAATTGCCATAACGAACACAGTCGTTATATATTACATGTGCTGCCTTCTAAAGTGAGAAGCGACAGATACAGAAATACTAAATATAGGGTACTATTAAGAGGTACTCGTATACTTCTTGGCAAAGAAGGGCAAAACGAATACAATATTCTCACGGCCATTTACGACAATTATAAGTGACAATACTTTGATACAGATTTACTTTTGAGAGTTAAATTAAAAAAAAAAACCTTTTAAGACACAGATGGTGTCCCGAACGGACACAATGAAAAATAATACAAATATGGGCTTTGCAAAAAAACTTAAATTGCTAGAAAGGCAATTAAAATAAGAGAAGAAATTAGTTAGGATAGAGCATTTCGTAGCATGGCACACCCGTAAGACTACGCAAATGTTAAAAAATTTACTTTTCTATAGATTTCCCAGTTTCACTTGACCGACGCACGAACGAAGTGGGCAGGCTCTTTACAATGTCAATTTCACTTATGCTTGTAGAATACATTATGAGCATACAAGTACAATTTAAACAGGGGTTTAATAAATGTTTCGTTTTCCGCGAACTGCGTATAAAAACGCAATAGTTTATAGTAATGAGCACTGAAATAATTTAACTTAAATTTTACTTGTTTTATGACATAGAGAATGGGGTATCATCAGTAACATATTTGTGCTCCTAACAATCTCGCATCTACACTTGACAAAAACTTGAATATATTGATCTGATCCATCGCAATGTGAGTTTTACATATTCCGGAAAGGTACAACGCTGACAGAAGTCTAGATCACCAGGACGGCTCTCAATATGCTCGATCAACGCCTAACAACCTATACATATATTATATCGTCGATTAAATCGTGGATTGAAAGTACATTGTCACTCACCAGCTGGAACAATGAGACGTGACTGGCCACAATAATACCACAGGCAAATGTGTGTCACAGTATTGCTGTCATGTTGAAACTAGCCTCAGGCATTCATCAACCCCGTGATACTGTTCACACAAGCCGTATTGTACGTTACAATCCACGAGCATGAGGCGATAAGCCAGGAGTCACAATTAATCAGTTGAAGGCTAGTGAATAACAAGCTGAAACATGACACGGCGACACATTCATCTTCAGTGATTGTTCCCAACACCTGACAAGCACATCACGCTTACAGGCGGAAATAACTCCGGTCTTTAACTGGCAGCTGTAATCCCCAATTCACACAAATCTAATTCTGCAAATCAGTCAGTGTTAAAATAATTTATTTTTCACAAAAGTAATACGTACTTATTAAACAGTCCTGCTTAAAATATTGAGAAATTCATAACGTGCCTGGGAATAAGTATGCAATAACGTCTCGTATGCATCGGGCCTTATGTGGAAAGTTAAACAAACTGCAAGTTATAAAGGTGGTGTGAACTTGAACATAAAACCCGCGATCAAAGTGCAGTATTATCGTACAATGTGGTGGACACTTCGGCTTGTCTAGAAAAATTTCTTGCTGGTTCATGTCTTCAGTAGCTCCTATAGACACCGTAACAATACACAACACTGCCTGTCGCATCACTAAGGAGCAGTCAATATCTCTGCTGAGAGGATGTACTTTGTTACATTGTATACCTGCTCTGTGTAAAGTACAGTTTGCCAATATAACAACTGTAAGTTGTTGATTCCCACCGAGTATTGCCACTTGAAGTTGATTCAAAAAGTGTGAAGAAACCGCGAATATACTATACTCATGTTTTACTTTACGATAGTGATCTCTGCGCGAGACACATGAGTAAATACACATTCTATTATATTACGCCATTCCTCGTTATTTCCTTGCATAAATCGTCCAAGGCAAATCACACCCAGTCGTGACTTCACACACTTACTTCGCGGCCACGACAGTACAAACAGTCAGTCAGTCAGACATGTAGGATAAACGCTAGAGGTTGAATGCCATTCTAGACACGTCCCTCGCGCAGATAGCGTGGGAAATAGATCAACATCAACGTGAGGTCATCAACAGGTAGGTAAAAACGTACATTTTCATATTCCGGCAGAATATATTTCTTCGGACATTGGTAAATATAAAATGTTTATAGTGAAAACAAGTAAGAGAGTGAAGAGATTTGGGTTGCTCTTAACATAAAGGTCGTGAGAGCCGATGACGGCGAAGCGAGGTGAGTATTGATAAGCGCCGAAATTCAAGGGCGGGAGAAATGAAAGATCCTTGAGAAAACCCGCCGACCAGTGCCATCACCTGGCACGATTCCCACACGGGAAAATCTGCAGGTGACCCCACTGGGAGTCGAATCCTGTTCCCTTAAGTGGGAGGCGAGTAGTCTAACCACTGCTTCTACACGAATATTATGAAGTATCATGTGGTGTATTCATCATACAACTGTGAACCTCGTAGCTCTAAGGAGTGGTTCTATACATATATAGGTGAATGATTTTGTCACTGTTTTACAGTAACCAAAACTCGTTTCGTATATCAATTTAGCGTGTGTTAAGAACTCTTAATTTTTACAATTTTAGTATTACAAAATTGTTTTAACTGTAAGACACTGTAAAACAAAAGATTTTAATCCGTGACACAGTTAATAGGCTGCAATTAATACTTGGTTGTTACAACCAGTGAGATGTGGAATTTGTGTTCCCTGAGAATGAAGTGAGTAATTTGTAATGAGGAGAATTATAACGGTAAATGAAATAGCTAATAATGAGGAGTATTATGGGCATTTAAGCTTGTTTACAGCGTCGGCAAAATAGTACTTTATGTTGTTAAAAGTAAAATATCGTGGGAACAGAGACTAAACGAGTTAAAATTTGTTTCCTGGGTCGTCTACCTGTTCATATTGTCGCCAGAAAAGACTGGGAATTATTTCACTTCAATACCTTTTTCTAGACACATTTTAAAAAAAATTCTTTGGAAATCTTAGGCTGGGTTGATATTTTACTGTCTGAGAATATATTTAGAGCTATTAGACTGTTCATCATTTTGTTTTGTTATTGCTGTACAAGTATCCTGAAGTTACTAACAGAACTGAGTGCCGGTACAGACTGCAGTGACGTTGAATACATGTTTGATTCTTAATGTAAGGGCAGCTGCTATTGTATGTTTCTAACTGAGGCCTGACTTCCTTGTGTATCTGTGTGTCTCAGTCATCACAATGTTGCCTACTGTTTGACGCAGTCATATGTTCTACATTCATAGCTTCATTCCTATAGCACAAAAAAGTTTCATAACACATTTTAATAAACTTCGCCTTTTATTTATAGATAAAGTATATTTGGAGTGGATGAAAGTGAGAATAGAATAAAATTAGGTCATTATTTATTTTATTTCTCCATGGTTGTATTTGCAAATTACTCTAAAGATCTCTCTGTCGGCGAAACATTATGATCTATCTAACTACCTTCACTCGACTTTCCACGTGTTATGACCTGACGTATTTCATACCTGTAATGTGTACTTTTGCCAGGAACATGTGATACTATGTGGAAATGAAATAAAGGATTCTTAGGAATTTATGATATAATTTAAGCCACTGTTGATACTGACCCTCAAAATGGTGGAACAGAACATCATTTCCAAAGGCACAATCGGTTTGGTTTTTGGATGCCCTTCATGGGCTTAATAATTGGAGCAAAAGGAATAGGAATGAAAAGCCCGAGTGACATTTCTTCTGTAAAATTTTACTATAAAGCACTAAATGAATATTAATACAATAGTGCATTTAATTGTAGATACTAAGGGTCTAATTCTGCGCACACAACAGCATCTTCTTACATACTAGCTCACACTCTCGCGTACTTAATATAAAATACACCATATACAAATATAAATATAATAGTGTCCATTAAAAGCTGTGGATAAGGATCACCTTTGTTTTACTAATCGCTTTAGCAAATAGGTATTAAATCTTAATGCGAGTAAATAATACCTTTCATCATATAATACAAATACTCTTACTATTTACGACAGAATGCTATTTTATTACAACTTGTCATAGCTACAGGCTTAATTGCAAGTTATACAAAATAATTATATTCTATCACACACTTATATCCTTACCACAATTACAACTGTTACATAGAGTCACATAAAATTGCCTAAACTCATAAAAATTTAGTCTCAAAAGCTAGCCGTAACAACCTGAGCGTATATGTTTACTATTAGAATTTATAGCTACTCCTAGTTATTTTCAGCGTATTCACATAGGGCAAACCGGTAATTATACGTAACGTGACATTCCAATACAATGGAAGCACTAGGAAAATGGCGATCATAAAAATATCTAATTTTTTAAATCCTTAATGCCACACACAGTGACTAAAAAGTGTTATAAAATATTAATGATTTAATGCAATTTAAAAATACAACCACTACTATATATCTCGCTTGCTTGCTACGAGAGCACTACAACATTAATTTGGTATTTCGGTACTTTTGCAATATAGCCAAAAACAGTTTTCATTCAACAGCGATAAACAATCCACAATACACTAAGCTCAATAAACAAACTCGCAGGAGAAGATTAAAAACTTGCAGATATTACCTTGAATTCCAATGCGGCGATCTCAAATACCTGAGTCACCTGACTCTCCCGACCTGCCGGGCCCCAAGCAGTTCACTGGGGTTCCAAGTGGCGCCTAGTAGATCAGGTTTACATGGACGAAGTAGAACTCACATTTCCACACCGTGAATATATAATTATTCCAATAAGGGTGCGTTTATACGATGATAGTAGCTATCACACTGGTAACTATGAAGAAAGTGAGTGAATCACTGCCACGATAGTAGTAGGGGAGGGCGGGTTCTATTTCACTTTTGATTAATCGGATTATCAATTTGATATCAAAGGGTTTATTAAATTGATTGAAAGGATTGATCCGATTTTAATCTGAACTTAATCAGATCGAACAGTTCTTATTCCGATTGTAATCCGATAAATATTTCCTTAATTAGAATTTGATACGATTAAAATATAAAAGGTTAAATCTATTGAAAGGGTTAAATTTACTGAAAGGATTATTTTTTTTTGTTGTACTTCTTTCTTTTTTTGGGTTGGGGAGGGGGGAGGAGCTCTGGCACGTCCTCGCCCTTGCAGCTCTGGCAGTCGACTGACCAGAGTGGTTGGTTGCAATGTCTTATATAGGTGTACAGTTTAGTACAAGAGAGGGCTAAGGCTAATTTTGTAATACTTTTCAAATTCTAAAGTGTTTGGAGGGATGATGGTGATAGATAGGCAACTTTTAAGAATAGATTTAACATGTGGGAGAAATTCAGAGTGTCGAAGAATTTCTAAGAGTGGCATAACTGTAATTTTTTTTTGGGGGGATATCGCTTGTAGATGGTAGACAGGTAACGTTGAAAGATGTGATTTACGTGTTAAACAATCTGTTTTTGGAATTCAATTAAATGTTAGAGAATTTTTGAATGTTCTACATATGAATAAATTAGACACATCGAATCGGAAATTTCAAATGACTACGTGAATATTAAGTGAAATTATGCGAGTCTTAAAAGTAACACAAGTCTCGAGCTTAGAAATATATTTTACAAGAGAGACAAGTTTAATGAACAACTACTCTATTTAAATGCAATCCAGCTAGTCAGTATGAATAAATAACACATTAACAAGTTTACGCATACAAATTACACATGCCTGGTGAATAATATATTACAGCAAAAAACTCGGAATATGATATAAACCAGACACAATAGCATATGTCTATTCTGATAAGTAAAATATATAATGATAGAAAAAATCTTTCCCCAAATGATATTAAAATAAATCCGTTCAATTTATGAATGAGTAGCACTTAGGTCGAGCTGTGCGTAGATACGTCTATAGTGGCGATATACACCTGTGTTTAAATTAGGGTAAAAACTTGTAAATGAAGGAAATTTTTTAAAAATGTTTATGAAATTCACTGCAATTGTTAACGCAAGCATTATTTTCATCTATCGAACATAGAAATCAATTACTAATCACAATATTGACTAAACACATGAAAATTAATATTTCCCCAATAAAATACTTTGATATTAAATGGCAGCTTTCACCAAATATGGTCTGTGGCTGCAAAAACCCCGGTCGTAAGCTCATGGGCCACCAAGTGTTTAGAGGTGCAGTGTTTATCAAGGAGCTGATAAATAGCATGTCTGTCTCCCACAAATGTTGCTGAACGACTGAAGATTGCAGAGAGTGTGATAGCTAAGGTCACTTTGCTCCAAAACTCCCCACAACCCCTTTATCCTCCCCTTCAGACCACATCTGCAGGACCCTGAGGTCAAGAATTCAGCTTGCACCCTCTTTCCCATCCCTACTCTCATCAGTACACACTGCCCCAAGATGCCCATGATTGTAAAATGTTTTTGGTAATTTCTCAAGATGGCAGCATCTGGTTTGTTGCATTTCGATTGGAGGAAGCCTGTTGCCACCCCCTCACACCCCAACCACCCACTCCTATCCTTCGCCCCTCAGAACTGGTCCGACTCCACAATGCCAGCCACCCCTACTCCCCTAATGCCCCTTGCCAGTGTGCAAGGTCCTGGGGTCAGTCGCCCATCTGTCCTCGATTGTCATTTTTTTCCACTTCTTCAAGATGGCAATAACTGCCTACTTGCATGGACATGGGGAGCAGGTTGATCATAGTCACACCCTCCAATCCCTCTTCCATAGAAACCAGACCTTGTCCAGAGGAACATGCCCCCTACTGCCCCTAATCTCGAAGCTGACTTTTCTGAAGACCTTCACTATTGGTAGAGCCTGGTGCTCGCCAAAACCAGTTTTACCCCTCCCAGCAACACCCCTTGGAATGCTTTCCCATATTTTTTGTGAATTGGTTTCCCTGCAGTACCTGTTTCAAGACAACATGCTCTCACCTGCCAGAGTATTCACAACATGTTTTTCTAGTGTTGGCTCCCCTGCTCCACATCGCCGACCCTCTGAATGTGTACCCATAGATAATTGGCCTGACTCACTGTGGTTTCAACCTTATGCAACAGGTTGACTATATGATAAGTGAAAAAATCTTAAAAGTTCCTGAAATCAAGTTCCCAAAATAATCCCCGCATTTAAAATTTACACAAGTGTATATAGAAATCAAGCAAATTACAATTTGTGAAATCACACACAAACACAAGATTATTTTGTTCACTCGATGTCTTCAAAGCCGATGAGGGTAAAGCAAGGGGAGAAGCACCAAGTCACATGTACGTGAGACTAGGGGAAACAAGAGACATTTCCGATAAAACCCGTAGACCAATGTCTAACACATCATCTACACAATGCAAAATAATTAGTTTTTTTGCTATGACCACCCCGGGGAGGCGAGCATTCTAACAAATGCGTTCCCTTTATTTATGTCTAACCAAAAACTTGCCAACAGCAAAAATGTATTCCATGTAACATAAAAATTTATATATTTGAATTTATTTTTTATTTTATCAGTTTCCGACATAAGTTTAACATAACATTATGAATACAGGTGGAAATCATGTTTTTTTTTTTGGAGTTGGAAAATAGTGATTTCAATGTAATTCATACTTTTTAACAAAAAGGTCCAAAATATTTTAAATTTAAGTGTAAAAATTACTGCTATTTTTACATTACTTGAGTTGGATTTAATTTTATTTAAAAACTGGATTAAATATATTATATTTATATTCTTCTCCAGACATCATCATGTTGAATCTTGAACAGTAACTCTTGTAAGTTGTGTGCTTGTATGTAAAATTAAATATCTAAATCATTTGCTGGAATGTGTATGGTGCAGTCATAGATTGTAGGCAAGAAGTGACAGAGGCCTTTGCTACCTGCCTCTGTAAAATGGTATTTGGAAAGTTGGGCTTTGCTTTCAATATATTCCCCTGGGGTGTCACAAAAGTTTCTTTGCAAAACTTCACTTATTCATTCATTCAGCTATTTTCTGCATATTTTTTTTTGTAATTTCCCCTCATCCCTTCAAAGTTAGTTAGTTTTCTTAAATCAAGTTTTAATTTAAATGATTGCAATTTTTTAAGACAAGAAAACAAGCAAAAAGTTATCCTGAACTTTTTAAATACAGGCCATCAGCTCACCATTACTAATAGACACATACTCATTTCTCTTCACCACTATTAAAACATCTCTCATTATACATAAGATATTATTGAAAGAGTTAGTGAAAGGAGGTATAAAAATGAATAACAAGTCACACTATTTGTTTTAAATGGAAGGAAATGTTTATTAAAAAATTCACAAACATTTTCAAGCTAGAATAAATTACAAATCTTGGCATTAAACATACTATATCACAACCTTAAATGAAATACAAATATTATTTAGAACTAACTTCTAAAAAATTTTGCATACCGAAATCGTTAATGTATTTAACATCACAAATTATGAAATAAATACAATAATTTTTTCTGTTCATCATGTTATAATTTATATGTACGAGCCAAACAGGTGTTTTAACCAAAAAACTGCATCTTAGGCCATTAAAATGTAAAAAATGACAATATCATATACTGATACAACTTAAAAAATAACTTGATTATACTGTCATTTACATAAAAAGCCAAACAGGTTTTTAAATAAAAAATCGCCATCTTACATTATTAAAACTGTAATAAATAATTGTAATATATACTGTTACAACTTCAAAAATATTAAATTACTGTATCATTTAAAAGTACAAGCCAAACAGGCTTTTTAACCAAAAAACTCCTTGTATCATTAAACTGTAAAAAATAATTGTACCATGTCCTGATACAACTTAAAAATATTCAAATACTCTATCATTTACACGTACAAGCCAAACAGACATTTTTAAAACCAAAAACTCCATAATCCGTCATTAAAACTGTAAAAATTAATTATGCCCTGTCCTGACACAACTTCAAAAATATTAAATTACTCTATCATTTACATGTACAAGTCAAATAGGCTTTTTAACCAAAAACTCCATCTTACATCGTTACGATATCAAAAGGTGTTTAGAGTGAAAAAATATATACATAATTATATCATTGAAATAATAATAAAGTTTATAAATAAACTTTTCATCATGAATGAATTTTATTTTAAAATTGTTAGACCTGAATTAATTTTCCTTAAAAGAATTAAAATCAATGAAATTTCATAAAAATTGTTACACCAGAATTATTTTTCTTTAAAATTGTTATACCCTTATGCATTTTCTTTATAAATTATTATAACTTTATATTTTCAATCATTAGCTATAAAAACTTTACATCCTATTACAAGTAAAAATCATTACAATATTTTAATAATGAAAAAAAGTGAAATTATACCACGGAAGTAATCATTCATCACTGAATAATGTGAATTAGACCTAAGCTTAATTTGCATTTCTTAACTGGAGTAGCAATTATTGGTGAATGTGGTGAAGAAGGTAAGGATATGGGGCTATAAATTATTACTTGTGGTGACTGAATGAATATAGGCGGAGAAATTAATTTATGTCAAGGTGGTTCAGGTGACAATATTTCAATAGATGTCTAACTTGGAGCAGGTGATACAACAAAATTAAAATTTATAAATTCGTCTAATTCCTGCAACAAATTACCATTGGTAAATACATCTTTCAGAGAGACGTTTAGAGATGGAGATGTTAAATCTAACAGTTTACAACATAAGCAAATTTTGAGTGTTGCCAGTTGTTGCTCACCTGATTTTCTTCTTCTCAAGTCTAGGGCTCCAAACTCTGTATACAGGGGCACTGTGGTGGACAGTGCTGTAAACGTGGAAGATGTGGATGCAGTGTTTGATGCTGCTGTGGACACTCTTGTAGACAGGGGAACTGTGGTGGACTGTGCTACAAACTTGGACGATATGGACACAGTTGCTATGGTGCTGTGGTCACTCTCTTAGACATTGGCACCATCGCAGACAGTGCTACAAACTTGGAAGATGTGGATGGAGAAGCTGATAGTGCTAATGATGCCATCACTGGTTGCAATGTGAAGGTAAACTCCTCTTACTCTATAGGAGTTAATAAACTGCTTACTAAATCATATGTACAATTGATTAGTCTATTAAAATACTCCCGATAAAAATCATCAAGCTCTTTGTTAAAATCTTGAGTAGATAAATCAAGAAAGTAGTCTTCATACAACCACGACATCGCAAAGTGAACCCAAGTGACAAATAACTGGAAAAAAATGGAAGGCCTATTTATAAAAATTTCAAAAACCCAGGTAAAACATTCCAGAAGCCTGATTTATCCCCTCCAACCAGAAGTCAGAAGTTCAAACAACTATTCTCCTCACTTCCTGCACCACAATTTTCAAATATCTTCAAACCAACACCCCCAATCACGGAGATAAACCTCTCTGCTAAGTTTCTTGCTCGAAAGAAATGAATAGCATTAATTTTAATAGAGATCAACATATTTAATGAAACAATATATAATTTATAGAAAAAATCATATTATCCATAAAAAAACATCTATAATCCCTTTTAAGCTTATCCAAGAATACTTTAAACTTTTAAAGTAAATAATTTCTTTTCTTAGTCACAATATATCTTATGAAAATAAAGAGACGTGATATGATCTAATTTTAGTTAATATGTTCCTCTTTTTTAAATTTGTATATTGATAATCATATTTACATTAAATATATACATTTATTTTTTCTGTTAATATATCCTACCATGCATTAAATATTAATAAAAAAATATATTTTATAATATATTTCAATCAAATTTCTCAGTAAAGGTAAGTATGGAGGAGTAAAAATGTGTTTTGTAAATATTTGTTGATTTTCTATATAAGTATTGTGAATTTTTTTAATTTCAGAATATTTTACTGCATAATGTAGCTTGCAAAGTAAATATTAAATTTTATCAAGTAGACGACAATATATTTTTGCTCGTGAGATTTCAAACAGCTAGGAAGACATTTTGACCTTGTTAATCTTGGTGGTTGGAAAAATCGTCGACCTTAAATGCTCTTCCCTCCAGGGATGGGGATTTCCTTGGTCACTTACTTTGTGAAAAGCTAGGTGCCTGGGTTGTCTCCAGGGTATAATAAAAATCAAAATGCATTCTGCAGGGGTTTGTTTGATTCAGACTGCCAACCTCTGAAATCTCAGTTTCTGTACTAGGTAATATTGAAATTTAACCTTGAAGGAATGGCCGCACTGCTAAGACCTCAGATCTCTAAACGTAATGGTTTTTTGAGATATTGGCTAAGGCTATACTTCTAAAATTTTGTAGCAAGTATATATATGTTAGCAAATAATGTTTAATGGGGAATATTCCCCACTATTCATTTAAGTTCAAACATGTGTAAAATTTAACATATCTACCTTTTTCACATGGATGAACCATTTTATATTAGTTTACTTAACAGTGATCATTCTTTATTATTTTTATGTTTACATGATTACAATCATACCTAACCAAGATTCGAGAACAGCTTATATCAACTAAGCCTAAAGCTGGTTTGTATATTATATTGCTAGTTATGGAAAACCAGTTAGAGTTATTACTTCCAGAACTTTTCCCTCACTGTAGATAAACATTTTTTCTTACTAGAACAAGTACACTTATAATAATGAATTGGTTAAATAAATTTTAAGGAAGGGATTCATTTTACACCAAATTTATATAAAAAATATATACAAACAGAGGTTGATCCAATAAACCATTTTAACACAAGCAAGTACAGATTGCTCCAAAACTAACACAAGTAAATACAGGATGATATGAAAGACTGACGAGTAGAACTTGCACTCCAAACATTAGCATGGTAAACAAAAACAAGCTGTTTCGAAATCAGGTTGCTAAAATGTATTCTTTCCGGAACAAAGTGGAAATGGTTAACTCCAACATGAAAATAACTTACTGCTATTCAATTTACAATTTGATTTCTGTATACATGAGCATGTAATTCCGTTGTCTTGATGATCCATGTTTACGTAGTAGTGGATTACATGCAAACAAATACTTTTTAAGGGTAATTGAACTCATCCTAAATAACAGCATATGATTCAACTAATATTCACAGGTTATTTGGGAGTAGAATAATGAGAATCAGTTTCACCCCAGTCAGTCCTCATTGCCCAACTCAACATTAATTTTGAGTTTTCCTCTACAGAAAAAACATTGAATTAGATCCATATGTTTTACATAATTTTTTTATGAAGGGCAGTTGTACTCTTTTTAATATATATTAATTTCCCATTATATGCACTTTCGTAAATACTTTTTTACTCTACTCCATCTACATATATTTCACAATTATTTAAGTAATAATTGCAAAAATCTTCAATGTTCTCATACTCTATACATCCTCTCTCCAATTTGAAACCATGGTGATGATTAGTTACTCACCTATATATTTTCTTGTATTTAGGAGTTAGATATTCCAAGTCAAATGGTAATTTGAAGCTGAATACAGTTATTTGTTCTTCCATATCAGCTAATTTTTAATGATATTTTATCTGCAGACTGAAATTCTTGCACATTGCAAAAAATCATGTTGCAGCCGTGGTTTGTCGCCTACTCACTCAATTTATTATTTTCACCAGCTTATCTATTACTTTGTAACTTACTTATCTGTTGTGAATTATAAGAGTATAAGTTGACGTATTTGCTGAAAATGGTGTATTTGCAATAAATTCAATTTGCAAATCAATCACACCATTGGTAATTATGTTGTCTTGCTAGTTGACATCAAACACAAATAACATTCCTCTGGTTTTCAATTATTCAGGTTCTAGGATTGGTGAACTGATTTTATTATAATATGTTTCCTGAAACTTTTAGTACATATCATACAAAATAAGGAATTCCCCATTGGCAAAGTTCATATTTAAATATACATAGGGGTAAGCTTGACTGTTTAGATATAGTTTAATATTTTTCATATCACAATTACTGATTACTGATCGATCTGCTTTTAAATTGTTTTGTAGATTAGTTTGGAAATAAATGACATCTCGGTTTTTCTGACGAAAACCTTGATTCCATATTCCAAATTACTTTTTGTGCTGTTGGCAGTGTTGGATAAACCTCTTAAGCCCACAGTCTGAATGGAATGTCTAGATCCTTCCCATTTTTGATTAATTTTAAAAACTTTACATATTCACGAGTGTTAATTTCAATATGTGGCATCAACCATTCTCACACTGCTTCCTTGTTATTAGCTGTATCATGTATAGCATTTAAATGTGTATTACTGAATAGAATAACTAATTCTTGTTTAGCATTTAATATGATGTGTTTGTAGTCTTCAGCTAAGCCCAAGATCATACTTAACGAAATAACAACTTCGTAGTTTCCACCTGGGTTTATTTGTAGTGAGTAATCACTAGCATTGTTCCATGCATCCATAAGCCCTGTATAAATATCGTTTACAGTTTCTGAGAGATAGTTCTTTATAGTTGAAGTAAATCCAACATCTTTTGTTTGGTCGATTTCCACTCCATTTAGCAGATATACAATTCTGTCGATTAAATTAATTATTCAATTTCTTACAATTTTTGTAGTTGCTAGATTACTTGTATTGGCTGTCCTTTTTATCGTTCCTCTAAACCTTAAACTTGATTTCGATGCTAACGTGTAAATATCATTATATGGTATTGAAATCCTTTTTTCGAAAGGAAACGTGTACGGACCTGCTCGGAATGGCTCATACACATGTATTTCCATATTGGTGATTCCATTTTTATATGTGATTGGTTCTTCAACTTTAAGTATGTCTTCCATTTCTATTAATAGTATATCCTAATTCTTTTAAATACAACCTGTGGCCTTATGTTAATTTCATGGGTTATCTTATTTGAAGTGAGAGTTTTACGTTTGCATTTAAACCATTTTATACCTTCTTTCCTCGAAATACATTCCTCAGTGTCATACTTCTTAAAATAACTGCCATCTTTATGTCCTAATTTAATATTGTACACAATACCCATTGTGATTGTAATGTGCAACGGAATGCCGGTATTTATTTAGCATTTTTAAAGTGTTAACAACTATATAAATTTTTTTAATAGTAAACAAATGGTAATTATTTTGTTTCTAAATTTGATAAATTTACCATCTTGATCAACAATTGTAACAACAATTTCATCACTGCGATTCACTATTACAGGAAGATATTTCAATGTATTAGGTTTTTCAATTATTTTATATCATAGAGGTACAGCACATATGAATTTATGTATTGTATTTGTCAGTTTTCCATTCAATTAAGAACCGCCTACAATATTAACATTTATACAACATACATTTACTGATAATATATTAACCTGTTTTGATGATTCGTGTAATTGATTAGCTGGATATACTCTCCATTCATAACCCAACATATTTGCATTTGAATTGTCTTTCAAGTAATCGATATCGATGTTAATATGCATTGCACTAGTTAACATATTTGGATTTCCACGTAATCAGAAATGTACATCTTCAGGTAATGCAACTTTAATGAATGTTTCAAGATCATACAACTCATAAGTTCCTGCCAGTATCACAATATTTTATGTTTTTTTCACTAATATTAGCCATAAATATTTGGTTATGCACATCAATTTTTGGTATACTGTTGTAAGTAACGAATTCTATGAGACTTATTTGCCATTTTCCGTCTAACTCCTATGCAGGGAAATATACTGCATGCAATTGTGATGATTGATCACTTAATATCAACATTATTGACATATTACTATGTTTTACAATTACAATTACTTATATTGCCTATTTATAGCCAAAAACATAAGCATAAATGTCCATAATCGATTGTATCTCCAAAACTGTCGTGTTAGAATGATTGTTTTACATTTTTAATTAATGAAACCCAATGTGTTCTTTCATTTTGTTTCAAATATAAATTAACAATCATACATTCACCAAGATTTGGTTTCTTTGGTAAATCGTCACCCATATACACAAATTGGAAATAGGTAATATCCAGTTTCTTTACAAATACATTCATATCTTTGTTTGATAATGCATGTTTTGGAAGACTATTTAGGACTTTCTGCATTTTTTTTTCATGTTTGGAGTTTTTTCATCCTTGTCCAGCTTTATAGGTTTTCAAATACATTACTCTACCTTTTGATGTAACTGCTCTACTAATTGCCGAAACCCCTCCAGGGATTGATCCAAGAGCTGTTAATACTGGAAATAGGAATGGAAATATTCCTCCTTTCTTTGTTATTAGTTTGGTTTTGAGTTTTAAGCCTAGGTCTCTCTTCACCTACACATGCATGACTTTATCAACAATCTAAGCTCCAAGCTTTTTACCCATAGATAAGATGGATTCTTCCTTATATTTGTTGTTTTATCGTCTAGAATTGTATCTGCTATATGTCTTTCTTTAAAAGTATTTGTTCGATCGTAAACTATATAGTGTTCTCTACACATGTTATCCAAAGAGTTCCTTGATAGTTCTGTGCGAAACTTTTTGCAAGTTTAATACGTGGTCTGCAATAATAGTATTTCGGGAAATATAATTAAAATGGTAATTTTATAATCAATGTATTCAATACACCTCATACTTTTTTGATATGTTTAGTACAAGCCACTGTTTTCAACTGAACACGAACCGATATATACCTGTATTTATAGTTTTACATTAGTATTTTTATGTAATACTGTGTAATTGTGTAGAAATGAAGGTTATTAAACAAAATGTACATCTGCCGGTAATTGTTAATACAAAAGAGAACACAATTGAAGAGAACATGGTATTCTTTTACCATCAGATATACATTGTATAATAAGTGGTCCTTCTTCATGTGGAAAAACTTTTGTAATTATGTTGTTGCTAGAGCATCCAAATGGAGTTAAATTTGATACATACAAAAAGAGAAATATCAATGATTAATTACCATTTTGTCATTAATTGAAGGAATACGATATTTTCCTTTTGCATATAAAGAAGATATAGTGTTTCCGAATGAAGCATTACCGAATTCTGTATTTATTTTTGACGATGTTTGGCGTGAATCACTGGGTGAAATACAACAATACTGTAGTTTTGGTCGACATTCAAACAATTTTTTTAAATCTATCACAGAGTTACGCTCATATACCGAAACATAATTTATATGATAATGCAAATATGGTAAATGTGTTTAAAATGGATAATATGAATCTGCAACATATTTGCAATGATCATGATTTAGGCGATATGACATTTACAAACTTTAAAGATATCTGTTTTTATTGTTGGAAAGAAAAATATGGTTTTTTGTCGACTATACCAACACTTCCCCAATATAAAGTCAGATATAGGTCTTGTTTTGACAGTGTTTTACCTTCAGGCAAACAACAATGAGTATTTCAAAGTTTGGACATAGCAATATAAAATGCAATAATTACAATAGCTGTTTGACCGAAAATCGCAAGTGGAAATTGTGATTTGAACGTGCATGTATTACGTGATATGGGTATGGATGTGAAATATTGTGATGTGGTAAACAAACATTACATGGAAGACTTAAACACTGTCACACTAAATGTATTTAAATCACAATCACACTATATTCAAGTGAAATTAATAAAGTTAGTTGATTTAAATGATAATATTTATAAAAACAAGAGTATAATTGCAAACATCTTAAGCACTATTAGCACTGATTTGCAGAGTAATGAATTTAGAATAGAAGAACTTTTACATTGAACTTAATAAGGAATTTAACGTTATGAGAAACATAGTTTTTACAACACAACTTACAGAGATGCAAGAAAATCTAAGAGTTATAATTAATGAAGTGGGAAATGCTACTATTACAAAACAATTTGAAACACGAATGGAACAAATAATGCAATATATAAGAGATGAATTGATTAATAAAAGATTTGGTTTAGTTATACAAACAGATTTGAGAAAAGAAAATAATGATTTGGATACTCGAATGAACTATTTTATCAATGATTTGAAAGCTAAAACTATAGCAAAATTAGATGTTTTAAGTAAAGACAACAAGATTGAAAAAGTTTCAAGTAATCG
This sequence comes from Dryococelus australis, assembly GCA_029891345.1. Taxonomy (NCBI): domain Eukaryota; kingdom Metazoa; phylum Arthropoda; class Insecta; order Phasmatodea; family Phasmatidae; genus Dryococelus; species Dryococelus australis. The sequence continues at coordinate 112,265,998 of CM056994.1, forward strand.
ACCTACTACATCAGTTAGAAAAGCAACGACTTAATTTGTATATAGATAGATTAAATTTAATGCAATATAATAAAAACATGCCTGACTCTGCTTCGGAATTGCATAATGTTATATCTGCTGTGAAAGAGAAATATTTACAAGTCAAATGAGCTCGTATGGAATGGGATCTTTTAAATGAAGAAATAATTAAACCTGTTACCAGTAGGATGGATACATTGCATTCTGTGTTGAATAAACCTAAAGAAGCAGTTTTTGGAAACCAAAATGGAAAATGAAGCTTTAACAAAGAAAAAGCAATTCCTTTCTCAATTAACATGATGTTATTTAGCTTTAAAATATCTATGTTTACATGCGATATGACATTTGGTGTTTATCGACATGAAAACAATTGGTTCTGGGAGATTCGTTAGTTAAATTTTTGCCTGAGAATATAATCAAAATAGATGATTACATAACTGATGTCAGATAAGGATTATTTGAATTATTGTTTAAAAACTTTCCAAATGGATATTCCCACAACGATTTGCAGAAATATAAAGAACTTGTTCGTCGAACGAATGTTAATATTCGTTCAGAAGAGGAAAACCACCCGAAAAAAAATTTACTATGCGATATAGTAGGAAGTGGAAAATATAAAGATGAATTAGACAACTGATTTTCACCTGTATATTGGAACAATCCTAATGAATTGGTCGATATATTACAACTTCTCATCGCTTAGAGAGAGTCTGGGAATAATTCACACACAAACAAAATTGTTTCTGTTATTGAAGAGTTATCAGAAGACAGTTATATTACAAATGAAGTTTAGTAAGATTGCTCAAGAGCTTCATGTTCCTGCAAGGGTAAGATATCCTAGAAGAAGAGTTATAACTCATGGTTTAAATATCTTTTTCAAGCCGATTTGTGTGAAATGAGATTGCTTTCAAAATACAGTAAGGGGTACAAGTATATTTTAACTGTAACATAAGTTTATTGGAAATATGGTTGGGGTATACCTTTGAAAAACACAACTGGGAAACAGGTTACTGATGAAATGAAGATCGTCTTGAAATAGAGAATACCCAATTAGCTCCAAACCTCCTAGTCCTATTGTATACACTGCAGTGGCGAGTATAATACTCTGCATGAAGGGAAAGTTATCAGGCAGATGGAAGCAGTCGGGTATTGGTAGTGTCATACGACGTGGACTCGGCATCTTACTGAAGCATTCCATCGCCCGCTTCACACCGTGCATATCTTCTGCCTGGTCGCGATCTGGTCCAGCCCAGCTGTGCAAATTTCGTTTGCTGCTCCAACTCCCACGCGCGGTTCACTCTCATCTGCTCTCGAGACATAGGTTTCGCTCGCTCCCGCACACACTCAATTCTCAAATATCTGGTATTGTAAACAAGATTTTAAAATAACATGTCCCCGTATCTTTTATAAAACACATTGCTGTAGACTTTCCCAAATATCTTTCCCAAATAAACTTTAGCGAGATTATATTATATTTTTCTATATAATAATACTCTCTAAAAATCCTGGGCTAGGAAAACTATACCTAAAATACATATTTTTGTCTGCTAGATGAATAAGTATATTTTGGATAGAAACTAAAATAACTTTTCCAACATGTTCATATAATGTACAATTTCAATGGTTGAAAATAGTGTTTTAACTTGAGTATTTGCTTACAATGCAATAGTTAAAACTTGAATAAAAATAGACGTTTGAAAAACGGTGTTCTTTCAATGTTTAAAATCTTAGCAAGTTAAAATGATGTCTTATAACTGTGGGTATGAAAATCAGTGATCAGTTTAAACTTAAATAAGATTGCTGGAAACGGGAATAAAGGTTGCTGGAAAACGGTTTATAATTTAAACTGAATTTACTGTGTGTTAAAAACATTTTGAATGTATTTCTTAGTGATGAAAAATAAAATTTTATTGGCAGGAGATATGAAATTTTGTTTTAATTTGCTGAGAATGCGCTAGGCTCTTGCCTTCCGAAATATAGGAGGAAGCTTCAGTGCCCGAGCCAAAATAACAGTTGGTCGGGGAGAGGGAAAATAGTCCAGGTCAGTTCAAAATTCACTGCTTCTTACCTAGGGAAACCGTCACTTTGAAGCAAGCTTCATTCATAGCCGAGGCAGCCCTCTGTAGGTGTAGGACCAGTGAGCAGAAGCAGGGAAACCAACACTAGAAATAACACTTTCTGAATACTGTAATGGGGAGGGGTGTGTAGTCATAGTCTTGGAGAAGAACTTGCTTTTCACACAAAGACAGCTTCTGGAGTAGGGGTTGGAGGGTGAATGGACAGGGGCACATTCCTCTGGACAAGGGCCAGTTCTGTTGGCGAGTGGTGGGAGGGGGTGGCTATGAGCAGCCTTCTCCTGATGTGCACACAAGTAGGAAGTTGTCGCCATCTTAAATAAGTGGAGAAAAATGACAATTGAGGACACACCGGTGACTGATCCCAGGACCTCGCACTTTGGCGAGGAGCAGTAGGGGGCATAGGGGTGACTGACATTGTGGAGTTGGGCCAGTTCTGAGGGGTGCAGAGTAGGGGTGGGTGGTTGTGGTGTAAGGGGGTGGCAGGCAGGCTTTATCCGATCGGAACACAACTTATCAGATGATATCTTGAGAAATTACCAAGAACATTTTACTATCGTGGGCAGCTCGGGGCAGCATTCATTGACGTGGGGCAGGGAGAGGAAAGGGTGTTCAAGCTGGTTTCTTGACCTCAGGGTACCACAGAAATGGATCTGGCAGGGAGGGGAAAAGGAGGTGCGTGGAGTTTTGGAAATTGGAGTGACCTTAGCTATCCCACTCTTTGCCATCTTCAGTCGTTCATAAATGCTTGTGGGAGACACACGTGCTAGTTGTCAGTTCCTTCTAAAACACCACACCTCTAGACACTTGGAAGATGACGAGCTTATGATCGGGGGTTAACACAGCTACAGACCATTTCTAGTGATAGCTGTGATTAAATATAAAAGTATTTTATCAGGAAAATATTAATTTTCGTGTTTTTAGTCAATATTGGAATAAGTGATTGATTTTTTTGTTCGGTAGATAAAAATAATGTTTGCATTAACAATTGTCGTGAATTTCATAAAGAGTAAAATTTTGTCCCTGCATTTATGTGTTTTTACTGTAACTTAAACACAGTTGTCTATCGCCGCACTAGATGTATCTACTCACAGTTCGACGTAAGTGCTACTCATTCATCCTCGAATGAACTTATTTTAATATCATTTGGGGGACGTTTTTTTCTATTGTTATATATTTACTTATCAGAATAGACATACACTACTGTGTCAGGTTTAAATCGTATTCAGAGTTTCTTTTACTGTAAGATAACATTCACCAGGCATGTGTAATTTGTATGTATAATCTTGTTAATGTTATTTATTCATTCTGACTAGCTGCATTTCGTTTAAAGAGAGTAGTTGTTCATTCTACTTGTCTCTCATGTAAATTATATTTCTAAGCTCGAGACTCACGTTACTTTTAAGACTCACATAATTCCACTTATTATTCAAGTAGTTGTTGGAAATTTCCGATTCGATGCATGTAATTTATTCATAGGTAGAACACTCTAAAATTCTCTAACATTAAATATCATTAACAGATTGTTTAACATGTAAATTGCATCTTTCAAAGTTGCCTATCTACCATCTATGAGCAATTACCCCCCCCCCCCCCCAACATCCATTTTACACTTAGGCCACTCTTAGAACTTGTTTAAACACTCTGAATTTCTCTTGTGTGTTAAATATATTCGCAAAAATCGCCCATCTACCACCAACATCCCTCCAAACACCTCAAAATTAGAAAAATTAGGCAAAATTATCCTTAGCCCACTCTTGCACTAAACTGTACACCTATATAAGACATTGCAACAGAACACTCTGGTCAGTGGATTGCCAGAGCTCCAAGGGCGAGGATGTGCCAGAGCTCCTGCTTCCCCCCTTCCCCCATCCAAAAAAGAAATATAGAAGGAAGCTCAGCAAAAAAATAACCCTTCAATAAATGTAACCCTTTCAATAAATGTAACCCTTTCCATTTTGATCGAATTAAGTAATTTTTAATCGGATTAAGAGTTTTTATTGGATTAAGTTCGGACTAAAATCGGATTAACACTTTCAATCAATTTAATTAACTACTTGATATCAACTTGATAATCCGATTAGTCAAAAGTGGAAAAGAACCCGCCCTCCCCTACTACTCACGATAGGTCCTGTTTACACACGATCGAGATGCTGTGATTATTAATGTAAAAAGGGATTTGCCCAACAATACTTGTGTAAATACAGTGATAGGCCCTAAATTTACTACCTTTTGTCAAGACGTAGGTATTTCTTGCGTAGCTACATATCGTGATAGGATATTAATGACATGTAAACATATTTTGTTCACGTGGTTTTTTATATGACAATAAATATGAGGTCAATACTGTCGTGTCGTAAGTATGTGTTAATATACGTCCTGCCATAGTGTAAGAACAGCGACAGGTATTAACCGAATCCAAATAATTCAGCAATGTTACTGTCAAAGCGAAGACATGTACAAATTTGTAACCCGCACTATCACGGTAGTGATGCTACACGGTTTACACTACGATAGTTGCATGTTCTGTCGCGACAGTTACTATCAACTACCTAGCTCGAGCTGATATTGTGATTGTGCTATTGCGACAGTACGATAGTGACAATTGTGCAGTTTACACGGTGCTCGCCACTGCGGTGTAGCAAAATGGTAACCACCGCCCCCCTCCCCTTTTTGACAACGCTAAACAAAATCACTTCGCCAATTATGCGCGACCCAGAAGATATTCAACTCCGCTGCCCTCTAACACCTAGAGGCTGCGAGGCCTAGCTTACTTATAAATCGCACCTCGCATGATCGGCGAACAGTACAACCTAACTCACCCAAAATGTGGCGCACATGGCACATGCACGTCACAATTATGTTGTTTCATGACTCATTTACCTTCTGAATAACTGCCGTGTGTTTTTTTGTTTCCGAGAGAAGATCAGTAGGGGAAAACTAATTTCAGCAATAGTAACTACATTTAACAGCTACAATCGGAAGAAGTTTGCTATCTCTGTTTATAATAATAAGGCGATACTCTAGGGTTTACCAGATATTTTAATTCACGTATTCATTCTTATATTTCTCAGACACCTTCCTTTCCTTAGATATATTCTTAACGACATGTATAATATGCAGTATTAAGGCAGGTATTCACCAATTCTTCCTGTTTATATCCTCGAAATGGCAGTGTTATGTTCTGTAGTGGTCGATAGTGGAGTGCTTTCCTGATGCTTTTTGTAAACCAAGTGCCAAAAATATTTTCTTGTGGAATACGATTTTTCATTCTCTTTTTCGAATTTAATGAACGGTTAAATTGCATATTAATACGCTTTGTAGGAAACGAATGCTATACTGTCATAAGACATCTAGAGTATAAATAATTGATTCATTGCTGAAGTGAGAATCCAATGGGGCCACGGTGGCTGAGTGGTTAGACTCCGTGTCTCCAACCGAGGTAAACGTGATTCAATCCCCGGCCGGTTCACTCCTGATATTCACAAGTGGGAATCATGCCAGACGATGCCGTTGGTCGGCGGGTTTTCTCGGGGATCTCTTGTTTACCCCACCCTTTTATTCTGGTGTTGCCCCATACTCATCTCACTTTACCCTCAACGGCTCTCAAGAACTCGAGATTATAAGAGCCGCCCAAATCTCTACATTCACACGAATGCAATCTTGCCGCTGGGCACTAATACAGCTCTGGGCTGTTCTGTTGCAATAGAAGTGACACAGAAATTTCGTAATAAACAAGATTCCTGCCTAGTTATACGTATTTATATTTACAGCAGTTCCACATTTCAGAATATTTATTACATTTTCTGTTAGAAGAGACAAAGGTGAATTTGACAGTCAAATATTAAAAAATGAATGCTCAACAAGGTTGGTACAAGACGTCTTTAGAACAATGCCGAGTCGTTTCACTTTATACTTTACTTTCGAAATGCATTTGAGGAATTAAATGTGTTATCCCGCTTTCAAATGGTTTTGGATGTACTCATGTCGCTGTTATTGGCTAAAAGCTACGTTTATTTCTTTTAATGTTACTTTCACAAAAATTACTGGCAAATTTTCTTTACAGACACACTGCTGTGAAAACTGTACAATTTAAGTTATTTGCAAATGAGTTAAACTCAAATATTTCAATTCAAGCAATTCCATAAATCATATTTTAACATTAACAATCTTAACACATCATAAAGAAATTTTTAAAGAATTATTGTACTCGTAGTTTGAGAAGCACATTGATGTATTGTGAGCACACTGGTGCAATCCATGTTAGCTGGGGCTGGCAAGCGACACTCGGGACCTGCGACGGTACAGCCACGTCGAGACAGCCCCGCTGTTTAGAAAACACTCTCCCCGCCGAGGAAGGTCATGAGGCTAGGCGGGGTAGTACAATATATAAGGTGGGGACGATGGTAGCTCGCGGCCATCTTGCTCCGGAGGGACCAGCGAGACGACATCACCGTGGACCACAGGGCCGTGGTCACGACGTCGATTCTTCACTCTGCCACTTTAGAGAGGGTCTCGACACGACGACGCCAACAAGATTGAAAATGGTAATTATAATCCGAGTAGGGCGCCTTAGGTCTTGCCGGATTGGGGTCCTCGTATTGAATAATTAAAGCTCATCCAGCCAAGAGCACTCTTTAGCTGTTGCTATTGTAAAGGTTTAATTGCCGTAACTTGGTCTGGTAATAAAGTAATTTAATGAGACGAGTAACATTGTTGTAATAGCCAAGAGCTATGTGTACTTCTTGTAGTAGATCTAGTATTGGTAATAAAGTATAGCGAATCGAATAGAGTGCTTTATCCTCTGGTTACGAACATTCCCCCTTCTTTGCGTGTTCTGGTTCGACTACAAAACAGGTCACAGCAAATGGTAGAGGCGCCAGGTCCTGGCGCTTCAACAAAGGCCAGAAGTAGCCATGGTTAATAATGGTATATACAGGAGTACCAAAACAAAAAGTGGTGAGCATTAGTTCTTTTTATTTTCAAGGTTAGAATTTTAAGGGATTAATAATTACACTTTTGTAGATACGGGGTTGATTGAAAATAATATTAAAACTTCAATTAAGGATCTTAACTTAACCGAAATGCTGTTGGTGAAAACAAGGATCAGGTGCAATTAAAAGCTAACTCTATGTCTAGTCAAATTAAATCTTTATCGCATGATGTTAGGTAAAAATAATATGAAATCACAAATTCCAAAGTTTTAAGCCAAATGATGGTTGGTATAGTGCGCGATTTAATTAATAATGTCATCTCAGATATTAGGCTCAACACGTATATACAGGATTGCCAGAATAACATGTTGTCACTGCACGCTGTAAGCAAACAGCTCTTAAGTCGAGAACTGGCAAAACTTGAAGGTAAGGTAAACAAAATGAAGTTGAAATTAAGCATTCTGATTGCAAACATTATAACCTATTACACTGTTCCTATTACTGAGTGCAAGTTTTCGCCAACAAAGATGATGATCAGAATGCAAGTCCTGTGGCAACATGTTCACGCAAGTTGGCAGTTTTACAAGGCAGTTCCAACTGCTTATTTCTATAAGAACGAATCATGTACAATTCAACTTCCCACAGGTATAATTGCTATTGACAAGACTTCTAACGTCACTAGGGAGGTTGCAAAAGAAAGCAATCACATCCATGATATGCATCTAATCTCTAAACACACTGCGACAACCGATGAAAAAAATAGTTTTCATGCCGCCATTAATATGGCGAACCTCAGCCAATTGTTTATTTATTGTAAGTTTTCTTGTGAAACTAGTAGGCAAACTCAGGTCACGGCCATACAGCCGCATCACTATTGAATAAGTAACCCAACTAGCAACCTGGCGGTAAGATGTCTTAACCAGTCACTTAGTCAATATATTTAGAAAACTGACATAGGTTCCATTGAGATTCAGGAACCATGTGGGTGTAAAGTGTCAATGGTTAAAATAACGCTAATAGAGGCTACACATGTTTGTGACATCAAAAGTCCCAGTATTACTATAGCGCAAACTGTATTACCAATCCAGTGGCTTACGTCCAATAATTTTGAAGCGACGCAATTAATCCTCAATGAAGGTATAGCATTTTCCTGAGTTAACGGGTAAATTAATAATGATTGGAAGATTCTCCATGATAGCTTGCCTGAGGTGAGATATGTCTCTAATACAAACACGTTCAGGCAGAACCACGTGTTTTCTATCGTGTCGTAGGATCACTTTAATTATGATAGTACCTCCATCATTGTTTTGCTCATTACAGCCATGGGTCATTGTACTATAAACTGATTAAGTTATCAATCCTTTTGGACAAAGCAGTTAAGGAAAAGAACAAGGACAGGTGATAATAAGTGGCCAGAAATAACATAAGCAAAAGTTACGTACAAGACAGTAGTGGTAAATCAAAAGACCGGGTCGGTGCTGTAGTTGCCTGCCCGAGCGTGCCAAATAGCGCTTACATTGCATTCTGTTCTTAGCAGCGTTAAACATTCTTGCACTCATTGTTTTCGTACACAATAGGTGTCGCCCATAGTCGTTTAGGTGTGAAATAAGTTTACGCGTAGGCCCTAGAGTGCAGTACAGTGGCTACCAGCCATACTTTTTATCTGTAGGTTTAGGAAGGCGAATACCAGGCGTGTTTGTAAATGTATATACTAGTTAGTAAACCGTTAAAGATGAACTACAATTTATTATATCCTTAGTTTAATTAAGATAATCATGTTAGTGCTTGTCACAAAGTATTCCTGTCAGCCTTTGATCGTGCCCTCCACCTCCTTACATCCTGGGTATATTCTGTCTTTCTTCATCTCGATACCGAAAGTAATAAATATAGACCTTTGTTAGCAAGAGATAATTTTACGTGCGACTGTAGTGAAGTGTGAGGGCCTCGTGTTGGAACTTTTGCGAGAGGCAATTGCTTTACGCTGAGGTGGCACTTTTCAAAATTTCAAATGCTGTGCGGTTCAGGCATTATTTTCTCCTACCTTGAAGAGACAGCGTGAACAACAATATGTATATCGGTGCCAAGAACCAAATGAATCTGTTCCGGAATTTGTAGAATCAGTTTACGCGTACAGCGAAGCGCTTCGTGTAGGATTATCAGAACAAGACTTAATAGGCATTATTATTGACAACTTGGCACCACACGTCAAAAGTGCTTGCATTATCGAAAAGAAGCCAAATAACTTTCTGGAGTTGCGCGGCTTTGCGGTTGAGTTTCAGGGCAAATTAGTTGCCGCATATTATTACCGACAAAAATTTCTCCCTCCCCCCTAATCATTCCAACACGCGGTTATGTACGGCCTTGACGCAGCGGAGCCCGTTTACTTCTTCAGCTCGGAATGTGACAGCTACGCATATTTCCACACGTTGTATAAACGGTTTTGAGCGTGGTCATGACTTTAAGCATTGTTCCGTGGAGCAGTGCCAGTGTTTTAGATGCAGTGAGGCTGGGCATTTACGTAACAGCTGTTCTAAGCAGGGACACTATAGGTGACCAGTAGAGAGCGCGGTTCCATCGGTCTGAAATCTCGTAAACCCGCTTGTGAGCTTGATCTTTGTTTGGTAACAGTTACCATTGATAGTACTAATTATTGAGCTCTGACAGACACGGGTGCTACCTTGTGTGTTATAAGTCAGTCATTTTTGAAAAGCTGTTATAATTAAAAGTAATTAATCAAGGTCATATTTCCTGTAATTTTGAAAAGCAATGTGTGTCGCCACTGGTGAGACAGTCCAGTATAATACTGTTGTAAAGTTGCATTTTAAAATTGGAAGATTTTCGTGTAGTAAGCCTTATTGGGTAATACCCAATATTTCTTATGGCATACTAATAGGTTTAGAATTTAAGTCAAGCCAGAGCCACGGTAAATTTTGACGGAAAATACTTGTCTTTTGCATTTGCCCCAAATATCCGGGTGGGTTTAATCACAAAAAAGTTTCCCGCCACAATTTGCACTTGTGAAGACAATGACGACTGGAATGCTTTTCGTTTAGAGCTTAGGAAATTTGAAACTGAATACAGCGACGTTATATCCACTCGTATAGGGAAATGTGACGTGCTACTCTATCGGTTTCCCTTAACTGATAAAATTCTGGTACGGGATAGCCACTTCAAATGCCCTCCTCCCAAGTGGAAGGCCTTTAGGGAGATAATCAACAAATTATTTGCAGCCGGAGTAATTGTCTCATCCACCTCGGACAATTGCTCCCCTGGCTTTTAAGTGCAAAAGAAAGACAGCGACAAGTACTGTTTAGTGGTTAATAATGCCTTAGTTAATAAGAAAATACACAAATACCCTTTACCCCCGCCTGCTATTAACTGTGCCTTACAACACCTAGGAAAAGCCAAAGTTTTTTCAGTATTCGACCTCACCCATACTTTTCATCAATGTTTATTGGATCCTGCTTGTCGTAAATACACCGCTTTCAGTACACCCTGGAGCCAATTGGAGTTCACCAGGATACCCATGGGTGCAAATTTTGGCAGCCAGGTATTGCCTAGGTTACTTGATTTTGTTTTATCGGACTTTATATACAAATTTGTTTCCAACTACGTGGACTATATTATAGTGTATAGCGAGGATTTGAATTCTCATTTAGAACATTTACGTTTAGTTTTTGCCAAAATGAGAGAGGTTGGCCTGTGAACCCGGAGAAAGTGGCCTTGGGGTCTAACAGAGTTAAGTTTCTGGGGTATATTATTTGTGAGGGTCGGTTGATGGTAGATCCCAACCGGATAGCGCCGATAGTGAACTTCCTGCATTTCAATATTATTAAGGGAGTACAAAATCGTTAGGTGTCCTCGGATATTATTCCCGTTTTTTAGAGCATTTTTCAGAACTTGCCGGTTCATAAAATCATTTGAAAAATAAAGGGGCAGTATTCGAGTGGGGTTCCGAGCAGGAGTCGGCCTTTCAATCTTTGAAAGATAAATAGGTTTCAGCAACTGTGTTATATTTGCCAGTCTTTACCAAACGTTTTGTAGTCCATTTGGACACTTCATCGATTGTGTTAGGGACGGTGTTAAGTCAGCCAACCGAACAGGGTTTGGCGCCGGTGGCTTTTATTAGTCGGATACTAACGGAAGGTGAAAAGAAGTTAGGCATAAACAAGGAGACCTTGGCGTGTATTTTTGACCTTGAGAAATTCACCTTCTACGTGGAACACGACGAATGCGATCTTTATACGGATAACCAAGGCTGAGTTGGGTGTTAAATCACCCCCAACAGCTTCGGAATCTAGGCCGATTGGTGTTACGTCTTTCCCATTTCCGTTTTAAAGTGCACCAGGTTAGGGGATCGGAGAATCAGGCAGCGTATGCGCTTCCTCGTATGTTTGACGTAGAGGATTTTGAAGTACTGGGAGCCCAGTCGTCCTGCACCACCTTGGCTATCCTGGAAGGATTTCCCGAGATTTATCTAAAACTTCGTCAAGCCCAAAAGGATGATGCGTTTTGTAATCAGATAGTGGTTTATCAAAATAAAGGTTCTAGTATTCCATATGTTGTGGATCAAGATGTGTTATACTATATTGGCAAAAATGGGAGGAGTAAGAAAATCCTGGTTCCAGTCTCGTTGAGACCTATAGTATTATCTTATTTTCTTGATTCAGTGTTCGGAGGACATTTATGAATTAATAAGACCTTTAATAAAATATCTTTGAATTTCTCTTGGCCAACTTTATGAACTGATATAGCAGAATATGTACACTCTTGTGATTCTTGCCAAATATTTAAACAGGGCAGGGTATGAATGTAGGTCACTTAGTATTCAAAATTCCCCCTGCACCTTGGTCCACCATCCACCTTGATGTTTTCGGTTCTCTCATCAGATCAAAAAATGGAAATGTTTGTATTTCTAATCTTACTTGATACTTTCACTAAGTTTGTATTTTTGTCCCCCATGAGAAATATGAAAGCTTCAACTATAGTTAAGATACACACTGATCAAGTTTGGAAATTTTTTAGTGCACCTATTGAAATAGTTAGTGACAATGCCGATATTTCACATGCAAAATATTTAAAGACATGAGCTTCCATTGGGCAATTAAATATTACATGTCTAGCCCTTATTACCCCAGAGGAAACCAGGTAGAAAGATTCAACAAAAATCTAAAGGCTTGTTTGACCATTTGTACCATCAAGATCATTCATTGTGGGATCGCAACCTGGATTCCATAAACATGGGGTTCAACAGTGCTGTACATGATTGTACTGGGTTTTCACCTTCCCTGCCCTTCCTTGGTCGTTCCCTTACACATCCACTTCTGAAAATCTGGAATTTGCCTCCCTTACCTTCCTCTCTAAGCGATGTTGACCAAGACCATCTGCTGGAAGGGGTTACCCATCGCTTAAGTATTGCGAAGCAGCAGGTCTTAGCCAGGTTGGAAAGTGATCGTGGCCCTGTTAATTTTCGTGCGGGTGATATTGTGCTTTGCCGGAATTTTGAATTAGCAGATTTGTCAAATGATGTCACTGGGAAACTGATCCCAAAGTTTCGGGGTTCGTTTCGTATTGCCAAATTTTTGAATCCTAATACAGTTAAACTTGTAGATGTAAATTCCCCTAAAGATGTGCGCAAATAACGTATCTCTCATATTAAGGCTTATGTGATCTCTAAATGATCTTGTTGTATTTTGTTTTGTTCATTTGCTGGTATAGTGTTTTGTTCCAAGCCATCCGTATTCCATATTCATTACTGGAGTTTCTCTGATGTAAATCCTTGTCTATTCTGTTTCATGATTTAAAACCCCCTGCCTCTCCGCCGAATTAGTTCGAGTTGAGCGTATGCCTGATCTTCATGGAGTTGTTGTGCCTACTGAGAAGATACTCTGCTTGGACTGTAAATTGTCGGCGGCCCATCATTCCTGGTGTATATGGACTTGACCTACCTCGCCCAAGAAGATTCAACTTCTGTGTTTTGGGCCTGGGTTACCCTTTTGTCTTTGTCCCCAAGGACATTCGTCGATTTTTTTAAGCATTTATGTGTTATGTACTTAAACTGTGTATGAGTTCCTCTCTTGGACATTCTTCAGTGTTGTGTACTTAAACTGTGTGTGGAGTCCATTCTTGGACACTCTTAGATAAGTTTATTCTAACTCTACTAGACTTTTCCTTTTTTTAGTGCCTGCGTATCGACATTACTATGCAGATGGTGGAACCCTGGGCTATAGCAAGGTTTTTAGGAGCGGGTATTGCGACATTGGCGCTGTCGCCGAACGTTACAGCTCATCAATCTTTTGACTAGGTAGAGAGCTCCTCGGCCAATCGTTCCCCTTCCCTAGTTATACTTTCATTGCCTCTCCTGATCCCTCCTTTTCCACCACTACCTAGGCCAATAAAAAACCGTGTTTACCCGCACCCTTCCTTCCTAGACCTCCAGCCTTTATAGTGCTACGACCTTTTTAAGTTGCTTAATCAATTGGCCTTCTGCCATTATGACTACTATTAAAATGTAAATTGGAATTGTATGCTGATGATGGCGCGATGTTCGATGGCTTGGTCGATGGGGCGGCCATACCTGCAGGTCTGACAAAATATACACTGGTAAGTTATGGCAGTTGGACGACGCTTAGTTTTGTAGACTTTCGCTGGGAAGTTATTTGTAAAGGATGTGGTTTCATAGCAGCAGTTTGCTACCACCTAAATGGTTTGTTAGTGCACTTAACGAATTGTTTCTCCCGAGTGTGCATGTGCAGTTTATAGGTTTGGTCGATTTTTTGTCGTTCAAGGTCTGCATAACGATCGGGAAAGTTGGACTGCCATAGCCAGCCTTGCAGAGCTGTGGTGCGTGAGCTAGAGCAAATAAATAGTGTTTTTTAATTTAGTAATTTTGAAATACTATATTGGATATTATTATATTGGCATACACCGCTTTTCAAAAGTACGAAAATTCCAGGCCAGTGAGATAGCGGCTTTGATAGGGCATTATATGTCCTCCAGGCCCCGAACTGGAATCTTTAATGCCTCTCCCACATTTTTTTGGGACTACAGGATTTTGGCTAAAACTGATTTAAACAGTTCCACGTGTGTTTTCTATGCACTTCAAAGTTTCTTTTAGTGTCTTAAATGCGTGTGCTTGAATTTTCTTCCCAGCCTTTTATGTGCTGAAACTAGAACACGATCGCTTTTGCCTCACACAACACACTCAGTGCCTTTTACAAAGGTTAACGTTATCTCGTCACCTACTGTAATTTATGGAAATTATTTTTTTCTCCACTTTAGTTGTGGCGATGAGTGGTAAAGTGAGACCAGTTGCCTGAAGAAAGAATTGGCGTATTTAATGGTAAGTATTGTAATTTTATTATCCATGATTTTGGCTAGTTTTCCGTGTGAGAAAATCTTTTAGTAATCTGTACGAAGCTGCGTCTCTTTCTGTACGAGGTATTCTCATTAAGGAGGCTTGATAAGTAAATGAATTCAGCAACTTTGAAAGCTGAGGAGTACATACATTTGGTATTGATAATTTTTGCAATTCTGTGTAGTGAGCTATTTACTTTAAAGTATACAATTGTCTAGAGTTATTGAAAACCGCCATGTGTGCGTAAATATTTTAGTGGTCATTATTTTTAATTGAGTTTTTGAAAGCCTTAAGTGAGAATCAGCTTGAATGCACATACAAAAAATGTTTAAAGGATAGCCGAAGCATAATCATATTGGCTATTTCAGAATTTTTATATTCGCCACGAGTGAAAATTTAAATTATGTTCCTCGTATGCACACGTACGAGGGTATTAATTGATATTGTACCATATTTTATTTCTTATTCAGGCTTGGGTGTTATAAGCCTGTTTTAAATGAGTGTATTGATAATTTTGGAGAGTGTGATAAATTTTCTGGTACAAAGTTTTGCAAGTCCATTTACGTAAAAAACTCAGAGCTTCTTTTGCAAATAATAAACAGTGAGTTTTTGAAAATATGTGCATATTATTGTAAATTACCTCCTTGTGTGCTAAAGTACAGCAAATTGTTTTGAATTTTTTTCAACTTTGAATCGTTCAAATTCATAGTCATAGGGTCAAAGTCATGGTCTAAGATGGGGAGGTCTGGACACTTGCCTGATAAACCTGGCAAGTTAATGTCGGCAGTTCACGAGGTAGCCGTTGCAGCGCTTCATGTCTTGTAGTTGAATATTGTCATAACAAGGCATTGTGTTGTTTACATTAACCATAATTAATTAAACAGTGCGTGCAGTTGACATCGTTTACTTTTATTTTATTTTTATGACATCTCAGTTAATTTAAATTCTACGTTACCTTGTTATAAGATAATTCTGGGCATTTTTGTCCAGCTCCAATTATCGCCATTCCGCGAACGACATTATCGATCGTAAAAGTGCATGCTTAAATCTACACAACCTTTGTTTCAGACCTCGTGTTGCAAACACAGCCTGTGGGAATATTGGAATTTTCGAATACCGTTACGAATAATGGAAGAGAATAGTACTCCAGTGTCAGTGAACTGTATTGATTTTTATCATGTTTATTCATGTAACTTGGTATTGTCAGAAATTTTATCGGAACTACCTAGTTAATTATTTTTGTATGTACTTTCATTACACATAACTGGTTGCAGGTACCGTTTTTACATACGCGAAGTATTTACTTTTCAAAGGTTTTAAGTTTGTTGGTTTCAGGAAATGGGAAAAGTGTAGATTTTACTGAATGATTACGCAAATAAATAACTTCATATCAGTGACGCGTTCGTGCAAGGATTTCCATATAAAAACACGTTTTCAAGAGGTTGTGAATTATAAACTCTAAGGAAGTTGGCACGTTTTGTACATAATGTATTTCGAAACAGTTATTATGATGTTTGAAATGCACGTTCTCAAAAAAGGCCTGTAAAAATATATTTGTTTACTATTCATGTGTTGTACATCCAATGAGTGTAAAGTTAACTTCGGCAAAAGTGTGTTTATTGCTAGATCACTGTGCAATTCAACATGACACACTCGTAAGTTTGTGTGTGTTGTAAATAATGTAATTGTAACCGTCACTATAACAATTGATATGCACGTGGCCTGAAAAAACCGCACTTTCAAAACTTCTGTAGTGTGTAAATAATATTTGCTTATTTGCCTATATCGCGAATTGAACGAGTGTATGGTGAAGTTAGGCCAAATTCTGTGTGTGTTGCGGCATCTATACGAATACGAACATTTTGTATATATCGCGTTTTGTTTCTTCATTGAAGTTAAAATTGTCGAAGTTACGGATGCTATTTACATACAAACAAAATTTTCTTCTGCTCCATCAAAACAATATGCAACTAAAAATGTCACACACTTGAAATGCAAAACAATACCGTCTCACAATAGACGTTAACTAACGCCCCCCCCCCCTACTCCTCCCATGCCCGACATATTTCTCCCAAAATATAAAATAAAGAGCTCCAACAACAAAAATAAAATAAAAAAACTTGTTGGAATGACAACCTAGCTTTAATACCCTACATTGATTAGTGGATGGAGGTAAGCTAAAGTTTACCACATTTGGTTTCAAATTCAGCCTAACGACAAAAAAACGCACGTATCGCATTTCGTGAAGAGATCGATTTATTGTTGCAATGCGTGGGTTAGATAACAATCGTGAGTACCCGCCATCATTGAAAGAATGCATTTAAGTAAGTAAATCGAAACTACGGAATCAAATAACTGATGGACTGATATCTAGACACATCCGGGATACAAATTCACAATTCATTCTTTGCAAATATGTGGTTTTCGTATTAAATAAAAAATAAATGAGTTAAGTTTCTCATAACATGCAAGCTGAATGTCCCACTACAGCACACGTAGCGTGCTATGCAGACGGCAGCTCTACGGCGACATTATGTGTACTATTTTTGTTTGCTGGCTGCGATAGGGACCTGCCCTTTTCAGACCGTGGTCAAGGTAAAGGTCACAGAAATCCAACATGGCAGCCGGTCGACGCCTGGTGCTACTCCGGAATCCGTAATGCCAGAATTGGCCAAACCTAGCTACTTACACTGAATCTTTTTTACTTGTAGGGAAATGTTATATTAGTTGCTAATGCACATTTGGTGATTTTACGCGTATGGAAATGTTAGTTTTCTTAAAAATAATATTTTCCAAATTATTATTCAAAATCTCGGTAAGCAATTCTTAAACCAGAGTGCACAACTACACACAACTTGAGAACATTAACAATACTGTTAAATATAGGTTTATCTAAATAGTTAATATTAATATTTATGCTTTTAAACTTTACTTTATTGTAACATTAAATAAAATAGCATTAGAAAGGCCAGCATTATTATAGCTGTAATACAATGTCGCTGCAAATAGAGAGTAAGAGATGGATAGCGCAGGTAAAGAAATATTGTTGCATATTTATAAAACTGTAGCCGGAGGTTTTATATCTTCAAGTTTTTACGCCACTTCTGTGATTTTTCGTAAGTTTTACTTGTTCAAATTAGTTTAACAAAAGTTATTTGATAGTGCATCAAGAGGTGTATTTATTAGTTTACTATACGATCCACAATAACATGATGGTTTCATTTAAACAGTGAATAAAATCGGTCTGAAGAGAGTAAGCAACAAATTTGAAGGCGTCGCGTCGGTGGGCTGCACCTGACATTTTGTACAACCCTCATTCTGAATTCGCTGTAGGAAATTACGCTGCACCTATGTAATTTTCAGTTCTAACGTCACAGTGTGATGACACCTGCTGGCAGGCTCTGAATAGCAGTAACAACACAGTCCAAGAATGCTGGCGCGTAATTATTCCCAAAGACTGGACACTGAAACTAAGACAAGAACCTGTTTAAAGAACGGTAGGGGCGTTTACTCTAAACTGGAATAAGATTTACTCATATCTGATGGGTAAAAGATGAGGAATGAAAAGTTACAGAGGTCCAACAATAATTACGGCAGCTATTAAGTGAATAATATCGGCTGGCTGTAAGAGTTTGTTACTGAAATATGCCAGTTATAAAAAATAAAATTACTTATTTTGAGACTCTAATGTGACTGGTTCAGATAAGTGTTTCAGCTTCTGAGTTCATAATTGTATAAAAAATTACCTTCCCAAAACTTTCTCGGTAGCAGGCAGCACGTGTGATATGATGGGTCTACGTAAGCTGGTGAAGTTATTTAAAAGATCGGTACACTCACCGGCTGGAAGGATGCGCCAGGACAAGCCACGGGCTCAGGACACACCTATCGCACACCAGGAGACTCGAGGTTCTACAACGACACTGAAGGTCCTGTGCTCACACTCACAGCTCTGCGAGTAGAGCAAATAATCCGCAACTGGCCGCTTCAGTAGTGTACACTCAGAGCTGTGAGCAGGACGCAAGGTAATATTATTGATAGAGTGGGCTTTGCAGTTAATACAGGTTACTAGAGCGTGCATGCCAGTTGTGTAGTAGCAAACTCCTATTTGCCAACAGAGAATGGCTCGTTTATCAACAGGCCTGTCTAAATTGCATACATTGAATTCTGGGCTAGTGCAACTATGTGCACATAAATCGAAGTTTTAGAATTGTTGAAGAGCTCAAATTTCTTTTCTAGGTTTTTAATGAAGTTATACGGTTTCGTGACATGAAAACGACGATAGCTTGAAAAAAAAAAAAAAAACAATCTTAAGATAAATAATATTAACAATGTCTTTCAGCATTTCTAGGGGAATTAGAAACCAAAAATCGTAATAAGTAAAAATTTCAAATATTTTTATTCCAAATTTAGGTTTCAGTTAAAATATATCTTGAAGTCAGAGAACTAACATGTTGCTATATCCTTGAAATCCGTAGCTTTTTTGACCTTTTGCAAATTTTTTATGCTCTGTTATTTCGATATAAAATGTTATTTCTTAAGTTAAACTCGTAATACGGACGAACTGCATTACAAGATTCCAACAAATATTTCTTATGGCATTCTAAATAATATAAAGAGTTATTTCGTGCTGAGGCCTAGCACTATAAAAAACTTTTAAATTTTGAGATTCGCAATAAAAATTGAATTTTAAATTTCTACACTCCAACCCTGTTTAATTAGTTCTTCAATTAATGAACTGTCATAGTTGTACTCCCGGTCAGGCTGTTCGTGATATACCTAAGTACTGCGCGTGAGCTTCAGAGTGCAGAGACAATACTGGCTTCACTTCAGCTACACCTTGAGGAAATGTGTGAGATCTAGTGGCGACTCACCTCAATGACTCCGTGCCCTATTCTGGTGTGAAAACCAACATACAGTGTTTGAGAGGTTTACACAATTAAAACTTTAAGCAGTAAACGCACAAATATAATTCCTACGGCAGCAATCTTACTGCTTTCATTCAGTAAATGACAAGAAGTTTCTTGATATAGCTAATGTGTGATTAGTTCTATCATTATGGGTGCAATTAATTTTTTAATTACTTCTTAAAGGCTGGGTTGGTAGGAAGGACTTGACTTCATGTTAGAAAAAATAACTTCTTAAATGAAACTACAAACTTATTCAAAAGTACCGAGACAATTACAAATAAACACATACCTTACCCGGGACTTGAACATAGAAAACCTCTTACTATAAAGCAAGCCTACAATCCACTTCATTACGGAGGTCCAATTTGGAGCATCAACTTAATTAGTCTAATGTTTCAGTGACAAGATATTACTTACATAATATATTAACGGGCCTTTATTTTGAAAATAAGTGACAGAGCCACATAAAACATGCAAGTTTACATGGTTTACTGTAGTGCTACTTGTGTGAAGAGAAATATGGAAATTGTTTGGTTTGTCATTGAGATAAGATATTAAATCTATATTTTCTTTTTTGATCATACCATACAAAATTGCTAGAAAAAAAGGCTCTATATACGATGCTTCTAATATACACTATATACATACAAATATTAGTTGAATTTTGTTAAACTGTTTAATATATTTGTCAAACTTACTTAAATGATTTATAAATCTGCCATTTCGATCATTGTTTTCTGACCCATTTAAATCATTAAAGTTTACATGGCCTTCCGTAGCATTTATGATGTGCACAATTTGGTAAAAATTTATTTGATATGTTCCAGTGAAAATTGTTTGGGAATCGGTTGATTGGTCGTCGGTACATGGCATAAAACCTCCATAATTTTGATGAGGTGAACTTCAAAAATGAAAGACAAAAAGTAATGCAGTCGCGATTTCGATGATTGTTTACTGCCAATACACAAAGTTAAGTTAAATTAGATGGCATTTTCGTAGACATCTCCCACAAAACTAAGCTTATTTTATATTCGCTATTCAGAAAAAAAAGTGTTTGCTACTTTAAAAAATTAATTTAATACTATAGTCTACAACAGTTCAACATATTCTCCATTTTTGTAAGAATTGGTTGGTTGTTTCCCGAGATACGTCATGAAATCATAATTTCTTATATCGGTTGGGCTATATTTCATAATGCCAGATTATTGAGTCTCTGCATAGACAAATTTATTGGTTGTAATATGTACTGCTAACATACAAAAAAGTGGGAATTTGTTTCGCTAATAAAATACATTGTAATAAAATATTTATATAGCTAACGTTTAGAAAATAAGTGCTTGGCCTACATACCAATCTTAGCCTCTTGCTGCAGAGCTATGCATTTCCCAAATTTTGGAGGAATCTGTCAATTGTTTCCTGGTATATGACAAGATAAATACTTTTTTTTACTTGCATAGCACTGTCCTACAATATAACGGACAGGACGTTTTCTAAATACATACTTTTAATTGCTGTAATATCTACTATCAGCGTACAAAAATAATTTGAAATCGATTACATGGCTCCAAAGATATAGCATTCTAAGCTAAAATATTACTATATGGCCGCTATTTTGAAAATAAGTGACTTACATGCTTAAATCATGTCACTTAATATCATCTACATTTGTACTAATATTTTTGTCAAATTTGGTAGGAATCGGTTAATTATTCACCGAGTTATGACATGATAACTTTATCTATTCCAATGGTGCTATCTCCCAAAATGGACGTCAAGAGGCGATTAATTGTTGCTATATATCATGCTTGTAATATACACTTTTAGTACCCAAATTTTGTCTAAGGTATTTAAATGGTATAGCAGGTATACTAAATAAACTTCAAACATTTGTATTCCAGCCATTATGAAAATAAGTAGCTTATAAAGTTCAATCACTTACGTTCACATGGCCTAAAATAGCATTACTAACATGCCAAATTAGGTGAGAATTGGTTGAATAGTTTTCGAGATATTATGTAAAACATTAATTTTTTCAATTGGTGCCATCTAACAAAATGGCAGACCAACAATAATATGCATTTTAATATTTAATTCTTACACAATGGTCTGTCAGCATACAAGATTTTTTTAAATCGCCTGAATGGTTCCCAAGATATGACACATCAACCACAATATTAAAATGACCACCATTTTGAAAGCAAGTGCCCAACGTGGTCGAAAACTATACACGTTAAGTGTACTTACTAAATTTTTTGTGTGTACCATGTTCGGTGAAATTTGATGAAGCGTTCAAAAACTGAACAAACATGAACACACACACACACACACACCTAGACACACATACACACACATACTTACACACACAGACACACAGACAGGAAAGTGATCTCATAAACCTTTCTTTCCTTCGGAAAATAGGTTAGTAATAAAAACACCCCCTACAAAGTGAATACATAAATATGAATGTAGCTTGTTTATTCAACACTAATTTTACATTGGCATTTGTTTATAGCATCATGAGAGATAAATCTATTTGAATGTTTGTTGTTTCAAAACAAAATAGAACATAGGGTTATTTTGATGTATGTATTCCAAGGGCATACTACGTGTGATTACGTGTTTTCCAGTGCAATATCAATCTAATCTTTGGCAGGAAATATTTTACATATAATGCATGATGCACACTGGGCTATATCTAAAACGATGGTAGCTTCAAGCTATGTTAGGTTTTGAAAATATTTGTTTTTGCTAAATGTTTTATAACATTGACTGTATGTATTTGAGGAGACTCAAGATGATAGTGTTTGAGCAAATGACAAATTAATCAGTGAAAATCATGCTTGACTTTAATAAAATAAACACTTTGTTGGAGGCGTATCTTAAGTTTAAGATAACATTATTAAAAGGGGGTAGGTGCGACGTGCAGTAATTGTGTACGTAAAGATTGAATTGCTTTCTTTAAAATGAGCCCCCCCCCCCCCAATGCCTAGACATTGGTGGCTCAACCACTACCACAACTCTCCCTTTCTGCCCTAGCGTATACTTAGTAAAAGAAGGACGGGGTCTTATTAACTACCTTAAAACACATCACCAGAAAGTTTTTCAGAAATTTGTGCTAGATTTGCAGCTTGTGCTAGGCTCAAAATTTGCGTGTAGTTTGGAAAAGGGATTCACAAACACTACCACCATTTAGAATACCGCCGAAACAATTTCGGTTTCACAAATAATTTACTTCGATTTTCAAAATATTCGTACAAGATATTTTTCACAATGATTAAGTATTCAAAATCAAGAGGACAATGTTTGTTCACAACCTTCTTTCCAGCCCACTACAAAAGTTTATTTTGACACCCTCAAAACTATCAACAATCACTGGCAAAATAAATCACACACATACCCCAACTTCTATTAATTGCAAATGTGCACAAAGCATGTACAATAAACTCCAAAGCGCACCCAGTATTTACAATTATAATGAACTCAGCCATAGCATACCTAAAAGTATTTTAAAACATATTTTAACGAGTGTTACGAAATCCTCATTCTATACTAAAGCCACTCTCCCTAGGAGGAACTCCTTTAAAACCGCAACTTAAATTACCATACATTAAATCTAGTTATTTTCTAATAGCATCACAATAATATGCTAGTAGCATCCTCTTAATGGCTGAATTTCACCCTTTTTAATATCATATTTATTACGACTCTTGAAACACCACAACTCGCCGAATTAATAGTCCCTGGTCTGGGGAAGCCTTACCATAACCTCTTATTTTTCAAAAAGAAGAGTAAAAGGCCCGTCATTTTTTTAACCTCACGCCAACAACAACCCTTCAAGCACCACCACTCAGGCCCAGTACCCAGGGATACTCTCCCAACCACTCACCTTTCGGTGGTGGCAAGTCCTGGACCTCCAGTCTCTCAACACCACACAATCGACGGAGGGTGTGGATATTCTCCACGTCTGCGTATATGGATGCCGACTTTTACCCTCCCCCGATGTCCAATCACTCACACGCGATACTAAGGAAGGAGAAAGCCAGGGATATTCTCTCTTGCCAGTCTCAAGGACGAGCGGCAGTGCTGCTCCTTCACCCACACCAGCACGCAACAGTCATATCCACAACCCACCCCATTTAATTCCACGATCAATACAGCCAGAACCAGCACACCAGTTCCAAAACAAGATTTTAATTAATACCTAAAACGCTCCACTTCGAACGACCTGTCAAGCTTGGGGCACAGGCTCCTCTTTCAAGTTCACCTCGCGAAGTAAGCAGGCTACCTTAAATCACTTTCCCGGAATCACTGGACACGAACTCAAATCTTACATTCACGAAGCTGCCGTACAGGATAGTAGAAAGACACTACTGCTTAATTCCCGCCCTCGGGTCGCATCATCCCAGGCAACACTTCCTTTCAACATGAAAGGTACCTCTACTAGTGGTGAAACAACAAATTTTCAGCTGGGCTCCTCAATTAGACCATGTTCTGCATGAATCCGCATAAACGCATCTGCCAACGTTCAATATCCGCTCGCTCTGTCACTGGATTTGAGTTTATACAGAAAGTCCCTTTTTCGGGCCACGCCCAGCTTCCAATCCCCACTAGAATATGGTTTGTCCATACGAACATTTAAGAGCGTAAAATCAAGTACGGTTTCTTCCATAAAATTCCACAATAGTCCCTGGCCAAGTCAATTAATTTTTAAGTTCATGCGGCGCGCTACAGACTTCTCTCAAAGTCCACGAGTTCCTCGGCCCGAAAATCATTAAGTGTCAACACACTCCCAAGTGTAACTTTTGTAAGTCCGCAATAATTGCTGGGCAGAATGTTTGCACGTGCATAAAATGTTATAAATTCACTCACACTTGGCCCCGAATGTTTATAAGTCCTCTACTGTCACTAGCATGGAAAATTCAAAGTCTTGACACACGAGTATTACTTGAAAAGAAATTTACTAAGTCCCACAACTAACATCTCTTAAGAAACTGATACTTAACTTCATCGCTGCAGTCAGCTTCTCTTCTCATCTGGTGCGGATTCCACTCGCCAGCTAGAACCCCGCCCTAGCCAGTGCACCCGTATTTATACCACTCCTCATCCTCTCATCGACCCTACCCCTCCCCAGACACCAGACCTCAGCGCCGCCTATACTGGAGATCGGCGCTCCAATTAAGACATTATTTTCGGCCAGTGCGCGAAGACGCCGACCAATGATAACAGAGCAGCGCCCTCGAAGGCTAATCCTTGTTCATTCCGCAACCAGCAATACACTCTCGCTCGGCGGGCTAGTCCCGCCACCAGGGTTCATTCGGTCATGCTGTAACAAATACACGAGATTTACACCACTGATCACTCTTATTACAAACCCGTGACGGACCCGCCGTCACAGTGTTTTTGTTTCACCTATTGAATAAAAATAAGTGTATCACTTCATAATAATATTTTTGGCCATTTATGTTGACGTATGTTGCACGTTTACCATTTTTAGTAACCAACGTTTAGTTTAAAGCTCTAAAAACAGTTCTATTAAATACAAGTGAAATTAAATATTTGGTGCTATTTAAGTAAAGTCAAAAAATTAAATTAAATTTTATTCGCTGTTGGATTATCTCACTTGAAATTTACTTTCAAAATTATTATCGGCTCCTAAATGGCAGATATTTTAACACACACAACTAATTACTTGCGCCCACCAAGGCGAACTGGGTTCAATCCCCGGATTTTCGCAAGTGGGAATCGTGCCGGACGATGCCGTTGGTCGGCGGGACTTCTCGGGGATCTCCTGTTTCCTACGCCACCTCATACTGGCTCCGCTCCATATTCTCTTCAATCACCTTCAACGGCTCTCAAGACCTCGATGTTACGAGCCGCCCAGTAAGCATGGCAACAATATTAATAAATTGTTATAAATATTCAGGTCGTATTACATTTCCTATGTTTAAGGTATAACACTTACGACTCAACTCAACACAGTTACAGCTATTTTATTACGCAGAGAAGTTTTTAATATACTAGTAACATATAAACGTTTCCAACAATTCCACTTTTTCACGTGATAGACGCACGAACAAAGAATCGAGTCCATTAACACGTTAATATTGCATATTACGGAATAATATAGAATGAACAGGAATGAAGATCCGGGAAACGGCTTTCAAAAGACCAATTTTCTGTTAAAAGCTGTTCACGATAAAGTGAACACTTTTTAAGGCTCTTCTGAATATTTCCTTTCGTCCAATTTACATCTTTCTGCTGCTTTTTAATATAAACATTGCAATGTGACCAATAAACACAGTGTATACATTTCACCACCCTCGAAATTTAATGCCCAGAGCTGCATTAAGATGTATTTATTAGTGGTTAATATCTGTTGAAAGGGCCTTAAAAAGTGCTCACTTTACCGTGAACAGCCTATAACAGCGTATACTTAAGACGTCATGCATTATGAAGTTGTTTTGAAGGTACTGTGGAGCTCACTAATTGGAAGGTTATACTGCGACTTGTCACAGGAACAACACAGGCACAGTAGTCTCACAGCAAAGTAAGCCAGTGTTAATTTCATGATGCTACCAACTACAATTATTTAAAACTCGCGACGTTGCCCTCGCAAGATGTACCGCACATTGAAACAGACGCAAAACATACCAGGATTCAACAAGCCGGCCATTGCAATAAAACGGTTGATTGCGGTTACTGACAAACCCGGTAAGACATGACACAGTGACACATTAGTCTTCACTAACTGTTAATAGCCAACAAGTAGGCTACATCACCCCAACAGATGACAATATGCCGTGCCTCCATACGGGAGCTGAGATTAGTCCTGTACTTCAGTCAGTATTTAAATAATTCCTTTGTCACAAAACGTTGAGATAGTCATTAACAAAACTTTGAAAAGGTAATGAGTGCTACAATTGCAGTAAACAATCATGTCTATTGTGCGCAAAGAGTGGTATGTTGTAGTGAAAGAAACTTGAAGTTATGGAGGTGACGTTTACCTGGATATTGGAATCGCCGCGGAAGTGTAATACTTCTACTAGTCCCAGAAACTAGTGTTCTTTTCTGGTGCATGTCTTCAGTGGCTGGCTGGCTGGAGGGTATCTTTAGATATTGTAACAATGCACAACACTGCCTGCTGTCACGTCGTTAAGGAGCTATTTGTATCTCTGCTAAGAGCATGGTCCTTGTAAGCTCGTATACTCCGTATAAAGTACAAAATTTTGACAACCGCAAGCTGTATATTGCCACAGATATCAACGCTTAGCGGCGAATGGACGTATAATAATAAGTATTGCCTATTTTAACCATTTCTGTCTTGCCGGTTCATGACATTTTAAGATGTTAATTATGGTTGCAAACCTTGTGAGGTACGAATTAGTAAATAAATATTCATTATTAGTGGTTTATGTCCACACAACACGCTCATGCACATAAATGCTGCATATGAACAAACAGTCTATCGATCGTTTGTTTCAGAAGCAGTCTGCTCTCTAAGCCCGAGTAAGTGATATCATTCAGTGAAATAACATTCACTGAAAGTCAGTTGATGATCTTTTCCCAATTGGAAAATCAAGAAAGGAACTGGGAGCAAGCGACTTGGGAGAGTGGAATACTCAACATGCTGTGGAAATAACTAATGAATTAGCGAAATTCAGCCATCATACTAGTTAAATACAAGGTACTAATTACCAGCCACTCAGTTTTCACTACTTACACCTATTTGGATCAATTGTCACTGTTTCATATTAAGAGTGCGTAATGCCAGAGCCTGTGTCTGATATCTTTCACACGTGAAACATAAAAGTCACCAGAACGTAAGGTGATACTTCAACATGTAGGCATATTTCTTTAAAATGGATCTTCTCTAGTGTAATACGTACGCAATGATATTGGGTTAAAGGGTCTTTGTGGCGTCTTTGTGTGTACGCAGTTAAAAAAATTTGCTTGGTTTCTGAATAGCCACATCGAAAGGAGACACAATAATAATATGGTATCAAACAAAGACAATTTTAAAAATAAATTGATTCAGGCACAGACGTTTTAATCAAATTCCATCAAAAAAGAGTTAAAAAATGCATTATTTAATAATGAATTTCATTTAAAAATAGATTTAAACACGTGTTCAAACGTGATTTATAATTCACTAGTTCTGTATCATTTCTGAAATACAGAACACTAGTATTGGATATTTAGTATCAACTTTACAAAAACTTCAACTTACTTTACTAGATAGGAAAAAAACATATATCTGCCTTCGCTTGGTATCGAAATCGGCGGAGAGCTTAAATTATTATGTACAGTATGCTCGGAAATAGGTGTTTCATTTACGTGCTTCAAATTTAAATTTGAAATTTCATCAAAACTTATATAAAATAACGAAATAACTGATACGCCTTTTGAATATAAACCCCGCAAATGGGTGACCAATGACTCAAGCTCCATTGCTGGTTACAAAATTACTCAAAAGTCGGTTCAGGGACACGTCTACACACCCTAAAATTAATTAAAAATCCTACGTCTCCGTCCACTTCAGACGGGAGGTCCTGCCCTACATCTGTCGTCGTTGGAGGCTGCTAGCGAAGATGGCGTTAATGTCTTCAGGCTGACGCTAGCTTAAGGGGGCCTATAGCGCCAGCCAATCAACAATCAGAATTTAAAACTTTGGGCCAATGGGGATCAAAACTATTCAATCCACCCACATGAAACACTTCTAACGACCTAAATGAAGAAAAACCAAAGAATACGTGATCTCGGAACTGAGATATAATACAATAAAAAGTATAAAAACCTACAAAATTGAGATCACATAAAAAATAAATATTAATGATATAAAAATAAATACACAATGAAAAATGAACTAGCCTATCCAAATTACACATAAATATTATTGTCTCCATTCATCTAAGTTTTAAAGAAATCTTACGCGTTAAGAAAAATAAAATTAATAAAAATAAATAAAATTTACATAGGCAGTTGAAATCATATGTGACATGTGTGAAAAATATTACATAAAATATTGCATGACAATATGTGTAGCAATAAGAACAGGAAAAATAATATAAGTTAATTGTATGCATAAAAACTCTATATTTATGGGTGTTACAAATGCACCCTCAGTTTTAAAAGACATGTTATAACAGAGAACATGGAATTGAAACTCGCCTCTGTAAACATCAAAAGGCTTACTGTAATCTATTTTTCTAGTTCCCACAATAACAGTCACATCAGAAAAAAATTAGATTAGCAGTATTTATTTTATAAATAGTACAATCAATCAAAAAAGTAAAGAAAATTAGATTATTATCTAAGTGAAAAATATTACTAATTTTATCCCACCTGGCAGGCTAATAAAATATATACGATTTTTTCAACTTTCGAGTCAACACATGCTTTACAATGTTTCACAACTGCTTGGGTTAAAATTTGTATTTTAGTGTATTTTTCTTTATCAACAATTTTCTTACATTTTTCAACTTTCGAGTTTTAAATTTTGCAATTTAAAATCTAATTCTTTATCGGAATATTCTTCGCTTTTTTTCATCTTTTGTGTTAACAAGTGTGTCACAATAATTAAAACTGATTTGTTTAAATTTTGTAATTTATTAGCTATTTCTTTATCAAAAAAATTTTTTTTATTCACCACATCTTTTCCATTTACAGGATTAGCCTTATTATTAATTCCACAATTTTGAATAGAAACATAATCATTTGTATAAGCAAAAACTATGATATTGTATTTTGAATATACATCTCTTTAAAATACTTTTTTTTTGTATAATTTATCCTTTTATATAATCTGGAATAGTATTACTGAATCGTGAATTTATATCTTATTTTAAAGCATAATCAGCTGGTTTTATTAAAAATCTATTATTGACTGCGTCTTTATCGTCTCTAGGATCATCTATGTTAACAAATCTATGCCCTAAAAAAGAAACATAAGATTTGTATACTCAGGACAAGTGCTTAGTTTACTTTGTAAAGCAGAAACACCTGAATTACATTGTGAATCTACATATGTTTTTAAAGCATAAGCATTAGTGTATAAAATTAATTTTATTTAAAGATTTGATAAATGGTTTCCCAAATATATCCGTAATTTAATAACAAAACAATTATATCGTGAAAAGTAAATTCTCTTGAAATAAGATGAAATACAATTAAACATAGATGTCCACAAATAACTGAATTAAAATTCTGAACTCGATCACCATTGTAATAAACATTTATAATTTTCAAGTAATTAGTTAAATTAGTACGAATACTTCCTCCAAATTAATCAAAATAGTAAACATCATTACTATTTTTAAAATAACAAACCCAATGAGTTCCAGGATTTGATGAAATGTAGAAATTAAGCACATCGAATTAATTTTTATTCATATTATTTGGTAATTCATCAATCATATAAATATTTCTCAAATTTTTAATATTTAATAATTTTACATATTTTTCAGTGTAGATATTATATAATGGTGATATATTCAAATTTTTTTGGTCTTCCTCTTTTAGCAACTAACTACTCTCCGATTTATATTCCATTGCTAAATTATGTCTTTGTTGTTCTTCTAATTCTAATTCTTTTTTATATTTTCAGTTTGTTCAACAGAATTATAAATTGCACTGGCTCTTCCTGCTATTGCGCCAAGGGCACCTAAAGCAGCAAATATAAGTGGCATAATTCCGCCATGATGTAAACCACTGCCAGTTTTTTCTTTGGCAACTTTTTTTACTGTTGGCAATGATAAAGTTAATTTGAAATGTATATCTTATTAAAATTTTTTATTTTTACTCGCAATTTATCTGTAACCTGTAGTATAAAGTAATTATTGATATTGTGTTTACGAAATGATTAATGTAATATTTATATTTATAATTAATATTAATATTTACTATAGTAAATACGACTTCACTAGATTGAGTAGTTTCAGTGTTTACATTTAATGTTTATGTAAAATATGTTTTAAAATTTCCGAATTAATCAGATGTGACGACTCAGGAGGGTGAGGATGGCCAGCGTCGTGTAACCAAGCCGAGGAAGGACGGAGATGTTCCGTTCGAATGGAATCTTCAGTGATGCCTGTCGTATTCTGCTTTTTTCGTTTATTACTCTTAGCTGGAAGAATATATATTGAAGTAACCAAGGAAGAATGTGCTAAGGCGATTTTTACAGTAAGATCAACAAAAAAATTCCAATTTCTCCTAGGCCATGCGAAGTGATCATTTCTTGCTTCATTTTTCCTTTTTTCTGTCTCTGCACTGCTGCTCGCCTCTTCCGATGGGCTCTCCATCGCTCTTTCTTCTACCACCTCTACTCTCTCAGCTCTTTGGGTGGGCTCGTCAGCTGACTCTGCGCCTCAAAGAATTCGTTCTAGCAGCTGGGAGCGACGTAGATTTTCTTCTTGGCGATCTCAATTTCTGCTTTCTGCAGTGGAACTGTAGCAAATTCAGATGTAGGCACTTCTTCCTACCTTTTCATTGCATCATTTTTTCTACTCTTCCTCCTTGGCGACTACGATTTCCGTGTGCTGCAGTGGGTTGGCAGCAAAACCAGATATAGGAATTTCTGTTTCTACTTGCGTTATCTGTTGAGGTGCAAGTGCTTCTGCTATGTTGCTTGGCGCCTTCACTTCAAATTCGTTGCTAGGGGTTATAGAACCTGACTTTCTGACCTCATGCTCTCTCGCATCTTCGTACCAAAATTTCGTAAAATTTGACTCATTTTCTCCTCATGGTCACGCAGCAGTGTAATCTGTGTTTGAAGAATTTTATCCAACTTTTGCATTTGTTTTTGGTAATAAGTAAAGCAGAAGTGCAAATAGCTACTGCATCATTATGGGCGGACATATCTCATTTTCATTGGTCCCTGTTTTAGCTGGCGGGACAGTCTGTACTTTGTTATTGGAAGTGTCAAGTGTGTCAGTGCCCTGACTACAGGTAGCTACTTCCTGGGTTATTTCTGTGATCTCTTGCATTGCTATGTATTCCAAGACTCTGTAGTTTATAGACGTGGTTGTTCTTAGGTTATACGGAGTTCTGATGCTTCTGCTCCTTTACTATTATCTGTTTGACCGTTCTTCCCAGATTCTCGAGCCACCTCGTTGGTGCGCAAAACTTGTATTAATTATATGCAGGCCGTATGTAAATGGTCCCTATTAAGGGTGCCAAATAATGTGTATAACACATATGAATGAGGAGATATGCAGATATAATTGCCCATATAGTGGCTCCAAAATCTAAGTCATGTAGGGACAATACACTTCTCAAAGATGTAAATTATATGAATGATAGTTGCGCATATATGGTGTAAATACCGGGACACTAGTAAATACTTGATGTGTAGGAGTACAGTACAGTAAAACACTGCGAAAATGATCGTGTGTGTAAGTATGAATATTTACAAGTAAATATTAATTTGCTCATTGTTGTGGGCCCTGCCGGGATGCGCGCTGTAAGAACTCCCCGGCGACACAAGGTGCCATGGTGGGGCTACAGGTTTTTTTAAGAACAGGGTAGCAAGAAGAATCGGGACCAAGTTTGGTCGCCTCGAGGCCAAGCGCGTGGCGTGGGGCCCAGATGTACCAGCTCCAGATTTTCCAGCCATCCTCGCTGCTAGAGTGTCACGAGGCATCCAGGGTCGATGCCAGCAAAGGGTCATCACGACAAAGCCACAACGAGACGAGGGCCCAGCCGATCGACTCCCGATTCGAGAGACTATACGTCGTTGAACAGTGATAAGAGGGAATCTGAATTAGGCGCAGGAAGGGACTGTCTCGTCAGGCGACGACGTTAGGAAGTAGACTTAAATGCTAGAGTTTCGAGAGAGTCAGTTAGCTGATGGCCAATAGAATTAGCATTACAGAAACGAGAGATTAGACTGATACTTGTAGAAGAGTTAACTGTTGAACTACTTAATGAATTGCTACTTGAGAACCAATAACTAGTGTCACTTGTCTTGTATGTTAATTAGCTATTTGACTCTTACTCTAGATACGTTTCCCCATAACTAACTTCTTGTCTGGTACCAGTCATTAGTAGGACGAACCAGAAAAACACTGGCGGAGGCACCGGCCTTGCCAAACCCTCGCATCTACTTCTGCTAATGACTGGTACCAGACATTAGTAGGAAAAACCAGAAGAATATGCCACAATGTTAGGCACGGGCATACAGATCACTGCGAGCCAATCAGATCACTTAGAAAGCCGTACCAGGCCGTTCAGCAGAAAGCGCATAATAGCTGCAAAGTGTCTTTCCCATTGATTGTCCTGGCTCATTGCCTTAATTATGTTTTTGTTTAAAGTGATTTAAATGTATGTGTAAAGCAGAACACTTGGGAACAGTTTTAATAAAACCTGGTGGGTAACAATAGTCGGCCACCCTGCAAACTGTAGGCCATCAAACACCTTTGCTACTTACAAGGTCTTCATGAAACTCAACTTTTACACGTACTGTTTGTATGCGGGCAAGAACACACGTATAACCTATTCACTTTCACACAAGGAAAATTATAAACATGCTTAAGAAGTGTAGGGTGAAGCATCTCACTTCTGAATGAATAGGACACACAACGACTAGTTCCAGCATTTTATATTTTTATGAGAAATTTATTTTCAATTTTAGACTTTAAAAATGCAGAGTGTAAAATTATTTTAAGATTCTTGATGGCAATTGCTCAGGAAAATTCAATAGATGACCAAGCTATTATCGTTGGGTAGTGGTCGTTCATATACTTACCCCAAAGACCTAGTGTGAGAAAAATAAAATTATCTTTAATTTGCTCCTCAAATTAAAATTAAAACTTCCAAAAATTGCACTGTTTTGGCAAATAATTAAATTCTTGAGAAATCATTTCCAGTTCTACTCAGTGAAAAAGGCAAACTCTGTCTCAAGTTAGCCATGATAAAAGGCTGCTGGGATACGTGTTCTTAATAGCAAAAAAAAAAAAAAAAGAAATGGCGTGGTTCTAGGACTTCTAGAACAAATTGAACCAAGTTGAAATTACGTTGCCTGTAAAACTTTAATGTAGAAACAAAACTCAATCTTAGCTGTGTAGATCTGAAGTTCTTGTAGGACTCTGCTTAATTTTATCAGGAACTGGCAGAATGCGGACCTCTCCCACAGCAGGAACATAAGCATACAGGATAATCTTTAAAGTGCATGCGTACAACCTAAGGACCGATGGTCGTTTCTGATATCTGTTAACTCCTGAATAGCAAATCCGTTGAGGGTGCTTATCGGCCGTCTTAAACTCCTCACAGCTTCCATCGAAACCTTAACTGAATTCAGGAGCAAAATCGGACTCCGTAATAAGCTTATTAAAATCCTACGCTTCACCCTCTCGGGCTAACCACCTACATAAGTTCTGAACAGCATTGCGTATGCTGATTTTAATGTTAACCCGTGTGTGAAAGCTAAAATATCCGCTTTTACTCAAAAGTCCGCAAAAAAATGTATGGGCAAAGAAGAAAAGGTTAAAGCATTTTAGACAAAGATAGCTTTAAAGATAATTTGTTGTAAGTAGGAGACATGTGCTAAAGAACGTGTACATATAAAATGAAGAAAATAATGCTTTATAGAGTTCTTATTTGTGAAGAGATCATAACATTTAAAATTAACACACACATTTACTGAAATCATTACCGACTGCCATTTCACCATTGAGATCACAGACATGGGTTGATGGCATAAATTTGCTTCTTCGAAGACTCCTTGTACATCTCTATAGATGACTGACAAAATTAATATAAAAAAATTTACAGGTACTGATATGATACCAGTATCGATAATTTTCTTTTGTTACTGGTAAAGAAATGAGAATCGATACCAGTATCGATACTTTACTGATATCGCAAGCTACCTAAGTCTTAGGAAGAGACAATAATAAAGACAAAATGACTAGAGATGGGGAGTATTTCCAATACCTGCTATCAGTAACAGGTATTGAGCAGGAACAACTATAGCCTGTCCCTAGCTTCTAGAAATACCTGTTACCAGAGGGTGGCTATGTCCTATACCGTACAAAGTTAACAAGTGATGCCAGTTTATAACATGGAGAGACGACTGTTTTCCGGTAACAAAAAGGACACGTGAGAAACAGTAGCCAAAAACATTGTATCGGCCTATCTTTTACGTGTATTTTAATGAGTATTAAAATCGACATAAATTAACATAAACAGTTAAATGTCGTCGTTAAATGTATAAAGTTATGGATTACTTACATTTAAATATAAGTGTTGCATACGGTGTTTTGGTTGGTTTGCTTCCCATTCCATGTATATTTGCCTTGAAAATATTCCAGGAAATAATTTTCTGACGACTATAGGAGATTTTAAAAGTTCTGATAAAACTTTACCTGTACTAAAATCGAATATAATACGCTGTTAAAGTCGTCTGCGAGTGCGTTACAAGTAAAGCAGCCATGCGGGAGAGAGACAACTTTTGTTTATATTGAAATTGAACAGCCTTGCGAGTGCTAAATGAACTCACTAGTTGTTATGAATTTTTTTCTAAATTTGTGTTATTCTTGCGTTTGTGAAATGTGAATTTGGCATATAAACATGCATTAAAACTATAATCTATTTTTGATTTATTCGGCGACCAACGAAAACTAATATTAATGTATGAAAATGCGTACGAGTCGGGCCATGCGAGTCCAGTGTTTAGTGTATTCGTATATACCGTGGATACATTCGTGAAAGATATCGCACAATTATTGTGTGTATACGGATATGTTATCTGCGTAAGTTTTTAAATTAACAATTGCAGTGTGTTTAACTTTTGCAATTGCGGCTGCGATTACTAACGAGCCGTGTATTTAAGGTCTAAACCTATAAGTTACGAACTCGATTGAGGTACAGGCACTTTTATAAAACTGCAGATACGTATTTTTCTAAACACCGATTTGCTATTTCAGTGTAGGCGTTTATGGAATTAATTTGTTAGTAATGGCAAATCATCTCGTAAACCAATACAAAGATACACCTGTTGAAAACTCTATTCTTACAATTTTTTTCTCCCCAAGTCAGCAGAGTTGCAGTGACAAACGAGAAATTAGCTAGGCTTCTTGATTGTAACCTTCTTGATTTGCAGTTTCCATGGTTTCTCGAACTCACTCCATGCAATTTCTGGGGTGACTCAATAAAGACATTTCGACCAATTCCTTCCTTGTATTCCCTTCATTGTGTTCTTGGTTTACCATTCTCTAATGAACCTGCTGACTACAAGATGTTAAGTTAAATAAAGTTTACTTGTGTGTTTAGATGGTTATGTATTTATCGGTAGGCTGTAATCATTACAGTAGATTACATGTTTATACATTTTATTGTTTTCCAAAGGTAGTTAAAATAAAGTAAACTTAGATAAAGCTAATCTTTTCTTATAACTACAACATCTGCAAAATAGAAAAAACATCGCGTCATTTACTTTAAACTCTATTTTACCCTTCTTAAGAATTTTAAAAAATTGTAATTTTGAGTGCAACTAATTGGACATAAGCTTATTTTAATATTAATGTTGAATCATGAATATTTAGATCAAAATGATAAATTTTTTAAAAGCCTACTTGTAGATAGTAGATGTAAAGGGTCGATTCTGGTGAAGCACATTTGTTAGGGTTATTTCTTCTAAAATTAACAAAAAAATGCAGTACAATTAATAGGGTTATTTTGTCTACAAGTACAGGAAAAAATTCAAAACTCAAAATCTGAAATTCGATGAAAAAACAGTGAAAATCATGTAAAAAAAAAAAAAAGCCAAAACCAAGGTATTTGAGGGATAAAGTTATGCTCTAGAAGTTTTTAAAAAGAAACTCTCAAATACGGGCAAATTTAAGTAAAAGTAAAACCCAGAAAATTTTATCAGTTTTTAAAAAATGTGCGCACATTATTTGACACAGGTAAAACAGGCAAACATTTGCAAAATTCAAGCAAATTTAAGGCTAAAAGAAGCAATTCAGATGAAAAGATAATTTCTAGAATATAATTATTAAACTCAATATAATATAGGTAAAAAAAAAAAAAGCATTCCACTATACTTTCAGCTAGCCAGCATCAATTTTCATTTCTCAAGTTTTTAGCAAATTTTAACAATATTTAATAAATTGCTTGTGCTAATTTTTTTAATTTTATCATTAAATCTTTTCTTTAGTAAATAGTAGCTGAAAACAAAATGTCTGCAACTAAATATTCTATTACAGAACTTTTAGGTATTAAAAATTCTATATACTCCATTTCTATTAAAATCTATTCACTGTCGTTAAAAATAATTTTTCATTTCATCTATGTTTCTACTTTTTTTTGTTCATTCTCGAATAGACTTTTACACTCATCAATTTTTA
Source organism: Dryococelus australis (assembly GCA_029891345.1). Lineage (NCBI taxonomy): Eukaryota > Metazoa > Arthropoda > Insecta > Phasmatodea > Phasmatidae > Dryococelus > Dryococelus australis. Next base: position 112,302,631 of record CM056994.1, read on the forward strand.
GCCAACACTATAATCTCAGTATTCTAATTTTTTTGGAAAACAAATTTCTTCTAATTCTTGTTCTCTTTTTTAGGAGATTTTAGAAAATCATTGTTAAACGAATTTATTTATTTTAATTTATAAGGATATAGTTTTATTTTATTATTTGTTCTTTTTCTTTGAACAAACGGTATTATATTATTGCTTCTTATTAAACGAATTTATTCTATATTCATATCCTTAGAGATGATAGCAAATATAGTATTAGATTTAGAAAATTATGTTTCTCCACTTTTAATAAAACATTTTTAGTTTATTGTTACAATATTCTTATTTTCTTCATCTTCTAAAATGTCTAAATAATGACTTGGCAATAAATTAAAGCTAAATGCAGATAAAACATAATTAGTTAATTTATCTCTTTCTTCTTTATTTCTGTTAATTTAATTTGTATTCCTGTTATTTTTTGTATTTTTATTTCCCCAATAAACATATCGCAGGATATTATTAAAAACTACACAACTATTTTCTAAATAATCTGCTAATCTTATCCACATATTAGATAACGAAACAGAATAAAATGGTGCTTTTTGGAAATAATTTTTACTGTTTTTTATTCATTTTAAACAATCTTTCAATGCATAAAATTCTTGCTCTTTTTGGAAATTTGTGTTAATATAGTTATAAATTGTTGTTTCTAATCTTGTAATACCATTTTCTTTAGCTAATGTAGAAGCAAATGATTTAAAATCTTTTACCTGGACAATTAAAAAAATCAATAATATGGTTACCAAGTTGTTTATTTACTCCTGTACTTGTTTATTGGCAAATAAATATATTGTAAATCTTAACTCTAGTATTACAATTTAACCAATGTAAACAACCTTTTCCAATATAATTATCATTATTAACTATTACTTTGCACTAATTTTTATATTCTCCCTGCAAACAAATATTAAAATTATCGACAAAAAATTGATTATCTCTTTTTTATAAAAAAAAGTTCCTGCAAAATCTTGTGTTATATCGCAATAAAATAAATAATATTGTTCTTTTCTTAGTTCTTTTAAAATTTCTGGTGACTCTGTTAGCAATGTTTCTAATTTTACATCAGATAACTGTATATTATAAGGAATAGCTATTGGGTTTTTATATATGTTTTCTAATTATTTCTATATCTCTTTTTATAATTTGCTTAACACCATTAATTGTTTGTACATTGGACTCTTAATAAGTATGGATATTTTTTGCTTGAACCCATTGTCTTGCCAAATTAAAATTTAGAAATCCTCGATCTTAAAAAACTATTAAACCATCCACAAGCTTCATTTTTTTTACAAGAAATTGCATATTTTTCATTTTTTCTTCACAGTCTAAAAAAATCTGTTATTTAAAAAACCACAATTTTATCGCTAAAGTGCTGTCTTATTGTTTTAAATTCTTTGAGTTTTGGTTTTCCATTAGTGTATATAATATCTTAAATCTTTGTTATAAGATTATTATTATTATTTAAATTTTCTGTTAGTAACCATGAACCAAATATTTCATTAGTTGATTTAGTTTTACTGCCTAAAATCTCTGTAATACATATTAGTTGCAGACATTTTGTTTTCAGCAACTATTTACCAACGAAAAGATTTTATGATAAAATTAAAAAAGTAGCACAAGCAATTTTGATAAAAATTGTTCAGATTTGCTTAAAAACTTGAAAAATGGGTAACTGAAAGTTTAGTGCAATATTATTTTTTTTTACCTACATTATATTGAGTTTAATAATTATATTCTATCAATTATCTTTTCATCTGATTTGCTTGTTTTAGCCTTAAATTTGCTTGATTTTTGCATAATTTTGTTTGATTTACCTTTTGTCATATCGTGTGCGCACATTTTTGAAAAATTAATACAAATTTCTGTTTTATTTTTTGCTTAAAATTGCCCGTTTTGAGAGTTTCTTTTTAAAAAGCTTTTAGAGCTTAAATTTAGCCCTCAAGTGCCTTGATTTTGGCCTTTTTCCACCCTGATTTTCACAATTTTTTCGTTGAATTTCTGTTTCTGTTTTTTTAATTTTTTCCTTTACTTTTAGACATAATAATAAACCTATTTAGTGTACTGCATTTTTCTTTTAAATTGTACAGGAAAAACTCTTAAAAATGTGGTGCGCCAGAATCGGCCTTTTATATCTACTGTAAATGAAAAATTAAATGATGTTTATACATAAACTGAACCAAACATTGTTTGGAACAGTTTTATTAATACATTTCTTTGTTATTTTAATCATGATTTCCACTCAAATCTGGAATATGTAGCAGTAGCTCGAAAATAAAATGGATTAGTAAAGGTCTGACAGTCTCAGGACAGAGGTTAAAAACAATGCGTACAATGCTAAGAACCCAAGGGAAAAACAAAAATTATACTGTACGCAATAAGAAATAATATTTAACAAGTTTTTTTATTAAGAAATGTGTCAGTTTATTTGCTATCAATTATTCTAAAATTTTTGAAAAGGACGTAAGAAGAGCAAATGGCCTATAGTTATCCATCAATGCCTTGTCACTTTTTTTATGTATTGGTACTACTTTCGTATATTTGAGTCTATCAGAAAAATTTTCTCTGGGCAAGACATTCATAAAAAATATAAGTCAAAGGCAGTTTAATTAAATAAGAACACTTTTTAGCAGAGTCATAGTTACCTCATCTATTCAAAAGGTACTTTTACTTTTGACATTTTAAATTACATTTATGATGTCTGCTTCAGATATAGGTGTGAAAAACAGCGTGTTAGCATTCAAATTGTTAGATATTTGGGGTATGTGTGCAGAACTAATATTTGTAGCTCTGTGTTCATTTTGCAGTTTTAGTGGGTTGTTTGTAAAATAGTCGTTAAAACTATTAGATATTTCCTTGCTATTTTCGATTTTACTACTATCAACACTCAATTAAAATTTAACATGTCATTGCCTAGGTTTCGTTAAGGAACACGATATCGGATTGATGACTATGGAGGAGGGAATGAAAATCGGGGAGTTTGGGGAGGAGGGAACACGTATTCCAGAGTAAGAACGTAAGGGGGGGGGGGGGGGGGTCCATCGAAAAACTAGGGAGGAAAATATTCAGGAGGATGTCCAGTTTTTCGGTAGTGGAGCGGGCACGGGAAAGGGCGGTGATGGTGGATCGGATGAGGGGGAGGTATTGGCGAATGAAGGCGATGATTTCGCGGAGTGAGTCGGCGAGGGAGGAAACGGTGGCTTCGGTATCATGGAGGGTGGCGGGTGGAAGGAGGTGAGCAGGAACTGTGGATTGGGGGGCGAGGGATGGCACCTGGGCGGGAGCAGGAGGGGTAGGAGCTTGGGCGCGTGCCTGGGCGCGGGCGAGCCAAGGGTTGACTTTGGTGGCGGCAGGGAATTCACGTGTGGTGGTGATGTCGCGAAGCGGGTGGAGAGGAGGGCGGTGATGGCGGTGTTGGCGAGGAAGCGGCGAGGGTGACGTTGAAGGTAGCGGATGTGGTTGGGGAATGAGAGATCGGTGGCCTTGTGTGGACCGTCGCACAAGCAGCACTTGGGTGTGACATCCTTGGTGACATAGTCGCGGTACCAGTGTTCCCCGGAACAGCGGAAGCAGGTGAGGCGGCGGATGCAGCGTAGCGAGGAATGGCCGAGGCCTTGGCAACGATAGCACTGGGGGATGCGGGTGGAGCCGTGGTATGGTTCTATGGAGACGACCCAGCAGCCGAGTGAGCGAAGTGGGTAGAAGAGTGAAGCCTCCCCTACTCGGATGGTGGTGATGAGAAAAGAGGAGGTGGCGGCGGGGTCGGATGATCGGACGCGAGTGACGGAAGAAACAGGCAGTTTGATGGCGGTCAGTTCTGTCTGCACTTCCTCAAGTGAGGTGGTGAGGGGGAGGCGTTTGATGACTACGCGGTCCTGTTTCTCATTAGGACGGGGCGATGTATACGGTGAAAAGCCTAGCTAATGTAGATGATTGAAAAGGAATTCGTGATCGTGAGCATCGGAAGTGTAAAATGAGGTGCGGTCGCTGACTGATGTCATGGAGAGGGGGCAGGCGAGTTTTGACTGTAGGTTCTTCGCATTGAGAAACGGTTTGTTCTCAATTGAAACGAGGCAGGCGATGGGTGGTATACGTGGTGATGTGGATTTTTTTTGTTTGGGGGGGGGGGGGCAGAAGAGGCAGTTTTGTTGGCGGCGGAAGTGACTCTGAACGTGGCAGGCTTGCGGCGGCTGTCGTCAGATGGCAGGTGAGGGTGATCGGTGTGAATGAGCGTCGTCGGTGTCAGAGTTAATGGAATCGAGGGATGAAAATCGATTGTGAAGGGTGATTTGGTCGGAGGGGCGGTTGGTCTTGGTGCGGTTGGAGGTCCTCTTCGGCACGGTGAAACCATCCTGGTCCATCGGCGTCGAGGTCTCTTGAAGTTGGGCGGAAGGAAGGGAGAGTTGCTGGGAGACGGGTGATCCATGGTCAATGACGGAAATTTGTGGGTAGAGTGACCGGGGGGGGGGGCATTCAAGGGGAGGCATGTGGGGTAGTGAGGTAGAAAGGTGTGCGGTGGCGGCGAGAGGTCGGGCGGCATCTACTTCGTTCCTGGGGTCCTGAAGTTCTGGCATGTGAAGGTGGGTGTGATGTGTATCGAAGCCTTAAAAGCGTCGCGGCGTCACGGGAGTCGACTGGCGTGGGCGGCACGTGGCTGTGTGTAAGGTGGTCCGCAGCGGTAGTGGAGACGGTCAAGTGGGGAAAAGAAACGGCGTGGAATGTTGATGATGATGCGACGGAGGTTGTTAGAGTGGTGGTGGTGGCGGCAGTGACGTGGGTTTGGAGAGTGTCCGATGAGCATTGCAGGGACGTGTTGACGATGAAGGCAGTTGAGGAGCGTGTGGTACGGGTATAGGTGACAGGGTTAGGGCGAAGTCGGGCGGGTTTAGGGGCTAGAGATGAGTTGCCCCTTTCTCCAGAGGACGCAGTGTCGAGGGAAGGGCCCCCTTCCCTCCACACTGCCCCCTAAGGAGGAGTTGGAGTTCGCCTCGTAGATCCGCATAGCCTGGAGCAGGGCCTTACTGTCCCCCTGTTGGCTGCAAGTTGATTGGTTAGTGCTACAGCTAGGGGGCGGCAGTTGGCAGCCTGTCCCAGAGGACATCAGCCCAGTTGCGCCCTGGCTCGGGGTCACGGGAAGGGAGTCCATTCCAAACTCCCCTTTCACCATAAACCAGTAAGCCTTACTGGGATCCTAGCTTAACAAGTGCACTCAGGCGGCGTCCTCCGGAACCAGCTGCTCTCCTCCACGGCGACGTCGATGCGGTGCTATCTATCGGCGATCTCCGGAACTCCCTTGTTGGCTGCTTCACTCTAGCGGCGGAGAGCAGGAACTTTGATGCGCCGAGGCACACCACGCGGAGGCGGATCTAGCGGCAGCGCACGGTACTCCGTGCTCCGGCAGCTAGAAAACGTGGAAAAATTCCCACGCAAAAAGTACAAAAAACGTACAAAAATCACTTTTTTTTTTTTTTACCACTTCTAAGCAATAAGAATACTGACAAAAATTAAAAAAAAAAAAATACGGGTTATGCATTATGATATACTTAAAATATTACGATGCGACAGGACAATTTGAATTTAGTTAAAAAGCATTTATAAAGTCAACCCAGTACGTACGTTTTTGCTTATAAGTAAAGACATTGCGACATCCTTATCTCAAGGACACGGCAAAGGGGCATAACACTGCCCAAAATTCAATCAGGAACAACTGCGTATTTATGACCTTTCTCAGTTCAACTTCAAAGGAGTACAATATTTTCCCAAACAATCTACAATTACTGAAAAACTGAAAAAAGAACACTTGATTTGGATTATTATTTTTACTTATTCCAAAGTGTGTGGCAAATATAGCTCACAAATCCTTCATACAAAATACTAAAAACATGAAAAATATTTTTGTACTACAATTTCTTGCATTACTACCACAACACATGGGCATTTTGAGCTCAAAAGAACCTGACCAAAGCTAAAGTTTATAGATTCAGGTACACCCACACATCCCAAGGACATCCTGAGAATATCCCAAATATATACTTGCAGGAATATTGGAATATCCCTTTGAAATTCCTATATATTCTGAGCATTTTACTGGAATGTTCCAGGGATAAGTTATGTCAGATTTTATCCCTCCTCCAAGATATTCCAGGCATATTCTCCAAGGAATATTAGTATATCCCTATAATATTCCTCATTCCTCTATCTCTGTTTACACTCCCAAAATATACCATAGATATTCTTTAAGGTGCATAAGAATATCTCTAGGAAATTCTTAGGTATTCGGAGGAAATGGCTGGCATTAGCCACTAGGAGCACTGGTGTTGCTCTCGTTCGATTAGTCAATCTCGCATACACTCGACCGCCATAATGGTTCTGGAACTGCATTGCTAGGGGTGCTGATTTTTTATAACTTAAAATACCCCATGGAATAGTGCAGGATCGAACTGCCGGACCTTGGGTAGCTAGATTTACGCCTTAGATTACTCGACTATTGCAACATGCACTAGAGCAAGCGTTTATAAATAGTATATAACTTGTAAACGAATATATAATATCTTGCCTCTCATTATAGGCATAAGTTTTTTTATTTCTTATCTATTTTTTTAAGTGCCCATTTAATATTATTTTAAGTATTTTTTATTAATCATGGTCAAGATGGTTCATTTATAGGAGCGGTTCAGAACCGACTCACTCCCTGTAATGAACCAGCGCTTTTGTATCGTTCATCGGTTCAGTAGGGTTCTTGACTTATACAGGCTGAATTACTTTAAAAAAATAGGTATTGGGGATCAAAACATATTTTTGAATTAGCGAATTTTGTCCATAACTGCATACATAAATACGTCATAGACATTGCCATGTGCTATAATTATAATATTCCACACAAAAGAACATTTTTGAGACATATCCGGAATTTATAAACAATTTGTACTTGAAGTATTGGAGTTATTTAAATTTATAATGAAATATTTTTATACTAACGATCTTACATGTTGTAATTTGAAAGCATGGTACCGTGTCTTGTAACCAGAAATAAAATCTCCCAATTGGAACAAACACGACCACTAAAATTAAATATCACAAAAATATACTGTGAGATTGGAAACAATATAAAATTATGTAATCCATGAATCTGTGTTAAATATTGCTTAAGAATGAATTAATGAATACGTACAAATGCATATGCACAAATGTCTTGGACCCCCATTAGTGAACGAAGTGCAAAATAATTACAGGTGAAACTAATTCTGTACAGAGCTTTCTCGCGGGAAAGATAAGTAGTTATTGTTCGCCGTAGTTCAGGGCGTTGACGAAAGAGAACCGTTAAAAGAGCCGAAGGGGAGCTGAACAGGGAGAGAGAAAAGAAGTGAGCGAAGAGCTGCGAACTGCGAACCGGCGTGAACCGCGATCCGCCGCGAACCTAGCATTAGGAGGGGTGGATAGTAACGGATCTCTTAGTGTCAGAGTGAACAGCCGAACCACGGTTCTTTTTTCGGGAACCTGCTCTTGCGAGTTCTGGTGTGAGAGTCAGTTGTGAACCATTCTCCCATCTCAATTTTTTATTAAACTTTAAAGTGTATTCGTATTTGTGAGGCAGATAAGAATATGTCGTCAGAATATATGATTACATCACTATGACAAGCACCATATTATATTTTATAAGCATATATAAAAACTGTTTTAGTAAATATAAGCCAAGTGTTTTATATTATGAGCGTTTATTATTTGCACTTTTTCGATGATTATTAGTGTATAATGAAGCGGAACATGTGAATATTCGTATATATTCCCAAATATCCTTAGGATACAAAAAGGAAAACCGGGGATTTTTTCAAACTCCTAAATATCCCAGGAATACAAGCAGTAAAACGAGAATATTCCTGTTTACTTCCAAATATTCCAAGAATAGGTACAAAGTGGGAAATGAGAATATTCCTGTTTACTCCCAAATATTCCAGGAATATTAGGACTAAATTGAGAATATTCCTATTTACTCCCAAATGTTCCAGACATTCAACTAGTAAGATGTGAATATTCCTATTTAATCCAACATATCCTAGGAATACAAAGAGTAAAATGAGAATATTGCTGTTTACTCCCAATTATCATTGGGACACAGAGAAATGAGAATAATCCTGTTTACTCCCAAATATCCTTTGGACCTGTATTACCACCGTCTGATATAAGTGCTGAATAACAATCAGCTGGCAAGGCTATCAGTAGTGTTTTTCCAGCTCTTGTGTATTATGACCACCTGATGCCATGCGAATAGCTATCAGCAAGTTACCAGGTAGTTCGGGCGATACCTGGTATATTTCTGTTTGTTGGCAATATAAATCACCATTAAGACTCAAAATATAGTAAGAGTTGCGTTAGTTGCATTGGCGACAGTGATTCTGTTTTAGTCTTCCATGGACGAAAGTGATGTTTTTTATTCATATGTGTTTTTTTCTGTTAAAAACGTTTAAGATGTTACTGGCCAAGACACGATGGGAAAGTTCGATTCCCAGCAAAAACGAGTGGGGTCTGTGAATTACAGCATTGATGCATGCTTGCGTGTTTTATAAATAACGTGTTCTTAGATTGTTAGAACATTTGAAAACGTATTGAGAGTTTACTGAGAAAGACCGATTACCAGCTAAAACGAGTGGTGTCTAAATTACAGCATTAAAGAAGGTTTGCGTGTTTTATAAATAACGTTTTCTCAAATAGTTATTAGAAAAATCGAAATGTATTTGGGCGTTAAAATAACCTTGTTTTACCCTAATTTATTGTATTGAATTTCTAACGATTTGCGCGTGGAAAGAGAAATTTGTTGAAAATGTTTACATCCTGCAATTCGTACATTGGTTTATCAGTAACGTATTTATTTCGTTTTGATCTTGCAGGATGTTTTCAAATGTACATGAACTAAATAAACGCCCTTTTAGTGTAGTTCATTACATAAAAAATGCAATACTATTCACGTATTGAATATTTCTCGCATAGGTACAGACAGCGACACATTAATCGCAGACAGTTCTTCCGATGAAGTTAAAGTTTTTGAGTTATAGTAAATTGAATTATATTTTCGTCCGAATAAATTTTTCCACTGTTTCATCAAAACAATGTGAGTTCCAATCGCCATTATCTCATAAGAAGAACATAAAAAAATCACGTCTCCTGAAAGATGAAAAACTTTACACACCCCCCCCCCCCCCCTTTTCACACAAGCCGACCCCTTGACAGTAAAATAAACAGAACCCGAAGTAGTATTTACACTGTGAAGTTTAAATTTCTTGGTTTCAAGAAATAGCTCAAGTGTTATGTTAATTGAATAAGTCAGCACACAACACTTTTACGAAGAGGCAGACAGGTGTCAATTAATTTTAACTGAGACAATTGTTCCAAAATGGTACCTACGAGGATATACATTTAATGAAATACAAAAATAATGTACTGCATATATAATATTTCTATAACACTAACAACAAATTCTCGCATATACATACATTTTGACGGAGGAGAACTCAATTGCAATGGCATTTCACCGGACTAGAAAACTTAGTTCGGTCAGAAAAGACAATTGTAGAAAATAAAAAAATATATGCAAATACATGGACGAGAAAGGTAAGATACTTGAAATCTGTGTCACCTTTGAATTAATTTCTAGTGAACTGAAGCATTTCATCCAAAACCTGCTCATCGGAATCGCTGTCAAATACAATTCGTCTCCTACCGCCTGCCGCCATATTTCTCAAGCACACAATCTGACATGCTGATAGATAGCTATCAGGTGGACGATGTACCTGATAACTTTATCAGCTGATAACCTGCCAAATAAGCAGTATCAGCGCGTCGTAATACGCATTTTTGGGCTATCTAGCTGATCACTTTTATTCACGACTTAATCAGACGGTGTTAATACAGACCCTTAGGATACAAAAAGGAAAATGGGAATATTTTTATTTACTTCTAAATATTCCAGGAATACAAAGAGTAAAATGAGAATAGTCCTGCTTGCTCCTAAGTATTCTAAGAATACAAATAGGAAAATGAGAATATTCCTGTTGATTCCAAAATGTACCAGGAATACAAAGAGGAAAATGAGAATATTCTCATTAACTCTTTAATATCCCAGGAATAAAAAGAGGAAAATGAGAATCTTCCCATTTACTCCATAATACTCCAGGAATATTAAGAAGACAATGAGAGTATTCCTCATTACACCTAAATATACCAGGAATTCTAAGAGGAAAATGAGAACATTCCTGATTATTCCAAAATATCCCAAGAATACCAATAGGAGAATGAGAATATTTCCATCTACTCCTAAATATTCCAGGAACACAAAGAGGAAAATGGCGATATTTTCCTTTACTCTCAAATATCCCAAGAATATAAAGAGTAAAATGGGAAAATTCTTGTTTACTCCCAAATACCCCAGGAATACAATACAGATTATGAAATAATCGCAGAAAGCCCCTGAGTTTCCAAGGGATAATATCCAGATGACATTACGAATGTAAATAGGATATCCCTGCCATTATCTGTGCTGTGTGGGTATGCGCACCACAACATATGCCAACTTTGAGTTATTCCAAAAAATTACATAATTGTGTCCCACATGGACCAAATTACGACAGAAAATGTATATATACTGGATGAATTTCCATAATTTAAGCTTAAAAAGCATACACCTATAACAACTTATGCAACCTCAGGGTTGCGGGCCGTCAACCCGGGACCGATCTCCACACCATAGCTCTTGAATTGTTGTCATCCACCTGTAGATTATGGCTCCAGATGCAAGTTGTTTCCTAAACAATAGCCCGTCTGTCAGCTATACACCTTCATTGGCATTGTCGGGAAAACATCCTACCCTTAACACTCATGTACGTGGACTGTCAGGGCCTCCACATATCCATACAGGTCGGAACAATCTGATTAGACTGAAAAATGTGACTTACGTGCTGATCGAGTGGGATTATTAGGGCCCGTCCCCTTAAACGCTTGTGCGGTGAATAAACAACTGTCTTGCACAATAAGTTATTTATTATATTAAATTTACACCCCGTCTCTGAGGGAACTTTACACTAAACACACTCGGCTATTCTAACCGGCCGTATGGTGAAACGGAAAAATGCCTTACGACAATCAAATGTTTACTTGCACATTAAGCTCCCCGGGGTGACGCTAATCCATCGGGAAGTGGAGGTGGCTAACCGGGTGACGAGATAAATAAAGGTTCCAGTTGATGAAGGGTCTATTGAAAATTACATGTCCGGTTGCAAGAAATTGATGGTCGCCCGGCGTGCCTGGGAAATGCCAGAGCCTTACGTATACACTCCACCTACGTGACTAGCTTCTAGCTGACTCTGTAGCCGACTGACTTCTCGCTTGGCGATGCGGGCTCGCAGTGGCTTACTACCCTCATGCCGAAATGGTACTACTTTGTGATATGACTTGCAAAAACTAAATTAGTGACCCTTTAACAACAAATAAAACTCTCAAAAAATTTAACAAAACACTCTTGCAACATAAACCTTTGATGAAATGATATGGAAAAAGCTTTGGTGAAAAAATGAAATAAATAAATATACATTACCTTGTACAAATGGGATAAAACACTGAATACCGAACAATAACAAATGCTTTAATTAATGAAACATAACAATGTCTTTAGTTAGGCCATATATGCACTCCGTAACGCATGCACTTCTTCCCAGCACGAGAAATTGTCTGTTATCACTAGGATAAATCTCTTGCCTCCTGCAGATTTCGGATACTGCCACATTAAGTACAGGTTGACTGTATCGAATGGCTTTCCCTGCTGTCTTGCTCTTTGCTGTTGTGTACCATCAGTCCTTCGCGATCTGAATTTATTGCACATAGCACACTATTGCACCCATTTCCTGGTACAGTACGTCAGTCCTGACCAGAAAACATTTTTTTCTTTACATTGCGCACCATTTGTTCCGCACTGGGGTGACCTGCTATTGCACTCCCGTTTGCATGCTCAAACACATTCTCCTTACATGTATGTGGTACATATAATCGCCACATCGTGGTGTATTGCGGTGAACACGTCTACAAATGGTCGTCCATAACTCACCATTCTTCAGCATTCTTGTTTGCAAAATGAGTTTTCAGCATCCATGCAAATTTACAGTCAACTTGCGCAGTGGCCACGTCCTGACATAGGTCGGATATGAGGACCTCAATTTCTACCACAGTCACATCTACATGGGCCTCGCATACCGGATTTTGCATGTCAGGGGGCAGAATGTCCCCCTGCTCGGCGTCATCGTGCACATTATCTTTCTTATTTGGAGCCCAGGATAGTGTATCGGCGAGTTCATCCTCCCGTCCCAGGACGCACTCTACGATAAAAATGTACACTTGTAGGAGCAACGCCCACATGCAAACACTCTAAGCACCTGTTGTCCATGTGCAAAATAAACCTGCTGTACTTCAAATAAGGCCAATATTTCTTGACTGCCTAGATGACCACCAAGCACTCGAGCTTGTTGACGTCATAATGCCTTTCGGTCTGTCCTAGTTTTGCAATCGCAAAGTCTATGACCTTATTTTCACTGTTCTCATTGCACTGGTAAAGCATGGTACCAAGCCCTTCTTCACTCCTCTCAGTTTGCAGGTATAAGTGGCATTCTGGGTCGTACCTTGCTACGGCGGGGCATTCTCTGAATCGAGCCTTAATTTCCTGGAAAGATTTCTCTGCCTTGCTACCTCACACACATCTCTTTTGTGGTGACAGCAAGTCTGTGAGAGGCACAGTTATTATTGCGAAATCTTTAATATGCTCGCGCAGCCAGTTGATGAGCCCATATAATCTGTGCAGTTGTTTGCACGTGCACAGGGTTGTATATCTCTCGATCAATCCCAGTTGTTCGAGATTGAGACTGTTAACAACATGTCCCATGAACTCGAGGTCTGTGTTTCCCAAGCAGCGCTTATTCGTTGCGCACGTCAATGGTCCATTTCAAGTATTTCCAATACTAGCGACAAGTGATGTAAATGCTCTTCCCAGGAATTCAACCAGATAATACATCGTCTAGGTAGGCTCACGTGAACTCGCCTACCAATCCATCGAGTACTGTAATCATCACTGACTGGAATGTTGCTGGAGCGCACTTCAGCCCAAAGGGTATTGTGCAGAACTAGTATTGTTTGCTGTCTGGGGCTATACAAGCGGTTTTCTCCCGGTCTTCCTGGCATACCAGAATCTGCATATCTGCTGTGCAGGCCTGATGACAACATTAGATTTGCTCTGCCCAATGAACTGAGTAGATCCTGTTTGCTAAAGTACGGTGGAAGCACTCTTATGATGCTGTGTAACCAATTGTGGTACAGGCACCATGCCTGAATTGCCGGGACACCGTGGCAGGAGTGACAGAGAGGAGGCTGGCCTACAGAGCTATAAAAGGAGGCCAGGATGTACGGCAGGGGTCGCTACTGTTCCTGCCACCTTCTGCACTGAGTCACTGCTGGCACAGGGCATCGCCATGCTGACCAACTTCGAGGACCAGGGAAATGGGCCTTGGCGAGGGCCGTTTCCGAGACCCAGCTTTCTAGAAGGATCTCTGTGAGGGTACCAGGGTGGCCTTTTCTGTGGTATGGGCCCGACGGCATCGCACCGAAATATTCCAATGGTGACGATTTTGGCTAGCTGGGATGATCTGAGAACAATTGCCTCCACGATTCTACGAGCTTAGACACTAATTCAGTGAAGACAGTACCCCTTTTGTGTGATATCATTAGAGAAAGTTAAATGTAAAGAATCAGAACTTGTTTTGCCTGTTTTTGTGTATGAGGTTAGATATTAATAAATTCATATTTTGTAGTCGGAGTTGATTGTTGAAAGTGTGGTGAGCCTTCTCATATATGGTTGATTGAATTAGACTTTGACTGCACTAAAATTTCATAGCGACTACGCCTTAATTCATGCAGGAATAATCTGATAAAGCAAATGAGTTACATTCTCCCTATGTGCAGATATGACCTTAAGTCATATCTGTAACAGTGATGCAGGTGCCAAACTTCCCCACTCTCTTGTATGCTAAGATAGGCTTATGCCTATTAGGGGTGCTTCTACTATCAATTAGTGCATGCTATTAGGTAACTAACAACTTTTCTATCCCAAATAAAGCATAGTACAACAGTGTAAGTAATAAATGCATGGTGTGAGTAGAATTGAGATTAAACCTAACATAGGATAAGTGTAATCTTACAGTGTACAATGTGACTTAATTATATGTAAAACAACACCAGCTAAGAGGTGCACGTTCCACATGAGTAGCGAGCACGAAACTATGTTTATCGCATCAGCCAAGAAGGTGTTCATAAAAGCTATCTTAGACACTACAAAGATCAGCTCTAATATTGAAAATAGGCTTAGGAGTTCAATTAAAGAATTTCACTCACTAGTTGAAAAAGTAGAAGAGCTTTTGCAGGAAAACTCAGGTTTTGTGAAAAAGTTAGACAGTCAGTCCACATGTGTGACCAGAGGACTTTTAAATAGTATACAAGAACAGGGTCTCGCTGAATTAGACAGTCCAGAACAACCAGGCAGCTTGCTCGATCAGCAAGGCTACGAAGTTCCAGTTCATGTTACACATTCTACAGCAGGTGACGACACAAACGTAGGGTACGTGTACAAAAATTTAAGGAATTTCCATCTGTACACTATGGCAGAGTTACCAAGCACTGGTAAAAACAGTTTTTCTGGAAAATATTAAAATTTCCAATTTTTCAGGCAAAGAAGGACAAAATGTAGACAAATTCCATTAATTATTTGAAATAGCTAACCAGGTCAACGAATAGGATGACACTAAAATATGTGCGCGAATCAAGATATATTTGACTGATACCGCCAAGTGTGTGTATGAAAATGTAGTGGTAGAACAGGGAGGAAATAAAATCGCAAGGGAAATCATTCGTAATAAATTAAGTAAAACATTTACCATCGTAGAAAAACCAGAAAAATTCAGGGAAAGTTTGCACACCAAAAGATAAAAAGTAGGTGAGAGTTGTAGATTGCGCGTTGAGGATTTGAAGTAGTTTAAGCAGAAAGGCTGTCCACACATGTAAAAAAGTGAGTTCATAGCTGTCATTTGGAAATCACTTTTGCCCACCTATGTGGACAGATTAATTGCAGTGCAAAATAATTCGCTCGCCCAGCTAGTACAGAATTTGCAAACCATAGAGCTCAGCATGAAGATATAGAGTGATTGTTTAGTTAGGAGTGATTTGAAAACACAGAATGCAAAATTGCAAACAGAGATCGACAAAATTAAGCAAGAGCTTACTGTGTTATCTACAGCAGAGTCTGCTAGTAAACCACACAGTGAGTCTTACGGTGCAGAGCATGTTAGACAGAAGGACAAATGGGGCAAAGTTAAAGTATACAGAGACAATTCGCGTGAGCGTAATAATTTGACACAAGGTGCACAATGGCATCACCAATAATTCCACAACCCAAATACAATGTATCACAAGCATCACACAAACCGAAACAAACAAACAGGTCCTATTGAAATAATAGAAAGGGAGTATAAACCTATGTACTATAGAGGTGCACGTGCATTGCATAGCAACGGAAATATGCAAGGGTGAAATAAACATACGAGGTTTAGTCAATATTACACACAAGGCGATAATTTCTACACAAACGAAAGTGTTAGGGAAAACGGCTACAGAAGCAAATTTCATAAGGATCAGGGAATTCGTGGTTCTAATCCGTTCAAGGGTAACCAATAAACCTGGCAAAAAAAAACTAGTTAGTCCGTGGGCCGAGTGTGTCACTCCCTATGGGAAACAAAACGATGCACACCGGATTTATCAGCAACCACGATAAGGACAGTGTTACATCTAATAGCTTGGGTAATATTAGAGAAAACGCTAAAGAGAAGTTTACGCAAGTTGTCAGTTATATACCTAGAGACAGTCCTAGAAACCAGAAATGTCTTATGCATCTATTACATACAAAACTGTGTACAGATAGTAAATGTTTTTCCACAGAATTCAGACTTTTGCAGTGTCCAAACGACACAGTAAAATGGTGCTATAGTGAGGACAGACAAGTATCGCGAATAGAGTTTCGTTAGTCCACTAACGAAATTCTCAAAAGCGAGCCAACTTCCATCAGAATGTTTACAAGCACGAATTGCGCAGCGATGCCGGAGAAAAGTTGCCTAGCGTTTCCCCATCCTACATGGTTCAAAGCTGACAATCTTACCCAACTCATGACTGCAGAATAAGCAGAAAATACAATTTTGAAAGCGGACCGCATGGTTCAGCTTCATCAACTTGAGCTTTGTGCATGTACACCGGACATAAGGCCCCCTAGTGAAAGCTATTTCTTCAGCAGAATTTTTAATCTCACACAGATTTCGCAAATTCAAAAACAAATTCGTTATTGGGAACACCAAATTTCATTTAAAAAGCAACTCGCTTTCATAAGCAGTGTGCGGACTTGCAGATACAGCTGTCCCCGTGCGAGGCAATGATGACGAAATTGGCCAGGTGTGCATGACTGAGCCCCGCTCAATACAGCAATCTCATGCCATGGCAGAACCAACACGTTGCGAAAAGGCGAATCCAGGACAGCACGCCATGCTTGCAAAAATGTCTATGCCAATAATTTTATTACGTATAGATGGTGCCCATTATTTCACAATGTTAGACATGAGCTGTTCGAGGAGTTGCATCGCCTTAGCTATTGTGAAAAATCAGATGCACCAACCAATTACACAACAGATTACTATAGTCGGTGCGACGGAATTTATTGAGGCACCCAAATATAAAGTAAACTTAAGAATGAATATATTAGGGCATACTTCCGTGCAAGAATTCGTACTAATTGACGACCTGAGTGTAGGTGTTATTTTAGGATGCTATTTTATACACAGACATGTTGTGGTACAATTTCTTAATCACAAGACATTATTTCTCAATGCAAGTTATGCCAAAATATTACTGCAGTTTCCCATATATGACAATATATATAAGGAAGTACCAGGTAGTACGATATAACACAATGTATTGTATAGAATCTTTTGAGGAAGCAAAGGTTACTAGAATCACACAATGAATCAACAAACATTTAGATAGTAAAGAAAGGGCTCAAATATTGCAGGTAATAACAGGGTACCAGGATAGGTATGCAAAAAAGTTCACAGAGTTAACAGAGACGAAACATTTTGAGATAAAGATCGAGTTAACAACTGTAAACCCATACATTGCCCTCCTTGTAGATTAAGTCCGAAAGTCTGGGAGGAATTAAGTAAACAAATCGATGAAATGATCGAAGCAGGTGTCATCGAGAAATCTTCTTCACTTTACGCTGCACCCAGTCTTGTGTTAAGAAAAAAACCCAGTGATTTTAGGTTCTTAACTGACTTTAGACTTCTGAATCAGTATGTTAAGAGAATACAATATCCTTTACCAAGGACTGAAGATATTTTAACTAACTTTCAGAATACTAAATATATTTCATCCCTCGGCATTTTCTCTGGATTTTATGTGATCCCTGTTAAAATTAAGGATAGGCATAAGCTTGTTTTTTCAGTCGATGGAATTGGTTTGTACCAGTACAAAAGACTCCCATGAGCCTTTCTTCTAGTCCACAGTACTTCCAAGAATTCATAGATATTTTTCTTGGGCCATATAGGTGGAAGACAATATTTTTATACCTGGAGATAACTTTGAACAGCATTTAGAGAATTGAAAATAATATTTGACAGATTACAACAATTTAATGTTAAAGTCAATTTTAAAAATGTAACTTTGCCCAACAGAAAATAAAAGTTCTCGGTCATTTGATTACGCCTGATGGCATCACAACTTATCCTAGTGAAGAAAAACAAAGTACCTTTTTCTGCAGCAAAAAAAAAAAACTGCCTTTTCAAATAGTAGCCCCTCTTCAAACAAAATAATGGTTTATTAATCTTGGCTACCAAATACAGATGTGGCTAATAACAAAGCAGACTTGCTAACCAAGTTCATTAACGCCATTTAGTTATGTAAACACACCAACCCCATAATCAGCATTTAATTGTGCTCCAGAAAATTGTAGGCATAACACATATCACCAGCTGGCGGGACAAAAAATAAGTCATTCAGGCAGGGCAGTCTTTGGCAGGACAGGAGTACTCACATAAAACTGCTTGAGTTTGCTAATTGACATGCGTGTGAAACTTGAAGTAGGGCTTCAAACATATGACATTTTGTCTGATCTGGAGAAGAGATTACATCATTATATTTTTCAGCTTCAAATGTAAATAGGATATTTTTTAAATTTCAAATTTGAGTTTCCAAAGATGTTAATATCAATCGAGTGGGAAAATGACATATTTACAAATACACTAAAACTGTTACTGTCTAAAACATTTTCTAAACGCTTTACTCCAATGTGCATATAACTTGCTAATATTCAATTTACACTTTGATTTCTGTATGCATGAGCATGTGACCTCGTTCTCATCTTCATCCATCCTTACAAAGTATTGGCTTTTACAAACCAAGTACATTTATAAACTAAATTCCACTTGTTAGTTCTCTTATCCCAGATAATGCCATATCATGCATATAATATTCACTGGTGATTCAGGAGGAGAGTCATCATAATCTGTTTCACCCCAGCCTAATATCAATGATTAATTTAGCATTAATCTAGAGTTTTCCTCTGCAGAGATAAGTTCGATTTATAACCAGATGTTTTGTACAATTGTTTAAACAAAGGACAACTGTATTCTCTTTGAATATATATTACTTTCCCATCCCACACACTTTGCAAAATGTGTTTTTGCTCAACTCCACCTATATATTTCACAATTATTTAAGTATTACTTGCAAATATCTTCAATATTCTCACACTCCATATGACTCTCCCAGGTTAGACCATGGTGGTATTTGGTAACCCATCTATTTGTATTCTTGTATTTTGTAGTTAGATATTTCCAGTGGAATGGTGGTTTGAAGCTGAATTCTGTTGTGTGTTCCTCCATATCAGAAATAGCTAATTCTTTAATGATAATTTTTCTGGGAATTGAAATCCTTGCACGTTGAAAAACATGTTGTTAATACTGTCTCTTGTTGTCGACTGACTCAAGTCATTATCTTTACCAGCTTATCTCTTACGTTATAGCTTGCCAATCTATCATGAATTATCAGAGTGTAAGCTTGTGTATTTGCTGGAATTGGCACATTTGCAATAATTTCAATTCGTGAATCAATTATGCTATTGGTCATTATGTCATCTTGTTTGCTTACATCAAATACAAATAGCGTTCCTCTGGTTTGAAATGATTCAGGTTCTAGGATTGGTGAGTTGATTTTGTTATAGTACATTTCCTGGAACCTTGAGTACATATTGTAGCAAATAAGGAATTTCCCATTCCCAAAGTTCACATTTAAATTTACTGTTTCCATACAGTTTAATATTTTTCATATCACAATTATTGAATGCTGATCTATCACCTTTTAAATTGTTTTGTCAATTTGTTTGAAAACAAATAATGACAAATTGTTGTTTCTCAAATGAAAAAATTGATTTCATATTGCAAATGTCTTTTGTGATGTTGGTAGGGTTGAAAATGTCTTCAAAGTCCACAATCTGAATACAAGATCTAGATTCTTTCCTTTTTTGCTACCTATATTTTAATAACTTTACATATTCATGAGTGTTAATTTCAATATGTGGCATTAGCCATTTAACAGTGTTTAATTCAAATGTTACACCATCCTTGTTATTAGCCATGTTGTATATAGCATTACAATTCATGTTAATGAATATAATAACTAATTCTTGTTTAGCATTTTATATTTCATGTTTATAGTCCTCAGCAAATCCAAGTACCATACTTAACAGTAAAACAACTTCGTATTTTCCGCCTGGGTTTATTTCTAGTGTAAAATTATTAGCATTGCTCTACCCAGTCATAAGCCCTGTATACAGATCATTTACAGTTACAGAGATATATCGCTTTATCGTGGAAGTAATTCCAACATCCTGTGATTGGTCTATTTCAACACATTGAGAAGATATGCCATTCTATCGATTAAATGAAGTATTCTGTTTCGCACTATCCTTGTAGTTACTGTATTAGTTGCATCGGCTGTCTTTTTAATTGTTACTCTAAACCTTAAACTTTATTTCGATGGTAATGTGCAAATATCGTGATTTTGTATAGCAATCCTTATTTCTGATGGAAACGTATATGGACTGTTTCAGAACAGTTCATATACATTTATTTCGTATTGGTGATTGCATCATCATAACATATTTCTTCTTCAACATTAAGTATGTCTTCCATTTATATTGATGGCACATCCTAATTCCTTTACAAACAATTTGTTGCCTTGTGTCAACTTTATGGATATCTTGTTTGAAATTATCGTTTTATCCTTATGTTTACGTCTTTTTATAGTTACTTTCTTCGAAATACGTTTTTTAGAAACATAGTTTTTAAATGAAGCGCCTACTTGGAAGTCATATTCTTCGCTAGCCCTGTTTCTGAAGTCTCTGTTATTCAGGAGTTGAATCAGATGTATATACTTGCAGTATTTTGGAGCTCAGTTAGAGCTGATGACCATGTGTTTGGAAAGTTTTTGGAGGTTTCGCCAACATCACATCAGTGCCCACTTTGAATGTGATTATCGTAGAGGACAGACTTCTCATCATGTGTCACGATAGGATCGTGTAAGCAGAAATGGAGGAAGGGGTACTGCAGCAAATAATCAAAACACTGTTGATATCCTCCAACTGCTGCCAGTTCATCTGGTACCCAGTTATTTTAATATATATATATATATATAAATTGTTGTAAATGGGTAAACTCATCTTGTTGAACTCTCAGACAATTTCCTTGGCAGTAGTACATTAACCTGTCTTCACAAATGCCTTTAAAGCATCGTTCTGCACCTTTGATCCCATTCTACTTTCCTCACCTTGGATGCTCTGGTAACAGGTATGAACTTTTTCAACCAACGAAGCAGATGCACAATGCTCTCACCAGAATAAGATACGTTTTTACAGCGGCGACAAAATTACCCAAAAATTATATTCCAACATTTTGTACAGAACACCGTGACATATGGACATTTTGTTTTGTTTCGTGTCCACGCCCGGGCTACTTTGCACATAAATTTACACACACTGTACAAATATGCAAACAATTTTGTAAAAGCATTTGAAACAAGTGCTTGCAATGGGTAAATACATTCTTAATGACACTCCCGATATATTAGGCTCATGCCCACCTCAAACAATTCGCTTGATACAAAATTGAGATGTCCACAAAAGTTTTTAAAATTAATAATTTATTTTTAAAATATAAATTTTGAAGGTTTTCTTAGACTAATTGCGAAAACACATTTCCGCAACAGAGACAAAAATGCCTGAAGTGAAGGAACTTATATAATTGCCTAATTACTGACCATGACAGATGTAAAGTACTTAATTGTAAAACGGGAATGATTCACTAGACTTCACAATGAGAAAAGTAGGGTAACTTCGTCTGTCTCCACTGCTGCATTTTCTTTGTTCTCAAACGAGGTATTTTACATTGGTCAGTGCAGCGTTGCGCCTTCAGGGCTATCTTAAATAATGTTCTCATGTTCCCACCAGTAGGCTAACAGCTTGTAACACTTGTCCTTTCTCCTGTCTCTAACTAGCTCTTAATTCCAATTCTTACTACTTGAACCAATATCAGTTACTCTTATGCAACAATAGGTGGTAAGGGATGTTACGAGGGGTAAGCTCTAGATGGTAGCTAATAAGAAGGATAATTACAAACATATATAAATATTTATTACAATAACTCTACTTTCGAACAGCTCATCACAAATACTCATACAAACAATACCCGACAACAATTTCTTTACGATAAGAGACAAATTCATTGCACAATTAATATGACATGCAGATAATCCCTAGTCTTGCCAGAATTATCACTTAAAGGGATTGGACGATGACTCGACAAATATCATTACGGCCTACCGCTACGCGATTATGCTCACCCGTATATCTGTGCTGATAAGCCCCAGAGCTCCTCTGGGTCAATGGGTTCCCGTTGCCTTCTGATTCAGCCTCGTCTCACACTCGCACACACACTGCATTGCGTCTCTGGGCCATCTGGGGTGAGGGAGTGCCGCCATGAGAGAGCGCTTAAATAGCCGGGCAATCTGAAGTATGTTTGGCCCTGCCACCAGCTATATCCCATGCTTCCTTAGGCGGTGTGTAGGCGGTGCCAGGTTGCCCCTAAAAGCTGCTACTGTGAAGTCTACGAGACCACGGGCTATTCGTGGTTAATCTGCCCATTTTGTATCCCCCCGCGAAATGTAAAATTAACACTGCCGTTCAACGTATCACTTTATTCATTAGTCAAAGAAGCTGTAGGAACCGAAATCTGTTGCTAACATGCCAATTATAGTTCCTTTACGTATAAAACAAACAGAAACCACAGTGACCACAAATAAAAATGTCAAGCCTCACCCTGAGTGTTTCAGCTGGTACAGTGACTTTTTAAAACATTCATTACAAAAGTGCTTGTGGGTTCCACCTGCCTGCTGCTTTTTGCGCATTCAAGTCCTTAAAATACATTAGCTCTAAGGTCGACTCTCGCTCACTCAGCACTTGCTTCATCGTCTCCACGCGCAAGCCGCTTAACTGTAGTCAGCCTGTAGGTGTCTCTCAGACTGCGTCCCTGAACACGGGAACATATTCCAGTTTACGAAACGTCCCTCCTGGTTGTTGAAGGAAGCTTGCTATTTACGTCTGTCTTGTCGTCGTCGTTTCGACTTTATTTGCATCAGTTCCAGACATTGTGTTCGCCTGTGCTGTCTTCGTTTATAGTCTCCATTTGTCATCATTATCTTCATTTTCCGTACTTTGCTTGTCTGTTTGGCCTCCAATTCTGGTTATATTGTGTCGTTTTTCTATTGTACTCTGACATTCCTGCTTGGAATTATATGTATTACATTTTCCTTGTGCTGTGTGGATCTGTCTTTTGTTTTCTTACTTAACACCTTATTGAAATTATATGCATGTTACATATTTATCGACAACAGCTATCTTAGGCTCGTACATTCCTATGTATTTTATTTATATTTTTAATATAATTTAGATTATAACTTATGTTTATTTTATTTTATGTGGTAGGATTTCTGGAACCTCAACGAAGCGTTTGCAGTGGCGTATGTCCATACTTGTTCAAACAATTAACTACGCCCATTGCAAGAATAATTCGGCAAACACATTAACCCTACTTGATAAGAGACGAGCAAACACTTAGGCCTAACAAATTGATGTTTGCTCTCTGCGTGCGACTGAGCATTTTTGTAACCCATGCGTAAGATTTACTTTTCCGTAGTGGTAAAACACTGGACTCATATCCGAAGGACCTGGGTTCCAGGTTTATCTGGGTTACTCGCTCAGTCTCTAATTACCTTTCTGTCGAAGAGACATTAAGCCATACCTATACGCTGTTTGCACTAAAGTGAACACTTTATAAAGCCGTGCTTAAAATTTCCTGTGTGTTCACTTGTATCCTGTCACCAATAGTTAACATAAAAATTGGTATATTAACAAACACAGTGTGTATATATGTTTGTGTGTGCACATTTTTAACGCCTGAGGCCACGTAAATATGTTACTCATGTCATGAATCTTAATTTTATGAACATACCACAAACCAAAAATAGAAGATGAAGTAAATGTTTACAAATTTAAATGTCACATTTTCATTGCACTGTTCAGTCACGAAAATATTACTCTAGTATCGCTGTGAGTGTTTAGTTAAAACATGTGCATTTATGGGTAGTGGATTATTGTAAGAGGTTGACTTTAAATGTACTCAGTTGTCAGCAGACTAGTTATAACTGATGTTTATTGCATTTCTGGATGATTAGAAGAACTCTGAATGCTAGCTAGAATAATTGCAAAAATATTTCAAAATTTTCTCCTTGGGTGCTATCTTTAAATGTTTCTACAGTAGGGTTGGCTCGTGGTCGATTGAACAATTTCGAAAGCCGTTCTTCATTTGTACTTTCTGTTATTGTGTGTCATCCCACCACATTCAGAAACTGGCGTTGCCTGGTCCCGATGACTTGTGCACATGGATCGACCAAATGATAATGTGTAATTGCTAGAAAAGTAAACAGGTTTTTATTACGACAGTTCTATTTTTAAAGTCATTGGTGCACGCCGTGTCTTAGGGGAAGATTGCGCAGTATATTTACTAAAACATTTCTGGTTTTATAATGTTTATTTTATACGTTTTTAAAATTTATTGTTTCGCTTTATCCTACATAGTACAGTTATGAAAGTGTATAAATTAGAATCATAATTGTTCACAACATATAAATTGTTAAGTGATAGTAAATGCCTGCACTATTAGAAACATAATTTGGAATGTATTTGTTGGCTAACACATATTGTATGAATTAAATGAATTCCAAAAGTGTTCAAACAAACATGAACAAACTTCATCACTTTCCGATCATGCGCAAAAATTGTCGAGAACACTATTCACTTCAAAAGTGCCAAGTGGTTAACGGGAAGGCCAGTGTAGGCCAGCTGAAGATGAAGTTTGAAGATGCTGCGCCACTTGATCGCAGCGGAGTAGGGAGTGCGAGGCTCTGTTCTTCAAGTAGTAAAACGTCGTTTTGGCCTTGGGCACTCGTGGCGTGGGTAGTCGGCAATGCTGCGTCTTTTTGAGCTGCGCTGAAGTGAGGAGCCCCTGTCTACAGCAGTACACATAGCCTTGCTGAACTTCGAAGGGAAGAAATCATTACAAAACACGTTATATAGGCCACTCATGGTTACTTCACACTTTTCTGAAACCCTGCTAAATGTATACTTTTGGGTACAGATAACGTATCTTCCCGCTACATGTAATTAAAACACTGCCATGTGACTTCTACGTTTCAACTCTCAAATGCTTCGTTTACTGTTTTCAGCTGTTCAAAGAATGATCCCATATTTCAGAAAGGCATTACGTATAAATATTTGAAATTTTAGCCTACCATATTTAGGTAAGCGTTATATATTTTTGACGACGTTTTGTTACATAGACGCCTGCGAGGCTTATCTGAGTTCGTGAGTGATGGAGGTCTTAATAAAAAAAGAACTAAATTTGATTTTTAATTTATTCACACATCTCTTATTACCAGCATTAAGTTATATGTCTATGCTGTTACTCTTTATTTCAAAGCGAGCGCAATATTTAATGTATATTTCAACTCTAACGCCCTTCTTTGTGTATATGTTTGGTTGCTGCCAATTAACTCAAACTCATAATTATCACACGTTCAGTCTATCTGCTGACATCATTTGTAATGTATTTCACTCACGCATCCTGTCAAATAGTCCAACCTGCCAGTCATATTATTCACTGCTCTGATGCTCGCAGTTGCAGATTTTTCTCCCGCTGGTCACTTCTCTCGCCACACGCCTCTCTTATCGCTGGTTGTTTATCACTGAAACTCATCCATTCAACAACTGCCAGCTCAGAGGCCCGACGCGCCCTTTATAGCCGTTGGCCTTGTCCTGGACGGTTCGCCGCAACCCGAGTCTAGCTGAGAGACACGAGGTCAGTAATCAAGATCATGCTTCAGATGTCTCAAAGAAATGAAATTTAAGGTCGGGAGCGGATCGCACCCAGATATGCGTAACAGGCACGAGTAGTAGGGAAATGTTGGTTCGCGGACAAGGGAATCGGGGATCGGAGCCAGAGCCAGGAGGTCGCCATGTTGTGACGTCATCTGTCCACCCTCTTCTTCCATTTTCTTTTTAAAAATTTCCCTTTCTTCTTAAAAATCTCCCTTCTTTCCCATTTTCAAAGAAAAGGGCCCCCAGAAATTTCCAATTTTCCCCGGAGCTGGCGACCGGGATCAGCGACTCTGAGCCAGGTATCAGTGACT
The DNA here is from genome assembly GCA_029891345.1 of Dryococelus australis. Lineage (NCBI taxonomy): Eukaryota > Metazoa > Arthropoda > Insecta > Phasmatodea > Phasmatidae > Dryococelus > Dryococelus australis. Next base: position 112,328,575 of record CM056994.1, read on the forward strand.
CCGAGCCAGGAGAGCAGGACCCATGACCTTTAGCCTTAACCTTTGACATTTACCCTAAAAATTTCGAAAAAAAAAATTTTTGATCCAAAAAAATTACAAAAGAATTCCAAAAAAATCTGATGTTAAAAATATTTTAAAAGATATGATTTACAAATAGTAAAAAAATTACAAAAATATTATTAAAATACTTGCATTTCCAGATGTCACCCCTTACCCATACACTTTCCGCCATCTTGGTAGACGACCACCATCGCGGTAGTCATCACACATCCACCATCTTGGATGCCAGTGCCCCATAACCTTTAACCGAAGCCTTGACCTTTTAACTATCTTTGACCTTGATCTTTGAACTTCACCCTATGGCCTTTAATGACCTTGAAAACCATAACTATATTGTTAAAATACATAAAAGCCTACGAGCATATTACGTTACAGACTACCAACACCATATAAGATACAGGTAACCTCGACCTTGACCCCATGAACTTGAACGACCTTGAAAACAAATTTGAGGAAAAATACGTAAAGGTCAGCAAGCATATTACATTACAGACTACTACCACCGTATTAGATGCAGGTAACTTGGACCTTGACCACATGACCTTGATTGACTTTGAAAAAATAACTCGAGAAAAAATTCATTAACGGCACCGAGCATATTATGTTACTGACAAAAATGCTGGATTCTCGATTTCACTGTCAAGCTAGCTGTCAATAATTTTATTTATAGATATAAAAAAATGTAATATTCCATCCTATTTCAAATAATATTTTTTAATGAGCAATGTAGCTACATGCTTGATGCAAGACTATGAATATTTGATTAATTTACTAAACATAATGAATATATATTTTTATTTGAAACAAATAGGCCGATAGAAGGATACAATAATCAGAAATAAAGGAAAAACAATAATTCGATAATAATTTATTAATATCTTTTAATTGCAATTTCAGAAGAAAGCAGTTCATCACATCACCTGATATGATCTCGAACCTTAATTTCTCTAACGATCGAAACCATCTCTTTCCTCATCGAGTAATCCCCGCGTTTTTGATGCTCAAGCAAATATCTAAGTCAGTCTATAAGTTTATTCGGGTCTTCGGGAAATAAGTAGTCAGTATAACCGGCGTCTTCGTGATTCTTAGCATCACTTGTCGAAGGAAATTCGATGGGGAAATGTTGCTGATTCCGGTGTTGATTGTAGTGCTGATTGTGATTGCGGTTTTGATTGCGGTGGTGATTGTAGTTGGAGAGAACCAGTGCTACAAGTTTTAGAATGTTTCTTCAAAATGTTATTCGGTATAAATTCCCTCTGGAATAAATCGCACTGAAATTACATTCTTGATGTTTTCATCCTGCATCTCGTTATTTTATGTCGATGCATGCTGCTCAGAGCTGTAAATGCTTTAATGCAGAAGCGACAAAGCAGATGCATCACTGGCATTTTACATCCGTACTGTTCCAACCCTAGAATGATATTGAAACGAAAATGTATGAAGGGAACGTATTTTTACTTTGGTGAAAACTCGATCGCAGAATTAGTACTGGCGACAACCAGTTAGCGATTATGTAGATCACGCCTCCACGGCCGTCGAGGTCAAAGGCAGGTCTTAGTATTTGCAATTTATCTTCGCGGTATGGGAGTTGCAACTGATATTGCACACGTCCATAAATCATCTAACTACTCTGTCCTTCACTTCCCTTCGTTCTTGCTGTTCAAAGCAGTGAAATAGTAACACTGCCCCCTCCTCAAGTCTGTTCGTCCCTAACAGTCTCTGCAACATCAGAACCTTCGTAGAGTGCCAGCTGGTCGATGTGAGCAACCTTAGGATCCGCCCGAGAGACTTGACGACAAATCTGAACAACCACACCATTGATCGTCTCCAGAATTCTGTAGTGGCCTTCCCAATACTTCTGTAGCTTCGTGCAGTACCCTTTTCTGTTGTGTGGGTTATACAGCCACACGAGTTGTTCTTCTTGAAATACTTCGCCAGACATTATTCTCTCATACCTGGTTTTCATCCTGTCACTATATGGTCTTTTGTGCCTTACAAAAAGACTAACCCTTTTATTGCCGGTTTTAAAAGATGAAGCTACTACGGAATTTCTCTTTGCGTCTTCCTAAAGACAATTTATACCAATCCGAAAATTGTTGGCACTAGCGGTGGGTACTGTAGGTTGTGGCTGGTTCTTCGTCCGACGTACCCAGAATTACTGGTAACTCTTGTACACCGCTTCGCTCCCATTCTCGAGCTCACATACAGCGTGTATAGGAAACATGTGTATAAACTCGGGCACGTGATTCGTGACCAGAAAAGAGGAAGATTGATACAGGACACCCATGGTCCATCTCAATTAATAAGGGCTGTAGCAGATGCTAAAGGCGGTGGGCGACAAGGGCATTACGTGGGATATTACGCAAATGGCTTGCGTTAGAAGAACACAAATTGGTAGATTGAGAAAGTAAACCAAGATCTTGGATACATGGTAGGTATGGTCCGTCGTACACACCCCCATCGTGTAAATAATAGGGGTTGGCACCCTTTGATTGCATGCAACACGTACACCGTTTAAATTGATAGTGGATATCATGGAATGAAGCAGGACGACGTAAGTAGCAAATAAGCCCCCCCCCCCCTTGTTTCAAATTTTTTGGAATCGCTGTTTCCAGTTAAATCGCAAACGAAGGTAGAGTGGTAGCATTAACATGGCCTAGTGAGTCGGCAACCCTTCAATAGGAATCCAGTGGGGAGTCCCTGCCGAATGCGTGAAGAGAGAGTGGCGGCCCGTAACAACGAGGTCTTGAGAGCCGATGAGCATGGAGCTGTGCGGGAATGAAATGGTAGGGCAAATGGGAGAACCCCGTGAAAACCCGCTGACCAGCGGCATCGTCCGGCACAATGCCCACATACGAACATCCGGGAGTGACCCGGCCGGGAATTGAATCTGGTTTGCCTCGAGGCAGTGTAGGTTGGGTATTGTAATGTTATTTAAAATTGTATTACAGTTGTTTATAATGAAATAAGAGAACATAAACACTGATTTATTAAAAAAATTGTTTTGAACAATGTAGTTCGTAAATTAAATTACAAGTACTGGTAACATGTAAATAATTCTTTACTTTTTCTTGGAAATTACTGAGTGAAAATTCATATATTGATATTGATACCATCTACAAGAAACACGACAGCTTCTAGTTTTTTGTCTGGCGTTTATTTTATAATCTTGGTATTATAAATAACAAAAGAAACAGCATGTTCGTAAATAGCTTGCAACCAAACAGCGAAATGGTAATTGTGAAAAATCTTCGAGCATCTAACAACAAAATTTCTGTCTGTTCTGTCTTATTGACATACATGCGAGTCTATCCAACTAAGTGCATACGAAATTAAAACATATTTATGTGCAATACATCATTCGTCAAGCCGAGTAAGAAAATAGTACATCGTTGTAAGCAAATTTGACACACTTGACGAACGAAATAGACCTTTTTCCTATAATATACAATTTATTTAATACTAATATATAAAACACGCCAGAAGCAAACAAAATATTTTATGGGCTTTACTGCTTTCGTTTATTAATGTTTTCAAGCTTAAGCATTCATAATTTATAAACAAACTCTCGCAAAAACGGTTAAAGTTCATGTGCATAGTGTTGCCATCTTGCATTCGCTAGCGAAAACCTGAAAACTGCCGAAGGCTTGGAAGGCTGCAACGAGTTATGTACTGGTCCACTCTACCTTAATCTGCCTTTAAATATTCTGTGTATGTGTATCAAAAAACATAAATTTAAATCTAGAAATCTCTATTACTTGCAGCACTATAAGTAGGAGGGATGATAAAGCACCAAAACTTAACGTTTTTCATCTATTCCCACAGAAAATTGTACCTTAATGACTGGCCTTCGATATTTCAGCTTGCGATAAAATAGAATATTCTATGCCAATATAGTTCGCAACCTCTGGTGATGAGCGGTCCACAAGTGAAACTGATATATCTTCCTTTTAAATAAAATATGGCAGGTACGCCGTAACTTGAAACTCGCAATTTTAAAGCAGAAATTATAAATATTAGAGTGTTTTTAGAAAAGGTTATGAGTTCCTGCAAAATGTACGTCATATAAAATATGCAAATTTAAATAGCTTAAGAACCCCTGTCCTAGGCATTTTCAGCGTGTGCTAAAATAGCATTCGGTGTGGAAAAACGTTTTTCGGGTTGTTGGGCAGACTTCATCATAGCATATGGAGCCACCGGTGGGAAACCAACTTAACTCTTAATATTGTATAGTATTAGTTGGGTTGTTCATGATATAAACAGGAATTGTTGCTTTTATTTTTCAGTCTATATTCAGTGCAACTCCGATTGGCAACCTGCCGTAAATGGTAGTATCTATTATAAGCTATTCACGGTAAAGTGAGCACTTTTGAAATCCCTCTCATATGGAATAATTGTCAATAAATATATTTTATTTCGCTCTATACGTTGACTTTCATGTGCGGAGTAATATACACACTGTGTGTGTTACTTAAATTGCAATATTTATTTTAAAACATGGTTGAAGGATAAAAAATGGCTGGAAGGAAAAAGTAACTAGGACCTCAAAAGTGCTCACTTTACCGTGAACGGCCTATACAAGTTATTTAATAACAGTATTTCTCTTCGGTTTATGCATGTCAGGTGGCGTTCATGACGTACGTCACCTAGGCAGCGAAGGTTTCTTCTGATCTCAACGTTCCGGGTTCGATTAAGACGTAAACTGTGCAGTAGTTCATTTTTCGGTCTAATTTGGAGTCAGAATCGTAGGTAAGTCGTGTTCTGATAAGCCGTATGGCATAAAGCGGTGACGTAAAATATCTTAAAATAATATAATATGGTTGTTAAGATTGTAAACAAGAACTTGACATGAAGTGCGGGTCTGTGGGGAGACAAAGACTAAACAATGTCAGAAGCATTTAATGCGAATGCGGACGTAGTGCGAAAGGAGAAACAATTTTCAGCCATGCTAGTTGATCCCGAAACCGTGACATCTAGGGCGCGAGTCAAGCATGCTACCCGCACGTCTAAATCAAGACCATACTCGGCTCTATCTCGGTCTGAATGGAGTGTAGAAACGACGAAGAATGGTATGTAACTGATGAGGATGACATCTAAAGCAAAATCAATAAGAAGGATTACTTTCAATCATCAAACTTTTTGATATTTAACCCCCGCAAATTTTACAGATAATCGAAGATATAAAGTTAGAAGGTATACCGACATATGGATCTGAAGTACGGGATATTTAGAAAACAGATGAGTAAGAGCTTAAGATCAGTTAAGATGAGCTACTAAAGGTGTTATAAGCTGACTCTCTAGCATGGAATAATTAAGGCTGTTCACGATAAAGTGATCACTTTTGAAATCAACCTTTGAAAAAAGTCACTGCCCCTACATGCATATATTTTAACCGGCGCCCTGAGTGGAATGCGCCCAGAAAGGTTGGTAACGACTAATGAGAAGTAGTTCCGTATCTTAACGTCCTATAAAAAGTGTATAAGGTAACCGTTTCTGATAACTTTAATTATGTACTTCGCTTTCTGTTTTTTTTAATGCTTCGAAGTGTAAAATGGAGCAGATTTGTTAAATATTAACTTTTAAAAATAATTTCACAGTTTCGCTTGACCTACGCACGAATAAAGATGAGGCCAATGGCAATGTTAATCTTACATAAGGCGGACGAATACACATCGTGCATACATTTAGATCTAACGCAGGGCTTCCAAAAGTGCTCATTTTACCGTGAATAGCCTATAATTGAAACGATTACCGAAATAATAGAATAAAAGTAGAGATAAAATTGACAGCCTGGAGTCAATAATACTATGATGGAATGACTACTTATAATAATATGTTTATTTATGATAATAAATTCCATATATGTTTTATAAAAATGTTAAAATGGCAGCTCATGCAAAGAAGAGAAAGAAGCATAGTACCACACAGTACTTGTTAAGATTAAGTAAAATGACATACGAACATGACTCAACAATTGATCTCCATAAGACGAAGGTGCGATAAATTCCATCAACTGCAAACATATGGTAAGAATAAATTGATCCGAGAACGTGGTAACATCGTGGCTACCAGGATCAGTCGCAGTTGTTCGAATTTAACTTTATCGAGTTGTTGGCCACGGCGCCGTGGTGCACGTTATATTGCAACGATACCTGTGAAGGAGGTCACAGGCAAGTTGACAAAACTTAGGAACTATAACATGCAGCCAGGATGGACTGCGTAGTTATAAGCAGCAAATTACATATCAGATCAGAAAATGTGGGTTCAGCAGACATCGGGACATTCCTTTGAAACATTAGGAATCTGTAAGAAGACCTCGCCTCCACTGCACAACGGCAGTCAATCAAAAATAATTACGGCGGCATACACGTGGAGGGTGGACAGGACTGCGAGGCAGAGGATCAGGACAGTCGGCGAGTGTCAAGGAACGTGGTTGGCGACAAGACCAAGAATCGATGGCGCTCTTCCTGGACCGCGAGTCCACTGTGCGAGTCCAGGCGAGTTCCATTCTTTAAGAACCCGCGTCACTCGCCATACCGAATTTTTTATTTGTCTTACTAATTCAAATTTAGGAGTATTTATTGAAAAATGTGACAATACAAGCGTAGCCAACTACCTTACCCATAATTACGGGCATAATGTATGAACTATTAACTCATAAAATGCAATAATTTCTTTAATTCAAAATGTTACATATTAATTTATTTTCACCTTATATGGCAACCAGGGAACACCCATTAAATATCAGGTACAAATATTTGCACAGAACCATGAAATATGCTTCCATAATGAAACATTTTAAGTAATGATCCTGATTCTCCTGTTAGACAACAAAAATAGTGATTTTTGTACAAGGGGTGATACAGCCTCTTAAGGGGCCTGTCTGCCTCCATCGTTTTTCTCATTTTTTGGCCGAGAAGTGCGGAAGCTATAAGGGTTACACTGGCACACTCTGCAAGAGCGCCATCGTCTCTACGCGCAGGGCTCTAAACAGGCGTGCAGTGTTCTCGTAGTGCTACGTGTACCTATGGGATTTTTAGCGGCGACTCTGTAATGTTATTGACGAAAACTCTGTAGCAAAGTTCAATACAGGCTCCTATAGTAGTTTGGCTCGTGTACGGCTAGTGTGTTTTTAGATATGACAGTCTGAAAAATTCGTTTTCAGCTATATTGGAGGGCTACAAAAATATTTATAACATGCGTTTTAATTTTAAGGTACCATCTCGTATTCGTCTGAGGTATGATATCTTTATCGACGTAATCATACTAGGAGCACGTTTAATAGGACTTCAAACACTTTGCAACGCAGTTCCAGCTCCAGGCAGGCGAAACACCTTAACATGCTCTCTTTAAGTAACTATAACCTTCCTTCTTCATTCTTTATCTCCGTTGATCTCATAGTAGGACAGGTTGTAGGACAGTATGACGTTAATTATTAAAGATTTTAATTTCGTTTGTCATGAAATTCTATATAAAGACTGTTCACGATAAACTGAGCATTTTAGAAATCAATCATTGAAAAAAGTCTCTGTCCCTGCATGCATATATTTTAATGGACGCACTGAGTAACATTCGCCCAGTAAAGTTGGTAACGATAGATGCAAAGTAGTTCCATATCTGAACGTCGAATAAAAAGTGTTAGGTAACCTTTTGTGATAACTTAAATTTATTTCTTTTGTTATCTGTTTTTTTTTTAATGCACCGAAGTGTAAAAATTAGCAGATTTGTAAAGTATTTACTTTTCTAATAATTCCACAGTTTCATTTGACTGACGCATACATAAAGTGATGAGGCACATGACAATGTTAATTTCAAATAACACGGAACACTACACAACGTGTATACAAGTAGATCTTAAGCAGGGCTTTCAAAGGTGCTCATTTTACTGTGAACAATTTACAGTAGTACTAGTATGTATCACTTTCCACTCACTAGCCTAGTCGCAGTTAGCATATAACACACACAGTGCATGACTCGGAACAGAAGGCTTACCAAAGAGGCGACGCCTGTCGACAGCCCGCGTGGTGCGAGCCTACGTCGCGGACACTGCCAGGATATCCGTCACAAGCTGCCGGAACTAATTGTCCGAGCATGCAGCCGGAACGTCCCGCTGCAGGCACGTTTCATTTATCGGTGTTAACAGCGAGACAGTTCTATCTAGAATAGTGTACTCCGACAGACAAAGTTTAGAGTAAAGTTTCCGTGCTACGAGTTTCTTAAGTATGCGAGAGTTCATTTCAAATTCTACTTCACAAACACTTTGCTAAGAAGTTGCGGCGAAGGATATATTCGTCAAGGAAATAACACTTAAATTTTGTTGTTCTTCTGCTTTACGTACTTGACATTTTTCACGGGAATACACATTTTAAATCAGACCAACACGTGGAGTTTCAGGACGGAAAAAGAAATGTATCGTTTGCACGGAGATCCATTCCTGAAAATACAACGTTGTTATAGACTATTCACTGTATAATGAGCACTTTTGAAAGCCCTTCTTAAGATCTGCTAGTGTGCACGTTGTGTAGTCTTCCGCCTTATGTAAAATTAGCATTGCCACGGGCCTCACTATTTTATTATTCATGTGTCGGTCAAGTGAAACTGTGAAATTAATAAAAAAGTAAATTTTTTTAAAATGTGCTCATTTTTTCACTTCTATCCATTTAAAGAGCAGAAAGAGAAATAGATAATTTAAGTCATTAAAAATATTTACTTGGCACATTTTATTAGACGTTAAGATATGGAACTACTTTCCATCCTTCGTTACCAACTTTGCTGAGTGTATGACACTCAGTGAGCCATTTTAAATATATTCAGGCAGCACCAGTGACTTTTTTCTAAGTTTGATTTAAAGAGTGTTCACATTACCGTCACCAGGCTTTACTAATGTCTGGTTTGATGGTCTATACGACTACAGTGTGTGTATAAGCTTGAGTTGGTGCCACGACATTTTGGGGGAGGGGTCAAACAATTATCTCGTCTTGATCTGTCGATTTAAAGTATGACAAGAAGTTATCAGTATAACTAAGGACACTACTTTCCTTTAAATGAATGCAAATAATTTTGATGAAGTTATTAAAAGGTTATATGGTAGGTGAGTCTTGATGTCTGGTTGATAACGTGCCTTACCTGGGACTCGAACACAGAACGCTTCGTACCATAAGATGGCTTGTAAAAAACTACATCACGGAGGTAGGATTCGGAACACCAGCTTCGATAGCAACCATTCTAAAGTTTTGGTAGACTAGGATTACAACTTCAAATATTTACAGCGACATAAGTGTGTGATTCTTTTAACTAAATGCTGTTCACGATAAAGTGAGCACTTTTAAAGTCAACCTTAGAAAAAACTCACTGCCTCTGCCTGCATGTATTTTAACGGGCACACGAAGTGGCATACGTCCAGTTAAGTTGCCAACGACTTGTAATAACTTAAAAGTATTTATTTCGCGTTTAATTTTTAGTACACCAAAGTGTAAAAATGAGCATATTCGTAAAATATTTACTTTTTAATAATTCCCCAGTTCCACATGACCGACGCATGAATGAAGTGACGAGGCTTATGGCAATGTTAATTTTCCATACTGCGGAAGAATGCACAGCATGCACAGAAGTAGATCAAAAGTGCTCAGTTTATCGTGAACAGCCTATCATGTAAGTGTACATGGCCTACCGTAGCACTACTGTGTGAAAAGTTTGGTGGTATACGGTTGATTGTTCCGGACATATGATATAGAAGCTCGGTTTTCTGATGTGGTGATATCTTCATTACTAGAGAACAAAAGGAAGATTTACTGGCAAATTCTGTGTTTGCCATATCTACATTTACATATTAAGTCGGTTGAAATTGTTTGGCACATGTGGCATACTGACATAAAATACTTACATTGCTGTGATTTTTAAAATATGGGACTACCTCCTTAAGTCGTATAAAATTAGATGGACTACAAAAGGATAACTTGTTGCCTGAATTTGGTGAGTATCGCCTAATAGTTTCCCGAGATAGGACACGAATACAATTTTTCACGTGGTGCTATCTTACAAAATGGCAGGTTGATAATATAATTACTATTCAATGGGTGCATTATGCACTGTCAACATAGAAATCTTAGTTTAAATCTATTTAATGCTTCCCAAGATATATAATGCAGAAAGCTTATTTTTTAAATTAGCACTATATTTAAAAATGGAGGATTTATTACATAATCGGTTTATAAATTCAAATCTGTGAAATTGTTCCCTAGCTATAATATAAGAGTTTTGTTTTATTCAATTTGCTAGATCTTACAAAATGGTGGACCAATAGCGTTATAGGTTTTTTAATTCACTGCTTACACCATTATCTATCAACGTACCAAATTTGATTTAAATAGTTGAAACAGCTCCCAAGATATGATGTAAAAGTTTTGTTTTTTCTATTTGCACTATCGTCCAAAATGACCCACCAATAAACTTATGGTTTTTCAACACAGTGCGTACATCATGCATTGTCAACGTACTAAATTTGATTTAAATCTATGAACTGGTTCTTGAGATATAAGGGAAAAGCTGTATTAATTCAATTTGCGCTATCTTCTGCAATGGCAGGTTAATGTCATTATCGCTGTCTAAATAATGCTTATCTCATGCGCTGTTAATGTTCGAAATTTAGTTTTAATCGGATATTTGGTTCCGAGATATAACGTAGTGGCCTATATGCTAGCCAAACATTTTATTGCCAAAAAATACAGGGAAATTTCGGATTATTTGTGATTACAGAAAAGTGAACGAAAAATATGTGTAGACCCATATCCCCTACTATTTAGTCTGTCTTTCAGTACGTGGGTCAGGCCAAATATATTTTTATTTTTGATTTAAATGCGACCTTATTTCAAGATTTTGGCTTTTGTGACCACGTGGGGCCAATATCAATGGAAACGTTTATCAATGGGGGTGAATTGTGGGCCACAGGCCATGTCAAGAATTTTATTTTAAGTCTTAGGGAAATTTCAGTATGAATTTTTGTTCACTTATATCGACGATGTTTGTGTGTACAGCAACACGTTTGAGGAGCATGTTCGACATCTTAAATTGTATTTAGCCGCACTAAGAGATGAAGGTTTGACTGTTAATTCAGAGACGGTAACATGGGCTAGGACATTTGTAAAGTATTTGGGATTTGTGATTAGTGAAGGACAGGTATTAATGAACCCCAAATAATTATACGTATTGTAAATTTTCCTGCCGCAAAAAACTTGAGAGGGGTACGGCGATTTCTGGGGATGGCTGGATTTTATGCGAAATTCATACCAGACTTAGCAAAAATTTCCGAGCCTTTGACCACAAAGGTAAATGTACTATTTATGTACCAAAGCATTACACAATATGATATTTAAATATTAATATCATGATTCTTATGTTGGATGCCATCTCGGGCAGGACAAGACTTTGACTTGTATTAATGAAATAATTTTTTTGGGCCAAAATGAGGGATGATGTAGATTTGTGGGATTCGAATTGTGATGTCTGTCAGAAGGCAAAACCAAGAGTTACTGGGGTCATGGGTCAATATTCAGCTACAGTTGCTCAGTACCCCTGGGAGCGAATTTATGTTGAAGCTTTAGGGCCTTTGCCTCAGACCAAAAAGGGTTTCTCGTCCATTTTAATAGTGGTAGATAGTTTGAGTAAATTGGCGTTTTTTCCCTTTTGTGTAATGTGAAGTCAGTTGAAATTTTGGCATTTTAAGACATCATTTATTTCCCATTTTTGGGTATCCTGGTAGCATAGTTACTGATAATGTTTCTAATTTGGTTTCTGCTGATATGAAAAATTTGACTTTTATGTGGGATGGGAAGTTGATACACACATCTCCCTTTCACCCCAAAGCGAACTTGGTTGAGAGATATTACAAAAAATTGAAAGCAGCTCTGAGAACATTTCAAACTGGATCTCATTGCCACTGGGATGAGACAATGTATCAGGTGTCTTTAGTATTTAATAAAGTTGTTAGTGAAGCGACCAAACATGTGCCCTCTCGTTAGTTTTAATTGTGAACTATTTGCCATCCATTGATAAATGTGTGGAGTCTTTAATCCTTCTGTTGGGATTCAGTGGATGTTGACAAATTATCTGAGGTATGGGAGGAAGCAAATAAAAATTAGCGAAAGTGCCATCAGAAGTTAGCTATTAAGTATAATCAGGACATAAATCCAGTACACCTTAAAATAGGTGATACAGTTCTTATGGAGGCGCATTTCTTAATTAGTAAAGCAGGTAAATTTAGTGCCAAGTTAGCACCAAGATATATCGGGCTATTTAAAATAACAACATTTTTAATGCCTCTTACAGTGTATTCTGGAGCATCCTGACAATCCTAACAAAAGGAATAAAGCTAATTTGTCGCAGATAAAGAGATATAAAACAGGAGTTTGAGATCCAAAGCACCAAAATATCACGCCGATTTTCTTTACGTTCATATCCATTTTATTATTAGGAGGGTTTAATTTTTATGCAATTGGTAAATATTTCGGATGATGTGATTTTTAATTGGGTTGTTAGTAAAATTAAAAATATTCTCGCAAAGCTGGGAGAATCTGGAGTAAGTGTTAGAGAGGACTGAGAAGCAAAGATATCACATGGTTGTGGTACAATGAGAATATTTTCTTGATCTAAGAAGGTGTTCAGTAAGTAAAACATGTATTGATGTGTCTTGCTTACTGATGCTGGTCTGGGGCATTGTTTGTTTCGATGGAGCCTGGCCGAGAGGATCTGTGGGAGAGAAGACGAGTGTAGGTTTCTCGTCAGCCGCTGACAGAATCTTCGGATGTTGGAGATTACAGATATAGAAGAATATATCTACTCTGCGAGGACATCTTGCAACATGGGGCCCTGGGTCCTGCGATAGTCACGATGCTTATTGAGACTGCAGGGACATCTTGCAGCCTTGTACCAGACGTCCTGTGATGGTCGCTACTCCTGCTGAAGTTGCTGTCTTGGGATGCTGTGAAAATCTGAAGACTCGAAAAAAGAATGTTACTAAGGTGATAGGATCGCTGCTGTGGATGTTATCCTTTTGGAAGCTATGGAAGAATATAGTTTTTTGGAGCTGTCAGTGTTGTAGTCTTCACTCCAGATTTCCCTGCAAGACCGTCCACCTTGAAAAGATACTGGAAGGTGGAGGATACGTTTACTGGTGGCATTCAGTTTCAAGAGAGGGAGGATGATACGATATGTTTTTCATCTCGTGTTCAAGAGCTCCAGTTCCCTATAAAAAGTACGTCTCATTACGCATTTTTACCTGCTGTAGACGTTTTTCCTACCTTTGGAGAAGAGTTCGGAACAGCTCTGGAAGACCACGATGTATGCTGCCTAGTTTATGGTGAAACATACGTAGCAGATTCGGCACCCGATGTCAAATGGGCCTTCCAAGCAGCAGCGAGTCGCCCAGCATAGTGGGCGACATAGATCAGCTTCAGCAATCCAAATGCCGAAAGCGCCCGTGCTTCCAGCCCGGCCAGACGAAAGACTGAAATGCCTAACTACTATTGGCTATGCCTTGGTGACGTCGGCGGTGTGGCCAAGAGTTGCAGGTTGAAAAGGGAAAATGCTCACGAAAGAAATTAAAATACTGTCGCTGTGTAGTTCTGAGAGCCACTATTTCAATATACATTTTTCGTATTGGTTAAAACTAAACGTACTGAATTAAATGTTGGTTGGCCCCTTGACAAATCTATTAAATGTGAAGTGTCGAGAGGTGAGGAAAGAGTTTTTAAATAAACAGGCATGTATTCTCGGAGCTGGTGTGCACAATGGTGTTCACAATGGAGATACGCATTTTAATGTTTAGGGTCTTTTAAAAATAGTTGTAAATGTAGACTAAAGGTAGCAAATTTTTAAGTTTTAGGCTTGTGCCAGAATGTTTTTAAATATTTTTAACTTGAAGTTTTGTGTAAAGGAAAACAAACTTTGTCAAAAGGAATGATAACGTCAAGCATGTAAATTTTGGCGATGATACTTTGAAAAAATATACCAAAGTAATGTAATGTTGTGAGATTGTAGCAATGATAATAAAAATCGTTGTATCAATTTGATAGCTTTATTGCTAAATACAGTTTTATATTTAAATGTCGCTTTTCGAAAAAAGACTATGAAATATTGTATTAAATATTTGGTATAAAAGTGGTTACATAAAAGCATTCAAGGAAAATATTTCAAGTTTTGTAATTATGAATTTGTTTGAGCTCCCATAAAATTCTTCCGTTGCAACCACTCAAATAATAATGTTTGAAAAGTTTGAGAAAACATGCCAGGGCACCTTTGTGAGACGACATGATGTAGACCAGCATAAAATGATCACTTTTCTGCCTTATGCTGATGGGGTTTCTTCGGAGTGTGTTCCCAAGTCTCAGCCCGCAGGGGGTAGAAGCGTGTCAATATACATTTCAAGGATTTCTTTGTGATACCTCCTGAACTGGTATCATGAAGCATTTCCCCAGAATTAAGGATGTATTACACATAGTGGTAAATAGAGCCGCTGTTGTAGATGGTACGTTTTTGAAACAAGCATTTGGAACTTACTTTCAGGCCATATCTGCTGTTCTTATCACTGGCCACTACAGTCATTGGGATAGTGGACGGGGTGTTTCGGAGGTGGTAAAGGCGAAAGATTACTTTGCAAACTTCCTCCAGCCATGGACATTGTAACGGTTCAAGTTTGAGGCAATGGCATCCTTACTGCAAATTACTTATGTTGATTAATATATACAATGCCATACTTGGTTGATACTAATATTTACTTTCTCGTCCCACCGATTGGAATGATTGTGTCATCTCAGTTAATTCGTTTTGCAAATAAAGTTTTTTAGACCAATTTTTCTCTTAAAATTTTTTCAGTTTAAATATAGAACGTTGACATATTGACTTTTTATTTACAAGCATTATAAATATTAAAGTATATTGAATATATTTTTTTCGCTGATCGCTTTGTTTACTATGTCTTGAATTCTATCAAGCAGAAAGGTTACACCAAAATAACAAATGAAAATGAAAAAAAGAGGAAAACTAAAACTAATAAATCTTTTCTAAAGGAACTGAAACAACAACTACCTGTAGACACTCAATCACGCACCACGTACACAGACAAATATGTAACACCACATGGTTTCTGTATCTGTCATATAGACATGAATTACTTTGTTGCCTCTAACACTAAGCTTATAGTAGGTTCCAGCGTCAAAAATACATTTAAAGAATTTCAATGCAAAATTAATTACGACGCAATCGTTTCAGCAGAATGTAGATTATGGTTTTGGGCTACCTAGAGGACAATAATTCTCTGGTTACAGAAGCGGAGGATATCAGCATTGATGATGTTTGTTTGTAGCCTTTATCGTCAACCAAAACCAAACAGGAAATATGAAGAACTTATGAAATTTTTTAGAAAATAAAGACTATACATATATTGTTGTTAGTAAATACATGTTAGTTTGTAAAATTAATTATAAAAATAATTGCAGCAAATATGGCAATTTTATTACTATGAATTTTGCGACCTTTGTTATTATAACAATTTTAGTTTCTATTATCAGAGCAGGGAATGCTACTTAGTTTCCACTGCTCCCTCCTTTACATTTTTTAGTTTGGGCAAAGTTTCACGAGACACTATAATTGGGAGCAAATAGGTTTTCAAACTTTTTTATGTTTTATGTGGTATTGGCGAAAAATTTGTTGTTATTGTAATTCGGTGTATATAAAACTCTTTACTAAAAAAAAATATATATTTAGCATATATCGCCTATCTCCACGCCCCATCGATGTAAGTGAACATTTACTATATGAAGCATGTGTAAATAACTCTAATACCTCGTCATTCGATACTTTTGTTTGTGCAGCCCTAATCATATTTTCAGCAATGCATTTCCCACCGTGATATTACCATTAATAATAGTGTTAATGAATGAAATATTATCGTGTACTTGCAACCATTTAGAATGCCTATCTAAGGTGGTTTTGTGTAACATAATTCCCTCTTAAATAATGCAATTCATTTTGTAAATTTAAATACGACAATATCAGTTTTACTTTTGTAACTGTATCACAATGAAACCTTGTGTATGGGAAAGACCTAAAAAAAAAGTGAAGGAATTAGAAAAATAGTATTCCAGTTGTTATCCGCATGTCTGAGACATAAAACAATGTCGGAATATCATCCATAGATGTTACTGGTAACTTGGAATAAGCTCCTTAGAACTGCAAGGGAAATACTATAACTATGTTGATTACGGAGACCACTTGTAAGTTGTGACTTTGTAAAGAATATGCATTATAAATTAATTCATAGTGTTTAATAATTATAATGGTCATGAAATATTTTGAAACATGGAAAATAATTCAAGCACCGTTATGTATTTCATTACATTTAATGGAAAAAATTTTTCATCGAGCAAGAAATTCTTGTTATGCTAAATGAGATATAATAAACAGTTATATACAGGTAAATTATCTAAAATAACAAGCCATTTTCTACTACATTGTATTTGACTAACGTATCTTTACAAAATGAATGTTTTCCATCGCTTATTCACACTTTAATAATGCTTAGGTCTAAATGTATTTTTTATGCGACGTCACCGAATGCAAAAGAAACAAAGTTGAAAAATTATTGCTCATAAAAAATAATGGGAGTATGTATCATTCATAAGAGGTAAATCACATAACTGCCTGCCTCGTGCCATTCGTCCTCCATAAACTAGTAGCAGTAATCAAAACGAGATGAGATTCGTGTCGGCCACCGTGATGTGACGTCACATTAACAAAAAAATTAAAAAAAACAAAAAAAACCAAAAAAACAAATGTTTTAGAAGTGCACTTTAAAAAATTTATAATAAATTATAAAAATATAATTATTAAAAAATTATTTTAAGAAAAATTTAATTTCTGGAGGTTTCCCCAGCACCATGTCCAGCAGATGTCTGACCCGTCACCAATGTTTCTCATTGGTTAATTAGTTGGAAGACCTCCACCTCCCTCACCAATACTCATTCTGTGTATGTAGGATCGTCTTTTTTTCGTTTGTCATTTGTTTTCATTTGCTAGTGTATTATTTATCGATTTAGCCACCAGGCGAGCTGGTGATTTAATCACCGGGTGGTAGATATATTTGTTTACGTTTTAAATGAATAGGTGATATTGTCTGCCAATAATTCATATTCGCTCGACCCCTTCCAGCCCCCTTCCACACCATACCATATCTACTGATCATTTATTTTTAGTATCGCCCACTAGAGTGCACTAGTATCTCATGTTTCAACTACCAGAGATTTTTTACTCTTGGCAAGAGTTGACCTGTACCGAATTGTGCCATATTTAATCTTTGTTTTATTTTTCGATGCAAGAATTTTTATTAAAAATATTTTTATATCAAATGTATTTTAATAAATAAAACCCAACATATTTTTAAAATAAAATCTATTCATGCACAGGTATATTAATTTATTGCAATCCTCTGTGTTCACCACTAGATGTTCACATTGTCTACCCAGGAATTGTAGCAGGCAGAGAAACCCCACCACTTGCCGTATGACCATCCAATACGCCATTTCAGCATCTTCTCGAACAAATACAGATCATAGAACTGTGTAGGCAGGATCTCCTTTGTGCAGAAACGACCATGGATGGGAACATTATTCGAACCCTCAAGAAAGTAGGGAATTTGAGACATAGTTGTGTATACATCGCACACGAAAGAGTTTACGGCTCCAATTCGCTGTCAATCCGTTCTGAAAGATGCCTTTCTGTTTGGAGATGCGCACCAGGTCTTAACTTTGGTTTTAGGCTTCCATGGGTCTCTCCTTTTCGGAATAGCATACACAGCTCGAAGCATGGAGTCCTCTTTCATGTCTTCGGTCTTAATGCATGTGGTAGATTGAATGGTAAAATTGTACTCGGGAATGAGTTTTGGGAGTATATCTAACTACTTGCAGTTACAATTCGCAGCAAAATGCCTCCACAGCTGGCTCTTCAGAGACCTGTTGAGCCTCTCGACGATAGAAGCTTTGAGATTTCTGTATGTGGAATAATGATTTATGTTATATTTCTTCATCAGGGTCTTGAACTTTGCATTGTAGAATTCCTTGTCCTGGTCAGTTTGCAGATTAGTCGGGATTCATCCTTCATACAACCGACATGGCCTCAGTGACATCGTGTGCATTTTTCAAATTGACAGGCCTGGCCCAGGTGAATTTGCTTTATGCTACGATGGCAGTCAGCATGTATTTGTAGCCGTTATTGGTCCGAACATATGGTATCATCTCTACGATGTTGGCTTGAAATTGATCGTTCATCCCGCTTATCACGACCTTGCGATGACGGTAGTTGCATCTCGTTGATGTTTGTGGTTCAATGTCGATTCTCAAACGACTCATTTGGGGTTAGCCTCCATTCTTCAGTTCTCCGATTATTGAAATTATCTCATTAGTGTGAGAGTAATTTCCAACCCTTTGCCAAGCGAAGCTCTTTCGGGTCATTCCAGAATACATAGTCGGTGTTCGTGTCGTCATCTATCTTCTTCAGACCTTCGCTGCTTTTCAGTGGTAGGCCACTGAAGAATTCTGCGAGAATGTCGTTTTTTTCCGTAATTTTCGTCCTTATATAAACACCTGTTTCACGATTGTTATCTTCGTAAAATGCATGCAAGGGTTAGAGCAGATTGGATTCTGTAAACTCTCGGGGCTCCTTGTGAAATAGAAGTTCATCGAGCCCGAGGGTTGCACGCATCGTGTAATCGCCTACTTGTATGACCCAACCAGGTAGAAACACCATTTAATTTGATCCAAGGAACCATTTATCATTATTCCTGTGTATATCATACGTCATATCATTATTGCGAGATGGTATGATCTAAAGTAGCGACGAACCAGAGCATCGGGCTTGAAGACTCTCTTCTGTACTTTTTTCTTGTGTGGCAAATCCACAACCGATCCATCATCCCGATCTGTTTGTACATCAACATGTTTCTGCTTCTTTATAGACTCAACATTATCGTCGATTCCAGTCTTCATGACTACAGGTGCTCCATCACTCTTCCTGAGAACTTCGAAATGACGAGTAATGTGGTATAAAATTTCTTCATTTATAAGAGTCAAGCGAAATTTCGGCTCTCATGGCGAGCAAATACATCGAGCGAACAGACTGAATCGTCCAATGTAAATTGCTAACAATGTCCTACAGCACACTGAAAAAAAATAGTTACTGTTGCTTTCTTTTATAGGTTTAATCGTGGGTCTCCACCAAAAGAACTTCAATCTTGCCCAGTCGTTCACTGGAGGCATCCAATGTGTCCCTATTGTGGTTCTGAATGTCAGTTTTCGTGTCGAAATGGGAAATTGAGGTAGCGAATATATTAATTATGAAACTTTTCAACCCTTTCATATTCTCTTAATTTTGTGCCGATGCCACATTGAATGTATCGGTAATTTGCCTTTGAACACTCGTTAGCTCCTCGAACATGGCCATCATATCGTGAACGATTTCTGTCTTCAAACGATCCATCTTAGTCCCGAGTTCAGCTAAGTAAGTGCGAAACAATGTGTTTTGTTAGTTCAACATATTGTGCAATTCCGAGACGATGCCCTTACAAGTTCTGAGGACGAAATGTTTAGTGTCAGCATTCTCGGCTCATTCGAGCTCGCAGACATTTCGAATTATTCTTATACCAGCATCGCAGGTCACATCGTTTCATAGTACGAGACAACTTCCAGCTTTGTCTTTGTCAAGACGCAGATTGATGCGACTTTGCCTGAATTTCTATATGCTGTACTCATTCTCGACAGTCGGCGATGAACTGATTGAATCCCCATCGGTACCTCACATTATATAGGGGTCAGTCATTAACGATCATCAAAAATCCGTATTCCTCTTTCCAGCCCAAGGCACACAGAGACTTGAAATCTGATAACGTTATGTCTGCATTTAAACTATTGTAGTAAACATGTCTAATATTTATATCGTCCATGCGAAACAACGCCAACATGTTTACATTGTCATGGAACAGCTGTTTGGGTATGCACGAATAAGTTTTGGCTGATGTATACAGAGTTCACCTTCGCATGCCATCCCATGCTTAATTACTCCTGTATACACTTATGCTTCTCGCAGGCAATGTTATCAAAGAGAAGTATCGAGTTTGGGTTGGTATTTTGGTTGATGGGACGATTTTGAATATAGATACATGTTCTCTAACCGAAGACTATTCTCTTCTTCCACCAGGCTCAGTAGAATGCATGTTGCCCCCCAGTTTGATTTTCCTGCGATGATGCACTTCACTGTATTCGGAAATAGGCTTCCATGTTATGATTCGTGGAAGATAGCTTCATCTTCAGCAATAATGTGCTATTTCTTGATAATATGTATGTTACCACTACTATTTTGTGATGCATGTGGTGCCGTTTGTGGTGGGTGCAGTGCTGATTGTGTTGCTGACTGTGGATCACGTGGAGCGATAGTAGAATGATTTGGAGCATGTGGAACAATGGAGCAGTTGTGGAGCGATTATTGTGCCATTGTGGAGCAGGTGGATCGATTTTCAAGCGACTTTAGGGTGATTGTGGATCATGTTGTGAAGGTGGAGCAGGTGGAGCAGTTGTAGAGCATGCGAAGACATTATGGAGCGATTTTGGAGCAATTCCAGTGTGATTGTGGAACAATTGCAGAGCACGCAGAGATAGTAAATTATGAGATGATTGTATTTGCACAGAATCAGTGCTGCAAATTTTATAATATCTATTTAATCATCCCTCTGTGTAAACTGATGTTGATGAAGTTTGCATTGAAATTACATTCATTAAACTTTCATCCTACAGGTAGTTGCTTCATGACTGCACAAGTTACACAAAGCTGTAAATGCTTTACTACAAAGGTGACAAAGCAGATGCATCATTATTACTTTACGTCCGTACTGCTCCAAGTCTAGAATGAAATTGAATCAAAAAGAATGAAAGTAAAATATTTATACTTTTATTGCTCAGTTCACAACGATGTCTCGAAGGGGTAAGATCAAGTTCAAAAAAGTAATCGTCGATATGTGGGTCAACAAACTACTGTTCGAGCTATACATCCCAAGATACAAATTGTGCAGGCCGGGAATGAAGATAGCTAAAAGGCTCCCATGTGGTGACACAGGCATCAATGCACTGGATGACGGATGCAATCAGCACAATATGTCTTACTCTCTAAACAAGGAACTGGAAACTCGACATCAGGCAGACAAAATGCTTGCGCAGAAGGCCGACGAGATAAGAAAATCACCAGACACTGGACTCTGAGAAAAAATAGCCGCATGGGATGTATCCAACATGATGAAAGCCCAGGTGAAGATGGAATGGATAATAAGAACAAGAGGAAGGTGCAGGTTAAAATGGGAACAGGTACAGCGAGCAAGAGAAAGGCATAAATGAAACAAAAAGCAGTGACAAAAGGAAGAAAAGCATGCAAGACCAAGAAAACATCTACCAGTGGGTTTTCCCATTGCTTTTGATTGCACTCGGGGCTCTTGGGGGCCTAATTAGAGCCACATGTTGTATCGTCCCAGCTGTTCATACAGCTTCGGAAGAAAGGAACTGTTGTCCGAGGCCCAAAGACACAATGTCAATGTGAAAGCTATTGCCATGGGTAAAAGAAGTGACCAAGGATTCTAACTGAGGCCAAACGCAGTAGGTAGTGGTAGTGTGGAAAAGGTACACAGCAGGAAGAGGTTATAGTAAAATCTCTCCAAAACAACTGCTCACTAACGAGGATTTGGAACTGTATGCACACAAATTGAAAGTACCTAATTTTAGAGGAGTGTTAATAGAGATGAACTGTCACAGAAAACCAAAATGTAATGAGTGTGCTATTAACCTGGACACGGCAGCCAGGCCTGGAACACACAGGGTAGATTATATAAAACAGGGCAACAATGCAAACTATTAAGTCAGTTTTGGAAATTTGCATGCCCCACCCTAACTGCGATGTTACCTGAAAGGAACTAAGCTGACATACAACTACGAGATGGAGCAGGTGCCTAACATGGGGAACTGTGGACATTTGTGTCTTCGCTATCCGGTTCGTTCATACAAGTAGTTGTGTAAAGTAACTATATTATGAAGTCGTTAACGCTTACCTTAACGAGTCATAGCTCCAAGCTGTGTGCAGTTCACCTTCTGTTTTTCAACCTAGAGGAGGAATTGTGCATAGACCTTTTCGATTTTCAAACAGTACAATGTAATACCTAAATTCAAATTTTAAAAAATCTGTAAGATATGCCTAGTAAAAAGTTGCAATGTCTCCCATGAGGTGTCGATACATGTAGGAATTTATGAAATAGAAGACATTGCATTGTAAATTGAAGATTCACTGTTCCCCGATACAGAATTCTAGCTACATGGTAATCCCAATACTATGAAGAGTGTCATCAGATGCAGCGAAAATAACAACCTTACAAAACCAGATACTATTGTACCAGTTCTGGGGTTCAAGCCACACATCTACGAAGCTGGCAAAAAACACGAGTCGTCGCAGCTTGTAAACTTATTGCCAGTCAATCTGATACAAATAAACTGCAATTTAGCGAACAGCACATATCTCAATGGCAGGCCGAGCAATATGCTGCACGAATTTTCGCCTATATTCCGCCCAGATTTTAAACTGGCCATAGCACCGCAAAGCTTAATTTACATTTCAGTAGTCGCGAAAAGAGCACATGAGGTGGCCGTGACAGCCGTCGACCAGCACGGAGAGTTGGTGAACTTTCGAAATGACGAAAACACCCTATGTCTGCATTTGAGAAGATGGGGATAAGATTTACAGCGACCAGAAACAACAAAAAAATGTCGTGCAAAACATGCACTCAGTATGCCACAGGATATTCCTCCACAGTCTCGACTTTGAAGTCAATTGATATGGACGATTATCTATTCATCAAAGATCCGATCGTTTTTAAAGACAGTATGATGGAAGTGAAACTTCATGCATACTAGTACTTCCTGATCGGACCATACACACTACCATCGGAAGTTCGGTTAGCAATCCAATACTAATATATGTGCTCTCTTCCTTGTCAGTCTTTCCTGCGATTCAGGGGAACTCTGACGAAAGAAGGCGGAGCTAACCTGGCATCGACGAAAATAACGAGCAATGGAATTCTTTACCTGATCGATCGCATCACATATTTTCTTTGCGGTGCTGAGGTGGACCAGTCGCGCGACGTGGGGATAACCTCAACGATCAAATATTACCTTTCACGCAAGCCAAATGAGTTGTCTGTGGCCAAGATGGTAGGCTGGGGAATTGAAGATGACAGGAGTGTTCTTATATACCCTTGAGGCAAGTTTGAAGTGTGGATCCCACTCTCCATGCTATTGGGAAGTTCTGATGATTACAAACCAATTATCTTCAATTCTAAGCAGGTACTGGTGCTGCTTCTAGATGATATGCATGCAGATGCCATCGTGGGTATGGGAGAAAACATGGAGAGGATGGAAATGAAACTACAGTCTAACGAATGGATGCTGCCTTATGAGCCATTGAGCACCACTGAATGCATAAAAAATATTGAAAAATGTGAAAGATGGCAAAAACATCTATGTGACTTTCAGATCATGGAGTTTCGAGACAGCCTGAATTTCCAACAGCGCAACGGATCCACTGGATTGTGAAGTCCAGCTTTGCTTCTGAGAAACCGAGGCCTATCACCGTAGGGCTATAGACCGGGAGACAGAACAATGTGAGAGTGAGTTTTTCGCAGTTCCACACATGTCAAATTGAAAATATGAAAATATTTTTTAATAGGAAAAGCTATCCGTATGTTGACATTAACACGAAATTTGAAAACAGGTAGTGCCCACTGTCATAGCAAATGTATGCTCAATTCCAAAATACATAATATGGATTTCCCCTATCCATGATACTGACACTGATACTTTCAAGAGTTTTGCCCCGGTCATGGTATTCGATATGAGTAATTAGGACGAGCGTATTACCTCCAATGTAATCGAGTGCAGGGTCGAATTTACTACACATGGAGATATTTTTTCACACATGTACACTTTCTGCCAAATACTTCACAACTGGCTCGCACCGTACAACTGTGGAGACAATGTCGGAATGATACTTTTGTGAATGCTGTAGAGGGTATAAATACAATGGGCCATACACGATAGCTGTTTATTCATCTTCAAGCATTTAAAGCATCAGGATGTACTGTAATCTGCAGGGCTTCCAGAGCCATAGTGGCTTTGTACTCGAGGAGATCACAGTATTCTGTGATGGCGATGATAAAATGTGTACCCACACCATTTGTCTCCCTTATTCGGGGAAACCGTTTGATGAGAAAAGCAAGGATACGGACGACAGGCTCACCAAGTACTAACATGGACTGGAGTATGGCAAAGGCAAGATTTCGTAACATCAAGGGTGTAATGTGCTGCGCGACTTGCTGGTGCAGTCCCTACAAGGACAGATTTATGAAGCAGGGTACGAGCATAAAAAATAGCTAAGCGATTTGTGCAAAAACGAAGTGGCAATCACCGAAGTGCAGTTAAAGTACGGATGTCCTTCGCTTCGTAAGCTGAAGAAACTTTACTGCAAGTGGCAGCGTCATGTCTGGTACTGGTCCGAACCTGACTGGGCTTGCGTACTAAAGAATATGGAGCTGCTGCGCAAATGGCGTGCCTTGTACTTCGACCAGGAATCGGCTGCCTACGACTAGACACGAAGTCACCCGATCTCCTCGAAATGTGAGAAAATATAATTTTTTGGTATGGTGGCATGCCTAGTCGACATCCACACACACACACACACACACACGTGTATATATATATATATATATATATATATATATATTATATATATATAATATATATATATATATATATATATATATATATATATATATATATTTGTGTGTGCGTGTGTGTGAAAGATTGGCGAACTCGTTTAGTCGTGCCTAGAGGTCTGATCGTCACCATGAATCCAGTATGTCCTCTGAACATTTATGCAATCATGAAGCCAGAATAAAGTAGCTTGGATTATAGTTTCATCACAGAAAATAGATATCTACACACATTCACCGAGACCTGCGATGGCAGTGGCATGCAGCACTGGTGATTCGCACATTTTCCAATCGTCTATGAACCAACACAGTTTTAATTGGACCATATGGGAGCGTTTGTGTGCATTGTGTTCCACATGATGCCGCAGACGCAGCTTCCCTGCACTGTGGACTAAATCCTCGCCCCGGCACAGACTCATGCTACCATCCACACATCAGACTGTGAAGTGGATTCGCTCCAGGCAGGGCACGAACCATCGGTCCACTACCAGAAGCCTGGGTCCACGAAGGATACTGCCATCAGACGACCATATGCCGCCAAGTGCATCGCCGATGCCAGGCACTCGTGTCAGTACCCATCACTGATGATTCTGCCTCTGGTTCCAGAGATAAACTTGTACCCACTCGTCGACGACCAGCAATGTGTACTCCCAAGGCTGCTGATGCCGGTTATGCTACCAGCAGACCTGGTATCGTTTAGCCAGATGTTGGTAATACCATCGTGCAGCCATATATCAAAGAGGAATCAAATCTACACTGCAATGATAATGTGATTGATGGTGACTCGCGTAGTCCTTCGTAGGAAGATAAAAAATTATTGGTTTTTTGCAGATTATGTATTTTATTATCTCCACAATAAATTTTGTGCGGAAATTTTCATGTGTTTAATGCATTGAAAAATAAAACAAAAAAATTAAAAATGACAATTTACATAACCTCGTCACCATTTGGTCGATAGCATTCTTGCCGGGAGTAAATTATCTCTGGTGGTTGAAACACGAGGTACCAGTGTGATCTAGTGGGCGATACTGAAAGTAAATGGACAGTATAAATGGCATGGTGTGGAAGAGGGCTGGAAGGGTCGAGCGAAAATTAGTAATTGACAGACAGCACCACTTATACATTAAAAATATAAACAAATATGCCTGCCTCCTGGCGGCTAAATCACCAGCTCGCCTGGTGGCGAAATCGATAAATAATACAATAGCGCCACCTAGGTGTTGGGAATGAAAACATATGACAAACGAGAAAAAAAAACATGATGCCGGCATACGAATGAATGAGTATGGGTGAGGCAGGTGGAGGCATGCCGACTAATTAACCAATGAGAAACATTTATGGTGAGTCAGACGTCTTCTGAATATAGTACTAGGGAAATCTCCAGAAATATAGGTTTTTTAAATACATTTTTATATATGAAAAAAATTCGAATTAATGAAAAATTTTTTTTGCACATTTCTAAGATTTTTGGAATTTTTGATATCAAGGTCATCCATGGTCACTGCCATAGGGTCAAAGTCAAGGTCATAGGTCGTGGTCAAAGCCACCCAGATCCAATATGGCGCTTGGGTGACGTCACGACAAGGCGGCCGGCGACGGCACCAATGCCAGGTGTCAGTTTTGCCCCATTTCAAATATATTATGCCCGAACATACACAATCATTCTACTGCCGTGTTTCTGAACGCCATCCGATGTTCGGTAGCGAAGATCATTTCAAACCTCAAACCTGTGTAGTGGGCTGTGTCTTGAGCGCCAATGAGGGCGAAGCGAAATGAATAAAGAGCAGCGCTGCAATGCAAGAGTGGGAGAAATGGAAGATCCCCGAGAAAATCCACCGACCTGCGGCATTACCCAGCATGATTCCCTCGTACGAAAATCCGGAAGAGGAACTCCATGTGAATCGAACCCAATTCGCCTTGTTGGGAAGAGAGCATTCTAATCGCTGCTCCACCGCGGCCCCATACAAAACCCTTTCAGCTATCCTCTGGACAAGATGATCACGTTACACTACTCCTTTTTCGTGGGTCCAGTCACACCACTGAACGTGTTATGCAAACAGCATAGTGATGTTGTTGCCAGATATACACATTAGATGTAGTGAGTGAAGAGATTTGGGCGGCATTTAACAGCGAGGTCTTGAGAGCCGGACATGAGATGTCGTCCGAAAAATTGAAGTATATGCACCTTGCTACAATCACGATCTAAATAGAAGGGACGAGAAGGTTTCCTTACTCACCCAACCAAACACAAATTCTGTCTAACATGCTGCACAGAAATACTTCATCTTAAAAGTAGTGTCCGCCCGAAGTATCCTAATTGTCGCAGAAGACTCAGCTTGAGCAGGTGTATAACCATGAGGCTGCTCGTTAGGGCGAGACTAAGTGGTGTGAAGTGGAGAGATTTGTGCAACTCTTAACATCGTGGTCTTGAGAGCCAATGAGGGCGAAGCGAGGTGATGTGAAGCGGCAGTGACCAGCAGCATTGTCCGGCACGATCACGATTCCCACATGCCAAAATTCGGTGAGCGGCCCCACCGGGAATCGAACCCGGTTCGCCTTGGGTGGGGGAGGGGGCGAGTATTGAGGATAGTCTACTATTTCACGACGTTCCGTAATCGGGAAATATCCAAACAAAAACTGGTCCAACAATACTCATTAAGTGCACCAGCCTCGAATGAAGTATAGAAAAACTTCATACAACAATGAATAAGCATGTTTCAGTGATTCTCACATTCAGATAATATATCAGATGTAATAAAAAAGACATCTGAACATATCCCTGTGACGTGGACTGTTTCTTAAATGCTATTAGTAACCAGAAGTACAACAATTATGAGTACTTTTTTAATACGGCTGTTTTAATGAAGCTCTGCTCGTCTCTTTCCTGCCTAAGTAGGCGATAACCATTGTACTACAAAAAAGTCTTTGAGAAGCTAGAAATAAAGTCTAATGAGAAGGGCCAGGCATACTGAGATCTCGCCTCGTGGTTACGGCTGTTCCATGTTTCGGTATATCGATAATTATCTGTATTAAAATGATATGCGGCCTATTAAATTTTGAAATAATCGATGTGGTGATGTCACGGTATTATCTATATAATAGATATAATAGACTAATGCGTTTGATATGTTTTAAGTGGCCTTGTTTTGCAATGTATGGTGCTAATTATGTTGATAATAATATGATTTTTTACTAATTTAGTTGGTATATTTTTATTTATGATTTATATTAATAATACTGACAGTTTAAAATCGATTTTATTGAATATAGATGACTAGAGACCCGGAAATTTCGTGAATTCATTTGAGGTCAATATCTTCAATCACATAGTTCATTATGTTTCTGCTTCTACTGTTGCAACAGCCGATGAACAGGTAACTTGTTGCTAGAGTAGACAATATTTCGTTGAGTCTAGATTGTTGCCGAATGAATTCGCGATATTTCCGGGTTCTATGACGATAACAAAGTACCAACGTTTTCAGTCATAATTTTGCTGACATATGTAAACATTACCAACGTAACGGAAAAACACAGTAACTGTTATTCTGATATATCGATAGCAAACAGCGAGATGAGAAACAAGCTGCTGGAGCTGGCAGCGATGGTTCTGCGGCCTGCTGGTGTAGTCGCCGAAGCGGTCCGCCACGGGTGGGACGGTCCATGATAGGGGACAGCGGGGAATGTGATGATGTCGTGACCAAGGGGGGGGGGGGGGAGAGATTGCGTGCAATTGTCGCTCAAAAGGTCTCGCACGAGAGGCCGGAGTGTGCGTGTCAGTGTTGCTTGTGAGCGGCCGGCGCGATGGTGTCTGTGAAGCGATGGTTCTCGTCCGTCCTGCCCGACCTCGACAAGTGGTTCTATAGGTACGTGTCCGCCGCTGCTGTATCACTTCCGACGGCGCATGTTGCCGCTCCTCTCCGCGTGGTCGTGCCGCGACTCCCGCCCTGAAAGCACAGCCACTTTCTGCGCTCCATCTCAGTGTAACGTGCCCGTCATCACTAAAGCCCGGTTGCACCACACTGGTTCGAAACTCAATCCGAGATCGGATCTAAGATCGACACAGAAAACTGTTGTGCCATTCGAGTTCAGAGCTGGAAATTGGCGGTTCCAAATCTCGATCCCAGATCAGCAGCCATCGTCAACAAATGTAGTTTGAAAATACGCCAACAGATAGAATTACGTTCGATTGTTTTCTTGGGAAATTATAACATTATATGCACTTTAATATTATTCAGTAAAATTCGTACAAGAATAATTCACTTAAAACAGATCAAATATCAAGCATATAGTTCTATCTACAATGAAAAATACGTCTACTTCCATGACGTCATATATTACGAACCAATAGCAAAATTTGTCTCATACTTAATCTCGATCTCTCACTTTGAAACTATGATGGACGAATCGGAGATCCAAAATCATGAAATGTTGTTGGTGTTACACTTTTACATTGGAAAAAAGACCAAACTGGATCCTGGTTCGGAACTAGGATCATTCGATCTCGGATTGGGGAAGATGTTAGTGCAACCGGGCATTACTCTTGACTCATCGTTGCCGTTTCGCGAGCCCTTGTTCCCTTCGTGAGAAATATTCGATATAGTCTATTCGCGGTTTCTTCACACCTTTTGAATAAAACCTTTGAAAAATCACCCCATGCGTAACGTGTTTGGTTGCTTGCTAAATATAAAATGCATCACACGCGTTTTATACACCTGTTGATATAAAAATTCCGAATTTTTTGGTTATATTAAAATCTTGTATGTATTCTAACATATAAATTACAATATTTCATTTATAATTAATATGAATAAAACCAGTGCGAATATAGGTGTAGGGTAATGACTAGTAAGAAATAGTTCTTATGCAAAATATTATTAAACACGGAGAGCGCACGAATTCGCTGTGTTGTCTCTTTGTTGCAGTTTTCAAGACTTGGTTTAGCGTTTTTTGCACGAGGCGGAGGAATATCCTCGAAGAAGAATTTTTAGAAGGGCTTCAGATAAGTTGGAAGTAACCTAATGGACTATAGTGAATTCGGATGCTTGTGTTCGTTTCCACCTCGAGTTTTATTGTGTATCGAATTTCGCTGTATGCGAGTTTAATTTGTCTTTGTAACGTTTGCAAGTGCTTTTCTGCAACCGTGCAGAGTTGTTAACACAAAACCAACATGAACAAATTAAATATTTCAAACAGATGCGCAACGGAAAACTATAATGGGGCTCGAAAAGGACAAGCTGCTCGTGCCATTGGCTGAAGGAGATATTCTAGGGCGCATAATGCACCCTTGCTGTGAGTTCAGACAACGAGACTGTGACGCCACATTCGTAATGCACTTTTCAAAGGCACGAAGCCAGGTACGGGACCTTAGCTGGTGAGTTCGAACACAGCCTGAGTCTCTCGCAAGCGTGGAGTCTCGGACCTAGCAAGTATTCAAGGAAGGGGTACAGGAGGTCCGAACACCTCCCGAAGTCGAATGTAAAGGAAAGTTAACTATCAGAAATTGAAGTTGTGAGGTGTAACGTTTTGAGAGAACAGCCGTTGCATTGCTTGTTAATTGGTAGTTGAGGCAACGGAGGGTATATATGTAATGAAAGATTACATTCTACGAATAAAATCTGACACCCGTGAATGTTTATAGAATTTCAGGCAGAGAGGGACAAACATTAATTTACAAGGAACATATTTTACGTCTGTTTTATTAATTGGGTTCAATTTCACACAGCAAACACTAACTGAGGTTTGTGTAATGTATAGCATAATATAGCCTATGTGGTAGAGCTTAAATTCTTCATTTGCTTTTAATATATATTTTCTGTTGTGGAGAGACGAGTGGCTCCAATTCCCTCCCCTCCCCACTCCCACTTCTCATCGGCTACGCCCATGCTGAACGCCCACAAGTAAAACTCGTAGATACGCGCCCACGTCAGCTATCTTCTCTTTCTTAGTACCTCGAGCTGTCTTGAGCACGGTCGACGGTGGCCGATAAATGAGGCGGTACGATCTATGGCTGGCAAAGAATGTGCAAGGAAAACATCACTCGAATTCACACAAAAAAATACAATCACAGGGCCTATAGTACTGACGTCAAAGTCGCGTTCATTTACGTACGTTCAAACTTTGTTTCACGTGTGTTCGAGACGACATACGTTAAAGGTATTTCTGTTAAGGATGCTCGTCAAGATAAAAAAAAAAACCCTCATTATTTTGTATTTTGTACGAAATGCTGCTCGACTGCCGATATTACTTACATGTACTATTTCCTTGAATAAAAAAAATGAGCCACATAATTTTTGCATAATGGAAAATCAAAACCATAATTTGTGTTTTTGTCTTAGGAAAGCACAAATAAAATAAACGGAAACTTGTACAGGAAATTTAACAAAGTCGATTGAAAGATTATGTTTAACTTATTTTAAAGTATTCTTAGTAAAAGTCTTTTTTATAACAACCCAAGCACTGCTGCAAATAAAAAAATTGCAAAAATTATTTTCTTTGAGAAATTTAAAAAATGGCAAAAATATTTCATAGCGTTATTTGAAATAATTGTTTAGGTAACGCACGGTATCTCATTTAATCGCTATTTCATTTTTATTTTAATACGTGAGATGGATTATATTTGCAATTCCCAAAAACACTACAATTGTTAATTCGGCATTCCATTATGCAAAATATATGTAGTGTAGAATTATTTTTTTAGAAAAAATATTACTTGTAAGTAATGTCTACAAGTTGAGTAAAAATTCGTAAAAATATAACGAATCGAAATTTTCTCGGGGCGAACTTTAACGTACTTCATTCAAAATAACAGATATTACTTTTTGTAGTTAACGGTTAACTGTTTTTTATTTCGACTTTAAAACATAATTATTTTCCTTAATCGCAACAATTTAACGCAAAATAAAAAGGTTATAGTTCCGTAGAAATGTTTAACTCTGCAAGGTTGCATTGCGACGGGCGCTCCCAAGATAAAGTTACTTCTTCTCAGGTTGGGAAAATCAATGTTAAAAGTTCGGCAACGAAAAATTTTCGCCACTAGGTAAGCGCTAATGTCGCATGTGTAACAAATTCTTCTCTATTTTTTACGTTAAAAACCGTGTTATTGCAAAAACCGTAATCCAGATATAAAATAACTTCGTAACTAGGTAAAAAATATATATTTTTTGGTTATTCACGTAGATTAAAATTGTATTTAAAAGCGACCTCTTTGTAAGAATGCGCACCTGGCATGTGCTAAACTCTCTCGTAGTAAATCTCGTTCAGTTCCTAACCCGAGTGGAATTAACCTTACCCAAGAATGCGATAAGCATTTCCAAGCAGCGAAATTTTCGAACAATAGTCCTGTACAGTAGGCTAATGGATTAAACTACAGATGCCACTTTGTCCTTTTATACGTTACCTTAAGGATACTGCTCACAAAAACCTAGACATGGAATTTTATAGTCTACTAGCGATCCGGCTCGGCTTTGCCTGGGTACAATTTAGTTTTTTTTTTTTTTTCCTTCCTGCCGCGGCGCGAGGGGCCGCGTGCTCACCTCGTACACCTTCTCCCCTTGTACCACGCTTGCCGACGCATCGCCATACCCCACGCCCCCACTCCCCCCCTCTCCACACGTGTAGGTAAAGGCGGTTCATGATAATGTGCGCACTTTTGAAATCAACCTTAGAAAAAAGTCACTGCCTCCTACCTGCATATATTTTAACGGGCGCACTGGGTGGCATGCGCTCAGTAAAGTTGGTAACGATGGAGAGGAAAGTAGTTCCATATCTTAATGTCGAACAAAATGTGCTAAGTTAACATTTGTGATAAACTAAAATTACTTCTCTCGCTTTCTGGATTTTTTAATGCACCGATGTGTAAAAATGATCATATTTGTACAATAATTGCTTTGTAATAATTTCACAGTTTTACTTGACCAACGCACGAATAAAGTGATGAGGCCCATGGCATTGTTAATTTCACATAAGGTTGAAGAATACACAACGTAAATACAAGTATATCTTAGGCAGACTTTCAAAAGTGTTTATTTTACCGTGAATAGCTTATACATGCGCACGTGTCTCGATTTTAGAAATCATATTATTACAAAATTTTCATGACTTTTAAATTATTTGTGATAGTTGTGTGTTATAAAGAACACTTATCTACATTACAGTTTTAATTATGAATTAAATTATTTTGATAAAGATAAAAATATCTATAATTATAAAAGACAGTGAATATTAAGTTTGTTTTTATTGCGTAATTTAAATTGTAAATAGGCTTATTACTACTTATCTATTAAATATATATATGTTACCGCTGACTGTTTTGTAGACCATTTAATTTTGCACAGTTCTTTCCTACATAATTTTTGATCTTTCTATAGGATAGACAGCGTATTCCATGAGAACGCGTCGGCGGCATTTTTTTTCCCGACTTTATTCATTAATACCATTAATGCATAGCTCCTATAAGTGCTAGGGCAAATTTTAATGTACATAAACCTTCCTCGATAAATTAATATCATAACAGTAAAAGCCGCATCCAAATCCGTTCAGTGGTTCTCGAGATTAGGGCATTCATACAGACAAACAGACGCTCGTCAGGGACTTCCTTTTATACTATATATTGATTCAGTTTTCTTCCTTTTTTCAATAAAACTTTTGAAAAATTATCCCATCTATTACTTGTTTAGTTATTTTCTAAATACGCCGTGTCTCACTAGCGTTTTATACCTCGGCTAACATAAAATTGTTTTAGTTTTCGTTAAATTAAAGTTTTACAAACATTTTATTTATAAATTAAAGTATTTCATTTATAAGAAATATGAATTTAAAAAAATTGAGAAAACATGTATGTGTTGGTAGCGCATAGTGAGAAATAATTCGCATGCAAAATATTATTACAACCGAGTGCTCACAAATTCGGTGCGTTGTCCTTTGGAGTAATTTTCCAGACTTAGTTCCGCTTAGTTTCCATGAGGCGGAGGAATATTTTGGAAGTAGAACTGTAGTAGGGCTTCAGAAAAGTGTGAAATATCCGTGAATGGATTATAACCATTTTCAATTTATTTTTTCCTTTGAACATATTTATTAGAATAAATATAAAATGTGATGGCTGTAGATAATTGTTTTTTTATTTTACTGGAAAATAAGTAGTATTCCCAAAACATTTACATCCTGAGAGACGCGTACACTTCGCAGGCACTGATTTTACACACGTTATGCTACGAAGTCCCCATAATATGGACAGCGCGTTAGAAGTAGTAGCTCAGTTAATACCTAAATGTCTAGTAGAAACTGTAGTGTTAAATTCATTGCATTTTTATTTCGTTCCTTTTGTTTATCTAAGCCCGAGTTAAACTTAGAGGCCCTGTCAATTCACGTTTTAATTCTGGAACAGGTTGGATTTTTTAAAAAATCGTACGTTAACTGAACATTCGCTCATCCGACACGCTTTGCAGGTCTCTAAACCAATAAGAAACATTCAGCTTACTGGTAGTTTCATTCCGTGTGGCTGAGTTGAACAGGGTTCTGGATGGTGATTGTAGTAGCAGTCAACATGAAAATGAACTCTGCCACTGTATATACACCTGAATCTATTAGTACAATAATACAAAGTCTAAATACAATTAACTGAGTGCATCGAACGTGCTCATCTGTTGGGATGGGGGACTGCACCAATACCAAATGCTTAACATGGCTGGTAAATTGTATAAAAATGAGGATAAGATTATTAACACTTTCCATAATTTAGTTGTTAATATCATAAAAGAGAATGCTCATTATAAACACGGCTATTTTAAAAACACGAAATTCATACATAGATGCATTATCACATATCACATCAAATAATACAGCCCTGAAAAACACGGAACGAGTGTTAAGTGTGACAAGTGTGGTTGATCTGGAGTCTTCACAAGCACAGTGATTTCCTCTTGGAACAATTTTGTTGTCAGCCTCAGAAAGTAAAGCTGAGGACGACTTCTGTACCATTATAAAGAGCTTCGCGGTGGAGAAAACTAGGGTAACCTGATATTTTAATCCATGAAACAGGACAGTTGTCCTGTGATATGTGATTTATAATAAAATTAATGTGGTTGACTTCCAGGCGTGAAAGTACTGTAAATAAACTCTAACCCGCTTAAAAAATTTAAAAGTGTACACCGTATAAATATCTGGATGCAAATCAAATCATTACCACAATTTAACTTAAGTCGACAAACACTATTAATACAGTTTAACTCTTATATCTCTTTGAAGTATATTTCTCAGTTGAATAATTGACCTGCAGCAAAGTTTTTTTGTAACATTAGTTCATAAAATCATAAAACTCGCCGCATATGTAAAAATATGAACATTCAGTGGTTGTTTATGTGACAAAAGCAGGACTTTTCGCACGACACCTGACTAAAGAAGGACAAATCACGACATTTTCTTACCTTCAGCATAATGGAGGAAAATTCTTTAAAAGGACTGTCCCAAGAAAGGTAGGACGTCTAAGAAAGCCCTTTCACATTTGTACATTCACTTGCTTGTTTTTGATTTGCGGACCGCACGAATACTGCTCGGGGGCCGCGTACCTATGGATACCCCGGATCCAACATTATGTCATAACTAGAAATGCTTGGAGAGAAATATTTTCTTTTAAGGAAGCCACTCTGTCAAATGTTTTTATTTGTAGTTGCCATAAATTAATCTTTTAGTTGTCACGCGAGTTCAGTGGTGATTACTAAATAATTTTGTGTTCACCGCAAGAAAACATTTTGGCAAGTTGAATATCAACAAAACATTTTGCGGCTGCCACATGACACTTTTTCAGAGCATAGTCAGGTCTCTAATTATAGCTGGAGTACCAGGGGCATATTTGTAACTCTAACAGCTTCTCAGTGTGACGTCATCCAAGCACAGTCACTTTTCTTGATGTCCACGGCGGTGTTAAATTATACGACTGGCGGAAGATTTTGCAATGGGGTGGAATGAGAAACCAAATAGTGCTTCATAAAATATTCAGCTAACAGTGAATAATCTATTTGTGTACGTTTGACGAGCTGAAGTTTGCACTGCGGCCTACCAGCTGCCTATGGAGGTCACATTAGTCTCAGAAGTCGGGGCAAGAAAAATATGGCAGCAGACTTGATCTAAACAACTGTCATTACAACAGTATCTACTCAGCATCACATTTTTGGGAATTTACTTTTTCTTTCAAGAATTTACTGCGTTTTGTGATATAATATTAGAGGATAGTAGAATATAAAAAAACTGATAACCGATGACATAAGCGTCACGCAGATAAGGAAAACGATACTCAGTAAAGAAACAACTTTCATGATGCTATTTTACTATACTTTATTTTTCCTTTGGGCATCACTGTTTCATCTACGTTTTAGACCATGTTTTCTCCATATACTCAATCAGTTATCGATTAATATGCACATGAAATTAATTGACAAAGTATTTGAACTACAGTTTCATTTGTACTAAGGTAAACAATTTCCTATTGTCTAATTATTATTAATTTCGGGAAGGAATTCATAGTGTATAGTGCAAAGATTCTACTAGTGAGTATACCAAATCGGGGTATAGGCATATTCAGATAAACAATCAATAACTATATTCAATTTAATAGAACATTATACTTAAGCATAATTTATCTCATTTTTATGGTACTGTTTAGAGGTTATAAAATATATCGTTATCAGCATCGCCAATTCCACCAATCAGAATGGATATTATCTTAGAAAACCATGTTGAAGTTCTATTGATCAGAATGTGTTTCTGAATTTTTATAAATAGGATACAGTAATGAGTACACATAATTCAAAAAGTTATTAAATAATGCAAGTTAATGTTCACTAATTAAAACGCTGTACTAGTCATATGCTTCAGCATATAAAAGCAAAAGATATTAAATAAATTGAATAAAATTCATTATGAGCCATAGAATTTATGTATTTAAGACAAACGTTCACTAACCAAAATGAAAAAGTATTTACTTCCTTATCGTTTTCTCCCTCGGAAAACTATTTTAGTAAACGCAGATAATTCAGACGCTCGGTTTGTGTAACCAGT
The DNA here is from genome assembly GCA_029891345.1 of Dryococelus australis. Classification (NCBI taxonomy): domain Eukaryota; kingdom Metazoa; phylum Arthropoda; class Insecta; order Phasmatodea; family Phasmatidae; genus Dryococelus; species Dryococelus australis. Next base: position 112,365,527 of record CM056994.1, read on the forward strand.
TTTAAAATCTGTAAAACATTTCCTTAAATAATTGTTGCCATATCGAATGACTCTGGAAAGTATGTACTATCGAATTAATTTGATTATGTTTTAAACAATTTGTCACAGGAAATTAGTTAATATGGTTCACTAATTAAAATGGCGTTTTTTTAGATTTCGAGATAAGCAATGGCGTTTCTACACAGATTTTCTCCTGTGGCCAGCATCAAAACTGCGTCGCTTTTCGAAGCAGTGACACACGCAGAGACCAGGGAATCACTTACTGATGAAAGTGACTCCAATATAAGCAATTGCCTCGACTTACTGAAACTAACAGCCACTTGTGACAGTGCCATGAAGGAACACATCACTGACGTGGGAAGTCATCCCCATCCACAATAAGTCACCAATGATCCAGAACAGATTCATCCACCTGATGGCATCCCCTGTTCGCTAGAATTTAGTGAGAAAGAATTCGTAAATTCGAGTACTGTCGTCTCATGTTCGAGTCGACTCCTGATCACACACGCTGAGAGTATACGTCAAAAAAAACAACGAGGGCCTTTCTTACCAACAAATTCAATGAGGGGGGGGGGGGGGGAATTGGTTCAAAAGGAAACTGGGAAGTGGTCATATGGTGAGGAAGTGACTCGCCCTTCTAAAATATTTGCATTTTGTATTTGTTGTCTTCTCTTTTACCGGCCAGACCATCAATCATCAATGGAGCATGAAAGATGATACAACCAGCTGAATTCACCTGAAAGAATTAGTGTGCATGAAAATACTAAGAACCATCATAAGTGCCTCACGCACAAGACATTGAAGAATGAAAACAGAGGAATTATTGATACAGAGAACTTTGGTCACAGGTAAAGAAGAGGTTAGCTAACATCATGGAAAATCTAGAAAAAGTAGGGGAATGTTGGGTTTCTGGAAAAGTCAGGGAAATATTAGGGAATTGCATGCGAGGTCATTGAATCTAGATAAAATGATTGGAAATGTATGAAACTAAAAACCTAATTTTAGCAATGTTGCAGCATGGTATCATACAGCGAGCGTTGATATAGTGGAAAATGGGTTTTTAGGCGTCAAATTAAATTATTAGCAAATAAAATATTTACTGCAATAACGATTCAAACACTTGTAGTGATTGTCGATTAACCCTTTGAGGAGTATGCACGTATATACATGGGACCACGTCAATATGGAAATTTCTTTGCTCCTGAGGACAAAACGCATGCATTTATAGTTTAACTGTTTCAATGGACTTAACCGGAATCTAAATAATAAATTATAAGTAGTCTACAATTCAGTTCGCAGGGAAAAAACTGTTATTTTAATCATTACTCCTATGAACATGATGGGTTGTAAAACGTGTTACATACATTGCGACACTTTGATTGGCTACACAGACAAGGCGCGACTTCATTGGCCGAATGACAGCCAGTAATAAACGTTGCAGAGTACAGTAAACGTGCTGGTGTAGCCATTACCAATAGGAAGATGACAAGTGAAAATACAGAGACCAACGTAATTGATATTGTTAAAGTGATGCATATAGGCAGCTCACATCAACCTTGTCTTCAGTGCCAGTAAATTTGTACCGTCCTCAAAGGGTTAATTGCAGCCTTGTATACTCACTTGTATTTTTATTTATTGTGACTTTGCGTCTGGCCCTGAAACAGTTTTATTTCACCTGTCACATTTTTAAAGTGTCATCTTTGCCTAAAGTATTTTATAATTGTTTGTTACTATATCAGTAAAGGAAGGCTATAGTAGCGTTACCAATAAAATAAACTATTTTTTTGAGTAAATAACGTACGAATATTTCTAATCGTTGCCGGTATGTTGGTCTGGGAAAAGTAACAAGATACCTGTAAATGTCAGGGGAAACGCCAGGGAATTTATTAGGCCTGTAAGTATACTGCTAGCCACCATGAAGAAGCAAAAGCAGATATGGTGAGATATCTTGACGAGAATCTTTCCCCCCATAAAATATCTTGCGATCCTGAACTTGACTTTACCTGACAAGTGGCAAGTGGCGCACCACTCCTTAATTGGCGCCCAGGGCATCAGCCATACCTGCTATACCCTAAAAGCCAGTAACTAGAAAATAAAAAGTGTGATTTCGAAGTTTGCTGGAAATTGTAAAACCTACTGGCTTAACTAAACAGATTGCCACGTCTCTTTCCATTTCTCCCCAAAACCTAGCACATGCCTAGAACTTGGCTTATGGCGCGGGAACACATAAAAAACACATTCTCCATTATTTCTCTAATTTAGACTATATTAACAATATTTTTATTTGTCTTATTTTAAAAATTGTCCTTGTCAAATATTTTTTACGCTACGTGCACTTTTATGTGAGGAACGAAATTGCCAACTACCTCAAAACAACCTACTCGCGCAGATTTAGGCGTTCTCTCATGAAATCCAGATAAAGATAAACCAACTAAACTGTGATTCTCTATGTAGAGACATGTGAATTTTCTTCGAGCACCCGTAATCTAAAATTTATATTTTAATTTTTGTCTCAAGGTAATGCACAATAGTTCTCTAAATAAAACGTGGCCTCTATTACATTCGTGCTCCAAAAAACAGGGTAATCTAACCAGTGATTAGAATTTTTGTTGCACGGACTCGATCATTTTCTGTTTGGCTTCCTTAACGCAGAGGTGTGAATCGTGGCCGAGTGCTGCTTAAGCCAAAGCAATGTTCTAATCTTAGGCGACCCGTCTGTTTGAAACGTAAAAGCAAAACGCGAATGGGGCGACTGACCTTGAATGGCAAACGTGGAAAGGCACCTTCGAATTCAGAACTATGGAAAGGTCTCGCGGTTCGCAAATTCTCGAAATCTTCAATCAATAACACAATTTAAACTACTTAATATATTTCGGTTGGGTGTCTTTTATTTTCTGTATATTCGAATTAACATAACTATAATATAAGCAATGTATATATGTCGAATAAATGTTATTTTAATTCTTTCCGAATTTTAACTTATAGGAACAGCAGAATCATTAAATATATAGAAATATTATTTTAAAACGGTATTACTTGTAAAATATAAAATAATTCTTTACTTTAACCGTATTTCGCTTTCTTGCAAGCTCCTGTTAAAAAATGTTGTTGAAATTTTTTAAAAATATGTAAACTATGTTAATATCATAGAATTTTATAAACTCTTTTTGTGTTAAATTTAAGAATTTTTTGCTTATTTGCTGATTTTATGGGTTATATAATAGTATATATTAATTACAAGCATTGAAATATCATCTCAACAAATCCAATTTCCCTCAAAAACACTACGATAAGTAGTTAAAAACCGATCTTGATATTTTATTTCGGGAATTCTCACTTGAGACCTTTCTAACTCTTAAGAGATGCCCGCAACGAAAAAGCGAAAAAAGGCTAGAGTAAACATAGATGGAGTCTTTCAAGAACAGCCTTTGGTAACTTATAACGTCCGGTTATTTCCTAAGTTGAGGAAATTAAGAGCTGGATTTTAACACGATCTCACAGTGATTCGAGATCAGCCTATTAGCCGCCGTTCCACAAGTGTCTCCACACTGCTCGGAACGAGAGGCTTACACGAGTCGCAGCCTGTATACTACATTCATGGTTACTTCCAACTTACCTGAAGTCCTGCTGAAGTTCTACTTTCTGGCTGTCCCTCCGCTTCGTGCAAACAAAGCTTAACAAAATCTAGAAAGTTACACCAAATGGACCAAGCTCCTCATTTGTGCGCACTCAGTTTAATAATTTGCAAGAGACATTTTTCTTACTATAAGCTGTTCACGGTAAAGTGAGCACATTTTTCAGCCTTCTCATTTGTAATAATAGCCAATAAATATATTTTATTGTAGCCTTAGACGTTAACTTTCGAGTCGGGTGAAATATGTACACTGTGTCTATTACTTACGTGGCACTACTTATTTTAAAAAGTGGTGGAAGGATAAGAAATGGCATTAAGAAAAAGGTAACTAGGGCTTCAAAAGTGCTCACTTTACCGTGAACAGCCTATATGCACTTACGAACACACGAACACACACACACACACACACACATATATATATATATATATCTTCTCTCCGTCTTAACTTGTATTAATTGTAAATGAAATGTAATAATTTACACCTAAAATATAACTAATTTTCATCTTAATCAAAAGTAAGATGCTTTTATCTTAACAGAATGTTAAAACGCTAGTGATACCCGACATATTAAAGAAACAGCCAGATACGTCATACATGGGGTAATTTTTCAAAGACTTGACTGAAATAGTGTAGACACCACGAATAGAATATATAATGGAATCTAGTTTGTAATCTGTGGCCTCTTCGGGAAAACACATACGTCCAATCGGTATCACCCTCCTCATTTCCCACAGGCAAAAATTTAGGACAAATTAGGAGTCCTACTGCTGACGCTGAGTCTCTTCACTTAAGGCGGATCAGTCCCTGCCATCTTGGATTTACGACATTTTCGCCGTAACTCGCATCACAGATTTTATGTTTTATTTTGGGTGTCGACAAACCATAGGGTAATGCTTTGCACATGTTATAAAATATTTATGGTCGAGTATCCTTGCCAGTATCATTTCTGTAAACGCCCACAAGAAAAAAAATCAATAATTTGCTACCGGCGGTCACGTGTCAAAAATGAATAGAAACAGTAGAGATGTACTAGTTTGATAAAGCTTTAGAAGCTATTATTTATGCCATGTCGTGCGAATTATTCCGTTAAATATACTTAAACGGAACATTTGGCAAAAATAATGAAATTCCAAGATATCGGGGAATTATCTGCCTTAACGGTTATCTCAGTCTAGTGTCTGTTAAATAGGTTATCTCAGTCTAGTGTCTGTTAAATAGTATCATTGTTCTAAATCAAAGCTGTCAAGCAGAAAGGGGAAATGAACGGATGCCGTGTTCTAGTAGGCTACTACAATCTGCACACTGTATACTTAATTGGCTGGCATTCCTGGTTGCCTTGTTTCCCCATCACACACGTTAACACGCGATTCTCGGTTAAGTAAGCGTCAATTTCCACGTGTTGTCTAGTATTACTATATAAAATAAGAAAATTTAAGGTCTCTAAAATTCAAAAGTTATTTTAAGTTTGAACCATAAGATTTTCGTAACACACGGCAGTAAAAATTCGTACCTGTTCACAAAAGCCGATAACTTGTCCAAGGCGTAATTGTAGGAATGTCCATGTTGCAACAGTCTTCATAATTCTTCTCGCCCAAAATAGCTTCCAAAGACTCAAATCGCTCGTACCTGCATATTCCTTGCAGCATCTCTTCATTAACTGCTTACATACTTAGGCCTGGTGGTCTAAGTATTTAACGTGTTATCTTCGGATTCAAATTCATAAAATCATAGTCAGACGTAAAGTTTCAGCTGAAAGCCAGGTTTAGCACAAAGCCACACAAAGACACAAAAGTAAGGGCGTTTGTAAGCACCAACTCAATTAAGTAAAACAGATAATTGTGTAAACGAGAAAAAAAATTATATGTTGCAAAAATAGATATTTACAAGCTTCATTTTTTTTTAAGTTAAGCACTATTCAATTCTGTACATACAGCCTGTCTTCATTTAACTTACATCAGTTCTTGTTTAGATTTTATAAAATAACCTAGTTCGTTAAAATAATATATTATACGCCTGTTAATTGGCATTACAAAAAATAATTTTATCACCTTTTCTTCCTGATCGTGACTAGTTTCTTCGCAGCGCAGGATCGAGTAGTCAAACAACCTTTACACAATTTTCAATATTGTCAAAGGGTCTGATAAAAAACAGGCAAATAAAATGTACTTACGAGCTCAGCGGCGTAGTTACGGGACAGGGCACACGTGATATGTCCCTCCTAGAAATATAACATTTATTTTTTGAGTTTTAAATCAAGTTTAGGTTTCTTAGCTATCTAAATCTTCCAATCATATATGCAAAATTTGAGGACTTGAATGATTATTTTACATTAATTAACTTGTAATTAAAGTTTATCCTTAACATTTTAAGTGTCTGTACTACCTCGTTAGTGTCACTTTATGCATTAACCTAAAGATCTTTTATACCGTGCCAGTAAAAGTACACTAGCAACATATTTTCAATTAGCAATTCTGTTTATTATAAATTAATATATTAATTATATAATTGCTGTATTGCTTATGCCTTAATACAAAAGAATCAAACAAACTCAAACGTCTTGCCTTTTAAGCCAATAGTGAATCTGATATTTAAAGTTTTCATCAGTGACATTGTGAATAGCCTTGTAGTCCTCCTTTGTGATGTATTTCAAAGTCTCCTTACACTTGTTGACTGACTAAACGTCAGTCAGTCCGCAAATAAAAAACAGAAAAAAAAAACAACTTATGGTGGTATTCATAAACGTAACTCGAGCTCTCGCTTCAAGACAATCTTATTTGGCGTCTCAAGTCCGTATTTATATTTCATGAACATCACTTAAGCTTGTCTCACGCATAGGCAAACAAGGCGGTCTACATGAAGACTGTCTTATTTTTGTGCGCTTTAATACTGAATATTTATGTTCCATAGTCACTGCTTGAGATCGCGATTTCGGACCACGTGTCATAGTCATCGAGACCATGGGCCGTACGCAGAGAAGAATCTTTTTGCCAATGCCACTACAAATGACGGGAAATCGTCATTAGTTTGCCAGTTTCGTATGCTCAGTCACACTAAGTGTTAGTCCGCCTTGTATTTCAAGTGGAGATTTTCTGCGAAATGGCCGTAACAAGACCCGCATTAGATTAAAATTTAAAGCTTTAAATTTGCATGGTGCTGCATATTCACACATTCCTGTTAAGATAATGTATTTAGGCGAACTGGGGGCCTGTGCTTGGAAGACCACTCGAGCGTTCGTATACGAGGAATTTTTGAGTGATCATTTTCGTATACGAACATACGTGTAGTAGAAATGGTATGCTCCACTGCCCCTCGTTCGTAGACGACTTTACCATTTGAATTAATTTCGATTGTCAGGTGTTTTTCCTATCTGACTTAATTTTCGTGGGGACTAGCCAATCAGAAAAGTGGCTTATGTTATGAAATAGGCGGTAACTTTTTTGTTGTATCCAACATGGCAGTGGCAGAGTTTAGATTTCAGAAATTGAAATTGTTGAGTAAATAATACTTCCATGATTTACTTTTAATGTAATGTGAAATCGACCATTTTCACCACCACTTCATTCGACCCGTCAAGTACAGATAAATCAAAATTCTTCCACCAGATGAAGCTCAAATTCAAGCTCTATGAACAAAATAGCCTAGATAACAACAACGACGATGTTGATATACATTGACACATTTAAGTTATGTGTTCCAAAAACATTATCACTTTCATTTTGCGTATTCCAAAAAAAATCATGAATGATTCTTAACGAGAGTAGCAAATGTGCGTCTCATCACGACATTTTATGGGCTACTAAAATGCTTTATTTTGCCAAATTTCTGAAAACACGTATCTTTCACGACTAGAGGTTGAGCGCAACTACCTACACATGTTTGAAACAAGCGTGGACATCCTTCATCGCCAAACAGAAGAGCTCCCTTAAAACTACAGTGATCACAAATTTCGCAGCATATATTTTAGTGGTTGTAGTCATGAATTGTGACATCTTATAAGATTAAAGAATCTTATAGAAAATTTAGTTGTAAGTACGACTTAACAAAGCTTAATGGCATAGAGGACTACTAAGGGTTTGTATTTCATCTTTCATTCCCAGTTATAATTGTGTCTGAAAACAAGTAGTAGGAATACGGCGAGTCGAGCGCAAGAGCGGGTGGTGTCGGAGACGGCCGCCGCCGTCTTGAAATTCCCTTTCCTCCATTTTTAACCTCAAAAATTTTACCTATTTTTACTTCAAAATCAATTAAATTCCCCTCAAAATTCCTCCTTTCCTTAAAAAAAAATCACCGATGGCCCCAGTCATAAAAACGATACTCCGGAAGCACTTTTCGATCCATCGAAAGAATTTCGGGGAGGATGGTCGTTTTCTATGGCAAATCAGTGACGGCCATATTGGTTTTACAGGCATAGGGTATGCCAAAAGATACACAGCGGCCAGTGTCAAACTTGACTATAAGCTATCTTGGTTGTACCAGCCATCTTGTCTGCCACGTTGGATGTAAATGTCCTAGACCATGACCTTTCACCTTAATCCCGGACTTTCGATGACCTTAAATCAAAAATTATTCTCCAAAATTTTTGAAAAAATACCACAACTTCGAAAAACCTATTTTATATATTTCTAAAAACTTTATTTAAAATCAATTTAAAAAATATATGCAATTAAAATTTCGAATGTTTGAGCTTAGAGAGGATGGGGGGGGGGGGCATAGTTGAGCAGGCACCGTCTTAGGACATCACCCGACCACCATATTATATCTAATGGCATTAAACTTGACCCTTGACACTGACCCCATACCTATGACCTTAAAACGAATAAATCGCTTAAATTCTAAAAAATAAAAAAACTAACAAACCTTCTAAAATTTATAACAGAGTATTAATTTTTTTTAAAATAATTATTCAAAAAACTTAAATTTCCAAAGTTTTCCCCAGCACCACATCCATCAGACGACTGGCCCCTTTTCAATCAATCACATAGTTTTAACACTCCCCTCCCCCTTCCTCAAACCCTTGCTCATTCCTGTCTTTTTAATTTTTAATTTGTGTTATTTTCTTCCCCTAGATGGTGCTAGTGTATTAATTAACGATTTTATTTTCGATTGTCATTTGTTTACATAGCTGTAGTTTGTATCTCGCCTCTTCTCGCCATCTTGGATTTCATATGTTAATTTTTTCAACACCTGAGTGACGGTAGTTTATTAATTATAGATTTATCCACCAGAGGATCTGTCGTTCTCTCTTACCCACGTTCGACATGCCATCGTTTTTTTTTCGTTTGTAATATATTTACATTGCATGAGTTTGTCACTCACCTTCGTTCTCCTGACATGTTGTTTTTTCGTTTGTCATCTGTTTGCGTATCTCTGGATGGTCATCTCGCATCCAGTTTTAAAACATATATACATATCTTGACCACGTTAAGCAAACGATAATCAATCAATTAACAGAAGAAACCGAAGAAAGTCCCATAAAATATCATGTTTGACTAGAGCGTACCAACGAAAAGCCACTATCTTAGATGAAGACATTGGTCGGCGTACATTCAAGACTGCGGACATAGCATTGTACAATGTTGATAGCATTCCAGGGGCTGTAGAAGCCTTTAAAAAAACTATGTCGTGAAGAGAACAATATATGGCCAAGGGTTCTGTTTGGACACTAGCTAGCATAGACTGACTTGAGCTGCATGTAAGCAGATTATATTTACTATGTTAAGACATACAATGATGCTGTAAAAAACACTATGTAAATGGTGTGAGAAATGTGAAGATTCTGTCTTTATGATTAAAGTCTAAAATATGTAGATATATATACATATATATGGTTTCAATGAAAAATTGTTTGATTTCTTGCTGGTGTTGTTGTAACTTGCCCTTGCATGCCTACTTCCCTGATATAGAGAATATGATAGCCTTTGTTTTTATGTCTGTTACTACAGGGTGGTACTGTAGTTGAGCACGATAAAAAAATGAAATTATGTGTCAAAATATAATGATTTGGAAGTTAGTACTTAAATATTTCTTGTGTAGGCCCATCCTAGGCGTGTACAATCAACAATATGGTAATGAAGGTATATTGTTAAAGTTACTTATACACAAAATAAGAATGAATTGCCATTATAATACATTTTAAGACGGTTTGATGCAACAGACACGAAAACATGATGTCGAAGTGGTAGAATTTTGACCGTTAGACTTGGAGGGAGGGTAGAGTAAAGGTCGAGTCTGGCCTGGCCAGACCTGCTTCGGTGCGAGATATCGCAAAGAGAGGTTCTAAATAAATTTTTACATGACTGATGTTGCTTTTATGCACCAGAGATATTTTCCTAGTAAACACAAAATAGGAACTAAACTTATTTCGATGGTTAATGGTCCCGACCATATGACATAATCAAAGATTGTGGAAGTAATGTAACCCAAGATGATGGTTCAAGGGGACTGAAGAATCAGCAGATTACTAAATCAAGGTGGAATAGCAGAGCATGAATAGAATGTTTGATTGGGGGGGGGGGTTAGAGAACAGGTGACTTAATAGTGGTGACAAAATTAAGAAGGAAAAATAGAGAATTAAAGGAAGGTAACTAAGAAGAGAAAAAAATTACAGATGGTGAACATGGCATGACAGAGCATAAGCGAATTTTTGTTTCATCAGCTCGCCTGTTGGCTAAATCGAGAAATTAGTATTATTTGGTGATGGAAATAGAATCCAATGTGTTAAGTGCGGACAGCTCCACCTATACTTCAAAAATCTTAAACAATTATGGCTGCCACCTGGTGGCTACATCGATAGCTCGCCTGGTGATGAAATAGAAAATTAATACAAGATTGCTAACTTTTGAAAATAGAATCGAGTATTGTTGCAGCCTGGGTGTTTAATCGATAAATCATATATTTAACACCACGTATGCTTTAAAACTGGATCTGAGATGACCGCCTACAGATATGCAAAAAAAAATGACAAACAAAAAAAATTCAGGAGAATGAAAGGGAGAGACAGACTCCAGCAATGTAAACAAATGACAAACGAAAAAAAAAACAAGATGGCATGTCGAATTTTGGTGAGAGAGAACGACAGATTCTCTGATGGCGAAATCGATGATTAATACACTAACGTCGCCTGGGTGATGAAAAAGTAAACATACGATATTCAAGATAGTGTGTGGAGCATAGGCAAGACACAAACTATAGTGATATAAACAAATGAAAATCGAAAAAAAATCTAATGTAATCGATAATTAATACACTAGCACCACTTAGGTGTTGAAAATGAACACAAAATAAAAATTTAAAAACAAGGCTTTATAGGACGGAATGAGACAGAGCGAGGGAAATGGAGGAGCGGAATGTTAAGACAATGTAATTGACTGAAGGGGAGTCCGTCGTCTGCTGGATGTGGTTCTGGGGAAACACTGGAAATGTAAGTTTTTAAGACAATTTTTAAATAATGTTTTTAATAATAATGTTTATAAATTTTGGAAATTTAAAAATATTTTTTGGAGAATTTTGCGATTTCTTCATTTCAAGGTCACAGGCACAAGGTCAAGATCAAGGCCACTTGTATCAAATATGGTGGTCAGGTGATGTCATAACACGGTGTCTGCTCGGCTCTGGCCCCCTGTTCCCTAGCCCAAACATTAAAAAATTTAATTTAATATACTTAAATAATTTTTTATAAATATTTTTAATAGAGTTCTAAAGTTTTTATATTTATTCGTAATTTTTTTGAGAATGAGCGATTTTTGGGTTTACTATCATTCAATGTCCAGGGTCAAGGTCATAGGTCGAGGTCAAGGTCACCAACATCCAACATACTGGACAATATGGCTGTATCAACCAAGATGGTCGATGATCAGGTCTAACTCTGGACTCTGTGTATCGATTTGGCATACACTATGCCTATGAAACCAATATGGCCGCCACTGCTATGCCCTAGATAACGAGCCTCCCAAATCCTTCTGCTGGATCGAAAAGAGCCTTTCGGGGGATCGTTATTGCAATTGGAGGATCAGCTATTTACGAGGGACAATGGAAAATTTTGAAGGAAAAAAACGGAAATGTTGAGGGGACAAAGTGAAATTTTAAGGGAAAATAGTAAATGTGGGGAAAATTCGATTTTGAAGGAAAAGAGAAATTTCGAGCAATAGGTAAAAACCGGAAATTCAGGAGGTGGCGGCTGGCTCTGTGATGCATTACTCTCGAGTTCAGTGGCAGTTAATGTATTTTTAACTTAATCAGTTGTGTTTGTAAGCCATTATAAGCAGGTTAACTTTATTTGCAGCGCCACTTTCTATAGTAAATAATTATTTATTTTCTGTATTATAGTTCATCCATTTTCTTGTTCTGTGAGTTTTCTTTTCATTAAATTACGATTAATTTTTATTTTAATGTTACAATTTATTTTAGTCGGATGAAATATGTAATATGATTTATCATTTACAAACCGACATTTTTGCCAGTCAGTTGGTAAGTCTATTTAGGATACTGATCAAAACTGGAGTTCTTTCGTGGTCTGTCTTTTTTTTTTGCCCCAGTAGTCCTGAAGATCAATGTTCAAGAATAATTCTAGCCGAGCTCTAGTCATTAATATGTATGAATACGTGAAGTTGATTATTTAAAACGTACAGACAGACCTACAACATTCTGCTTCCCGTGCAGCTCCTTCCCTCCAACACTCGCCTTTAATCCTACTACTTAATCAATATATTTATATCAATATTACTTTCGAGTTGCGTGTATTTTAGGGTTTACGGGAGTGTGAAATTCCAGTTTTAAATACGCTGCACTGACCAGCATATAGGGAGAAAATGTTTCGGAGTTTTGAAAGTTATTGAAACCCAAGATGGCCGCCTCACATAAAAGTTTAACTTTTTAAACCGAATAAATATATGCAGTTGGTAAAATATTAATTCTGTGAATCTTAATTATGCATAATCCTTTATAAATTGAACTTCCGATAAACAGAGCACCCAAATTCAAAGCGATACGGCACCTTCAAGTTTGACGAGTTTGTTGCGACGAAAGAGGCTAAGAATTTCCATGTAGAACGTAGACATGTTCGGCGCGGCACTTGCATGCCAGCCGACGGTTACAGAGTAGATAATCACACAGAGGCCGAGTGGCGTGAAGGTTCCCTTGGTGCGGGCTTGCCCATTATTTGATTGACTGCGGGTGGACCTGGAACGGACCTCGCGTCTGATTGGGTACTGATTGCTACCCATTGGCTGGGTTTTTGTCCGACAAGTAAGATACCAGGCGCTGATTGGTGAAAGGCGTTCCCCACCGTTATGTCTGTCAGTGGCTGGCGTGTGTGTCTGGAGTTCGTTGAATAAGCGACTGTCTCGCCTCTATAAAGGTTGTTAACGATAAAGTGAACACTTCTGAAATCAACCTTAGAAAAAAGTCACTGCCACTACCTGCATATAGTTTAACGGGAGAAAAGAATGACATGTGCTCAGTAAAAGTTGGTAACGATGGAGGGGGAAGTAATTACATATATTAACGCCGAAAAAAATGTGTTAGGTAACCATTTGTGATAACTTAAATTTTTTATTTCCCTTTCTGTTTTTCTTTTAATGCATTTAAGTGTAAAAATGAGCAGATTTGTAAAATATTTACTTTCCTAATCATTTTACAGTTTCACTTGACCGACGCATGAATAAAGTGACGAGGCCCATGGCAATGTTAATTTTTACATAAAGCGGAAGAATACCCAACGTGCATACACGTAGATCTTAAGCAGGGCTTTCAAAAGTGATCATTTTACCGTGAACAGTCTATAATCCTAAGTAACTTGTCCTGCGACAGCAAGCTGTAGCAGTGTGATCTGTATGAGTGCGTGTTATAACTGTTGTTTATTCCATTACTCGGTGTTTGTAAGGCTGCAAGCCAAGTTCAGCTGCTAATGACGTGCACGTGCTAGGCGCGACTACAGTTGCAGATGTAACAAGCAGGATGAAGACACACGTACACGAGGCTGTTGCTATCAACACGAGACAACAGGCGATTTTCTTAGGCGGTACGACTGCCGGGAGCCGTAATCAAGGGGCTTATGTATGACGCACGGTTCGCGTCATAAGCTGAAGGACTAATGCCCGGTTGCACCAGCGTGGTTTGAAACTTGATCCGAGATCGTATCTAAGATCGACACAAAAAATAATGTTGCACAACTTTAGTTCAGAGCTGGACTGGAGATCGAAATGAAGTTGATTCCGAACCGCCGAAATTGGCGGTTCCAAATCTCGATCCGAGATCAGCAGCCATCGTCGACAAATGTAGTTTGAAAATACGGCAACAGATAGAACTAGGTCCGATTGTTTTCTTAGGAAATTGAAACAGCGTTATACGCACTTGAATATTATTCATTAAAATTTGTACAACAATAGTTCACTTAAAACGGATAAAACATCGCACATCTAGTTTTACCTATAGTGAACAATACGCCTACTTCCATGACGTCATATATTACTAACAAATAGCAAAATTTCTCTCATACTTAATCTAGATATCTCACTTTGGATCCAAGATAGACGAATCGGAGATCCAGAACCAAGAAGTTTCGTTAGTACAACACTTGTACATTGGAACCAAGATCAAATTGGATTCTGTTTCGGAACTAGGATCATTCGATCTCGGATCGGGGAAGATGTTGGTGCAACCGGGCATAAGGGTGGGTTTACGATTGACCTAACAGAATAAGCGTGCCGTGTGCTTAGGATATGAATCAATGTTTTCAAGGGTATTAGTTTATGACTGTCGTGTGCGGGTCGTGACGGATCGTGTGCGTTCTTGGCTTGACTTAAGATATCGTTATATCGTATATCTTAAGTACAAATCAAGACGAAGTAGCCAATCAGACCCCAGTGACATTTGTTGTTGGCGAGAAACTGTATTTACATCTTAGATTTAGGTTATGTCGTATCGTGAAATAATATGCAATGAATTATATAAGTACCTCTTTATTTAAATCAGCGTTTGATGTCGTGTTTTATTTCTTTGAAGAGGTCATTTAATTCCCTTTATCTAATCTCCTGCAAATGTATTGACGGAAATGCCCAATGTTGGCATCTGCATTCCCTTCTACATGATACCAAGGTTTTTTCAAAACGACTACACAAGCAATAACCACTAATAATTAAATATATGTCAATATTTTCCCTATAGTTCATTTTTTCAGGTTACGTCGGCTGCTATAGTATCGGGAAAATCTAATTGGCTAGACTTAACAGTTGCTATATCAATCACAAACTGAAAAACTTATTTTCCGTGTACTTAACGAGTCATAAGTAATATTCTTAATTCTTCAGTATTTAATCGTAAGCCCACTCTAAATGTCATTCCTTAACAAGCCGCGTACCGAAGCATTTCACTCTTGTACAGTGTATTTCAAGTAGATTCTCGATACAATCTATCATTAATATGATTTTAAATTGCGTCGTGTTACAATCGCCGAAATATTTTACGCAGGTGTACATAAAGAATTCTTGCGTGTTTCTACTATTTCGTTTGTCTATAAATAGGTTATATCTAATCAGATGGCACCAATGGTGATTCCTTGTATAAAGTTATACGAAAACAAAATATATCGTTGATGAAGGTACGCGCCATTGATGTAAGAGGTTTAGAAATCCGCCATGTTTGAAAATCAGAAATTACATGAGATTAAAGAACGAATCCCCGTACATCGGTTTGTTGAACGACATTGTTAAATATCTGAATTTTTGTGTGTAACATAATCTTTCTCTCATTAGCAACATTAGGGAGTGCCATAGTAGTAATGTTTGATTGTGTAATTGTGGACTTTTATCACTTTCAATAATTATGTTCATATTAAGAAGAAAGGTTGCCCCGATGTAACCCTCTCAACCAGATATTTGTATTTGGAACGTTACGCGTGAATAAAGTCCGTAGTTACACAAGATCGAACATTGCGATTATGGCTCATTAAGTTTATTGACAGGAATGTGGTGCTACTAACTAAATGTTCAAACATTCAACAACACAGTTAAACAAATTGCAACATGGAATTTGTTATTTAATATCATTTATTTTCTGTTTGTAAACCTCTTGGATTAAGGGCGCATACCTCTCTGAATTGTAGTAAGTTTTTTGTTTCATTTTGCATTAATTATCACCTCACATATTTTATACCATTTGATCGGATGCTACGTGGATAGCATTCTCAAGAAAGAACATAAATTAACAGTCAAGAACTATCTACCATCGTTACCAGACCGAACGTAAATAATATGGGCATAATCCCGGGCAAAGTAGCGGAGGGGTTTTACCTGGAAGGTTTAGCTTAATTCTTAAAATGAAACTCTACTGAAGCATTAATAACGCAGGTTCCACAGTTCATCACAAACTGTGCTCGGCCAGCGGCCTTTCTCTGTTGGATTTTATCGTTCTTCCTGCCATCTACATTTTCCTTAAGATAGGCCCTACTTGTAATAGGTTCCTATGTAGTTGCATCCAGGTGTAAATAAATCCGCCAACTACATTGTACGTGACGGCTCAAACACAACATTTCACACATACGAAAAATAAATGCAGCATACAGCTGCGTATAAATAAGAACAGGGAATTAGACATTTAATTTTACTTCTATCTGTTACCAGGTTGAAAGGCTGCATGTTTTTGAGTATCACGAAAAATCTCGCTTGACGCTTTATACCGCAAGTGCTTACGGGGAAAACCGTGGTAAAGGCTATTAACAATAAATCGAGCACTTTGAAATCAACCTCAGAAAAATGTTATTGCGCCTATCTACATATATTTCTCGGGCGCACTGACTGACATGCGCCCAGTAAAGTCGGTAACAATGGAGGGAAAATAGTTCAATATAATAACGTCGAATAAAAATCGTTCGGTAGCCATTTGTGGTAACTTAGATTATTTCTTTCCCCTTTTGCTTTTTTATCCACAGAAGTGTAAAAACGAGCAAATTCGTAAAATATTTACTTGTTAATAATTATACTGTTGGATGCATTAATAAAGTGGCCCGTGGCGATTTAAGTTTACATAAGGCCGAAGAATACACAACGCGCATACAAGCAGATCTCAAGCAGGACTTTAAGAAGTGTTCAGTTTATCGTGAACAGCCTATAAACAATTTAGAAAGCCTCGAGGTCATATCCAGTCATAAAGAAGCACCGCAATGACGATGGGAAACAGCTTCAAACAAGCTTCATGTTTGTGTGCTCTGCTTCTTTAGAATTTCAAACAGTAACTTTGAAGTTGTATTAGAGCAATCTGATCGCAAGTGACACAGCATTGTCGCTATAGTTTAAAACACTGTTACACAGAAGAATAAATATTGTAAATAGAAGGCTGCTTACAGCGAATTATGCTGAATTTGGAACTTTTCAACGACCGCGTTTATGTCTCAATAACCAAATTAATAAGTAGGCAACAAAATATCGACTTTCATATGGGTCTTGAAAAAGATATTAAGTTAGAATATTCCATAGATTGTTTTTAAACTTAGAATAAACACGCCTGCTTACAGGGAGATTTGCGATAACTAGAGAGATCGCTTAAGGTGATATTTATAATTTTTTTTTTTTGGAATTTGGTTATCTAGAAGAGGTTTCGTAAAGTGCCCCCTTAATGCGATTGTTAGTTGTCAAATCACTATAGTTTTCAAAATATAACACCCATATTCCAACACCAGAGTGTTATAGGCAGATTCAAAGTTTTGAATTAGAGTCTAAGCGCGGCTTACTGCATTTGTGTTACAAACTACAAAAGGAACAAAAACAACTTTTCCTCTACAATTTTTGTTTTGAACTATTTATTAAATGAATGTTAACATTTTCGCTTGAATGAACAAAAAATATATTTATGACAAGTCTGGCCCCTATTTTTAACAAAATTCAGAATGCCAATACTCACTCACCTGTTAATAAATCGCACTCATACTGAATCAGTATGTTCTGCACACCATACAGCTTGCATTAAATGCAATTTGACTGCAAGAAAATATCTAGGAGCGAAACCTAGTATGGTGCAGAATTCGGGAAATTAAGAATATTGAATGTTATATTTTGAAAACTATAATAATTTGACAACTGTTAACTGCATTAAGCGGACACTTTTCGAATGTTCTTTCAGATAACCAATTTAAAAAAAATGTGAATTATCACCTTGAAAAGGAGGTAATGTCCTCCTTTCTCCGGACGTCTTTTAACACTTAAAGGACTATGATCGACTGTAGCTCGAGCAACGCTACTTCTACTATTTATTTGTCCTTGAAAACTAAATTTGCATGGTTATATATCTATTGCGCCGCTAGTAGAGAACAGGATCTTATAACGACACTACAGCCCACGAATAACAATCTTCTAGACAATAATTCAATATTTTGTTGTAACCTATCGAAAGGAGACGATTGACTGTAAATAATTTCACACGCTAGAAGAGATTTTACTGGGACAATATCAATTTTACACCCCAGTGGCTGATGACCAGCCAATAACGAACGTTGTACAGTGCTGTCAGCGTATCTGATGTAGTGTAGAGTAGTAGGACACTGACAGTGGCAGATAATTTGTCTTAAATACAAGTAAATATTTGCTGACCTTAATGTGTTAACCCTTTCTGAGAGCATGCTGTTGGGACAGTTATATATATATATATATATGCAGTTATGGGGATGGAATTATTTTGTTAATGGTAAGTTTCAAAAGTATTTCTTTATCCGCACCCAACTTTACTCAGTCTATCGCTCTACTCGGCACAGTAACTAAATTTGCCGTGTTAGAAAGAAAATAAACAGTGAAATACAAATGCTATGTCACATTAAGAAGTGAGTAAAGCAGCTCTTCTTTTCTAACTTTTACAGTGCCATCAAAGGTTGTTTATTTGCCTGATCTCGCCTTGTGCTCTCTCATAGCCACGATTTACTCGCATTGCCTCGCTCTCGGCATTTTGTGAATGTCTTACCACTCACATACTACCCATTTACTTTAATTCTTAATTAATGAAAAGATACTCAGAAGTAAAATATCTATAGAGTCGTAGGCTTTTACCGCCATTGTACGAATATAATTGGCTTTTGGGATTAAGTCGCGTTCAAGTCGAAGAGCAACTTGACATTTCGACAGACGCATTCGCCATGTTTAGGGTAGCAGAACCTCTGACGCGATGAGACATCGCACATTTACACTCAACGCTTCAACGGGGGATAACAGGCACTAACCATTCCATATTAAAAAGAAAATCATTAATAAAGTGTGTCTGGGTGCACCTAAGTTCAGATAGGTTTCTGCGCTGAATATACAGTATATATGAGGTACTTGAGCATGACTGGGGAATGAAAGAAGGAACGGTGTTCACGTTATGCTGTCAGTACTAATACAGAAAACCGGTTTAAATGTCCGATGTCATTCAGAATGATGGTTCGGTCCAGCAGCCACGAGGCAGCGACAGCAATCCCTCCTCCACCCTTTCTTACTGAGACCTTATAAACCGCGTCCGATCACGCGAAGACAGCAGAGGTCGTTCCGGAAAAGAACAATGACTACTCCTTTCTCCGCGTTTCCAGTTGGCCGTGTGAGCGCGATTATCATTCATTAGTCCGGTCATTGGGAGCCGATAAACGTCGTAGAATTAGTAAGCTGGGTGCAAGCTGCGATGGCGCCATGTGCAGGACATCATTAAAGGCCCTTTCCCACTATCAGATTTCTCTTCAAATTAACTTCAATTTATATTGAATTCGATCCACTGAATACTAGATGACGTCATAAAAACGTCATAATCGAGGTCATCTTTTTTCCTTCAATTTCTTGACTGTCTCGTTTTCCTTCGACAGGGTGTGCGCTATGTCAAATTATACCAAGGCGAGAGCCATAAGCGGCTTCCCCTGAACAAGATTTGGGTGTCGTATCGATCCATCGCCTAGCTGTCGATATATCGAACGAACACCCGCTCTCCTAAAACCCCGTTTATATCGGAGCAAAGAGAAGCGAACATGTGCGAACGGACATCGACGAACCGAGCGTACAGTTTAGTTACAAGCGTGAATATTCAAGTTACAGAGTACTCCCTTTAATACTGTCAGTAAAGCTGCGATGAGGCTTTTTAAATTTTGGATTTTCGTTTAGTGTTACAACCTGCCAAATGTAGAAAAAAATTCCTATTTTCTAGGTTTGTGCGAATATTCGGTATACCAAAATGAAAACGAAAAATTACAACTTTCATTTTCATTTTTGTAAGAAATTTAGTTACCGAAAGTTGTAATAAAATGAACATTCTGGATTTTAATGAAATTTTGGGTGTTTAATGAATGTTCATTTAGTGCACCAACACAAAGAAAATGTTTATCGGCAAATCATCATGTTTGTTTTCATTACTTTATAACTGAAATTACTTCACAAAAGAACAATTCTAATGTAGGTAAGACCCCTATGGTAAATACTAAATATCCTACATTTCTTTTGGTTTGATTTTGCAACAAATTTGTTATATCAACTTGCTAAACTATTATAAAATTTATTAATCTTTCGTCAAGGCTGAGCTCTAATGACATTATTTTTCATTTTCCGTCCCAGTTTCAAGAAAGTTTATAACATCTATCTTTGATTTTCGTTTCGTGAGAAAAAAGTCACATTCGCACAACCCTACAATTTTCGCTTCTATCATAACTAACTGTGTCTCATGTCACAGAAATGGAGAGGAATAGACGTCCCACGTCTGACAATTTTTATCCTGTGGGGATAGATAACAATTGAAATATTTAATAATTCATTTTCATCGATGCAGTTGCTGTGCAGGAACCTAGATTCCAGTCTTGCGGTGGTGGTCGGAGCCGTACTTGGAACTGCTATCTTAGAAGTAGCAATTGTGCACGACCCCAGTGGCATTAATTAGAGGGAAATGAAAAATCTTATTGCGGTTATTAGACTGTGGGTAAGTTGCGTGTTTATACTTCGGTTTAAATTGGGCGTCGTCGGTGGGTCTTTTATGTGTTGCAACCATGGTCCCATTTACGGTTGCTAGGAAGGCGACCAACACTCACAATACACAGTACATTAAATACACATACATGAGGTGATTAAACGCCTGAGAAACGCATAAGCACAAAGATATCACGGAAATCAAAACCAATCTCTATAAAATATAAATCATTCCAGCAAATATATAATAACCGTCATTAGACATATGCAATAAAAAGAAATGGTAATAAAACACATTTAAATTACAAAGATTCTAATAAAACTAATAAAAAACCAAAAACCTGGACAAAAAATTTATACAAATAATAAAATAATAGTATGACTAGTCAAAATATAACTTAAAACGCGTAAAACGGGAATAAAAGGACACAGGCACTCTTAAAAAAGATCCTTCCTGAAGCACCCGGTCTATATGAGAAATATCAACGAGGTTACCCACATTGCTCCCCCCCCCCCCCGACCCTCACGGAGCCAAGTGTCACGGTTTTTCTCACGGATTTTACTGTCTGTCTCGTGGGATTCCCGACTGTCACTGAGCATGTTGGGGGCGGAGGTGTTGCCCCTGTCTCTCTCGTCATGGAATTAACTTGCAGTAGTTTACAAACAAAACGCAAATACTTTTACTTTTATTTTAAACAAAATATTTTTTTTAGATGACATCTGCATTTTGTTTGCTATCTTTGGTGTACACTGAAATGGGAATATTTAAACCGGTTTTGTTCACTTCCTTCTCTATGGCCTATATTTTTTGCTACTGTTGTATAGCGCCGTGTAAGCTCAATTCTTTTAACCAAAACTACAAGAAATTCTCTTTTAACCATATTTTCGCAAACTCACACATAAGTATACATATAAAAGCTCTTTATTTTGTGTGTAGTATGTATATATGTGTTTACACACGAATGGGTGTACATACACACATTGCAATAAAGATCACCGCACTCAGAAGGAGACGTTGGAATGGAATGAAACTTGGCACTGGCAGTGGGAGCAGTGATACGAATAACTGCTGATTACATCAACACAAATAGGCCGTTCATTCGATCAAAACTGTAAAGCTGAAAATTTCTTATGCGATAAAAATTCGTGCTGTATTGGAGTGGTCATTATCCTGTTGGAGTTGTGCCATGAATGGAAGCATTGTGCCGTCAGAGTTCTCCTGATATAGACAGTTCGCAGCTAAGTGAACACTTATGGAAGCCCTGTTTACGATCTACTTGTTTACTCATTCTGTATTCTTCTATCAGGTAAAACTCCGCCTCATCCAACTAAAGTCTACAAAATTACACCAAAGGACAACGCACCGAATTCGTGTGCACTCAGTTGTAACAATATTTCGCATGAAAACTAATCTTATTAGGCGCTACCAACACACATGTTTTCTCACGGTTTTTATTCATATTTATTATAAATTAAATATTATAATTTATAAATAACATATATGTAAAACTTTAATTTAACGAAAAAGAATATACTTTTACTTTAATAGAGGTGTAACATGCTTGTGATACATGGCATATTTAGGAAATAACTAAAAAATTATTCATGGGGTGGTTTTTCAAAGGTTTGATTCAAAAAGTGGGGAGAAACCACGAATAGCCTATAGCTCGGTTTGCTAAAATGTTAAACATTTCATTCGCAATATAAATTTAATACTTGGAACTATGTTACTTTATTCTATACCAACTTAAAAAGAAGCATGTATGTCAGTGTATGCTTTAATATGTATATTCAGTTATTAGGTAGTTATTTTTTTTAAGAAGTTGACTTCAGAAGGGCTTACTGAACCGCGAACAGGCTATATTTACCAGGAAGGCCGAGAATCATTGGAGTTTGCACCCCACACCACCAGTTCTAGCGGTGTGCCACCCTACAATGGAGTCCGGATATGTTTGCTATCCAGTGTCCCTTCATATTCAGTTAGAGTTGTCATCGATGTCCCTATCTGGTTCCATCACTAAAGATAATGCTTCGCTATCCCTCAGCTGTACATGCCAGTCCATCACGACAAAACCGCAAACGAAGTCGCAGTTTCCAGGGTGTTAATGGGAGTCGCCGGCGTGCAAGTCTTCTCCAAGTTACTTCACGACTGTTCGGGTGACAACACGGGCCGCCAGTGATGCCACTTCATGTCTCTTGACGGCGGATACAGGTACTTTTGGTCGAGTTCGCTGATTTCGGACCATAAAATGTTCAAATTTTCTGGTGATCATTCTGGGTCGTTCAGACACCTCCTGGAGCATTTGTGTAATCTCATTTCTCTACTGCTTTAAAAAGTTCGAACGCAGCCGTCTAAGGAGGAGACAATTTGACGGAACCCTGCCTCCAGCAGTCGACATATCTGCCCTTTCCCAAACTCTGTAAATTGTTCGTGCAAGTGTGGAAAGCATTGCAGAGGAACGCCAACTACTGCAGAGACGTTCATACTGCACGCAGCTTCGTCCTTGTACCGTTCAAGTGGCCAAGGAAAGCGATGTTAGTGCGATATTGTGGCAACTCTGTACGACTTTTCGTAAAGACTAAAGCCCCTTCGCACACGGGACGATTTCTTCTGCGAGATTTACCAAGATATTATTTAAGAGCTATGCAAAGGGCTATGTAAAGGCGGTTCACAGTAAAGTAAGCACTTTTCAAATTAACCTTTAAAACGTTTCACTGCCCTATCTACGTTTATTTTAAAAGGCACACTGACTGCCACACGCCCTGTGAAGTTGACAAGGACGGACAGAAAGTAGTTCCATGTGTTAACGTTAAATTACAACTGTTAAGTAAACTTTTATGAGTACTAAAAAATATTATTTTAATACTTGTTTTCTTAATGCATATAAAAGTAACAATCAAAACATTGGTAAAATATTTACTTTTATAAAAATTCTACAGTTGCTCTTGACCGCGCACGAATAAAGTGATCAGGCCCATGGTAACGTTAACCGTACACATGGTGGAATAATACAAGATTTTGAGAAACCTCCTGTCGAAATTCCAACCACAGAATCTGTGGGCGAACAGAAATAAGAAGCTCTAGTCATAAAATGTTCGGAGCGGCTATTTTGTATGTTAAAATTGAAGTTGAATTTTTGCAAACGATGGCGGGTGTCCGCAGCCATATCTACAGGCATGCACAACATGTTGCTCAACATGAAGGTGAACTGATCCACGACAGTACTGCACGAGTCGTTCTGCGTCGCCTGTCCGTCGAGAAAGTTGCCGCTGTCCCACACACAGGCGTCACTGCAGTGGCAGGTCGGCTTGTGTTTCCTGGTAGCCTATGTACAGGCGCTGGCAGCATGTCATGCCACTGCTGTGGATAAGTTCGCCTTCGTGTCATGCAATTTGTTGTGCACGGAGGTACATACGGCTGCGGACACGCGGCGTCGTTTGCCGAAATTCAACATCAATTTTAACACACAAAATAGCCGTTCAGAACATTTCGTGACTATAGTTTCTTGTTTCTGTTCACCCACAGATACTGTTTTGGTAGTTTTCTAACATCTTGTATAAAATGTTCATAAGAGTAGATCTCAAAAGTGCACAGTTTACCGTGAACAGCCTATTACTGGGTACTCGCGGGGTTCGTCATAGGTCTTGTCGCACATGGCATGGGTTTCGTTGTGAGTTACTCTGTCAACAATTCAAGCCGACAGCCATGATGGCTTTTAACACCTGGCAAAAATAATATAAACAATGAGCTTTGTACAGCGAAGAAGGATTGCTGTAATTAATATTCTTTCAGATTTGGATCATGAAAATAAAAATTGTATACGAAATAAACGACTGTGGACAAGACAATAGTAAGCCTGAAGGAACGAAAACTGGCAGTGTTATCCGAAGAATTCGGATGAGTACAAAAATAACCTCAGAACTGTATACAAACATATTTCTTCGATGCATTTATTAACATTGCCCAAAAAATCATGTTGCCATATAAATAAAGTTACGTGACACGTTTCCTTGTCCTCATTGGCTCAGATGGGAGACTAGCAAAGAAACACGCAGAGAAAATAGCACTGTTTCAATTACCATAAACTAGTAGACAAGCCAGCAAAACTGAACGTAGATATCAATATTTCCAGTGGACAAGCACACCCAGCAGCAAGCATGACTCCAAGCATGCGATATCGTAAGGAAAATCGTTCAGTATGCAGAGGGCTTAAACCACGTGCCATATTATACGTAATGGTTCTATACACCAGCTTGCGGGTCTTGTGGTTAGTTCGTTCTGGGTGCCACTATCATTATGTCATTGATTGTATATCGGAATATTTAATACTGCATGGCTCGTAATAATGGGCTGCCTTAAATATATTCAATTTTAAAGTAAATCATAATAATTTATAACTTCTCTGTATTTGCAATCACTCTTAATTCACATTTTTTCAGACCACAATCGGCGCCGCACTGGCTTAGTATTGTCCGACTACTATCCTCCCTCTACAGCCAACTGGGATACATTCCTTCACTTCCATGTGTAAAATCCGTGGCAGAAGTTTACGTTGACCAATGGGGGTTTCGAGGAACACTCCTATGTCTCTAGCTCATGCATTCCAGCGCTGTTCCATCTTCAATTCATTTCACCCTCGCCGGTGTTCAGCACCTCGCTGTCAAGCACAGGCCAAAACCTATCAACTCAACTCCAAACAAAATCCATTCCTAAAATAGTATGTTATAAGGTAACGTTAACGTAACACTACAAATCAGTATAACAGTTTGTTATTGCACCGATTCCCACCAAAGTTGGTGTATTAGCAATACTGTAAGAGGCCACCTAGAATTATAACTGTTTAATAGGCCACTCACATATCGATACCTGAGTACATAGTATTACGACTCTAAAATATTATATTTTAATTAATTTCCTTAGAGCGTGGAGTACAAAAATATCTGTTACATGTAAAATTTGTACAACTTATATACTCACGGAAATATTAGCATGAGATAATGTATAATGACAACACACTGTAGTAAGGCATTTTGTTAATACAAAACTGTTTTTGATTGAAAGAAATATACATTTTTAGTTCTAACACAATTGTACGTAGGTATCGATATTTTCCAAATGCAGCCTCATAAGTGTTTTATGTAAGTCTGTCATTCTATAAAGAGCCATCTCTATGGCACTCTGCCTTTACTAAGAAATTTTAAACGTGTTTAGTACTTGTTTCCAGTATCTTCGTTATTATTTGTATTACGTGCTATATATCTAGAACCTTTAAACCATATTTAATCCAACTTGGTGTGCTTGCGTGTGTGTATATATATGCATATATACATATATGGGTATATATGTGGGCGTGTGTGCTTCTGTACAAGGACTAACCGTGCACATCAGGCTCTTATCACTACATTGCAAATATCACTTCGGAGAATACGTTCTTGTGTTTTACGATTCACAAACTTAACTAAGAACAGGGGATTGTCCTTATTTCATTCATTGTTTATATTTTTAAAAATAAAGTATCCCATTTACGAATGTATTATAATAGGGTTTCAAGACAAGAATTTACGTCTAAAAGTAACCGAAATATACACACATAAATTCCCCACATGCTTTACTAGGAAAACAAATCCACAACTACTTGCTCTATGAAATGGCATTCAAACGCACAGCATCACAGAGCTTCACATGTAATTTTGTATTCTTGGTTTTCTTTTTTATTTATTTTTTTAACATGACAATTTTAAAATTACTTATATAGCGATATAGCTGTTGACTTCGCGTTGTTGTACAAATATAAAAAGTAAACAAAGAATCCATGACTATGTCACAAAAGTGATTCAACCAAAAATGGGCAGAATCGATATTGTGACATAGTTATACGTTCGTAGTTCAGTGTTGATATCTTTACTGCAGGGTAAGATCAATAGCTAGTGCTCTAAACACGTGCTTTTGAACTTTTCATGTTAGAAATATAAATAAGGAATAACAACCATGAATACAAAATGGTAGATGAAGCTTGCCTTTAAAGTACTTGGTATTAAAATGTTTGTAAGTAAAGACGATGTTTTCTTTAAAGAATCACAATATTGACTTTTTTATTTTAAATATACATTATTTACTAACTGATGTTGATGGTAGAATGTTTGTGTTATTATAAAGATCCATAAAGCAAACAATGACACTCTATCAATAACTACACACCTCAAAATATGTTTTGCATGACAGGTAGTTTGGTAGGTCACGAAGGGTGTTTGCTGTGGAAATAGGCGCATTTCAGAGAGACATCGAGATGTAATCACAGGCCTGTATTCTGTACAGTAAGTGTATTTTCATTCCATACATTTGTTGGGGAGTTATCAACAGAGTAACTTAGTAATCCCTGAGGGATCGAACATTTTTTTGAGGTGTGTAGTTCTGGGGATTCCACCAACACCAAGGATCGCCGGAGGATTTACTGGCCCGAAAAAAATTTCCTTCGTCTCATAATTTGAGTTTTTTAAAAGTATTTAAATCTATTCGTAACAAAAATAAAATGCGCAGGACAAAAAGCCAAAGTTCATTATTTTTAAGTTGTAAACTGATTAACTTAGAGAGTGTTAAACAAACATATTTTTAAAATGGCGGCAATACAAAGATTTCAGCTCAGGATATTTTATGTACGAAACTACAAAACAATTTCCACTTTACTTTCTATGCTGACAGTATCAATTATATCCATCAAAATTGTCTATCCAAAGCCTCATATCTCCGTATATTGTAAGATAGTCCCAAATGAAATAATGCAATTTTTACGTCGTATCTCGGGAAACAATCAACCGATTTCTTTAAAATTTGGCGAAGAAATTGTACTGTGGTAAGCCATATTAATCTATATGTTTTAATGATGCAAGTCTCTTATCTTCTGAATGGCGCCCATACAAACATTTTAACTTAGTTTGTTATATCTACGAAACTATGTAATCGATTAAAATCAAAATTTGTATATTGTATTTACGACATTAATCATCGAAAGTGCTAATTCATAAACATTTTGTCCTCCATTTTTGAAGATCATTGCAAGAACAATGGAGTTTTCATGCCATATCTCGTGGACCAATAAACATTTTCATACAAAAGTTTAACAAAATATTGCTACAGTACGGTATGTAATTGAACATTTGTTATGAGCAAAGACATGTTTTAATGGGGTGTATACATATAATTTAAATTAATTTGTTGTATGTATAAAATGATTCAACAGAATCCTACTAAAATTTGCACGCATACAGTATTAATTATATATAGATCCTCTTTTGTCGGATTTTTTGCAAAATAGTGCCAGGTGAGTAAATTGAATATTTTAAAATATTTTCGGGACAATTCAACTAATATACGGCAAATTTTGCACGACCACAAAATATTAAGTTACATGATTTTATTAGACCCTGACACTGACATTCGAAATTGGCTCATATAAATATTTCGATATCTTTGGCATTTATTTTTAACAATCTAACCAAATTCTATCAAAGATTTTATGCTGATAATATCTATTAGAAACGACATATACAGAAACTACTTTTATAAAATTTTTATAACATAGCCTTTAAAAAAAAAAAATATGTATGCTATATCTCGGAGACCAATCAACCGATTTCCACCAAATTTTCCACACAAGTAGCGTAATGGTAGGCCACGTAAACTAATGTGTTTTTAGTGGGCAAGAAACATATTTTTAAAATAATGGCGTTGAAATATTTTAGATTATTGAAATCTATCATTCAAAACATTAGACTGACTATATCTGAAGTTGATGCTCCTAATCGTACCTCCGTGATGCATTTGGTTGCACGCTAGTACTGGTGCATCTTAACTGTCTTGGTACTGTTTCACATGTTTCAGGTTTCATCTCTAATGATATTGCTTTCCATTAGAAGTCAACGCCTACCTGCCATCTAAGCATTTAAGAACTTCACTACGATGCATTTGCACCCGTGTAGAGGAATGTAGTCTCAGTTATGAGTAACTTCTTGTTTCATGCAGTGAATCTATCTTATCTGCTACCCAAGGAGCTTTATTTACTGTATTCCAACAAAGAATGTGTTTAAAACTTGATTGGCGTGTGTGTGTATATATAATCAAGAATATGTATATCACCGACGACAGGCGAAATTTTATTCTAAATAAATGCGACTGAGACTTCTGCCATTTTTTTACTTCATCAAGTCATCTACTTGACGAGGTAAAATTGTAGTCAGAATTTCTGAAATACATTTCTTTTACGAGTTGCTGAAGTTTACAGCAATGTGTAAATACAGTCACATGATGGTGTTATAAAATATTTCCACTATCCAAATTAAAAACATACAACTATTTTTTTTAATGCCATTAAAAAAAATAGGTCTGGAAAATTGCTCTGTATTACTAAATCATACAGTCTTGTGTTAGATATATTTCGAATATTCCTGTTTAAAATGTGCTGGGCTGGTAAATGTGGCCCTGAGAGGCTTTCAAAACATTTATAAGACGTTAAAAAATTATATTTTACATACAAGGCAAGTTTAGTAATAAATGTTTAACACAGTTGAGCTTTTTAATGATTTTCCTTTATAAGGCATAATGCTCAGCTCTTAATTTTACTCGTAACAATCCCAACATTTGATAAAGGCTGTTCGGGATAAAGTGAGCACTTTTGAAATGAACCTGAGGAAAAGTCACTGCTCCTACCTGCATATATTTTAACGGTTGCACTGAGTGACATGCGCCCGGCAAAGTTGGTAAGGATGGAGTGAAATTAGTTACACATTTAAACGTCGAATAAAAAGTGTTATGTAACCATTTGCCACAACTTAAATTATTTCATTACCTCTTTGTTTTTTTAATGCTTCGAACTCATAAAATTAATTAGCATATTTGTAAAATATTAATTTTTCCAATAATTTCACACTTCCACTTGACCGACGTATCAGTAAAGTGATGAGGCCCATAAAAACGTTAATTTTATATATGGCGGAGGAATAAACGACATGCAAGTAGATCTTAAGCAGGTCTTTCAAAAGTGCTCATTTTACCGTGAACACCTTATACCAAAAATTCACATAACACCATCGTTCTTCCTGTGAATAGAATATGGCGTGACAATCAACACTGTAGTTATATGCCTACAATAAAGCTACTAAACACCAATGAAAAGTTATACAAATTTCAATACGTTAAAATGCAATATGTGTTGTGATCAAGTTCTAGGACATTCATAGCATTTCCTTAAAGAGGGTAGTGTATTTGCTTTGTGTTCTTGTAAAAACTAATTTTGATATTTGTAATTTCACTACGAAAATGTGATATACAAAAACTTGACTGTTTTTGTAACTACAGCAATGAATTTACACAACTGAAAAAAAAAAATTCTATCCACAATCACTGGAGAACATTAGCCATTCAGCATTTAGATGTCCAGAGTAGTATACTTGAAAACTATTCCTAAATGAACACAGTACTTTCGTTAAATCAGAGACATTCAACCTTCATCATAGCTGTGTTAATAACAGGGTACATACATAGTGTTTAATTTAAGAGTGTGTCATTTAAGACTAATTAAAACTACAAAGAAGTGTTTTATGAGATTCCTGAGAAGTGCATTTTTTGTGTTTGTCATATCGTATCAAATAGGTCACGTGATTGTATCTTATGATTTTATATTAAATTACCGAAGAGCAGCTCACTCTTATGCTATTTTTTCTTGCCACTCTTTAGTTTTAACGGCTCACACATCAGCAAGCAATTAGAATAATCACAGGAGCAAAGAAGTCTGAAATGGCAGATTTTTTGTGACCATATTAGGATTTTGCTTTCAAAGCGTTACAAATTGCTAGATGGTACAAACTTTAGCCGAGTACATATCATTGCCTAGGCATACTAACAGTAAATTGGTATTATTGGGTAAAGTGTAATTTTTACAAGTTAAAAAATAATGTGATATCCAAAATGATAACATCTCGTAAGAAAAGTTGCAAAACAACACCGTCTCAAGAGAGACATTAAACTTAATTCCCCCATTCCCCTTTTTACATCCCAAAAAATAAAATAAACTTAGTCGCAGCAGTAAAACTTGGCCATAATATAAACAAAACAATCTTGAATTTGTAATCTACACTGATTATAGTATTTGTTTAAATACATTGTTTTCTTCACTGACCGAACAAAAAGATGTGACGGAAGGATACACTGTAACCGCTTATTTTTCTAAAATTGTCAAAATTTAGTGTACTTATATGAAATGGATTATGGGGTATTCACGGTGAAGTGAGTACTTTTGAGGCCCTAGTTACTTTTTTCCTTTCAGCCAATTTTTATCCTTTAACAACCTTTTTACATGTTGCTATGTAAGTAATAAAAAGAGAGTATATTTCTTGGCACTCGGAAGTTAACGTCTAAGGCTAAAATAAAAAAAAATTATTGACTATTAGTGCTAATGAGAGGGCTTTCAAAAGTGCCCACTTTACCGTGAATAACCTATATATGCCTGAATAAATTCGATTTTAAAAGTTTTCATTCCGAAATGCAGCAAACTATTTCGTGACGTCTTGCATTCGATACACAAGTTTACGTGCTTAGGTGATGCAACGTAATATGGTACACGAATCCACCACGTTTAACGTACGCGTGAAAGTGTGACGGGATTCGTGTTACGTTTAACGTTAAGTGACGGTAACCCCGGCCTAAAGGCATAGACTAAAGATATGGTAAACCGACTGTTCGTCTTCCGCACGTGTACCCAACCTTGACATACCCCAAATAATCACAACTTTCAAAGTCGCATGGTCAACAATGATGAACATGTTTGTTTATATATCGATTTTTGAATGGCAAGCTCAATTATATCAACAAAATACTTTAAGCAAGGATGTAAAATTATATCTCCAATTATAAAAGTACGTATTGACTCCCGGGTATGGGATCGATACACAATATAGCTATGTGTATTCTTTGCATGCTGCTTCTGTTTATGTTATCTATGCTGTAAACATGTATGCTTGCTTTGGAGGCTAATTACATTTGATAATTCATTTATTTCGCTTTATTATTTATCATACCTAGCAGAATTTAATCAAATTGCATTACAAATTAGTTACAGTAGGTATATATAAAAACACCAAAGCTCTTGTTTACTAAACCGTATTATAACCTCAAATCTAATTCCACGTCGTTTTTGCTGATCGTATTGGCAGAAAATCAGTTCATTGTTTGGGTACAGAGATGGGACAATGATATCGGTCTACCTCATACTCTGTCTATGCCGAAATGAGACAAGCAGCACAGACGCAGACTGCACCGCCTCCTGTAGCTCCCACCAGGCGGCGCGAGGGTATTCACGGCGCCCGCCGGCGACGACGGCCAATTGAGAATTCATTGCCGCTCCGGCGTCAAGATACTCCCCTTTTGTTGACCTTTTATTCTCGGTATCTCGGCGGCGGCTATCAATTAGGAGCGAGCAGGCTGTGACCTCTTGGCCCGCCTCGCCGCGGCCTCTGGGCGTGAGAGTAGGCCTACCCTCGTCCCCACGCCACTGAAATAGTTCATCCACTCTCCTGCGTTGCGCGCTGTGTGGGCGCGGATAAGCATCTACAAGGTCTGCCATAGGCTGTTCACGGTAAGACGAGACTTTTGAAAGCCTTTCTTAAGATCTACTTGTATGCACGTTGTGTGTTCTTCCGCCTAATGTAAGATTGACACTACCATGGGTGTCATCACTATATTCATACGTTGGTCAAGTGAAACTATGAAATTATTAGGAAAGTAAATATTTTACAAATCTGATATTTTTACACTTCGATGCACTACAAAAAGCAGTAAGCCATAGACATAATTTCAGTTATCACTAACGGTTACCTAGCACTTTTTATTCGACTTTAAGATACGGAAATACTTCCAATGCATCGTTACATACTTTACTGGGCGTATGTCACTCGGGACGCACTTTAAATTATATGCAGTTAGGGGCAACGACTTTTTTATAAGGTTGGTTTCAAAAGTCCTCTCTATCGTGAACAGCCTTTATCCTTTAGCACTCTGAAGCCTGGTTGATCTGTGAGGGGAAGCGTTCATTTTAAGACTCGGACTCACCCGCCATGTTGAATTTTCCATTTATATGTCATAACTTTGTTTTTCAGTGAAATAGTCAAATATTTGTTACTATAGCGTTATCAGAATTGACAATCCCCTTCAAATTTAGTCATCAAACTTCATCCACATGTGATATGGTGATTGTAAAATGGCATTAATCTGTTCATAACTCTCGAAAAAACACGGCATGACTACTTAACGAATTTTCAGAATTTATATTTGTACTTCAGCGTAACGTATATTGTCATGACTGTATAGTAGCATTTTCGTAATAAGTATTGGTATAGAACTGAAATAAGCTAGAACCAATAAGTCAACATGACGTGTGAGGCCGAGCCTTAAGATTGTTTTGCACTTAGGCGCGGAATACGATGACTTTACGTTTCACGTAACACGTAACGAGCAACGCGTTCACGTGTACGTAAATCGTGGTCTTTTTAGGTAGTATATTACGATGCTCCACATTGTCACGAAAACGTTGTATAGTGAATGAAAGTCTAGGGGGCAGGTTTTGTTACTTTTCAAATTGAAAACTCTCGAAATTCTTGATATACTGGCGTATAAAACCCCGTAGAATTGTATTTATTTTTTATTTGTTATCAATGTGTACATTTCAAACACATAGTAAGGTACGTTCAGGGACGAGGAAAGACAGCCAGTTTGTAATAACTTGAAAATGTGGATTACAAATGTAATATTATTTGTAAGCATACACCTGGGAAATATGCTACAGGCAATTACAAAACGCTCAGAATTTTATTCGTAATTGGAAGCCCATTTACCAAACTGACAATTATTTACACATGCAACAGAACGACATTTTGTAAATATCTACTTATTAATTAACTTTTAAATCTTGCGAGCATTATAACCACAAAACATACAAGTTAATTTACACACCCGAAATACAATATGACCACTGGCCAATCACAATAGGGACGTTGTTGTGTTATCTTTGCTTTTCATAAGTTTGTTTTTATTTTCGGGAAGTCTGCTGCTCACGTTCTCAATTCATGTACAGCATATATCATTTTCTCGAAATTAAATGCAATATACCCTTGATCACTTGTCCCTTCCCGTGTCAAGATACCTTATTCCCTTCATTCGTATGTGAATTCGGACGACCGTGTACGTTTAAACCTCGAGTTTTATTCTGTCGAGTTTCACTCTGTAAGAGTTCCTGTTATCATCGTGACGTTAGCGAGTGTTCTCCGCGGCCGTGCAGAGAGTTAAACAAAAACCGATCACAAACGTAGAAGCTAAGTCCATTCTCGAGGTTTTCAGTCTAAATTGTTAATCAACAAAGTCATTAAAATGTTTGTTTTAACTTCTATAAACTGTTACCGTCTATTCGTATATGTATAAAAGCTAATGTTTGATAATTCAGTACTTCAAACGATTCGGAAATTAAAATTGGTGACATAATACATTATATACAGAACTAAACTACGGAAACCGAAATAGTGGTACTGAGAATATGTATTATAGTAATTTTAATGACATCGTATCACAATATTTTGGCAGTGATAACATACAACAATTTCCTCTGTTAGCAATGACTTAAAAAAAAATATTGTTATAGACCATTCATGGTTACTTCCAAATATTTGAAGCCATGCTGAAGTTCTGCTTCTAAGATATTCCTCTGTGTCGTGCAAACAAAACTTAAACAGGTCGTAAAAATTACACAGCATTCGTGTGCACTCATTTTAACAATATTTTGCAAGGGAACTGTTTCTTACTAGGCAATATCAACACTCCTATTTTTTATTTTGGTTTTATTTATATTAATTATAAATAAATATTAAAATTTGTAGATAAAATATAAGTCAAAGTACAGTTCAACCAAAAATTGTACAGTTTTATGTAAAAAGGCGAATAAAACGCTTGTGATGAACGGTATATTTAGAAAACAATCAAACAAATCACACATGAGGTGATTTTTTAAAGGTGTGATGCAAAAAGATTGACGATATAGTAAATAGTCTATACAACAAGGTTGCACTAACCTTCCAATGCTTCTGCTATTTCAAACCATTACAACATGCTTCAAGGTAGTTTTCGAAAATACGCTTCAGAACCTAATAATTTAAAATTTTGGTACCAATGAAAACATCTGGTAACTCAACCAGGACAAATTTTAAGACACTCGACTACCTAGCACTTGGGGCCATGGTGGCTGAGCGGTTAGCACGCTCACCTCCTACCAAGGCCATCCGGATTCAATCCCCGGCAGGGTCACTTCGGATTTTTGCATGTGAGAATCGTGCCGGACGATGCCATTGATAGGAGGGTTTTCTCGGCGATCTACCGTTTCCCCCACCCTTTCATTCCGGCGCAGCTCCATAATAACCTTAATCACCCTCATCGGATCTCAAGACCTCGATGTTCAAAGCCTTCCATATCTCTTCACTCATTACCTAGCACTTGAACTGCGTTGCAGAGTGTTTGAAATACACGTTTCTCAACGAAACTATTAAACATGCGCCCAATGTGCTACTCTACGAAAAGAGCACACACTTCAAACGAGGGATGTTGAGTGCTTTCAAGTCGTCACGCACATTAAAGACTGTTCACGGTAAAGTGAGCACTTTAGAGGCCATAGTTACTTTTTCCTTTCAGCAATTTTTCATCCTTTAACAACTTTTTTTAAAAATAAATATTACCACGTAAATAATAAACAGAGTATTTATGTTCCACAGCTCTCGGAAGTTAACGCCTAAGGCTAAAATTAAATATATTTACTGACTATTATTCCAGATGAGAGGGCTTTCAAAAGTGCTCACTTTACCGTGAATGGACTATAGAAACACCATTTAAAAGTACTCCAAAATGGGTTAAACATCGCTTTTCGAAGCACTGTATCTCAAAATATAGGCGTCAGATCTATACAAAACTACTCAAGGGCCCTTCATTGAATCTTCCTACCGGTTTCCCACCAATAAAATCATAGGTTCACCGCTTAAAGTCTCATATGTAGATGCAGTGCGACTAGAACACTGCACGCCAGTTGAGAGCCTTACGCTTAGTGGCGATGGCGCACTTGAAGCACGTGGCAGTGTCGCCCTTATTTCTCCCGCGCACCGAGGCCTCAGACGTGGGAAACATCTCCAGAGAGGCGGGAACCTTAAGGATATATTATATAACCAACATTAGCAAAATAAATCGGCTCTTAACAACTTAATTTTTAGTAAGCGTCTTTGAAAAGTCCAGACCGTCGCGTCGCCACTCTGCATGTGTGTGTGTGTGTGAATACTATCCGATGTCAGTGCAAACTGCAAAAACACTTAAACAAAAACACTTAGTGCATGCTAACACCGGCACGGACCGGCCTGAAGCTGCAGTTTGGTGTAAGTTGTTCGCGGTAAATTACCCCTTTTTAAAGCCCTGTTTAATAAGATCTACTTGTATACACGCCGTGAATTCCTCCGCCTTATGTAAAATAAACATTGCTACGGGACTCATCGCTTTATTTATGTGCCGGTCAAATGTAACTGTAAAATAATAAAGTACGTACCTACATACTCTACAAATGTGCCCAGTTTTACACTTCGATACACAAAAAAAAACCAGAAAGCGAAAAAAAAAAAAAAATTTTTAATTATCACAAATGATTACCTGAAACTTTTCATTTGAAGTTAAGATATGGAACTACTTTCAAGCCATCGTAACCAACTTTACTGAGCGAAATTCACTCAGTGCGCTCAATAAATTATATGCATGCAAGGTAAGTGATTTTTTCTAAGGTTAATTTCTAAAGTGCTACCGTTATCGTAAAGAGCCTTTAAACGATTCCATGTTATTAAATACAGCCGAACCCATTATACCGTCACTGGCACGTACCTACACCGGCGCTGTTTGTCACGATGATCGAGAGAGAACCCTGACACGGTAGTTGCTGGTCAGCTGGTTGCATCATTGTGCTGATCCTTGCATGTCCGCTCTGGTGAGTGAAGCCCAACGAACCAGCGCAGACCGACTACCATTTGCATTCAACATAATCAGAGTTGTGTTGGTTAACACCCATCGCACACACTCACCAACACTCGCCTATTCACTCATATTATATATACACATATATAGTCGTATGACTGCTGCTAAGTTTAAAATAAACAGAGGCACGTAAACAACACAACTAACAAACCTGAGCAGTATCTCTACGTACAGAAGCGAAAATAAATATGAAAATTAACGCAATTTGCTTAAAAGTACAAATAATGATAAAGATGCATACGGGAGGGTTCTCGTTATCTCTCTCTTTTTCTCTCCGGATCCAAATAAATTACTAGTCGCCCTGCACAGAATGTTTAAGTGGGTTTCAATTCCATCTCATTTCAAAATTCCTCCAGTGGTGTCCTTTCTACCATATAGTTGGGGGAGAAAACAAATTAGAAACATCGTGGTTTTTATCAAAATTAAAACATATTTATTTTAACAAACTAAATAAACCTTACAGTCGCATAGCAAACTAAAAACATGGAGAACAGACTTTATCATGAGTTGCTCGGATGACTAGATTGGTGCAAATTAAACTTTCCGAATAAACCAGTTAAAAAGGAAGCATGATGGTCTGGATGGGTTAATCCAACAGTTAAGTTAAAATAAACTAAACAAATAGTGTACTGTGAAAATTATAAAGGAAAACCTGATTTATCTCACCCCTAACTTAACTTAAAAATCACACAATGAGATAGAGTGCTAATGTGTTTTGACGCCGGCGCGACACCCTGCAGCTTTGTGAAGTCTGCCATCCTCTCTCTGCGGCTAGCACACGTAGTGATTCTGCCAGACGTCAAACCCCGGCTCCCTTCCTCCCGAGGAGCTGACGACGATGGTCGAACCCACCGGCACACACACAACTTGTTCGAGGGGCGGCCCGACTTCCTGCCCCGGGCTCTTCACTCGCGTCTCGCCATAATAAACCACGCATAGAACTTCCATTGACCAACTAGAAATAACACACACCCCCAGGCAGGGCTGAGCACCCGCTTGGTTACACACTCAATCTCGCGCCCTTCGACTCTCTCGCGATGTCGTACCGACTGTTCCGTCGCAGTGCAATGACTAGGCACAGAAACTTTGCGCTTGCACACCCGTCAACAAGACCTCAGTTGTTAAACCAAAGGCTAGCCAGTCGTCTTGTCCGCGCATTTTGCAACCAGCGGCCTTCCATCGCCGGGGAAAACTGTCCGTTTCACGGAAGTAGTGCACTCGACCCTGGGACGATGATGCACTCCCGTGAAGCTGCTATCACAGACCAACGTCATCAACCGCCTGCTGCAAAATTCTGAGCCTCGCGACCCCACAGTTGCACTAGGGGAACGTTTTTGTGCACAGACCACAAACAATAAACAGAAACCAAATTTTTCCCTACGTGACAACATTATACGTATACATATGTATGTCAGAAACGAATATATGTATATATATAATTATTATTTATTTCCGATTATTCCCCTTTAGGAGAGTGTGTGAACTTGAGCCAATCACTGCTTCACTTCCTTTTTCTTTTATCCTTTCTTCCCGAAACCTGTTCATTAATTCACAATGTCTTCTCTCCCTTTCCTCTCTCCATCTTTTCCCTATCATTTATTTTTTAGGCTCTTGTTCGATTTTCTTGTATCTAATAAATACTTCTGAATTTATTCCTTTCCTTAATTTATTCTTCTCAGGTTTTCAGTTGTTCCAGGTCTTCTTGTGTTTTTTTCATCCAATTGGTCTTTAATTTACTTGCTTTAACGATATTGAAAATTTTCTTCGTGAGTCTGTCTTCACCCATCTTGCATAAGTGTCCGTAGAACTATAGGCGTATTTTCCTAAACTTGTCTGTGATGGTGTCTGTGTTCTCGTATAATTCTTTTGTAGGTCGTCTGACCCAAGTTTCGTCTTGGAGGACCGCACCATAGATTTTCCTAAGGATCTTTCGTTCTTGTTTCTCAATGTCATGAATTTTAGTCATCCTCTGATTTTATATATATATAGACACACACACACACTTACTTACTTACATCCTCTTAATGAACAGACTCTTAGCCTGCTCCGACCATCTCTTCATAGGTCGGTCAATATTTCTTCTTCCAGTAGGATGGTATTCCAGGGCAAGCTTCGGAAATCTGTTGTTATTCATCCTTAGAACGTGGTCTTATCCAATTTTTTTTTTGGGGGGTGGGGGGGAATTCTATCATTCAAAGAATATATATTCAGTTGTCTAATTTCTTCATTCCTTCTTCTATCCTTCAGGGAATAACCTATCACTGATCCCAGGAACTTCATTTCGGATGATTTTTTTTTTCCGTATTGTACTTTATTTGCCCACGTTTCACTACCATACATCAGAGCCGGTACAGTCATCGTTTTATAAAATTTTAGTTGGGTCTCCTGTCGGACTTTACCTTTCAGTGTTCGTCGAGTTGTTCCACAAATATAATGAAATCGGTTAGGCTTCCTCTTCACTTCGTTATCTTCATTAGAGGATAATTCTCAATCAAGGAAAGTAAAACTGGGGACTTGTTCTATCGGTTGATATTCAATCACTATGTTAACTCTGATAGGATACTTCCCTTGCCATGCCATAACTTTTGTTTTTGTACGAGATAGTTGAAAGTTGTAATGTTTACTAACAACATTTAACATATGCATTGATTTTTGGAGTCCATCTTCATATTCCTGTATTATATATATATAGTACATGTATTTATATACAGCTGTATATATATAGTACATGTATTTATATACAGGTTATATATATATATATATATATATATATATATATATATATATATATATATATATAGTACATGTATTTATATACAGGTGTATATATATATATATGTAATTATTCATACAAAAATGTGGTGTATATATTACAGTATATGTGAGTTAGAGAGTGCGGCTTTATTCTACCGACATACTTCGTGAGGTGATTACGCAATAATGTTAGAAGACACTTTATACATATCTGAATATTACTGTAGAGAGAAGCCTTTGGAAATCGATTTTTTAGCAGACTTTCAGATGGAAATAAAGGCTTATAAGATCACTTTCCTGGCCGTGTGCGTATTGGTGTGTCTGTGTGTGTGTTTTGTGTATGTACCTCCCTTAAAATTTTTCCAACTTATAAACCGAATTCCACTAAACTCGATACACATATCATACTTTGTGAGGATATCTCACTGTCATGGTTTTCGACAATGACGGGTGCTTAGCATCAAAATGGCGGACATTTTAATATTACAAATGTCACGTCCTTCTTCTCGAAGTAGCAAGTTGATTTAAAACAAATTTTGTATATTGACAGTACATCATGGACGCATTGACTTTGAAGATAGATATTAATGTCGGTCATTTCTGAAGGTAGTACTGAATGAAAAATAAAGCTCTTATGTTATATCTGGAAAACTACTTAACCAGTTCTCACTCAAATTGTCACATAAATGACACTGTGGTAAGGCACGAAATTATAAGGGAGCAAAATTATAAGAACATATTTTCAAAATGGCGGAAATACAAATACGTTAACATTATTTGGTATATCTACCATACCTTTCGAGCAATTTCGAAAAAATTTTGTATGATGAAAGTATCAACTTCAAGCATTATATTTACTAACAGATAGTCATTTTCTCGCAATTTTTTAAGAAAGCCCTATTGAATTAAAATATTTGTGTCATATCTCTGGAAATAATTGACCGATTCCTACAGAATTTGGAACGCAAGTATTACTGAGGCAGGTGATGAAAACTGGAATAGTTTACGTGAATAAGAGGATTATTTTCAATACGGTTTCCATATAGTCGTTTACACTTGGTATGACATATCGACGAAACTATGTAATAAATTCCTTCTCAATGTTATATGTTGGCAGTGTATATTACAACTATCAAATTTATTAAAAAGAGGTATATAGACCGTTTCGTAAAACATTTTTAAAATTATTCTTCTGTTTCCTTTATTTTTTCAAATTTTTCTAGAAAAATTTTATTTTTTTTCTGGGATTGATTTCATTTTCTTTAATTATTTAATTTTTTCTCTTATGTTTCTAAATAAATTGTTGTTTCTTGTTCTCTTTTCTTGATAGAGTGCCAATAAGCTGAATTTAATTTCTCTATTTCTTTAATTTTGTGGGGAGAGACACTGTTTGTAATAATTTTTTTCTTAGGGCAAAGGCATTGACTTTTTTTTTGTTGTCCCAACTATTCGATATATATATTATATATATATATATATATCTTTTTTCGGTATGGTAGAAAATAATGTAGTAGATTTTTATAAACAGGTTTCCCCAAATGTAATCAATTTTTTGGGGTTATGGTTACAATATTTCTATTTTCTTCACCTTCTTTAACCTGTATTGAATTAATCAGTTGATTATTAAAACTTAAAGCTGACACAACATAAGTAGTAATCTTATTTTATTCTTCTAAGGTTTGGGGTAATTTAATCTGTAAATCTGTTGATTTTTTGGTATTTCTCTTTTCCCCATAAAGATGTTATTATAAATTATTTAAACCAACATAACAATCATCATGTAAATTATCTGTTGACTTTTTACACACACTAAATAATACAACAGAATATAATGGGGCTGTATGGAAATATCTCCTATTACTGTGTATTAATTTGAAGCTATCTTTTATTAATTCAAACACTTGTTTCTTTTGGAAATTTCAATTTATATGGTTACAAATTGTCGTTTCTAATCTTATAGTTCCATTTTATTTTGTCAAATTATGATTAGATGTTTTCCTTTAATTTTTTATCTGGACATTCAACAAAATCTATTATACGGTTACAGATTACTTTGGTAAATCCAGGACTTGTAATTTGCCTTCTAAATTTGTTATAAATTTCTACTCTCCATGTTAAAAAAATGTATAGCAATCGTGTTGCCATTATTTACAATTACATTAGAAGCGTCCTCATACTATCCTTGCCTACAAAAATTAAATTTGTTTGTTAGATAATTAATCATTTCTTCTTTATCAAAAATCCCAGCATAATTTTGTGTAATTTCTACACCTAGTAAATAAATAGTGTTATTTATTAAGTTGTTCTTGAATAATAGTTAATTTGGCAACAGTGTATCAAGTTTAACATCTGCTATCTGAATTTCATAAGTAATTGCTGTTGGATTTTTATATTTTTCTTATATTACTTTAATCTCTTTTGCAATAATTCGTTTAATAAATTTTTCAGTTTTTATAACTTTGGTCAATGAGTAAGGCGTTTTCGCTCTAACATCATGTCTTGCCAAACTAAAATTAGAAATACGACCTCTTAAAACGTATTAAAACAATCCTGCATTTCTTCTTTAACTAAAAATTATTAGCTTTCTACCACCCCTCTCAATGTAAAAAATCTGAAATTTTAACGATCATTAAATTATCAGAGAATGACTCTATAAATGGTTTAAATTCTGTTAGTGTTTTTTCTTCACATGTATAATTAATGTCCCCAATATTTGTAGGGTTATTGTTAGTATTTTCTGTTAGTAACCGTAACCCAAATCTTTCGTTGGTTGGTTTAACTTTACTTCCTAATAACTTCGTAATTGAATTATTTCTGTGGTTGTAGGAATTGCTTTTTCACTTTCCAGTATTGTGGCAGAAATTCCGATATAAGCTGTTCTCGGTAAAGAGAGCACTTTC
The DNA here is from genome assembly GCA_029891345.1 of Dryococelus australis. Taxonomy (NCBI): domain Eukaryota; kingdom Metazoa; phylum Arthropoda; class Insecta; order Phasmatodea; family Phasmatidae; genus Dryococelus; species Dryococelus australis. The sequence goes on from CM056994.1 coordinate 112,407,804, forward strand.
GAAGCCCTAGTCAATTTTTCTTGTCAGTCAATTATTTTCCTCCCATCACTTTTTAAAATAAACATTGTCATTTAAAATTTGTTACATAGTTTTGCAGATATAGCACACTAAGCTTAAATGTTTGCATAGGCACCATTAAGATAATAATAGATTTACACACTTAAAACATATAAAATATAAAGGCCTACCACAGTACAACTTCTTTGCCAAATTTAAAAGAAATCGGTTTATTGTTTCCCGTGATACGCCATAAAAACTATATTATTTCATGTGGGGCTATCTCCCAAAATGGTGGAGAAATGAGGCTTTGGATAGAAAATTCTGATTAGCATAACTGATACTGTCAGTATACAAATAAGTTGAACATTTTTTGTAGTTTCGTAAAAAAAAGTTGAGCTTAAATGTTTATATGGCCGCCATTTTGAAAACATCTGTATCTCAACCTCTCAAAATTTATTAGTTTACATGGCACGCTATAGTGCTACCTGTTTGCAAAATTCGGCATAACTGGGTTGTTTCTTTGTAGATATAATATAATTTTAATTTTCCATGAGATAATATTTTACAAAATGGCGGACAAAAGAGATTTTGTGTAGATACATTTCATGGTTGTAATATATACAGCCAGTATAGAAAGTTTAGTTGGAATTAAGTATATATTTTTGACGATTTAACATATAAAACTAAAAGAGCTATATGGACACGATGTTGATAATAAGTGCCTGGCATATCTAAAACACGCCAGTTAACATCACCTACTGCAGTACTACTTGTTCGCCATATTTGGTAGGAATCCGACAATTGTTTCCCGAGATATGACCAAAAAATTAATTTATTGGTGTGGCAGTATCTTACAAAATGTAGGACAAAAGAGGCTCCGTGTAGACACATTTTATGTTTGTTATATATACTCCCAACATACGAAGTTAAGTTAGAATTGATTAGATGGTTTTGAAGATATGTCATATGCTAAAACAGCTAGATAACTGCCATTTTGAAAATATGTTTCTTATACTCTTGAAACATATTTGTACATATCAACTACCGCAGTATTATTACTTGTTTGCCAAATTTGGTAGGAATCTATCAATTGTTTCCCGAGATATACCACAAAAACTTTATTAATTTGTGTAGTGATATCTTACAAAATGGTTTACAAAAGTGGTTGTTGTTAGTCTTATATTATGCTTGTAATAAATACTGTGAGCGTACAAAATTTGGTTGAAATTGGCCAAACGCTATGGTTGTTATACCAAATAAACCTAAAATATTTCTATAGCTGCCATTTTTTAAACAAGTTCCAAATGAAGTTCAATTACATATATATTTGCCTGGACTATCGTAGTATTTATTACTTGCGTGCCAAATTGTGCCGAAAATTGGTAGAGTAGTTTCCGAGATATAATTTAAAAGCTTTATTTTTCATATGACGCTATCTTCCAAAGTGGGTGGCCAACAACAATATTTAATTCTGATTTAAATGCTCACCATCTGTTTTCTCAACATGCAAAATTTTGTCTAAATTGGTTAAACGGTTTCCGAGATATATTATATCGCCCTAAATTTTAGAAAGGCTGTCATTCTGAAAGTTAATGCCTGGTATGTTCGAAAACTATGGAAGCCAGGTATCCTTACTAAGTACAGAGTTTAGTAAAATTCGTTACACGCGTTGAAAAATTGAAAAAGGGCAGGGGGACACACACACACACATACACACACCTACTTACACACAACTATACACACAGAGACACACAGACAGGAAAGTGATCTCATAAGCCTTTCTTTCTATTGGAGAATAGGCTAAAACTGAAATCTAGTAATAGAAACCAATTGCAAAAAAAATCTAAAAGTGTTAAAAACTAACTCGAAAATAGGAATTTCAAAAAAGTAGGTGAGATAAAAGTGATCTGCATATCTTATTGCATGATACAGAGTGCGGCAGAACGCCTTCCTTAATTTGATGGTTCGAGCAGCATTAATTAGTACAAAGGAAAGAAAATTAATGCTGGCCATACAAAACTATATACTTGTGAGTTACAGTTGAAATCATTTTGAAAAATAAGTCTGTCAAGCGGTGTCCATCGCTATCAATGCACTCTTGAGTTCGCGGAAGGATGACATCACTCTTGCCAACATTTTTGGAAGAATACGGGCGGTTTCTTCACGTATTGCATCTTGAAGGGCTGGCAATGTCCTTGGTCGATGTTTGAAAACCTCTGCCTTGAGGTAACCCCAGGTGGTAAGATCTAGCGATCTCACCACGTAAATTAATCATTGTATTTGTTTATTTATTATAGGTAAAATATTAGAGGGAAAATGCGGGAAACTTTCCAAAGCATTGATTTTTAATAAAATGAAAGAACAGATACAATTTTATTAATTTTTTTAGATTTCAGTTTTATAATCCCTGACTTTAACGTGGTTTCTATATTTACCTCTATCATTTTTTCTATTCATATCTATTGCAATAAAACAATAACCTTTATCCCAAAACTTTGCACAAATTAATTTAATATTTATCTCCAAAAACAAAGTCATTGAGACTTGGTTCTATTAAATTCTGAATCACTGCAACACATAGACCCGATGTGACGGTAGCTATGACAGCTTCCTCTTAAAGAAAGCAGGGGTTGATGATCCCAACACTTTCCACTGCGCACCGAACGGTAACGCGATCACAATATAGAGGCTTTTGGTGAATTTCCCGAGGGTTCTACTCACTCCAGTAACGAAAGTTATGTGTACTCACACGACCGGATAAGTGAAACTGCACTTCGTCACTGAGTGAAACAACATTACGTGGAATGTTTTGAAAGATGTTTTCACATTTTCCCACATGGTTTTGCCAATCGCGTTCGAACAGTTATTGGACGACATTTCTCTTGTACGGATTAAATCGGAAGCCCTGATCCAAAATCCGCCGCACTCTTCGACCAGACGATTGAAGAGCTGCTGCATGTTTGAGAGCTGATCGCTTTGGAGACCACGTAAACGAACATATGACTTGCATCAATAATATCTGGAATTCGAGAAGTGCGTAGTCTTCCTACACTCCTGTTCAACACAACCTTGTAATTCCATACCCATGTCTTAATGCTTTTCGATCGGGAACCGAAACGCGAGTGGCAAGCTGGAAGCATGTACGAAATGCGACTGCCCGATGTTTTGCCCATGGCGTCTCTTTCAGACTTAACAGTACGCACTGACAAGTCAGCGCATTTACCATAAATGACAGCACTGAACAATTCAACTTAACAACTTACATTACTTGAGAGCACTCGCCATAAAAATAATTCCGAATTATTTGCACTTAAAACCATTAAAACGTATGCTTGACACATCACTGATTATTTCTAGATTCACGGATAAATAACGCTATAACACCAGAAGAGATGTTATAATAAAGTACTGTATGAGTAATACTGACATGTCATTAAAGATTCTAACAGGGCACATTAAAATCAATAACATATAAACGCCCTTCTTTACTATAATACAAAATACAAAGGCACAAAATGCTCTCGCATTTAAAATATGATATAAAAATTCCAAAAGGCACGAGAACCAATCTCACATGTTACCAAATCTCATATGCGTGCCAAATATCAATTATTTCACGCAATACCTGTGTACGAACATTCAAAATGTATGACATAAGCCAAAAGGTACTAACCCAAATCAATCTGCCTGTATAAACCAGTCTACGATTCACTTACATAAGAGTAATTCAAAAGGCTATACGTAATGACGTAATCTATCAGTTATTACACAAGTTGTGTCAATTAACTGCAATATTCATTTTATAGGAAATTTGATTTTTTTTTTCATTTTAATATAATACGTATCTAGTTTGATACTGCTTTAATCCCTAGTAACTAAATGTTACTTCCAGGCTGTACACACGTGATTTATGTTTACACGTGAAAAACAATGCAATGGTTCTAAAATATTCAAGACTCTTATAGGTGTGACAACAACTACTTTCAGATGTTAAAGACATGTTTCAAATTACGATACAGATTTGGTTTCTTAACATCTTCTCTCTACTGAATTCGGTAAAATAAATTTCATTATAAATGCATGTCGCAATCATCCACCGGAACATAAATAAAATCTTTAATTTGACACTTGAATACGCCCCACATAAACTTCTATTACAAAGAATGCAAACCCGTGACTTTCAAGCCCATAAAAGGGCGAGTGAGTGAAGAGATTTTAGCGGTTTTTAGCAACGCGGTCTTGAGAGCCGATGAGGGTGATTGAAGTGAGTATGGGGCGGCGCTGGAATGAAAGGGCAGGGTAAACGGGAGATCCCCGAGAGGACCCTCCGACCAACGGCATCGTCCGGCACGATCCTACATGCGAAAATCCGAAGTGACCCGGCCGGGGATTGGGTCCGGATCGCCATGGTGGGAGGCGAGTGGGCTAGCCACTCAGCCAACAGCCTCCCCCCCCCCCCAAAGGGTGTTTGCAAATAAAAGTACACATTAAAATTACGGTTAACCAGTATGAATAGACCAATTACGACGTCACCCTTATTAAATGATTTGGGCCGAACAGCGCCGTAGTTACTAAAAATTCCTATAAAATCTAAAATACAAAACGTGGACACCTTCAAAAAGAAGACATTCTTCCTGGACGAGGCAAAGTGTGGACAGCGCAACACAGCTGTTGACCTTGAACACGGGCCAGCCAGAAGGGGTAACGTCTATCATGCAAAACTACACGTCGGCACGATGGCGACGTGACACACATTGAAAAAACTTCGAATAAAACAGTTAAATTTAAAACGTGCCGTTCCGATAGTACACAAATCAAAATCCTGCTGTTACAGCCACTCACCATCAAAACCAGGCACTTGCTACTGCACCAAAGTTACTGAAAAATCCAACGCTCATGTTACTTGTGCACTGCCCAACACTCGCCGTATTTTTTTTTTGTCGCGGCTCACAATTCTTAGTGCTCACTAAATTATAAAGTCTTAAAGAAAACTAATTAAATGCTTGGCACTGGATTGATATTTTTCAAGAGACGTCAATCTCCATGACGTTCGCTACGTAGTTTGGAGAAGAGGAGAAGAGCTGGTCTCGTTGCCGTCGTCCGAAGAAGTGTATATTAAATCAAGAGCGTTACAGTTCAAACCTTACCAATGATCACATGAGCTATCTTGACCAATAGAAGCTAGCGACGTGCTAGGTATGATATGAGGGGTGGGGAAGTGAAAGGAGAACGGAGGAGTAATCAATTTGGCCTCGGAGGATGTCTCTGCACACTATAAATGGAGGCTAACACTGGAACTACGGCGAAAATAGCACAGCTCTGCTGCACGTAGACAGCTAACCAAACGTCTTCCGATCCAGGGTCCGTTTGCATTCCGCAGGACAGCCATAGGCAGGAGGGTTGTGGGAGGGGGGGGGGGAGGGATTTGAATGCACTCTGAGTAGGCGACGTTTGGTTTGATGTCTACCGTTTAGTCCGGAAGATACCACGGTCTGCCCTAGATATACATATTTTAATGTTTACTGAAAAAATATTTTAGTGGTCTATCTAAGGAGTATTGAGAACCACTTTACATAACATATAATTGAAATTACTATGTAATAATTCAAAGTAAATTTTTTAAATAAATTATTTTATATTTAAAATTATTATCTAATAATTTAAATAAAATATTTTAACAATATTTTATTTTAATAATTTGAACTAATTTTTTTAAATTTTATATTGTAAATTTAATTTTTAAGCAAATTTTAAAAATTAATACGTAAATATTTAATTTCTAAAACTTAATTTAAAAAATTTAAATTTTAAATTCAGGTAATGAGGTACGAAAACTTAGGCAGCAAATATTTATTTTTAAATTTATGATTAAAGATTAAATCTTTAAGTTCGAAAAATTACTTAATTTACTAAATTTTGTTTTTAGATTTTAATTTCAAATTATCAGATAGTAATTGTAATTACTAAATAAAATAATATTTATTTAATAACGATATATTTAATTTAAATTACTAAATAATAATTTGTATTATATGTAAAATGGTCCTTTTTACTCCTTATGTATACTACTCGAGAGCAGTAACCACGGCCTCGGCAGTTCACAGACTCTTGTATATTTAACCGTAAACACTGACTGACATATCTACACCACATATTGCTTAAGAATACAGAGGTAAAACAGCCGCTATACGGCACGCGCCAGAAAAATGGCGTCACTGACCAGCAAAATGGAACACCATTCACCAGTCAGCACCTGGCAGTAATTCGCAGCAAATCAGTAGTCAGTTAGATACAAGGTTCGGTCCCAAAGTAACTAGATATGTATTAATAAATGTAATATGAAACATGTTATTAATTAAAAAAACATTGAATTGTAGCTTACATTAATAGGTAACCGTAAGGGGTCGTCGTACTCACGAGGTGGCAAGGCGCTGGAATACGGAAAGGTGGTTGCAACAAGCGGACTCAGGTCGCCAACCTTGGTCCTACCTCATATTTAACATACTGAAAATATATGTTTCCGAAATAACTTTAATTCCTTTCTTCCATAGTCACTGTCATTATCAGGGTATAAGCTCCAAGTATTATATATTTTGTTTCGTTTTAAATAATACCCTTTAAATGTAAGACTGACAAGTAGTTAAGATATATATATATAATGCATATATATAAATTAGTATTGCCGTGATCGCATTATAAAGAAATCGTCACAAGACTTATATACTGGCATTTCTCTAATTTTATAACATGAAACACCAAATAGTTATCAAATTATGAAACATTTATTACATCATAGTTAAAATAATGTCCTTATCAACATGTTATGAGAAAAGCCCTTAACTCACGAAGGAACCTACAAACACTTGTATGCGTACGATATAATATATACATAAATTTACTGCAGCGATACACAAAATCTAAAATAAAAAAATTGCAAAATAAAAACTGTAAAAATTATATAGATTTAATTGATGTCGTTTATTTACAGCGAAAAAATAAATAAATAAAGAATGTGCATACAAAATTTGAATGAAAGTGCGTTGCGTGCAACGCTTGCCTAAATCATTGACATGTCGTATCTGTACAATTAAATCATAAAAGCTCTGGTTTTCGCATATCCTGAGAAAAAGAAACACTTTTACTTATCGACCACTGTACCATTTCGTTTTTCACTGCGTACTTCGAAGGAGATTTCTTTTCTTGAACTGGATAATATGATGCATTGTTCACAACAACAAATATCCAATAGCTTTAGAAATATCTGATCAAGCTTCAACAATTCAAAGTTCACAGTAATAATTTGCTCATGATAATATTTCGTATCATTTCCTACAGGGAAAAAAATTGAAAATGCATTTGCGATTATCAATTTCCAATTCTTGTATGGACAATTATCAGAAGACTTGAAGAACTATAATATGCTAGTACACCAGTTGGCTATTACTGCTAGATGTGACAAATGCGAAATTGTTACCAACCCATGTCTTTCAACGTAAATTATTGGGCGCTCCTTTGTTCTGTAATGCAGAATTGATTTTCGATTCTTACACAGCCAACGAACTATATGAGGTCTTTCCACTAGTATATTTCGATAATTGTTAGGTCTTAAACACTTTCTCCAGTATTCGCCTCAATACGCCCCTCCCCCTGCACCCTCCTCAAAATAATGGAAAAAATTAAACTTTTTCTCTTAGAGCAACGAGAAGCTTAGGAAATGATGGTACTTGTTTCCGTAGTAAATAAAAATTAAAGTATCTGACTATTGTTCTTTAAAACGAGTCACAATGCATGGCATTTTCGGTGCTTTCGTGGAATTTAAAGTGAACTGTTATATATTGTAGGGTAAAGTATGCACTTTTAAGGCCGTACCTATTCGTATCCTTTTGTCAATTGTTAATCTGAAAATTGCGATGTGGCAAGTAAACACAGTGTATTTTATATATTTCAAACGTTAACGTCGAGACTACAATACAATATAACATTTTGGTTATTAGTCCATCTGGAACGGCCATAAAAAGTGCTCACTTTACAGTCTATACCATCTTCAGCACCTTCTTTGCGAATTCTGGTAACAATTTTGAATAAAATAAATTCCTTACAATATAATCCGAAACACGTAAATTGGGTAGAGACAAAAAATGTTTTAACTGTCCATCAGCTTTTTTGTCACATTTGTATATTACGCTTCCGATTACTCCCTTGCTCACTGTGTATATTTTCCTTCTTCACTAAATGCATCGTACTGTAGCCTTCCGGCATGCAATCGAATCCCACCCGCAGCTGACTGGCAGTGACCTGTTGATTTTGGGATGACTAGTAGCGCAGGTACGACGTTTCCTCGGATTAGGATTACCAGACGTTTACTTTTACTCGGACATGCCCTCTTTTTGACGCCTTGTAAACAGTCCAGTCGGGTTTTAAAAAAGTCGAAAGTACCTCAAGGTTAAATAATGGCTGAAAGGAAGGAGTAACTAGGTCCTAGGGCCTTAGAAGTGATCAATTTACCGCGAGTAGCCTATACTATTGTTCCAAATGAGAAGGCTTTCAAAAGTGGCCACTTTACCGTGAATAACTTCCCACACATCTGGCAACCCTAGTCCGGATGCTTATGTAAAATGAGGGGAAAGTTGTGAGGGTCTATAGTTAATTCACGGTTTCTTCGGCCTTTTTTTAATCAAACCTTTGAAAAAATCTCCCCATGTATGACGTACTTGGATGTTTCCAACATATGCCATGTATCACAACCGTTTTATACTTGTCTTCATAAAAGTTACTTTTTTTCCCTGTTAAATTGAAATGTTATTCATATTTGATCTATAAATTATATTGCTTCATTTACAAATAATTTGAATAAAAACAGTGAGAAAACATGTGTGTTGGTAGCGCCTAGTAACAAATAGTTCTTACACAAAATACTGTAACAATAGAGTGCACACGAATCCGGTGCATTGTCTCTCTGGTGTAATCTTCCTGACTTAGTTAAACTTAGTTTGCGCGAGGTGGAGGAATATCCTGGAAGTAGAACTTTACCAGGGCTTCAGGAAAGGCCGAAGATACCGTTAATCAGCTATACCTCCCCACAGCCTGGCAATCCCCTGGGCTGCCTAAAGTGTTGTGTGTGTGCAGGCTGGGACGGCAGGTCGGCCTGCGACCTCTGGTCTCGATGAGCGCCTCCATCCTGCTACTGGCGGCCATGAGCTTCGGCCTGCTGAAGTGGCGCGAGGAGGTCGACCTGGCCAAGCTGTTCCTGCCCGCGGACTCGCCCGTGCGCGCCGACGCACTCTGGGTCGAGCGCAACTTCCGCGACGACGTCATCTTCTCCAGCGTCATCGTCGAGGCCGACAACGTGCTGGCCAGGCCCATACTCGCCGCCGTAAGCTACCCACGACAGTAACTATACTAATACTAAGACCCGTCTCCGTTAAGGCCGTTGTTGCGTGAAAACAGTATATTTATATAATTTGTGTCATAACTTGTTTCACAGCGGATTTTTCAAAACTTCTGACATCTCAAGACGTAAATAACAACTTTTGACACCTTCTTGCGTTGTTAGATATTCACTGGCGTCATTACTCTCGGAGCACTAATGCAAGAAAAGAAAGAATTTTTGTTTTCTTATATTCAATCAGTGCTCTGAGAATAATAATGGCAATGAATATCTAACAACGTAAGAAGGTGCTAAAATTCGTTATTTACATCTTGAGATGCCAGAGATTTTGAAAAATCCGCTGAGAAACAAGTTATGAAATAAATTTTATAAATATACTGTTTTCATGCACCAATGGCCTCAAGAAGCTGTATCGCTCCTTGTACAGAAATTATTAGTTTTAGTGCCATAACAGAAAAGTTAAGGGGCATTATTGAAAATGTTTCACTATCAAGCATTACATTTCATTGTTCTGTGAAAATGATTGCACATGAATATTATAGGCTATTCACGATAAAATGAGCACTTTTGAAAGCTCTGCTTAAGATCTGCTTGCATGAACGTTGTGTATTCTTCCGCCTTATGTAATTTTAACATTGCCGTGGACCTCATCACTTCATTCGTGTGTCGGCCAAGAGAAAATGTGACTTATTAGAAAAGTAAACATTTAAAAAATCTGCTTGTTTCTACACTTTATTACATTAAAACTAACAGGAAGATAAAGAAACAATTTACGTTATCACAAATGGTTACCTAACATTTTTTTATTCAACTTAAAATACATAACTACTTCCCATACATCGTTACCAACTTAACTGGGCGCGTGTCACTTAGGGCGCCTGTTAAAATATATGCAGGCAGGTTTCTTTCAGAAGTGCTCATTTAATCGTGAACGGTATTTAATAGGTATTGCGGGGTTGCTATGAAAAGGTGAAAACGAAGTTATATTGAAAATTTTGTACTATATTAATTGTTGCATAAATATACTTAAGTAGTATTGTTACAATTTCTCTCTCTGGAAATTAAGTGGGCTTTACCAAGCTCGTCAAGGGATGGAGGTCTTAGTCAAATAAAATAATTAATTATAATTTCCTTATTTTATTTACAATAACTGCAGCTAAATTATCTGAACTCAAAATCTCACAATAAATTCATACCACTTACTGTTCACAACTAATTACACCAATTTCATGCAATTTATAATTACCAAACATAAATCAATTAAATTAAATAATAAAGACCAGTCCCAATAGACAGTGTATCAACCTATTCAAATATTCTATAAAATATGTGTCCAAATTGACAATTCGAATATTTACAATAAAAGCCGTATCACATTTCCATTCAGTCCCACCTCAATTCAGTCCATGTCCTGCCAGTCGCAATGTTCTAGAGTCCTCCAAGCGCCCTCACACACAGTAGGCTTCACTGGTCGGTTTCACACCCTCTCGTCCATTCACGCCACGAACACCTCGCCCGCCGTCGTCCCGCAATCTCATGTTGTCGTCCAACTTCACTTCACTCGCGCGAACTGGCCAGACGGCCTCCTTCAAAGACTGCCGGCCGCTGGGTTGCGGCAGTATATATAGTGTCTTAGGCTGCCACCTAGAATCCTCCCCAACTCGCGTGATGCGTCGCAGAGGGCTGAGGCACTAGCCAGTCTCACCAGAACATTCTTCTGTCGTCGCTAAACGTATCGGAAACTCTAGCAGGCGAGAGGAGGTCTGTGAGGCCAGCAAGTCCAGCCGCTGTCGGTATCACTGGATTCTCCTGAAGGGGGGGGGGGGATGGCAGACAGCCACGAACGCATCGTTTCAGAAAGAGGGGAGGGCGAGGTGGGTCTCCGATTACGGCATGGGGCAGCGGAGTCGGCGCCAGCTGCAGCACGTAACAGTATATATATATATATATATTATGTCCATAATGATGTGCAATACAATTATATAGGCTTCCATCGTCGCATTTCTTATTAAATCTTCATTATTTATTTGAACCAGGAAGAAATAAATAAAAAATGCATATGGAGGGTGACGCGATTTCCGAGGGGGGGGGGGGGAGAGAAATATATTTGTTCCAGACAAAGCATTAGTAACCTTCAAAATTTGCCGGTTTTTTTTTAGGCGTCACGCTAAACGTCACAGTTCTGTATATACTAGAGACAGTGAGATCAGTTCACTGGCTGCTGTCTCGGTCTGGAGCTACAGTATTCCCTGTTGACAAGACTGCACGTGATTTGGTCGTACAATTGTGAAGTGCATATTCATTGGTAAAAAGTTTTACGTGGCATGTCAAATGAGGTACGGTTTAATGACAATTGCAGCACAAACTTACACGAGATTGAAATGTAACTTGTCCGCAAAAGGTAAGGCGAAATTCGCAGGTCTCTAGGTGAAGTGTATTACTCAAATGATTGAATAGTTCTAATATCAATGTATTGCCTTTACTTTTCCCCATGTGAAGGAAATCATAATTAAATCTTGGTTACCTTCTCAGAATGACTACAGAAGTGATAGTAGTACAAGACATGCGATAATTGTCTGTAAAGTGCATTATTAAATTATGTTATAATATCCTAACAAAGTAACCTTTACATAAATTAATCGCAAACATAAGAAATGGCACAAAATATAAAATTTCAAGATGTCGTCCGACTCTCCCCTCAAGGCTGCCGCCTACCTGCCACTCGAGCAGCACTGCAGTGCTTTAAATACGCATTTTCCACGAAATTATTACACGTACGCCCAATATGCTGGTCATCGTAAAAGAATACACATTAGAAACACTAGTTCGGAGCATTCTCAAAATTATACCAAAATTCTCAAGGGTTCCTGCATTGAATCTTGCTACAGTATTTCCAACAATAAAATTATAGGGTAACCTCTCCGTGTCCCGTACATACACGGAGCACGGCGAGAACGCCTTGCACGTAGCGGCGATGGTGCACTTGATGTACGTGTCAATGTCGTCCTTATCGCTATGCCGCTACCGGGCTTCAAAAGCAGAGAACAGCTACGGGTAGACGGACCCCTTAAGGTGGTCGTCTACCTGCAGCTACTTGTCGCGCTCGAAGGTCAGAAGCTAGAGAGCGATAAGGACGACACTGACAGCGCGTCAAGTGCGTCATTGCCGCTACGCGCAAGGCTGTGAATTGGGGAAGTCTCCTCGTCTTGCTCCGCATTGTTACGGAACTTAAAGCGGTGACTCTATCATTTTATTGGTTGAAAGTCTGTAGCAAAGTCTGTTGCAATGTCCTATCGTAGTTTAGCTCGTGTCCGGGCAGTATGTTTTAAAGTTACCGCAGTCGGAAAAAAAGATGTTTTAACGATATTCGAGGACTTAAAAATCATATTTTTATCAGATGCGCCATAAGTGCGTACCCGTTCTCGTATCGGGTATGTTTTTTTTTTTTCAGGTAAACCTATTGGAAACAAGTTTAAAATTTTTGTTACTTGGCATCTGTTTCTAACATGCTGCAGCACTGTTCAAGTCCCAGGCAGGCACCGCCTTAACTTAGCACTTAGAAATTAAATCTATGCTCAGGATATCCATTTTGTAAACTTTTTGTATCATTTCACCAACTGCACAATTAAAATTTACATAGACCAGATCTTATAGTTCGTGCGTTGGTATGAGACTAGTATACTAATTCTCACTTTATGAACATATAAAAAACGAAGTTTAATTTATTCCGTGTACACCAATCGGTAATAATAATTGTATCTTTAATGAGAATTTCTTTGTATAGTGACAAAATCTCGTAATAATGCGATAATATTCCTTGTAAAGTTATTCTTTGTAATCCTATAAGAACTACGTTTGTAATATGTTGTAAGAATTACTTGTACCTGCTTTTAGAAGAAAAATTTAACACTCAGTTTTGCCACTGAAAATGCAAATTACTCAGAAAACATGAGCAGTGTATCTTAGTAAAACATATAAACAGTGTTTCCAGTACACCCGTTTCTCCTAGGGTAGGGGTGAGATTTGGCAGTTATTTAACACATAAACATTCTTAATAAATTCCATAAACTATTATTATTTCTATGCAAGAAAAAATAATTTACGCTTTGGGGGAACGGGGCTTCTTAAAATTTTCATATATCACTGGAAACACCCCGAGAATTCCACTTCCCTCGAGATAGAAAGGGGACCTATGACCTGTAATCTGCAGCAGTTTGCATGAAGATACATAGAACTAAACTATAACAGGACTGTTGCAGAAATAAAAAAATTGAGTAAGCTTGCGAACGGGAAAACTTTATGTATTTTGCATTACTGAATGACAAATCTCTAAAACTTTGGTATTGCTTTCATTCATTTTTTGGTATAAAATATAAGCCGTGTGTTTTCTGCAATCGTTATTACAAGATATATTCTACTTCGACCATAGATATGGATAGACTGCTGATTGGTCTACTGCTGGCTTACTGTGTGTTGAGGCCAACATCACGGTCAGTTGATGTGTAAACGTTCAACACAGTTCTACCATATACCACAGTATAATCGAAGCTTAATATACGACGTAGTTACTCAAAGACGTATTTAAATCTAAAAAATCCGCATATAATTGCCATTAAATATACCCATGTGCGCTATACGTATTGAATAATCAGCCGTGCGCAAACTGTTACTGCAAGCAGGTTATAAATTAGATGAATTTGGAAGACGGAATCAATGGTGTATAATCAATTGAAGAGCTCTCGAAGTTTCTCGACAACTGTAGTTAAAGTTGAGGAAATGCCGTGACAAGCAAAAACAAAAGGGTAACTGGAGCGGTAAATGAAGCGGTTCCCGTTGGCACTCGGAAGGGGCCCTTGAAGTCCATGTTGAGCCTTTCAAATATGGAAGTTGGCTTGATGAGAGTTCCCTCATAGAAACAAAACCTTCCCTTGAGCTCAGCACAGACACGGCAAGACAAAGATATCCAGCACACTTCTTCAAGGGTAAATTGTAAGTTTTTTGATCTTACCCAATCAAAGAGTCGAGTTACACCTGGTGAAAAAGATTTGTATGAATTTCCTTCAAATTCGGTATTCCCGTGATCGACGAGCATAGTCAAGACATAGAATCGGCCACTATGTTTTCCTTCCCTGGACGATATGCGATATCATAACTATAACATGAAAATTCAAATCTTCAATGTTGGATTTTATCATTTTCAGTTTTTCCAGTTTTTCTATTGTCAAACATAAATTCGACTGACTTTTGGTTTGTAGTTAGCTGAAATGGTCGTACTATGAGGCAGTGCCACCAATTTCTGAGGGCATCGACAACAGTGTATACTTCTTTTTCAACCAAAGAGTGTCGTTTTTTCAGATTTGAAAGTGTTTTGGAAACGAATGAAACAGGGCGGCCAGCCTGCGATAAAGTAGCTTCTACTGCGAATTCAAATGCGTCAGTTTCTACAGTGAACATTATATAATCTCTTATTGGAGCTCTGGATGATAAAGCAATGTCCTTTTTTTTTTTAACTTTTCAAAGGTTGAAACAGCTTCCAGTGATAAAAGTAAAGTATTCGTTGATACCAAAAGTTGAATTTTCGCTGAGAAGTTCCTGATGGGGTTATAACAATGTGCAAACATGCCATCAGCTTGTTTTAAGAATTGTGAGTTGTCGGACAATGGTAGCTGAAATAATGGTGGTAGTCGATCTGGTTCTGAATGAATATTGGTGCGAGCGATTACATATTTGAGGAGGCGATCTTCTCTACAGAGAATCGTCATTCGCTTCTGTTAAGAGTAAGATTGTACTTTTTAGCAGAATCAAAGAACCACTGTAAATTTTAATAATCCTCTGCTTTATCCCGACCTATGGCCGTCACATCATTTAAGTATTTTTCTGTATTTTCTAGTCCCTTTCATTTAATAATTTGATCGATTATCCGTTGGAAAGCAGCAACAATATTCATGACACCAAAGGGCATACTAAAGATTGCAGCCACTGCCCATCAGTTTCAAATGCAGTATAGAATTTTTCGTTTCCATCTATACATATTTGATGGTAAACAATCTGTAGATAAATAGCGGATAGACATCCAATAGCATAAACCTATTAATGGTTTGCGAATAGCCTATAATTATTCTTTATTCTTATTTTAACCCTTGGCCACAAGAATTTGAGCACACCATGGAGACGAACTCAGTTCGACTGTACCTTTATCGACTAAGCTCTTGACGTTGCTCTTGATAATGTATGTGACCTCTGTGGTATGAAGGCATGGCTTGATTTCTATAGGTCTGCAGTTGAGTGTCAAGTTGGTAAACAGTCTGGCTGGTTCTACTCTAGCAGTAGAAAAACTACAAATTTTGAGTTGAGGTTTTTTACCGCCGAAGAAATCTTTGATGCTCGTGTATTATCGCAGAATATCATGACCAAGGACTATGGCAGCACAGAGCCTATCCAGGACCAGGACACTGATTTTAGAATACAAGTGGCCCATAATGTCGACCTCATCTATGCAATAGCCCACAGCGAATGGCTGATACATGGTCGATGCAAAGGCTATATTAACCCTAGTCGAGTAAAGCTTTACGCAACTTTTATGGACATGAGCTTTGCTGATAAAAGTCTCAGAACTGCGTGCAGCTTCTAATGCATCGGTCTTAATTCCATTGACATAAACTATGATTGTGGTTTTCACAACAATGATAGGGCTGCGGCAGAATTTGGCAGAGGTGAAATTGATGCATAAATGTTCTTCTTGGACAAGAAGGCCTTGCGTACATGACTTTTCTTAGGCAAAAATGGCAGAATAGCATTTATAGCAGGACAGGCATCCCTGGTGCGCCGCTTGCGCATGCCACAGGAAAAGCACTGTAATGGCACAGACGAAATATTTGGATTAGATTTGAAGCTTTTCTCAAAACAGAGTGATTCACTATCGGATGTAGTATTTATCCTAGGGGCGGATTTAGAGACTGATTCGGAATGCTTTTGTGCTAGTTCAAGAGGTCTGACTTTATCTAAAACATCATTTAATGTCAGATTTGAGTTCTCGAGAAGTCTCTGACGAATAGTAGCTGAATGTATTCCCTGATAATGTAGTCGTTTTTATTCTTTTCGGCTGATACCTGCTGAAAATCGCAAGACTACTTAATTTGTTCAAGGCAGACAGATTTTCGTCGACTGATTCATCTGACTGTTGACATCGCATAATAAAAACTTGTAGGCTTGGTGAATATACCCTCGATTATTTTAATCGTCTCATTAGAATTATTAGCATCTGCAATGTGCATGTACACTGATGGACCAACATGATTTACAAATAAACTTAATTTCTCTTGTTATTTAATGTTTCCACACTGCTAGAGGAAATTTACAAATGTTTTATACCAATGGAGCAACATCAGCTCAGCTATGCTATCATTGGATTCCTTATCACAGTGATCCGGTTTCAGGTGCTTCTCAATTTGTTACAAGAATTTTCTTGTGATAAATAAATTGTAATATAACTATTGGAAGAGCTAAATTCTTTTAACCAGGTTTTATTGATCACATAAGAAAGCACTACCTAATATGAGCCTAGGGAAGAAGATTTAAGTTTATAGATTTAAGACTAGAGTCTCCAAAGAGATCTCTTTTAAAGATGAAACTTTGGTTTAATGGTATGCTATGGTCATCATCCTAACTTCATTTTTGGTGGCACTCTTGTTGGCACCAGCTGGATTCCCTACATCGTCGACAATATTCGCAAACCATTCGGGGTAGGCCCTTGAAACTTGGAATGTACAACATCATCATAAGCCAAATGTTATCGATATATCTCACTATGTTCTAGCTTATTTATTAACCTATTTGACAAATATTTTCCAATAATTGGCGATAGACCACCTGAAAACATGAAATAGCCATACCAAACATACATATGAATCGGCTGTACTAGCCAACCATACCAACCAGTCATGCCTAGCAAACTAGGTGAAGAACCCATATGGGACAACAGTATAAGACATCAATGCCAACAAAAAATTTGTACAATACATACCAGCTAGCCGCACTAGCAAACCAGAATAACTAGTCATATCAAATGACCATTCCAGCCAACCAGTATAATAGCCATCAAGATAGGCATGCCATAATCATCGATCAGGCATACAAGCCAGCTAGTCATACAGGCAGACCATTACTAGCAGGCCATACAAAAAAAACCACAACAAAGGTTGTTCAATATCGCATTCTGTGCCCCTTTCACCATTATGGTAAGCTCTATGCTGCTATGAAGAAGCGGTCCCACCAGGATGAGTCATGGTATGTGTGTTGCTTGCTTACAGCTGTGAGTACAGGTCCAGTGCCCCATGCTTCCGGTCCACTTAACTATATCATATTTGCACTTTATTTCTTGGCATTTGTCTTACTTTTCACTGCATATGTTATACCACTGAATTCATCTTTGCATGTACCTTCACATGCAGTTGAAATAAATGTATTTTTCCAGGGGAAAAATCATACATGGTTAAATTATTTATGTCCGTACACATGTTACGAATAGTCATTTTGCTGCAAATTACTTGCCTCCGTATGTAATTTCATTTAGCGAAAACCACATTTTGTAATATGCCACTATTCCGAAAATTTTGGGTGTTTCCATGTTAGGTGGACCATCCTCTATATATGATAGACCATAGTCAGATATATCGATATCATTTGACTTATGATGACATTGTACATTCCAAGTTTCAAGAGACTAAGCAGAATGGTTTGTGAATACGAAGACGTAGGCTGCTGTCCAGCTGGAGTCAACATGTTACCACCAAAGACGAAGGGCGGAATGTTGGTCGTAGCAAACCATTAAACTAACACTATAATATTATGCATACACTCCAATTTACTCGGTAATCGGAATTGGTATCAAAAATTTTATAAAATTTTGAAAGCCTTTTATTTTATTTTTTTAATTTAAAAATAATCCTGATGCCTTTTTATAAACGATGTATTGTTGACAATTTAAAAATTTTTTGGATTTTTTTTTGTAATTTTTGGGATTTAAAATCATCCAAGGTCACAGGCACATGGTCAAAGTAACGGACATGAGGTCATGGTTAATGTCACCCAGATCCAACACGGTGGTCAGGTGATGTCACAACATGGCGGCCGGTCCGCTCCTGGCGCCTGTCCCCATCCTCTTGTAGGTGTACCAAACTTCCCCTAACTATTCTACTTCGGGAGTACTTTGGCAATACTGAGTCGAAGGCTTCCGAGCACCTCCTCTCTCCCCCACAATCCTTCTGCATCGAGTCGAGACTACCAGCTACAGCCACAGAGCTCCCATACTCGGCTGTACTACTATAGTCGCCCTCCAGTACAGTCACTTGAAATATTTGAGAAGCATTAGAAAAATGTAAGTTAAATATACGAAAATCCAAGGTAGTATATTTATATGCTTGTAGTATATTTCAATCGCACTCTGCACTCAACTCTACAAGAGGAATAAATTTTAATTGCAATGTTATAGCTTACATTTAATAAAATTTTACTTTAAAATCGACGCGAGTTACGACGCCATCCACAAACATACCGACCCAATTCTCAAGTATACCTACGCATTTTTATGTATTCAAATTGGTGGTTCTACTATGGGAATCACGAAAAATATCATTTTAAATTTTATTAAAAGCCATTTTCTTTAAAAATCCAAGAAACTTTATGAAATTTTAGAACATTCCAGACCTGGAAACGAAATGGCAGAGAAAGTTTCAATATCAATATCACAAAAATTAGAAACGATGCCCTTGCTTTATTTTGTCCTTTCAACACCTTCAGCTTATGTTTTTCTTTTCCTCCAGGATTCGCAATTAATGTAGCCAAAATGTGTGCTATTTCTAGATAATGGACATAGAAACGGCTGTGAGGAGTATCAACATCTCCGGATATGGATGGAACGATGTCTGTGCAAAGTAAGTCAACACAGCTCTATTGAATGAATAATAATGTTTTTAAAAATAGCAAACATCTTAGACTACGTTAGAGTCAGTTTTTTATAAATATATAGGCCATCCCAGGGAGAATAATTGTTATTAGCAAGTAAGTAAAATTTTACAATACACGTCAAGTACTAAATATAGATTCACATTGCACTACTGCTCGAAGGTGAGGGGTATGCTTATTGTCTGTGGAATTTATTTGTTTAAATACCTAGTCTAATTGCAATGTGTGTCCGCTTCAACATTTTGTCCAAGGTATGCCAACTATTCAAAAGTTTGCATGGGTATGTTAATTTCTAACACTAACCAAACATCTAGTTTACACTTTTATTAGAACATATTAAATAAATATAAGAAAAAGTGACATAATTAGTTTATTAGTAAAAAAGGAGAAGAAAAAGAGTCAAATCCAACCATAGATTTCAATTTCACTGATGATTTTTATATGCGTACAGTTTCTATAGTATGTTTGCTAACACTAGAATTATCCATAGACAAATGACTCACCAACCAAGAATTCTAAAATACACTGTATGGGTTATTATTTTGTCTCTTCTTTGTCTGTTCTTCCAGATACCTGTCGTGGTTCCAAGATAATATACCAGAAGAATTTGAAGAGGATTTCCAAAAAGCCAAGGAGCAAAAAATTTACCAGGATGAATGTGTTTATCAGTCTTTGCTCAAAATATGGACAAAGCATGGCGATCCTGACAAAATTTTATCCCTCAGTCAACAACAAATTTTTGATGATGTCACAAAAGCAATTAATTTCAAGTGAGTTTTAATATTATCCTACCACCTTTCCATAATTCTAAATCTGTTCCTAAATTTTAGTTTTCCAGTATTTACCAGTATAAGTTATAATTCCTCCAGATTATTGACATTTTATTATGGCCTACACATAACTGAAAACTTCTTCAATGGAACTTGATTTGCTTAATTTTTGCTTGAAAAATTAACGAAATTAGAAATGAGTGAATACATTTTCCACTAGAAAGTTTTTACATACTTTATGGATGTGATGATTTGAGATTTGGGTTTTAAGCTTTAAGGCTTCGTGTAATGATGTTCGAGGTAACATTTTAACTAATGCACTCCATTGGTGCTACGCGAATTCGCTAAATAATTTGTGTCCAACACATTCGAAACATTGAATCCAACATCCAATTCATGAGGCAGTCCACAATGCTTTTCCACAGATTCGACGAAGTGTCACTTGACATTTTCAAATCCTTTCATTCGTCCAGAAACTAATCGGACTACTTGCTTGTGTGATGTTACCTTTAAAAACAAACTCATCCAATGTATATGACGACTTCCGCATAGCAAATACTTTGCATGCATATGTGTATAAACGAATCAAGGTACTTATTCCTTATTACGAAAGGGTCACGTTACTTCATGCCCTACATTCTACGGACGAAGTTTTAAATAACTGCTGTATTTTTGTTATTGCCTACCATATGACAATGGTTGAAAGATACATGACACTGACAATTGTTTTCAATTAGCATTATTCTTGGAGGTGAGCGGCTATGGCTGTATGGGTCTTCCTGAAGGTGGACGGTGAAGACTGAGTGACTCTTTCTGAAGGTGGATTGCGATGCCTGGGTTAATCTTCCTGAAATGGGCGGTGATGGCTGGATGAGTCTTTTTGAAGTTGACCAGAGATGATTGGGCGGGTTTTCTTGAAAAGAGTGGCGAAAGTTAAATGGGGCTTTTTGAAGGTGAGAGGCAATGGATTGGTGGGTCTTCTTCAGACGATCGGCAGTGATTGGATTGGTATCATGAAGGTGGGCGGCAATGTTTGGGTGGGTATTCCTGAATGTATGTGGCGGTGGCTGGGTGGGTCTTCATAAAGGTAGGCATTGATAATTGGGTTGGTCTTTCTGAAGGTGGGTAGTGATGGCTGAGTGGGTCTTCCTGAAGGTAAGCGGCAATGGCTATATGAGTCTTCTTAGAAGTAGGCAATGATTATTGGTCGGGTCTTCTTGAAGGCAAGCGCGTTATAATTGGGTTGAATTTCCTGATGCTGAGCAGCGATGGTCGTGTGGGTATTCCTCTCGGTCTTCATGAAGGTGAAGGTCGATGGCTGGGTAATATTCCTGAAATAGGCAGCGATGCCTGGTACACCTATTTCAAGTTGGCTAGTGATGGTATGGTGGATCTTCCTGAAGATTTGTTGCAATGGTAATACAGGCCCATAGTAGTTCAAGACATCCCTGCTCTTGGCACTACAACAGGTATACTGGCGAGTGACCGAATAAAGACCCGCTACGGTCTTCGCAAAGGAAATCATGGTGATTTTGTACTGTCTTCTGTGTTGTGCTCCCACTGGACAGATTTTTGGGCATGCAATATATTGCTGAAGCAGTACTCCCAAAAAGTTGACTTCAGCCTAGAAAGGTCATTGTTCACGCGACAACAGTTAGGAGGGAGGGAGTAAGAATCAGAGATAGGTAATAATAATGGTAAAAAGTAATTAAAATGTTTATGTTCTTCAGTTAGCCTGTTTATAATGAGACAGTTTTGCCATGACATTGTGTGGCGTCTATTACAATAAGATGCCTGTTTTAGACTATGGTGACATATTTATTGTTCTGTGTAAAGGACGCGTTAAATACGCCTGTAACGATTTGGCGTCATTTTTTGCCATTTTTGTTTTATATGTCATATTTATTAACCGTATTAATATATTGGGCATTTCTCGAAAATAACTTTTGAAGGGTACTTTTTATATGTGTTTCGAATTATTTTATTTACGTACTAGCTGATCCCGGCGAACGTGTTTCCGCCTCTTTCAGGTTATATTTTTCCTTCTCAATGCGTCCTCTATATTACGTCTGGTACGTTGACCGACGTTTGATCGTGGTATAGCTGGAATTTTTCTCTTTTAGATCAACAAACATTTCCTGCAAGTATGAGCAAAGTCGGCCCATAAATATTGAAGTTAGACTCCAGCGCCACCTATCGGAATGAAACATAACTAAAATCCTTACTCGCCATCTCAATAGCATATGGCGTGAATATGGTCTCAATAGATCAACAAACATTTACTACAAGTATAAGCAATATCGGTCCTTATATATAGAAGTTAGACTCCACTGCCACCTATCGGAACCTAACCTACCGAATGCAAAGCACAATAAAACAATCTCTTTTATATCAACAAACATTTCCTTCCAGTGTTAGTATAATCGGCCAATAAATATATAAATTAGAATCGAGTGCCACCTCTCAGAATGAAACATAACTAAAACATAACTAAAAACCTTACTTGCTATCTTAATCATATTGTGTGAATATTGTCTCAATTAGTCCAGTGGTTTGTCAGTGATGATGCGTTTTACTCACGCACAATGGATTACACACACACACACACACACACACACACACACACATACATATATATATATATAAGATATATAGATTATAGGAACATGTGTAGAACGCTAGAGAAAAATACATTGTTAATGACTATTACAGTTAGGCAAGGTGAGGTTCGTCCTGTAAGAATCATTAGCCAAAGATAATTATTGTAGTAAAATGTCAGCTATAGGCATTAAATGGAACAAATGCCATGAAGTAGTGATACAAACCTTTTGTATGTCTGTACTTTGGTACTGGAGTACTTGAGTGGCTGACAGATATTTACATGATAAGATGTTTTTCGATCTTTTGACGCCAGAAAAAGTCAAATGTATATCATTTCTCTTAAAAACAATAAGATATCCGATATAGCTAATGAGCCAACGTTCTCTTGTATTAAACAAGGCAAATTAATTTTGATGAAGTTCTTGAAAGATTATAATGTTGGTAGGCCTTGGCGTATTTTTTTTTACAGAGTTTTATGTTTTAATAACCTGATTTGTTTTACGTTATTAAAGCAAACAGGTTTTGGGTGCGTAGTTGAAGGCAAATACTGGGTGAATTCAAACGTCTTTATATAAAACCCAAATAAATAACAATTAACACAACTCTCTACAATCGTTGAGTTAAAACGGGGGAGCCAATTATAATATCTGCTAACCAATTAAGCAGAAGCCACGTTATTATAAATTAAGTAAATGTCTCTGAACCCAAAAGGCCGAAGGCGGTTTTGCATCACGTCTCGGCGGTGGAGGTCCACGGTACAGCCTTCTGTGGTCCTCTTGACACCGCGGCGGGTCGCTGGCGTCTGACCTCGTTTCATGTCCTCGTGGCGCTAAATACTCGCCGCGGGTTTATAAATTTCACTCTGTTTCCAAAACGTCGCTCATCTTGTGGCCTCACTCTGATTGCAGCGATGTGCCGCCTCTTGTGCGTCGTTTCTCTGTTCTAGCCAGTGTTGTGGACATGGCTTGCCCACACCGTAACAATAGACATCATTACAAATGGAACCAGAAACACATGCAACATTAGTGAGACAATTAAAAATACGCGCGTGCCTTACCCTGGGCTAGAACCCAGAAGTCGCACAACTGTAAGATTTCATTCATCAACTGCATTACGGAGGCAGGATTATGAGCATCAACTTTGATTGTAACCAGTTTAATGTTTTGGCGGACAGGGTCTACTAACCTGAATTATTAACAGGGCCTCGTTTTGAAAACAAGTATAGGAGTCACTTAAATCATTGTTTGCTTGGGAGGAATGGGTTTATTATTTTCTAACGTATGGCGAAAACTTTATATTTCGTACGTAGCTATCTTACAAAATGGCGGACAAAACACATTGTGTAAACACATTTGATGGTTTCACTAGATACTGCAAGCAAACAAAGTTTGTTTGGAATTGTTTATGTGTTTTCGTAGATAAAAGCTAGTAAGTTAAAATGTTTATATGGACAACATTTTGAAAATAAGAGTCCGTTTCACTTAACACATATAAGTTTATATAGACTGTTTAAATAATATTTGTCAGAAAAAGTTGGTAGAAATCAGTTGATTGTATTTTTACTGAGTTATGGAATAAAAACTTTATTTATTTAATTTCGAAGTATCTCACTAAATGACGGAGTAAAGAGTATCTGTGGAGATACATTTGACGGTTCAAATGGATATTGTCAATATACAGAGTTAAGTGGCATTATGTTACATGGTTTGGTTGATAAATATTACCAAGCTAAAATATCTACATGATCGCCATTTTGATAAATATCTGACCCACTTAAAAATACCGATTCTAAGACCTGTCATAGTACTTCTTGCTTGCCAAACATGGGAATAAATGGGTGATGGTTCAAAAGATGGCATAAAATATGTATTTTCATTCGGCGATATCTTACAAAATGATGGGCCAATGAGTTTCTGTGTAGACACATTTCATTTTCGTCAAAGATACTGCCATGATACATAGTTATGTTGAAATTCGTTACATGGGTTTGTAGATAAAGCCTAATAAGCTAAAAGTTTTATGTACTGCAATTTTGAAAGTAAGTGCATGACTTTCTTATAACATACCAGTTTACATGGCCTGCCACAGTACTACTTGTCTGCTAAATTTGGTAAGAATTTGTTGATTGTTTCCTGAGGTTTGACATTATATATATATAAAAATAAATCTGGTGCTACTTTGCAAAATGCAAAATGGTGAGCAAAATATACTATGTAATGGCAGGTTTGATGCTTGTAAAAGATAATTTCAGCATACGAAGTTTGATAGGGCCACGATGGTTTAGTGGGGTCAGATTACTCGCTTCCCACAAAGGCGAACCTGATTCCATTCCCGATGGGACCGATCCCGGATTTACACACGTGAAAATCGTGCCGGACGATGCCACTGGTCAGCAGGTTTTATCAGCGATCTCCCATTTCCCCGCCCCTGCATTTTGGAGCGACTCCATACTCGCCTCACTTCACCCTTATCGGCTCTCAAGACCTCGATGTTAAGAACCGCCGAAATCTCTCCACTACACTCTAAGATTTCATCGAAATTGGTCAGGCGACCAATTAAAATATTTTATGACTGACATTAAAAAAAAGTGCTTTATTCTATTAAATTACATATGTGATCACGACCTAACATATTATTATTTTGCATGCGAAATTTGGTGGTAGTCGTTTGAGTAGTTTTTCAAACAAAATCATGTAATTCTCTTTTGTTTTTTTTTTTTTTTTCAAAATTGCGTACCAATAACGATATTTCTCTCTCATACCTGATGCATGTCAATATGGAAAATTTGGTTTACAATAGGTTGAATGGTTATGACACAACGCCCTTTGTTTTAAAATAGCTGCTATTTTAAAAATAAGCACTAAGCTTGGCCGAAACCTTTAAAAGCCGGATTTAATTACTAAATACTATGTGTATACCGAGTTTGGTGAAATCGGTTCATGATAATAAAAGTTTTTGGGGGGACGGGAAGACACATAGGCGCACACATTGACACAGACAGGAAAACGATCTCATCGGAGAGCACGGTAGAAATTAATTTATAATTACGTCTTTGCATGCTTATGATAATGAAGAACTTAAGGTATTGAAAAAAGGAGTAACTATATTTTGTAAACGCTTCTATTTATAGTTAACACCTAAGAAACTACACGGGAATATTATGATGACGAATACGGCATTGGTGATTATTGGTGCTAGCACACGATGTATATAAACACAACGTTACATATATCCCATATATACGCGATGTTACACATCCCACGAACAAACCCAAGATTATGGCAGTTAATAGATTTTTGGTATTGTTTAATGATGCTTTGGCTTCCACCAGTCGAAGATTAAATATCGACAAGAAACCCTAGCATTTGTTTCACGTAGTGAAGAATCTATATGTTTTAACGTATTATATTATTTCTTTAATTTTACGCTACTTGGTGTACATAAACAGTTATTTGAGGTTAGCTTATATACGGAACCAATAATAACTATATTAAAAAATGCATATCTTGCATTGAATCGATTCTATAGTTATTCTTTGGGTCAGTCAAATTTGAAATCCAATGTTTCAAACGACACTCAGCTTCACTTGGGGCCACGGTGGTTGAGCGGTTAACCTGCTCGCCTCCCACCAAGGCGATCCGGGTTCAATCCCCGGCCGGGTCACTCCAGATTTTTGCATGTGAGAATCGTGCCAAGCGATGCTATTGGTCAGCGGGTTTTCTCGGGGGTCTCCCGTTTCTCCGGCCTTTCATTTGGACGCTGCTCCATACTCACCTCAATCACCCTCATCACTCTCCAGACCTCGATGTTAAGAGCCGTCCAAATCTCTTCACTCACTCAGCTACACTTCTATTCTACGTCACTGACCTGTGACACTTAGTATTGTCGAAATATGAGTACCAGTATCATTCGGATTTGAGTAATTCAGTATTTTTTCAGGATAATTGGGCTTGAATACAAAATGTGCTTTCTAACTTGATTGTAATCTTTATAACCACTTCCTTCCATTTCGGAAATTGTAATTCCGTGAACAAATATCATGTCTTTATATTATATAAAGAATTACATTACGTATTATACTTTTTTTGTTAATATTGACTGAAATATGGCCTACACATTGATGCAGTAAGTATGACTAGTATTAGGCGCATGTAGAAAATGAGCTTAGTTAGCTACTGAAATTGTAAACTGATTACAGAAAGCAGAAAAATATCTTGGATGAGATCAAACCACTACTGTCGGAGATTTCTTACGACTCTACCAACAGAGTTATTGGAGCAAAAGCCACGATTCTGAATTGGATGCTGAAAAAGGTATGTACTTTTCCCTGTTCATCAATTGTAGATATTTAGTTTACCTTGGCCTATCGTAGGTATTAACTTACTTTTTACAATGCCTATTATATCGGTGATCAAAGTTGTTTTGTCAAAATTTATTCGCAAGAAAAATTGAACGTAGACCCTATATTACACTATCGAAACGTGGTTCTATTTGAATGGTGGGCCTTCTTCCCTTTCCGGAACTTGTAGTAAATCCTGGAAAACCTCCGCGAGCAATTCATTTACAAAAAGTCCCTGCACTTAACGGATAATGTAACATTTTTGGCACACAGACGGAGTTTTGCAGTTTTTATTGGAAAAATTATGTTACTTTCACCTTACAACAGTCCAGCGATGTTTCAATTTTCATATTAAACTTAAAAAAAAATCAATAGGTTTTTCACGGGAATCATAAACTTTTCAAAACTCTGATTAAGGTCAATTAATTTCTCTGCATATCGTGTATCCTTCCACTGAATGTAAAACTAACGTAGCCACTGGCTCGATGCGTATTTTCATACGTCTATCAAATGTAGCCTAACTGTTAAGTGTTTAAGAACTTAAATACGTAACCAGTATGCTTATTCTCTATCTTTTGAGCATAAAACAGCAATTAATTAAATTAAATTTGGTTTACAAAATTTAAAAGTCGTGCTTTTAATATGGTCTTTAAAATGGAACTACTGTCCTACATCGTTGCCAAATTAACTGGGGAGTATGAAAGTCAGTGCGTACATTAAAATACTCAAATGTCGATATAATAAAATGTTCAATTCATCTCAAATCAGCTTTATAGGCTGTTCACGGTTAACTGAGCACTTTTGAAAGCCCTGCTTGAGATCTACTTGTATGCACGCTGTGTATTTTTCTGCCTTATGTAAAATTAATATTGTCATGTGCCTCATCACTTTATTCATGCATCGGTCAGGTGAAACTGTGGAATTGTTGGAAAAAGTATATATGTTACAAATGTGGACAGTTTTACAATTCGATGCATAAAACAAACAGAAAGTAAAATAAATCATTTCAACTATCTCAGATAATTAACTCACATATTTTATTCGACGTTAAGAAATGAACTACTTTCCATCCATCATTACAAACTTTACTGGGTGCATGTTACACGTTGCACCCTTTAAAATATATGCAGGCAGGGGCAGTGACTTTTTCTAAGATTTATTTCAAGAGTGCTGCCTTTATTGTGAACAACCTGTAATTGCATTTAAACATCGAGTACGTACTCGCAGATTTACTGTCAGCGAATCAGGGAAAATATGTGGCACATGATTCTGATACATTTTAGTTCAATTTACTTTAGAGCTACCGCCTCCGTTGCCAAATGGGTAGGGCTGTTGCTTCCTCACCTGGATGGAGGTCAGACTCCAGCCGTAACATTGGAATACTTCCAGTGCTTAGTGGGTCCAGAAGACAATATCTAACCACCTCAAAATCACAGAGTGGATAAGCACGCAGAGTCACAACGACGTGGCGATCCCATTGATATGGGCTTACCCATTCTCTGAGTGGCTGCGCGAGGCTCTGAGAACGGGCCTCGTGTCAGTGCACTGCGTGCTGTAGGCCGGCAAATACGTAACCAACAGGTCTATTATGACCGCGACGCTAGGAAACGCAAAGCAGTCTTTGCGATCGACCACGACGCAGAACCGTACTTTGCGTTAGTTCTGATTACGACCTCGCAGTTTGCGTGGACTACATAAACGGTTGCAAACTTAATGCGGTAGACATACACCGCGCAAACCACTTTGCGTCTCGCACAAAAAGAGGAAACGGTGGCCATTTTTCATGAGTGACTGTAACCTCATACACAAAAACTGTTGTAATTAATTAATGGAGTTTAGAAACAGCGTATTCTGTTTGTTAAAGTGTTCATTTCAATTTCCAAATTAGTTTAAGGTTACAGAAGAAACTGATATTTGTTTTCAAAATGAGTACCTACGTATTTTTTCAAGCCGCCATGTCGCGCACTTGTGAGGAAACTGTTTAAACTATTGTGAGTGGTGTAACTGCAAAGTACGCTGTAGTGTAGTGGATAGGGTCGCTGCTCACGCAGTAGATGTAGGATATTCGTGGGTTATAATTATACTTTGTTTTTTTTCTTTAACTAATAGTCGATTTTCAGCGTTTTAACATACTAGTTCTTTAAAATGTTTCCTCGCCGTGCACACGAATTATGAACATTTTTAAGTATCTGAAATTTATATCCACGTAAGCCTACGCCCTTTTATATTATATACGACACACGATTTAAATTTACAATGAACGTAATTACAGTTTTTTTATTATGAATTACGAGTTACAATTTTACACGGAATTAAATTAAATATTGTTCATGGTATGGAGTTTTTACTATCAATTAACACTTTAAAGAGAGAATATTCTGTTCGTAAGGTTGCATTATTTGAGTGAAATTCACGTTTCCAAAAGTTTTATCGTCTCACCACATCTATTCTGTAAATTTCTAATTTTTATGCGAAATTTTATTAATAGACTATGACTGTTAGCGTTTATACGCTATGATTATCCGTAGGCACACAAGAAAAATGCACGTAGAGCATGAGCAAAATATGAAATATCACAGTTCACAACTTCGTGCCAGACGAACATGTTTCAATATTTTGCTGAATGTTTGTAGTGTTTTTAATGTATACTTATTTTCTTGTTTGCCCACGTTTTGTTCAATTAGGTGATGTCAAAAATGGCTTTCGATGAAACGTCGAAGACAGAAACTTGCCCGGGTTTTTATGAAAAGGGAAATATCTTTTAATGTAAGTGTTGCCAACTGTTGTTCTAAACTGTATGTTGACGCAAAGTGTTTGCTTTGAAGCAGAAGGTAGCGATCGTCGCAAGGAGAAGTGGTTATATTCGCTAAAACGCTGTCTGCAACACGGTAGAACACTGGGTTGCGTTCTGAAGCAAACTAGCGTTCGTGGGTCATAACATGCCTGCAGGAAGTGTGATATAGACTGTTCACGGTAAACCGAGCTCTTCAAGGCCCTCTTAACAGGGATTAACAACTAATAAATATATCTTATTGCAACCTTAGGTGGTAAATTCTGAGAGTAGTTAAATGTATACATTATGTTTATTGATCACTTTGTAAGGTTCATGTTGAAAAGCAGCAGGAAGATGGAAATTGGGTAAAGGAAAAATTTAGAAGAGCCTTAAAAAGCGCTCACTTTACCGTGAACATCCTTTAATAGTCTATACGAGGTTTCTTCAGACTTTTTGAACCAAACCTTTGAAAAATAACTCCATGTATGACGTGCTTGTTTGTTACTTAAGTACCTATGCCACGTATCACAAGCGTTTTATATTCCTGTTTGCATACAAGTGTTCGTTAAATTGAACTTTTACTTATAATTTATATACCTCAATTATAATATTTCATTTACAATTAATACCAATATAAACACAGGGGAAATAGGTATGTTGGTAATGCCTAGTAATAATTAGTTTTTATTCAGAATATTATTACACTGAGCGCGCACGAATGCGGTGTGCTGTCCTTTTGTTGTAATATTGTAGAGTCGGTTAAGCTTTGTTTGCATCAGGCGGAGGAATATATTAAAAGAATAACTTTAGCAGGGCTTCAGAAAAGTTAAAAGTAACCGTGAATGTACTATAGTAATATGAGTATGTTCCGAACAATTCTACGGCGCGGCGTTAGATGATCGGGGTCTATCTCAGAGTTCCCAGTTAGCAGTTAGTCCCGAGTCAACTGTAGCAACGAGTTCGGTTATTAAGTTCACGGTGCCCCTCGCCGAATGTGTACATGATTAGAATGGGTGAGAGGAAAAAAGTATAATATTCTATTTATACTAGTTTTGAGAGAAGAAAAAAGAAACTTTTCTTTTCCCCGAAAACTGCAAGTTGGATTAAAAACTACCCTATTGTGTATTTCAGTGCTAGTAGTAAAAAGTAATTCTGCACTATATCCAAGAGAAACACTAATTAATTAATTAAATAGAAATAACTAAAAAGGGGCGGAATGTTATCGTTTTTCCTCTTAATGCACAAAAATAGCCAAAAACGTAACTTTACATCACAAATTCATTTAATATCACCGTATTTCAGAACTCAGTACTTCATTTAACAACATATTTGATACTTGTTTACATAGTTTTTATTTACAGTGGCTGTCTTTTTAAGCCAGTTTACTCATCATTATCACTATGTATCTGCTGTGTTTGACGTAGGCCAGTGAAGAATCTCTTCATAAAATGGCCTATATTCTTCAGGTACATAGTGCGTGACTTTGGAGACGTCGTGACGTTTATTTGGATTGATAGGAAGTTTCCCAACGTATGTATGATTTTTTGTTAGACAGTGGTAGACTTCTGGTTTTTCAGATTGAATATTTCCTCAACTAGGCCGTCGATGAACTCCAACGTTTTTGCATGTCGGAAATTCTGCATATTTTCCGAGCTTCACTGTGTTAACAGTAGTAATTCTGTCGGACCCTAGCGGTCACGAAATTCTGCTTGTACCAGTCAATTCAGACTCCGCATAACTTCGTCACATAGCAACATAAAGCATAACAAGACAGAAAACGACCATAGAAAAAGTGACATAGTAACATGCAATACTGTGTTGAAGACAGTCAACGTTCCTGGGACAACTAGCGCAACACAGTGTGGTAGAAGGATGCCATTTCTAAAATGTTATCATTCTTCCACTCTACGAAAACTTACAGGCCGGTTTCAACAATGCTATGTGACTGGAACGTTGCACTTCTTATATTCAATAGACGGATTATAATAACTACTACAAAATGGCTATCTCAGTTTACTGTCCCCATTTTGTGGGATGTTATTCTTTTTCTACTCACCCATCCGCTATCGTGAAACTGGATTGGGTGCTAACACATACGTCGTAAATAGGAAAAGTCAGTTACTACCTTCGCTGAATTACATTTTGACACATCCAGCTGGACGGTTAAAACCTACCCAGTGTGCGATATTGAATGACATAAATTTGATTATCTCGTTTGGAACAAACTATGTCGCAAAATCGATACAGTTAATCTAGACTGTTAGTTACAGATTGCTAACGGTAAATAGGATATTTTAAGATCTTTTTGAACGTCCGTTTATTACTACCTGCTCAGAGAACTTTCATGTTTCGGAAATGTGAAAAACTTCTGTTCGGTTTTATTCAGATCCCTCAAAATATATCAATGACGCTAAATTCATTTCAAATATCACAAATGATTGAAATCGTGCAAAAGTTTATACAGATTGTGCAAGTTATCCCACAGGTTTTTTCAAGTGATCAAGCGGTCAAAGTTAAAGAACTGTTTTATATTTTTATTGAGCATGCACTGAAAATGAAGTGTAAGGTGTTCTGTCATATTCGCACTGCATGAGCACTTCAAGTCATTGCATGGAATGCATTACGAAATACTAATACTTGTTGCATCGTTTATCCTCCTCTCCCATCTTTTTCGCTTGTTACGTCACGAATACGATTTTTGTGTTTTTTTTTTTCCAGACAGTGCCGATAACACCAGACTGGGAGCTGGAGTTTGTGCACGCGACTTTGTTTCCTAATAAAACTCTGCCTCCTGGCATGAAGATATATACCGTTTCAGACAGAAGGTACGTATGCAAGAAATCAAGGATGTTCTGTTTTTACTTGGAGGAAAAATGCGCTAAGGGTGTAATAAAATCTGCTAACTCACAGTGTCGCTTAAGCTACAATATTTTTAATATCCCACATATAGTAAAACAAATTTATATCTACTTAAATAAAATAAATTTGACATAACTGACTGTTCTGCCTTCTTTATTTATTCTGTATGACGAATTTATTATTTTTAAGGCAAACTGCACATTATTCTGCAGATTTTCTGTGCGCAGCTAGTTGATTATAATGCATTATTTATTTCTAAGTTTCTTCTAACCAAGTTACCTTCGTTGTTTTTAACTACGGCGATGTTTCTGCTACAATCATTCTTTTATACATCCATTTCTTACTTTCCGTGATGCTTAGTTTCAAATTAAACGTGGAAATTGTTATTGGTGGAGATTATCATTGGCCTTTTAACTGAATTTTGTCAGAAAGACACTAACACAAATGTTCTATATAGCGATAACTAGACAGAATAAAAGGAAATTGATTTTCACATTGGCGTCAGTCAGTGTTTTAGAATGTCTCGTTTTAAACTTGCCTCATTAAAAATATTCCAATTTACTAAATGAGTTGTTTATCAGTCAGATGTTACCCATTAGACTCTACAGTGGCTATAAAGTGTCTAAGCTTACTGACATGTCTCAAATTCATACTGAGACGCCTATATTAGAAGACAAGCACGTTACAATTCCAATAATTGGATAACCAGCAAAAGAGAAGAAGTTTTCCTATAAAAGACTGTTTACACTGTCAATAGAATATGAAATAATGTATTATTCGTTCAATTATAAATATTAGGTCTCCCAAGAACGAAGTGAATTCAATAGTGATATTGGAGATGGTGCTGTATTAGCTCGGTGGGTCTTTCACTGTCCAGTAAGAACACGAGATATAATATACTTTATTTTATCCACTTATTGACCTCGCAAGGTCATTGAAATCGTCTAGTTTTTTGTTTCAAATTTGGGACCCTTAGCATTATAATGATGGTTGTGCGTATGTTGTTGATAAGTCTGGTTCATCATCTTCGTCTTAAGAACACACCAGTGTGTTAACAACAATTTTCATTCCAATTTCAGTTATTACGACGCCCTGCATGAAGTGCTGAAGAACAATATCCCCACAATGCTGGCTGGTTTCACTGTCATCATTATATATGTGGCAGTAATGGTTAGCCAGTGCAGCATCATCAGAATGCGGGTAAGACTCTGAAAATACTCATTCTTGAACAATTATTTTTCTTCAGGTCCTACGTTATACAGAGTATTTCTGACGTGTATTTAGGTTACACGATTTCCTGCCATGAGATTTAATTGAGACGTCAGTTAGTGTTTGCATTTTAATAAACACTACTGCAGAATGATTAAGAAATACATGTGAATTAAGAATTATTAATGAATACTTAACACTAAATTAAGAAGCATGATTAAATACTTGAATACTTATGCATTTAAAGTATAGGTTAAAATATTTTGTAATTGTAATAGTCTTTGTAGTAAACAAATCTTAACCAAAATGATAGAGAACTGCAGAACTGAGATCATACGAAAAGGCTTATTTGGATGTAAGGGCAGCTATTCGAATAACTTGCCCGTTCGTTATTGTGAAAAGGCATCGTTGATGTACAAACCCCACTTGGGAACCGTTGTTAATTAGACATAGATTAACTACCCTATGCGAACTGTTTATAATCTATTTAATACATATTTGACTCTTTAAAAGATAACGAAATTTACTCAGTGATTTTTACAGTTTATGTATAAGCCTTCATATTTGTAAATACATGTATGTATACAGGATATATTCGCAATTAGACCGACAAACTTCGGGAGGTGATTCTTCATGAAAAAGTAAAAGGAAAACATAGGTGACACTTTATACCTAAACCGAATATTAAAGAAGGCATGAGCCCTTAAAAAACGAGGTTTTAGACTGCATTTGTGCAAAATATCGGTAACGAAGCAAAATACAATGACAACTCTAGGAACAATATTGTATGTTATCGGGACCTTCAACGTAAGAGCTGATATTTTGCACAAATAAGGCTTAAAATCTCGTTCTTTTTAAGGGCTCAAACCTCTCTTAGTATTCGATTTATATATAAAGTGTTACATATGTATTGAGAATCATCCTGTATATATAAACATATACATGTATATATTAGTGATGTAGGGTCTGCACATATCTCTTTATTGACCTATTTAAAGGAGATCGCCGCACGATATGCAAGTTCCGTTCGCTTTTGTGATATGCAACTTGTTATGCACGCAGGTACGTGAAGTTGCGGACTCCAGGCACTGTTTACTTCAATTTAAAAAATAAAAAATAAAAAATGAAATACTAAATAAATATTCCGAATATTTTGTAACGCCTTATATATAATATTTATTATATATGTAATTAAATTTAAGTTAGCGAAACATCACCGGGAGTGACGTACGAAATGTACGAAACTACGAGCACAACAAGTTGCGTATTACGAAAGCGAACTGGAACTGGATAAGGCCGGCTAAACGAAATGACCATACCAGCCAGATATACCACAGTACCATGCCCCCCAGCCATACCAACGGACCACTCGAACCATCTATACAGAACTATCATACGAGACATCCATACCAGCCAACCACTTGAAACAGCCATACCAATCAACCATATGAACCGCTCATACAAGCCGGCCATACGAACCAGCCATACCAGGTAACCAAGCGAACTTACTATACTTCCCAACCATACAATTAAAAAATATCAGCCTAAAATATGAACCAGCCATGCCAGTCAACCATGCTACCAAACCATATGAACCTCCCATATAAAACGACCATTCCAGCTGACCAGTCTAACGACCATCAAGATCAGCCAACCATACCAACCTCATATACTGACCAGTCTCACACAAATTTACCACCATTATTAGCATTATTCACCGTTATTAGCACTCCATACCAAAGGTAAATACAAAAGGACCATCAACCAACCAGACCAGCCAACCAAACCGGCCGTCCATACTAGCAAACGACTGACCGCACTCAAGACTGACTCTACCAAATACTGTGTCCTGCCGAGACCAATTCCTGCCCAACTGACTATAAAAATGGACAAGACCATCCATCTGTACCAACAGATGATGACGACATATCTCGAAAAAAGTTACTTAATACGAATCTCGTAGCTAACTTCTTAGTACAAGAACTTTGCAAAATCTTCGCAAATATTCGTAGACTATTCACAAATATTCGCCCAACTACGCAACAATTTCGTAAAACATTTCACCTACAGCTGACAAAACCAAATGGCCATAATAGCCACCCATATCAATCGAACGACCACGCCGACCACCCATGCAGACTTACCATTACTATTCAACCATACCAGACAACTGCATCAGCCATTAAGGCTAACCAACCAGCCAACCACATCGACCAACCATACTGGTCAATGACTGACTCCAACCAAGACTGACTCGACCCAAGACTAACCCCGCCCAAGACTGACTTCACCCAAGACTGGCTCCACCCAAGACTGACTCCACCCGAGACTGGCTCCACTCGAGACTGACTCAACCCGGGAATGACACGACGCAAGAGAGCCTCCTGCCGATACCAACTGCTCTTCAAGCCATCTAGAACAACGAACGAGATCAACCAAAAAGTCAACTGTCCATACCATACATCCATGCCAACAGACAGTGACGACCAATCTAGAAACAAATAGGGTAATATCGATTCTCATTCTTTACCTTTTCATGCAAAACTTCGTAAGACCTCACAAAAACTTCGCAAAAAATCCGTAAAACTCACCTTCCTCGACCATGCAACGAATCGAGAAGTGAGTATCGGGAATAATGAGAAGCGCTTCGCGAGCCATGTCGCAAACCAGTATGCTAGCTAGCTACGTCACATAATTTTTAATGTGTCGCTAACAGTGCGGTGAACCGTGACGAGAGCTATTAATACTCCTCAATGAACGCCATGGACCATGTCACAAAGCAAGACGGGAGCCACTAAAAGTTTCTCAAAGCATGTCACGAGCTACGTTATGAAGCAATGTGTGACGAAGGTCGGTCGGCCGATGGGTGAATAAATTATCCTATACCAAAAAGCATAAGACCTCAGCTCCTTCAGTTTAATGCAGTCATGTCGTTTTACATTTTCCAACCCCTTGTGAAGTATGCATTCATCAAGTTATATGTTTGTTTACACACATTCTGCCTGCGAGTTACAGCTCAATCGATGGGTGGATAAATAGGCTTGTACCGAGCAAAAACTTGCTTTACAT
This sequence comes from Dryococelus australis, assembly GCA_029891345.1. Classification (NCBI taxonomy): domain Eukaryota; kingdom Metazoa; phylum Arthropoda; class Insecta; order Phasmatodea; family Phasmatidae; genus Dryococelus; species Dryococelus australis. Next base: position 112,444,775 of record CM056994.1, read on the forward strand.
AGTGTGGCAACATTTAAAAATAAGTTCTATACTCTATAAGCACGATATCCCATGTCTATAAAGCATCGTGGTTTGAAAAAAACCATGCGGGATTGCTTAGATGGTCCGCTCAAATCCCTGACTTGAACCCAACAGAACATATTTGGGATAAGCAAGCTGAAGTATCGTTTGCGTTCCAGATCCACTCTACCAACGGACAAACCTCAGCCATTCACCATACTACAAAAATAAAGAGGAAAAAAACATCCGCCAGCTGTGTGCCAGAACTTGACGGAGAGCTTGCTCTCATGGGTTACCGCTTTGTTATAATAGCGAAGGTAGGTTTCGCATACTTTTAATAGGGACTAGAAAATTTCGCGTTTTAAACATATGTAGGCTAGACTCCACGGTCCTATATATTTTCCAACCTTAGCTTTCTGTTCATTGGCTACAGCATCAGTGTGTAGCAGTTTTACGTCAGACCAATTGGCCCGGAATTCGGTGATCGTCTCCTTACATGTCTGTTACTCTCAGAGTTCACCTTGGCCTGTCTAAAAAACTATGATATAGTTGCAAAACAAGCATAAATAGATGTGTGTTTAAGGTCCAACTTGCCCTAAAATGAATTCGCGCCGTTTTCTAGTCCTTATGGCTATTAATTACAATTAGTAGCTAACATCTGGTCACGTGACTTTTGGGCAGCACACAGTGTATTTTAAACTGCTTTTTAAGTGTTTTAATATAGATAATAATACGCATATTACTTGTACATCACTAGCAGCACTATCGCACCAACAAATTGAATGTAATGCATCAAAGACGTCGTAATTCTGACGTTTGTAAATTATTAGGCTAAAATGTCGTAATTTATAAGAGCAGTTACGCTTATACCTTTACCGTTTACCTGCTGTCGCAGTGCCGCTGAAAAAAAAATGGTTTAATAAAAGCAAGTAGACCAATTTTTTTAGAGAATAAAATATTAAGCTATACTTTATCTGTTCCAGGTTTATATTTCTTTGGTTGCTGTTTCTCTGGTGGGACAAGCCATCATGTCTTCATATGGTCTCTGTTTCTACCTGGGCTTTTACTGGGGACCGATACATCCCATATTGCCATTCCTGCTTCTTGGAGTTGGCATAGACAATACCTTCGTCATAGTGCAGGTATGCCAGGGAAACTTGTCCTGTAGAGTGCATTACTTGTTCTGCTCGCGATAATGGGAATGTATAATGGGTTCAAGAAAAGTGTTCCAAATATTAAATGAGCGTCCATTTCACTATGTGAAGGTCATCATTCATACTAAATTCCGTTATAACGTATTGTTGTATTTTATTTTAACAACTACACATGTTCCTCTTATTCAAGGTGTACCACTAGAAATATATAATTTTATGATAGAAAACTAGGATATTTACACTGCTTTAGTAATTGCAGAGTGATTTTATAAGGTATATTAATATCACAGAATTTCAGATTGGCACTTATTTTTAAGACGGTCCAGTGAATTATTTAAATACTTTTCTATAATAAATTTTTAAAAATCAAAATGTAACCAATGATTTTAGAGAAGAATAACTACATTTCAAATTCTCCATGAAAAAAGAATTGATCTACATATTTAAAAGTGAATTGAGAAAATATTTAATAGAGAATCTGTTTTTTGGTAGTCATAAGAGGAAAATAGAGAATCTAAAAATAAATCGTAAATGCATTCTGTGAAAATTGTTAGAGGCATATTTGAAAGTTGTACTGATAATATATATATATATATATATATATATATATATATATATATATATATATATATATATTCCTTGCAGCTAGGTAAAAGAATACATTATTTCTTTGCAGTTTTTATTGCTGGCATATTAATATTACTTCTTGATGACTGAAGATCATGTCTGAAATTATCTTTTCATTGATATTTTCAGTGGTTCCTGTTGCGCATAATATATCTCAGTAGTCTTGGATTGAACATCAACCCATAACGTGTACTGTAATTCGAATTTCACAAGAAAATATTCGTAAGTTGACCAAACTGTCATTCTTGGCAACAATTTGGGATTCTCAGTATTGACGGATTGGTATTTCTTGGTTTTCCATTAAGGTTACATTATTTCAGTTCTCTTGTGAACTGTATTACTTGATAAGCCACCTCACCGATTTTCGTTAACCCTTTCAGATCCACTTAAATTTACGGCTTCAGGTGTTGTAAATATTAAATTTTATGACGAATGCTGTATTTACGTTGACACGACACTTGTTTCGTTGTCACAGCCAATGATCTGTAGGTTACATAATATGCTACAGTTATATGAACCAATTATGACCTATACCAGTACGACGGTTTGCGAATCATTTACCCACAAGTAAGATCATTGGTCACTGAGCTTCGTATTGTGCAGTACAGATCAAAAATTACCTACATGTACGTAATGTACACAACTGTGTACACTTGGTCTGAATGGGTTAATTATCCATTACTACCTGGCAGACATCTGGGCACGCTAGTTACCTCGTACTCGCTACTGTGTAGACAGTCACAGGCCGGTCTGCAGCTGAGCGAGAACAGAACGGCCCGACCATATACGCACCGTCCCACAAATATTGAGTTTTCAGTCTTTTGTGAAGGTAGTAAGGACGCACCACCTGGTGTTTGTGAGACAGCTGATAGCATGACAAGCTTCTTGCTCTCCCAACTCCGTCCCCCTCCACCATACACACATGCGATGTTCGCCCCGCTTCTTCCTCTGAGACATGCCCATACATCTGCCGGGCACGTAATTTATTTGTAGAGGTTTACTGCAATTATTGCCAGCTTTCAAGTCGGTTTCTCTTCATTGCAGTGTCTGGATGGCGTGGACAAAGAGCAGCAAGTGATGGACGTGCCGGAACGAATTGGCAGGACTCTCCAGAAGTGCGGAGTCTCCATTACAGTCACCTCTCTGACGGATATTCTGGCGTTTGCTGTTGGGACGACATCGGTGAGCGCGTTGAAGACGAGGTTGGCCGACTATCGTCTTCTGCGCATGTAGCCAACATTGACCAACCCCAAACCACTACAACTGTCAAAGTTCCATGGTCAACAATGATGAGCGTGTTTGTCTATGTCTTAATTGTCTATACACTACCCCTTTTATGTGAATAAAATACATGTATTAGTTTTAATTTAATATAACTGCAATAAAAATTTGTCAAAGGAAGTAGGTATAAAACCATCTCAAAGTAAATGTTTACTTAAACAGTGGTTTGACATCAAATCGTTTGCGACAGTCTTGTTTGCAGAAAAGCAGTTCAATATTGCAGCACGGAGTGGCTATCGCGCACCTTGGGCGTGCAATCTTCCCTACTTTCCCTCTGTGCTTACACCAGCTGCATTACGAACAACATGGCTTCAAACCGAAGCATTCCTTAAAATTTTCAGAGATGGAGGCAGTAGGTTGAAGCCATTTTGTAATTACAGCATTATCAAAATTGTTTCGGTTTGAGGCACTGTATAAAAATATTCTGTTTCTCAAGTCAAAGAATATAGCAAAATATATATTTTCAGAATTCTTATAGGTTCATGTCCTGTAAACTTTTCTTTTTTTCAAGAGAAAGGAAAACGTCGGTCATTCCTTTCTAATTACGTGAAGATGACCATTGCACATAACAGACTAAATTGTATTCTACAAATTTAACGAAAATTTTTATATAATCGTTAAATTCATTAAGTTATTTTGTGTAACATACTTCAGTTGATAATTATCAACCAGGAAGTTAGTATTCGAAAATGATATCCCAGTATCTCTGAACTGCAATGGCAGTTATACACAGCTGGTGTACACAAGGATACATTTACGCAATGAAAATTGAGTGACATGGTCGTAATTGAGTGAGGATGTTCTTAAAACTCTCTAAGTACTATCCACACTTCTCCACTCAATGGCGTACTCCACGTATGTGAGTTACCATTGAATTTTTATCACTCTGTGTTCTGTGGAAACAATCACGACAGCAACTACACACTCCCACGCACTGTAGGTCATACAGTTTTAATGGTTGCAGTTAAATACCCAGCAAAATGAACAACATACTCCCAAATTAAAACTGAATGGTAAATAATCTGAAAAAGATAAAAAAAATTACCCACATCCGTTATCAACCATGTATTATGTAGCGTTAGCAAAAACATTAAAAAAATTACCTTTATTTTCTCAGGTGTGGTGGCACTCTTACAAAGATTTTCTCATGCGCACGTTCAGAAATCGCTATGAAAAATATGATAGGTTCTACCTCCTAAGTACGAAATTATCGTAAGTATTGTTGTCACGTAATATTTTGTAGAAAAATGTGTGTGATGTGTACCGGGATTTATAGACAGAGCACAGAGGAACCAGGCATTCAGAGACGAAATTTTGGCAAGATTTCTTTAATATCAGCGTATTCATCAAAATACAGGTGCAATACCCACTGTCATATTCGTGGCTCGTGAGCCGATTGTAAACACACAGTGTAAATGATATGCTCTGATGGAATGCAAGGCTGTTCACGGTAAATTGATCACTTGTGTAGGCCCTGCCAAGAATATGCGTTTACTTCTCATTTTTTTATCCTTCTGCCATATGTAAAATTAACATTGCCATGAACGCGACCTCTTTATTCATGGCGGCACCGAACTGAAACTGTGGAACCTTTACGAACTTAAATGTGTTACTAACATGCAATATGGGATTTCAGAACGTACAAAACAAGAAATACTGCCTTCAGTGGCCATACATTTAAACATGATAGTCGTAATACGACACTGAATCATATGAACAATTGCCAATAATTCGCTGCAAACTTAACTAGAAGTATGGATACCAGTGTTTAACTTAATACAGACGTATGTAGTTTCTTAAAGATTTCTCTCAAAAGCGCTTTCGGCAGAGAACAGCCTATAAACAGTATTGTGATTCAATTTCATTCATTTTTTTTTCTTTAAACTTGATTCATTTAACTGCATTTCGCAGTAGACTTTCAGAGAAATTTAAAAACGCTGTGCATTATGGTGTAGGCCTGGCTAGCAATACGACGACCGAGTTTGCATGAGTTCAGCTCTTTTCGTGTCTGTATATTTCTCCGGCGTGGTCAGAGTACCGGCAGTCACAGAATATTTAAGGGTACAGAAGCGAAACTGTGGCGCGTATCGGGGACTTCAGCCGCGCAAGCCAGCAAAACGATCTCGCTGGCCAGCAACGTGGCGGGAAGACGTCAACCAATCAGCGCCTGGAGGCTCACTTGACAGACGGCAGCCCGACCAATAGGGAATCTTCCACAGGGTGGAACAGCCAATAAAATTGGAAACTAGTTTCCAGAACCCCGCCTGACCAATCAGCGAGCGGGTACGCCGGTGTCAGGGGGTAGAGGTGTCCAGGCCATTCAACATTCAGAAATACAATATGTTCATGGGAAGTGTTGATCTCGTGGACAGCATGATCGCCCATTCCCCTCATGGAATAAAAAGTAGGAAACGGTACCTAATAATAAATACAATTATTTAGAAATTTTAAAACAATTGACTGATAAATTCAATAATTTAAAATATTCAGGAATTATATCTTGTTTATATAGAATAACATAATAAAATTAAACTAAAAATATTTTTCACGCCCATCTGATAAAAATATTTCATAAAGATGTTTTTAAAAAATTGCACATTTTTCTTTAATTTTTTGATAGAACTAATGTGTTTTGCATTTTACTGTTATATAGTTCTGTGTGGTGTAGTTCCGCCGCGTGTTGCAGGTGATGCCGTTCCTGCGCTCGTTCTGCGTGTTTGCGGCGGCGGGCGTCTTGTTCCTCTACATCTTCGGGCTGTTCTTCTTCCTGAGCTGCCTGACGCTGGACGAGTACCGGATCCAGGAGAAACGCGACGGCTGCTGCTTCCAAGTGAAGAGCCGCCCGCAGACCCAGCGGTGCGACGCCCGGAAGCAAGCCACGGCGCTCATTTTCAGCCGCGTCGCACCCTTGCTCACCAAGCTACCCTGCAAGGTACAACTGTCAACACCCTCCTCCCACCAGCTTCCTTAACGCAGTGCTGTAGATGAGGAATCTCCTGCGATGTGCGTCGAGTTGTATGCCACCATTTTCAGTTAGCACATCCTGAATTTTCGTAAGGCTACCTTATGCTAAGATGTGTGAAACTTGTGTCCGCTTATGATCCGTAATAAAATCGCATTTAATTTTAATATGTTGTTTTTGTGATTATGGTTTTTCTTAATTTAAATAATTTTATAATTTCAAGAAAGTCTGAATATTTTTTCAATTATTTTTTTATTTAATCTTTAATGCCCACTTTGTTTAAATTTTCCTAATATAAAAAAATAATACATTTGAAAAGACACTCTCAAAGAATGTACAATGAGGTATAGGCTGTTCACGATAAAGTGAGCACTTTTGAAATAAACCTTGGAAAAAAGTCACTGCCCCTGCCTGCATATATTTGTACGGACTCACCGAGTGACATCCGTCCAGTAAAGTTGGCAACGATCGATGTAAAATAGTTCCAGTTCTTAACGTCGAATAAAAAGTGTTAAATGATTTGTGATAACTTATGTTTTCCTTACATTTCTGTATGTTTTACTGCATCGAAGGGAATAAAAAGAGCAGTTTTGTAAAATAATTATTTTTAGAATAATTTCCTAGTTACCGATGCATGAATAAAGTGATGAGGCCCAACGCAATGTTAATTTTAAATAAGGCGGAATAATACACAATGTACATACAAGTAGATATTAAGCAGTGGTTTCAAAAGTGCTCATTTTACCGTGAACAGCCTATAATCATCGCGGTTGTGTAGTGGCTAGACTGCTTGCCTCCCACCTAAGCTAACCCTAGCTCGCTTCACGGAAAGGTCGCTCCCGAATTTTCGCATGTAGAAATTGTGCCGGACGATGCCGCTGGTCGGCGAGTTTTCTCGGGGATCTCCTGTTTCCCCCACCCTTTCATTCCGGCTCTGCTCCATACGCACTTCAATCACCCTCATTGGCTCTCAGGAACTCGATGTTAAGAGCCGTCCAAATCTCTTCACTCATTCACTATATATCTACAAATTTGGCTACTTCATTTACTATTACTGCTTTAGAAAAACCAAATCTCAATAGCTCATTTTTAACCAGTATTAAATATTTGCTTTGAGCTCTTCATCGTACCCACCTAGCGAATTCGTAGAAATTTTATAACACATAATTCATTTTCAACTGGAGAGTTTCTTGACTTCTCAGCGATGTCATGCTGCAGTTTGTTTAAAGTCCTGCAATTTGAGTTAAATCCGAAGTTCGGTTCACGTGAGGTGGGAGTTTAACTTCTAGTTTGATTTGTACTTTTATCTTAAAAGTTAAAATTGTAGTATGAGGAAACCGCAAAACAAATGTTCAAGAAATACACTACATATGTGAAAAGGGCAACACCAAGAAGGATACAATCAAATGAATTGAACTTTATACCACAGCATAGGTACATGACAATAAACTATTGATTAGGATTACAGAACTGTACATAATCTCTGTCCTTGAGAACTCGGTATGGTATAAAGCCCCCGCATGCTGCAATCAGAGTCCCTAAACATCGTGGCATGGAATCAAAGAGGACCTGGATATGTTCCTGGGGAATCTCTCTCCACGCGGTTTGTATGTGAGTCCACAAAGCATCAACAGTGGTTGCTGGAGGACCGTGACGAATAAGTCGCCGACCAACCATATCCCAGACATGTTCCATGGGTAACATGTCAGGCGAACGTGCAGGCCAAGGAAGCAGTGATACCCATCGTTCATTGAAGAAAGCTTACACATTCCTCGCAACATAAGGCCGGGCATTGTCCTGCTGAAATATGGCATGTGGAGTTGCCTGAAGGAGGTACAGTACCTCGGGCTCTAGAACCTCCCTGATATAGTGGTCGCTGTTCAGATTGCCCTCAATATATAGGAGTCGAGATCGAATGTTGTATCCAATGGCACCCAAAACCATCACACTTGGCATTTGTCATCTATGCCGCTCCACAATTGCGGTCATCACGGTAGCGTCTAACACAAATGCGGCCATCACTGTAGGACGGATTGAAGCGGTACTCGTCCGAAAACAATGTATTTTGCCACTCAGCACGCCAGAGACGGAGTTCACGTGCCCATTTCAGTCTGAGGCATTTGTGTTTTCTGAACAATGGAAGTTCACGTGCCCATTTCAGTCTGAGGCATTTGTGTTTTCTGAACAATGGAAGCCGACGCAATGGCATGCGTGCCACTAGTCCAGCCTGCAGGAGACGGTGTTGAACTGTCAACGCAAACAGATTCACACCTGTTGCAGTGGCCCACTGTCGAGCCAACACTGTGAACGAGGCTGTACGGTCAATTATGGGTATGCGTACAAGATGGCGGTCATCCCGTGCTGTGGTCACATTGCACGATCCAGTACTCGCTCGTCTCTGCGTACGACCCTGTTCTATCTACTGGTTTCACACATGCATCAACGTCGTAACAGTATGCCCTGTACGAGCCGAACTGTCTCGGTATGACAAACCCGTTTCCCGGAGACCGATAATTCTGCCCCGTTCGAGCTCACTTGTATACTAATATCGCACCCTTTGACGGTCGACGAGGTAATACTTGCACTTGCTTTCACTTCATTTAACGGCTCTTCACTGACAGAGCTTGGCGTAACACTGACCTTTCCATTCACATATGAGAGAGCGCTGCTGGACCTATGTGTACACTATCTCTCTGCCATTGTAATCACTCATTCCTGGTACACTGTTGTACATATTCTCCGAGTTTGGATTCTTTCGGACTATTCTTTCTGGTTGTTGCAATTTTCTCAAACAATAGTGTATTTCATGGCATTATAATGACATGAACAATTATTTTGAGCTCTAGACTAACGTATTTTGTTCGATTTTGAGAATTGTTACGAAGAAATGTGAGTATATTTTTAGAATTCATATAACTTCTTTTTATTCGTGTTTGAAGGATGTAATGTGCTTAAATGTATAAAATATATTGTAGCCTTTTAAACGCCCTTACAGGGGCTATGGCAGAAGTAGGTATAAATATGTATGTTTTGTTTTAGTTATACTGGAAACAGTATGTTGGCACGAGCGTCAGATTGAGTAAGAATAACCAGTGGTAATAATGAGATTAGCACCTCTCTTCCCAGTGGTCGGACTGTATTGTATTGTAAAGGGATTTTTAACGTTCCCCGGTTTTATGCTTGAAAGCTTAGCAGGGGATGGCTTACAGACTAACTTATAACCTAACTTAATTTAACACCCAGGTTTCGAACCCAGAGCCTCCGGCACCCCAGATCGGTGGCGCACCAACCGACTGCGCCACGGGAGGTTAGCGTCGAACTGTAGAACCTACATCAAGTTGCATCATGTTTATCAACAAGATATATTTAAAAAAATAACATTTCACTTAAATACTTTGTTACATTTACTTTTTGAGCATGTTTCTGAACTCTCACCTGTAGTCGAACCCAAAAAGAGTACTGAAATATTTAGCAGAATAAATGTTTGACAAAGTAATTTTAATTAACAGTTTTTGTGATTTTGTATGTTATCTATAAAGTAATTAATTGAAAGGGTTTTAGGGATTTATCGAATCCCAAAACAGTACGTAATTATTTGGCAAGATTCGTTTTTAGTAAAAATATTTTTTATTTATTTTCAAATATTTTTTTATGTTTTCTATAAAATAATCAATTTGAATGATTTTATTGTATTTTTCTTTTGTGGCGACGCGCCTTCTAGTTATAGGATAACGGCCGTACAGATGTAATAATAGAGCAGGAAGTATTTTTTAATTTCTAATCTTTTAAATTTTCTGGTTTTTAAAAATAAATTTTAAAGATCCCAAGGACAAAGGTCAAAACTAGAGGCCAAGGTAAACAGTCTTGCTAAAGGCCAGTGTCAGACAAGCCAAGAGGCCTATTTTTGTGGCCACTAAAATGGCTCCCGACGAAGGGCTTGGTTCTTTATATAAATCTCTTGAATTATCGTATGTAACGAAAGAATATATATTAAATATAATAATATACTCTCATATAGATTTTTTTTAAACGAGTTTCGTATGCGTTATTTTTAGCACACCCGTGGTGTAGGCAGTTAGTTCAGTGGTTTCGGTGAAAGGTATCGGTTCTAATTCCACGTATGTTATGAATATGTGTATCGTTTTTAGACGTATATGTTTATATTTGGAGGGTGTGAAAGCATGTCCGTATTTATTCCGCCGATGCGAGAACTAAGCAAGAACTTAAACAAAGCAATTTATGCAATACATTGAGGTTGTTTGCCTATAGTATCAAATGTAGGGAACATCGGAAAAGCTGCTCCTCTCAGGTAATATTCACCCCTAGAGCTAAAGGGAAAATGTTCGTGAACAGCTGCAAAGTCAACAATTTTAGCCTTTCATATTCACTTCGGCAAATACGTCTGGCTGACTGTTATGAATGTTTTATTTTCCAGTACTAACTTTATAAATGGTTTTCGATCAGAAGATAATTTATACAGACTTTTTGTTTCCAACTTATTTTAATTAATTTTTAGTTGTATTAATAATTGTATTGTCTTTATTTAAATATTTCTTGAAACAATGCTTTATACACTTAGTTTTACTAGTTCTGAGGTATCAACATAGAAGTGCATCGTTTTGAGTACTTCTGTATATTTTACAAACTCTAGAAAGGATTGTGAAAGTTTACACCGTAATTTTTACCCTTTCCCCCGAGAATTATCCCCCGGTGTAAGAGAACTCTCTTTGAACTTACAGAAATATATTTTTTCCCTAAAACATTCAAACAGGTTGTTACAATAACTGAAGTTACTGTCCAGGTGCAAAATAATCATGTGCGATTACTCCTTGTTTATGTCTTGCCACTCAGTACCATTAATTTCGTACAGTCATAAAATACGTCAAATGCCATATTGAAAACTATGAAAAAACAAAAGAATACGTTTCGAAGGTACCGTATCGTATCCATTAAGGCCAATATTTTTTCCAACACCTTCTGCAATATCAGGATATCAAGCTGTGTAAATTTAACCTTTGTGGTTATTTCATAATCAGGCAAAAGGTTCAAATTTCGTATTTTATCCCTCTTATCGGTATCTGAACAGTTTTATAGCTCAGCTATTATTGGATTTAACATACCGGCTGATGTAAATATAATCTTCAAACTTAGTTACACATTGTGTGAAGTTATTTCTCGACTTAATGAGCTTGTGTTGTTCCAGATAGTAATTTGTCTCATCACACTGGCCTTTTTTTCGGTCAACATGTGGAACGTGTTCCAAGTGGAGCAGAAGTTTGACCCCATGCTGTACCTCAGCCCGAACTCGTACCCGCTCAAGTACAGCAGTAAACTGAACCAGTACTTCCCAGAGTTTGGCAAAAGAGCGGGAATTTACCTGGGTAAGTTCGAACACCTCAGCATCGCACGCATCTCACTGGACGTCGTTTACTTGAACGCTACACATGGTTGTTCTTAGACATATTTCAAACAGTGTTCGCGGTGTTTTTCTTTTTTTTTTTTTTACTTTTCTTGGAGACAATTTGATGTGTTAAATACCACACGATATTAGTACACTCCTACTTGAACAGTGGCTGCCAATGACAGCTATCTTTCCCTGTAACTGAATATTCACAGATTCTGTTCCCATAAGGTTGCAAACCCATTCAGCCCAAATTTATGCAATTGTGTACATATGCACATAAATGTTGTATTTTGACTGAAAGGTTCAGTGTCCAGTGATTTCTGTAGGTAACTAGTATCCGAAACATTGCTAACGCTCTAGTTAATGATTGGCTATGTAACTGTCGTCACTGAACACAACTTCTACAACTCATTGACAGTGTTGAGGAAACAATATTACTGTATTAGTTTTGGTACCGTACGCATAAACAAAATTCCTTTCTTGCAACGCCTGGAAACATTAGTTAAAGTAGGTCTGAAATGTTTAAGACGTCATGAGCTAGTGAGTAAGCTGTGACTCTGATGACAAGTTTAGGTGTTGAGCGAGATGCCAGCTCCTGTTACACGATGCATTTTTGTGTGTGGTCTGTGTCCCAGATAAAGCATGACCTTAAACTCCATAAAACTAGTCCTGTTTATACATATTAGAACGCAATACAGAACTATCTAAGTGCAAGTAATGATCTAATGATCATTCGGAAATGTCGCTAGCTGGCAGACTCTATCACCTAATCTTTGTTTTTGTGGCGGAATTATTTTCTTTTATAAAGTGAACATTCGACCACACACTATAAATCAGAATCAGTTATTTTTTACCGATTGTCAATTGAAACTGCTCCATCCGGAATCTGTAGAAAAAATATCACTAATTCATCAGTTAAAAGAAATCTACTAATTCAAGCAGTAGAGAACTACTTATTAATAGTTGTTATTAATAAATAAGCACAGATAATACCTAGGTGATGTAAGTTAGGTACGATTTATTTGGTCGCAGAACACAAATATTCTCTACACAAAAACGTTTTTGGAGGTTGTTGGGCTCGAACCTCCGCCAGCATGCTGAAGCTTTCATGATCAGACATATCCATTTCCCTACTTTACCACTGCCAAGTGAGTGCTCGTATAATGCGTGCTGAATCACAAAATGTAATGTCAAATATTGCTGTGAGTTTCGTGATGTGAAAGTATTTCTTGTTGTCGAAATATATAGATTTTCTGCGCAAGTACATGTCTTTGCAAAGTTCGAAAGTCAATCTACCATTAGTTTAGTTCGGATTCTGTGCTTTAAAAGATAAATATAGTAGTTTCAATGTACGAGGTTATCGATGTCCACTAGCATACACCATTTTACAACGCAACGAGAATATAGAGATTTAAACTGTTATTTTTAGTGACAGATAGATCAGTGATAATTTTACTGACTCGATAGTGCGGTGATTCAATAAGAAAGGTGGATTTACACCAACAAAAGTTTTGTGGTTTCTGCAAGTTAACAGATCAAATAATGAGGAAACGACAAATTTGATATAATATTGTATTGTTTCTCACGTTCCACTGTCTAATTAGCACAGTTATTAGTAGTCAATCTGTCTCTTCAAAATAACAGTTCCATTCTGTAAAATCTCGTTGCATTGTAAAATGGCAGATGCATAGAAAACACCGACAACACCGTTAAAACCACTATATTTCTCTTTTAAAGCCCACAATCTGAACTAAACTTAACTTGAATGACGTTCGAGGCTTACAAAGACATGCCCGTAGGCATAATATGTGAATATTTCGACAACATGACGTATGCCCACATTCCAAAACATACAGCTGTTCGCCATTGTAAGTTTATGTTATATGCAAATGCGAGACCGTTTCTCTCAGTGGAAAAGTAGCAGAGTTTATAGGACGTCAGCCAAAAGAAACAATAGAATGTGTTGCGTTTTGGGGTGGCGGTTCGATACCAACCACTTCCAAAATTTCCTTGTACATGTAATAATTTTGTTTTACGACAAAATAATTGTATACCTAAGTTATTTCAAACCGTAATGCACAGTTTTAAATCCTTGTGCTTTTTGTTAATCGACTATAAATAACTGATTTTCTACTGTTTGTATTAGTGAATTTCATTTAACTTAAGAGAATAGTAGTTTTCTATTTCTACTGATTCCGGACAGAGCAGTTTCAACTGACAATCAGTAAAAAAATACCTGATTCCGATTTAGAGTGTAAGAAATGCATGTTTTGAAAAGATTTCAGTTCATGCAACTACAAAATTAAAAGGGTGTATTAACAGTTGATTTGTGTTGAGAAATCTGAACGGCGCTCTACAACGAGGTCTTCAGCCGCATTCGGGATGAAGTGAGGTGTAGCTGCGGTAACGAGATAATGTGAATGTGGAGGAAATAGGAGTGCCTTGAGAAAGCCGGCCGACCAACGCCAACATCCTCCACCTTTCTTACATTCGAAAATCGAGGTTGATTTGGCCGGGAATATAAATAGTATCTTCTTGGCAGGACGCGTGACATTAACATTTAAGTCAACATCGTGAGGCCATATTCAAAATAGAGTAAGTTCTCATCCCTCCTTCAAAATAATATTAATCCAAGCAACCCGCTACCCAACAAAACATCTGCTGTTATACTCTGCTTTGAGTGTAGCTGTGGGGGGCGGAGGCTTTATTCCGACAACGCCCTGCTATCATAGTATTAACAGCAGTCACTAGCGGTGGTTTCACAGCAGTTTATCAAGTTCAAATCCGAAAGTAAATGTATATCATAGCTATAATGTATATCATAGCTATAATGTATATCATAGCTATAATGCTGGAAAAATTTGTACTTACGCTTCTTACGCACTTACTTCCTTAATAAAAAAAAGGAATGATATGAACAATGTTTGACGAAAAGGCTTAGATATTATAATATTAATAAGTTACATTATATCTATGTCGCTGCAACTATGCCAGAGGCACAGTTGTTTCATACTACTGTAATGTATATGCTGATATTGAGAGACAGTGATTAGATTTCTAACTATGTTAAAACAAAATATAATTTTCCCTCAAAAGAACCTGTCAATTGTTATAGAGAGAGGCAGCGTTATTAAGATAAGTAATATGCTTATTTTATTTTAGTGCTCTTCATATTAATTTTTCTATTGCCTGTCTTCTGTTAATAGTTTCCTGGTCTGCTGATTTTTAGAAAACAATTTTCATGGAAACTGAAATGAAAATTAAATTAAATTTTCAGGGGAAATAGATTATTTCGAGGAAGAAAATAATCTTCACAGGCTCTTCATGTTATTGAAAAATGACCCTTACATTAATGGCGAAACCGTTGATTTTTGGTACACTTCATTTCAAGAATGGTTCGACAGCAGATATCCCAGTGAGTATTACAACACCTATCATATACTCAAAGATATAGCAGTACTGTTAAAATGTTATTGTAAAAATTAGCTGTGGTTTTTCGATGCAGAATCCATTTCACGAAGTTTTCGTTATTTCACTGTTAGCTTATTAGTTGAATAGAGTTTATTTTACATTATACGGTGGACGTAACTCTTACCTTAGAAATTCATAGTAAGTTCCACAGAAAAACTTTCTGTTGTTCATCATGAACTGGAAGGGAGTGGAATGTGTAACTGTGAGGGAGTGAAACGTGTAACTGGGAGGGAGTGGAATGTGTAACTGGGAGGGAGTGGAATGTGTAACTGTGAGGAAGTGGAATGCGTAACTGTAAGGGAGTGTAATGTGTAACTGTGAGGGAGTGGGATGTGTAACTGTGAGGGAGTGGGATGTGTAACTGTGAGGGAGTGGGATGTATAACTGCGAGGAAGTGGAATGGGTTGCGGGAGGAGTTGGTGATGGTGAAGGGGGTTGGATGATTTTGGAAGGAACTCGAGAATGTAAAGTGGTGAAGGAAGGAAAAAGCATGCCACCAGGCGATAGCACAATTGAACGTTGAAATTATTATTATAAATATTCTTTACTTTCAGGGAAAAAGTCATCAAGAGTGGGTAATGTTGCAAATTTAGTTTATAAAACAATAATTTTAAAATGTCGTGTTAATAGTTTTTTTTTCTATAATTGCAGATGTTCTGGTTGAAAGTGAAGAAGATATTAAGGCTTATCTGCCCGACTTTCTTCTTTACACAAAACAAGGCCAGGCTTATGTGAAAGACTTAAAGCTTGGTCAAGTTCCCTTTGGAAACTTCAGCATTATGGTGAGCTCAGTAACCTTCAGTATTGTTGCGGCCGGCATTAGGCTCAGCTCCTGTTATGGACTTATGTTTCATATCATGAAGTAAATAAATCCTGTATGACGGCAGCGAGAAATCAGTAGCATGCCAAACAAACCTGTCGGTCGGTTGATACATTACGCACTCAAGTTGCTGTTTCTACTGTGTTTACGTCTTGCTTACAGTACCATTACAATATAAGCATGTATATGGGCGCCGTAAGCGGGGTGACATGGGGGAGACGCCCCAATAATTATGTATTTTATTTACCCCCCCCCCCCGGCAGTAATTTAACCTCTAATAGTTTTCAATTTCTTTATAAAATGCGGTAGTGAAAACTAATTTACATTTCTAAATATAAGACGTATATAAGGAAACGAAGGTAGCCTACAGGCGATTGTTTATTTTGTGGCTGTGTTGCCTATAACTTGAGGCCAAGAGCGGTGACCGTTATAAAGAAGGGAGGAGGGTGGGGTGGTCGAGCAGCTTGGTTTAAATGATAAGGAAAGGCACCAGACCTTGCCAGTCAGTCATGGTACTTGAATGTGTGTGGGAGGACACCAGACAAGTGTGGCTACTGTTGTTGTGGTGGTCAAATAATGAAGCGTGCAGCCTCACAAGGAGATATAACAACTTTCTTAAGCAAGAAACATGAAAAAGAAAAAACTGTACTAAATACTGGTGAGTTGAATTTTTTCTCATTTATTTTAGGCATGCGTTGGTAGGTATGTATGATAAATGTATGAGAGTATGTTAATTGTAATCGGTGGACCTTCTTGCTACGTACTGTATACCTAGAGCATGTAGCTGTACGGAAATACTACATATTAGTGTGATCCACTATGGTTAATAAAGTAGTGGCCAGTCCCCCTTCTCGGTCGCTCAGCCACTATAGATCCGCAATAGGAAACAATAATAAGCCTGATCCCACAAAATTTCGACATGGTCATTGTGACCAGGCATTTTAAATGTTGATATGCTTATGTATCACGTGATTAAACTCTGCTGATATAGTTATTTCCTTAAATTATGTGGCTGTAAGTTTGATGTAAAATGACACAATATTGTAACCGTGTCACTGTTCACGGACAGTGCTGGGAAACTTACTTCGCAATCTCGTTCATTTCTGGTATTTATTTTGAATGCCTAAATTTAATTATCAATGAAACTCAGCTAAGTGCAAAGGCAGCGGAGATATAACGGTACTTGTCAAAAATTATTCAGCAGTATTATTACAACCTTTCTCCCTAAATATGCCCTTCTGTAAATATACCGGCGGATATATACGCACATGAAACGAATTTCATAGACGGAATAAATTTTAAAGTAAATTCAAGCAACAGAATTATCTCGCATTTCACGGAGAGCACTTTTTCAAAAATGTGAATGTTTACTTGATTTATGAACTCAAGAGACCGGAAAAGCTAAAATAGTTTTTGATTTTGATGAGAACCATACCTCACCGGATTAATTATAAAAGAATCTTTACAGAATTGGCGTGGGTAAAACACAGGACAGTATTGTGGATTCTGAGTTTAATGTAGACCATAAATGCTAAGCTCTCGTGGTTGCCGATTTGCTTTGACAGGAATACTATGTTTTTTGATGGCAAACAAAATAATATAAATATCTGACTATTGCAATGAAAAATTATATTTTGAAGAGATGAATGCGGAAAATGCTCATAAATCCGTGAAACCGGACAAATATACAGCAGAAGTAATAAATAAGATATGGCACTGAATTTTTGTAATATGAAAAACATAGCTGTAGATAATCATTAGACTGACGGATATGTTTAGTTCCTTTTATAACCGCACATGTTTTGCTTTCAATTTGAAAATGTGTCGTGCTTTGTCCTTGCCTGAGGAAATAGACCGACAGCAGATTTATGAGTTTAGACTTATCGTTATATTAACCTAATGACTACAGTAATGTCTTAAAGTCGAGAAACTGTTAGCAGACCTACGAACATGTTACTGAGTACAATTTGATGAAAAATCGTAGTAAGGTTTTCGGAAACATCAGAATAAAGATACTGCAATTTTGAACGACGCAGATAATACGTGGCTTGTCGCGGATCAGTGCCAGGTCATAGTCACTCTTGTAGACTTTTCCAACGACTTTGATACAGTAAATCCTTTGGCAAAATTAATAAATTACTTCAAAATTTCTTTTAATTTCCTGAAATCTTACTTTAGTGGAAGACAGTGTTTCGTGGTTGGTGATAAGACATATTTACATTAAGCTCTTGAAAATGTAGTCCCGTGGGAATTAGTATAAGGTCCGTTACTATTTACCTTACGCACAAACGATGTTATCGTATTTTTTTCCCCACTATAAGTATCATCTATAAGCATATAACTCCTAATATAGATTTCATTTTCTGGTAAAGAAGTCAGTTTAAAAACTGCAACAACGAAACACTTGAATCATAACCTCATCGCGATACTTGCAGAGTGCAATAAAAATTACTCTGCAAAATCCTGGCAAATCACAAGCCATCTTAGCAGTTACTATGTTTTGTCCAAATGGGGGAGATGCTGAAATAATGAAGTTAATGTATTAATATGTAAAAAAAAAATCGATTACTTGCATTCCTTTCGAAAACTCAAATGATTTAGCTAGTAAAAATACGACTTGTACAAACATGATGTTCCTGTACTTCAATTATTGTGACATATCATATACCTATCTGAACGAAAATTTGTCCACAGTTTGTTCATACTTCAGTATTCCTGCTGTCGTCGTATGCTATTCTTAACCAAAAATCAATAAGACATTACGCCATTTTACGACATAGTAGTAAATCTAAGTCTTTTTACTGCTTCGTGAAATATTTTTTTCCAGACAAATTATTTATTCTAAAGTGTCTAGATAATAAAAACGAGCATACAACAGTTTACTAGATGCTCGTATAAAATGATAAAAAATTGCAATTGGTAGCCAGATGCATTAAAAGATGTATCGTCAACAATCATATATTAAAGTTGTATAAAAAAAATTAGTTCTCACCTTGCAAGATTCATCCTTACTTAAAAACATCTTGCGTGGATCTAGTAGTATCTGTCAATTATTATTGTTTCTTCTTAATACACGTGTTTAAGCATGTTTCTTAAAATATTTATCCCATGAATATTAGAGACTTACCAGTGCATATTCATCTTTCAGAAATAAATACTTTAGTTCGCTTCATTGCACGTAATACCCATAACTAAATGAAGAAAATGTGTTCACATTAAATTAACCATATATGTTGTTTAAAAATAATATTGTCAATAATCTTATAGGACTTAAGGTAGAACATAACAGTTTACTAGATGGGTTTGTTTGCTAGTAAATAACTGTAGTATTCTTTAAGCTCTTAATAGCATAATTCTGGCAGACGTGTAAAAACAGAATATTTTATTGTCAAACTGTTCTAATTATCTGATTGTTTTTACAAATTTTTATGCAGGTGATTCTGGTTGTTCTCCAAGTGGCATCAAGCTGTTTGTCAGTGAAAAGTCTGTGAACATGAATCTGAAATCAGGCTTATAAACTGCAGATGAAAGTATTTGTCATCCTGCGGTAGCTTCCACATCTAAATCTTTGGGTAATTATCTTTTATTTTTTTCTGAAACACACTTTTTTATTAGACTTGCTGCAAAGCTTTTAGCCTGGTATATTTAAAATCTGAAATACGCATTAAATTTTCCTGTACAATTTTGTTATTTTGGCTTGTTGCTTGCTCACATAATATTTTTACAATATTCCTTTCTGTACAGTTTTGCTGAACGCTCCTCATGCAAGCTTGCCATGGTGCGAGCTTACAGTGCTGTCTTTTATGTTCGATTTATGACTGGTAGATAAGTTTTCAACAAATAAGTCTAAATTGCGTTTATAATGTATCGTTCTCATGTATATTCTTCAATAATGATGTTGGGAAATATTTTTGCAGAATGTGCAGATGGACTCCAGTCATTCGTACAAGAGCGACCGAAACAGTAACCTGAAAACAAAAAAGTGGCAAGAGTATCTGAACAACCATATCAACCCAAACATTTTTCAAGCAGTTTCCCCAAAGAGCAAAGCTTGAAAATCAGAAATTTGACATTCCAGGAGAGCTGGTATAAGAATTTCAAGTGATTACATGTAGCGGAAAACTGTGATGGGGTGAGTTGCTTTTATTGTACTCGATAGATAAAAGCGTGTCCATACAAAAAGTTTGGCTTCAAATATGGAAACAACATTTACTAGAAAGGGTTTACCAACAGGAAGAAAGCTCTTGAAAAATTTAGGGAACCTAAGAAAAGTGAGGCTCATTCTCAGGCTAAGACATTCACTGCTAAAGAATCCCATTGACAGTCAAACTCAAGTGTCAAGATGCAGCAACAAAAGAATGTCTGTGAATGTTTGATTATAATCATACGTACTTTAAAGTATCTGGTCAGACAGTGCTTGGCTCCCAGGGATATACTCAAGATGAAGGCACCTTCATGGAACTTTTAAGGGAAAGAAGCGAAGACAAACCAGTACTGAAAGCGTGGTTAAAACATGAACAAAGGAAGCCCATTTTTACTCATTCCAATTTAAAAGATAAAATATTACACATTTTGGGACATGAAGTTTTGGCAATAGTTCTGGAAAACATGAAGTATCCAATCCTAGTCTTTTCAGTTATATGTGATGGCACCCGAGACATTACATGAGATGAAGAGGAAATCATCTTTGTTAGATGGTGTGATGGTTTAGATCGTGCAGAAAGCTTTGTAGGTTTCTATAAAACTTCTTCTACCAGTGGTCAGGCCATAGCATCGATAATATGTGATTCATTACTAAGACTTAGTCTACCACTGACTTGTTTGCGAGGTCAAATATATGATTGTGCAGGCAATATGAAAGAATCGAAGAAAGGTGAACAAACTATAATTGTTGACATCCTGCCACTGGCAGATCACGTACATTGTGTGGCCACACTGTTTCAACCTTGCTATGAAAAGCTGTTATGATGCCTCGTCAATAGTTAAAAATGGAATGGATTGGTCTTATTAACTGGGAATATTCTTCGGACGTGAAACCAGTATTAACATATATATGTTAAGAGGTTGTAGGAGCTCTTATCGGTAGTATCTGAAAGAAGAAAAAACACTGTGTTCAACCAAGTGGCTGTGCAGGAAGGGACAAATATAAGAGATCACAAATAAATGGGTCATTTTAAAGGCACTCAATGAACTTTCAGAGGGTAACTATGATGGAGCTAGTGGTCTCCTTAGTTGTTTCTCAAATGGATCGTCATACCTTAAATTCATTATGGCAAAAGATGTCAACAATCTCCTTGATAAATTGAATATGTCATTCCAAGGAAGAAGGAAGACTCTGTCTGGACTAGTCAAATATGTTGAGACAGTTTTAGATTGTTTATATGCTCAACGCGGTGAAGAGAAATTAGAATTTATTCTTGATTCTTGTTGTGAAAAGATTGGTGAACTCAAGTTGCAACCTCTGACCTAGCCAAGGACTGTACAACCACCCAGGAGGTTCTGTGGGCCAGGAAAACAGCACGAGTTGACTTCTTGTGAGGAATATTTCCGGCATGAATATTATAAAGTTATTGCGACTGCAGTAATGGAACTGCAAGAAGATATTATTGAGCAGAGTGGCGTGAAGAAGAATGTGATGTTGAAGAATGTTCTCATCACTGGGGAAATTACAGAGCTTATAAATCCATACCCCGAAATTGACACATAATGCTTTCAAGATTACATCAAATTATTTTTAAAAACCAACAGAATTTCTTGTTTTAGTGATGTTGTAGTAGCTTTCAAGGAATGGCACCTGAAGTCAGAAACTTATTTAAAAATGTAGAAAGTGTTGTTAGGTTACTGCTAGTGTCCCCAACATATAGATGCGAAGCAGAGAGGAGCTTCAGAGTTCTCAGGCGCCTCAAAAGTTATTTAAGAAACACTATGAAACAGTCAAGGTTAAACCATGTAGCCTTCTTTCACGTTCACAAAGAAGTACTTGACAAAGTAGACATCATAAAAGTGATGACTACAAGAAATGACTACAAGAAGTCGTCGTTTGGAAGTATCTGAACTGAAGTGAACATTTGATCGTGCACTGTGTTATTATGGTACTCAATTCTGTCAGTGTGTGTAAGACATACATGTATTTGACTTAATTTATAAACTGAGGCACATTTCCATTAGGTATATTTTCTAAATTATCTATTTTATATGTTTTTGCTTTTACAAAATATTGCCAGTAGTGATATTACAATTTGCTGAAATACTGTATATTTATGGAATTCTCTCTTTTAAGTGTAAATAATTATAAATACCATCTTTGGATCATATGTCTGTACTTTCACGAAAATTATTTTTTAATTATAGAAATGTGCAGATTTCTGTTTTGCATGTATGAGAATATATTTTACAATTTTGCTGCATTCTATACAAATGGTATTACTCATGTTATGTGCTAGTTTTGTCACTTCAGTTTCTTTTGCATGATTTTTTTAATTCTCCTATTCAATTTGTGTAGGTGACATTTATATTTACAATTTTTACTAGTAATGATTTACAGTGTCATGTCGCATGCTTATCGTTTCATCAGTCTTTTTATTGAATAAATTTTTGTTCCCTTTTTTTTAACCTGCATCAGGGCAGCTTGAAGATTTAAAATACTGTTTTTATAAGATCAATCTGTTGAAAGTAAATTTTCTGCTAAAATAAAAGTCAAAGTAAAAACAAATACATCGGTGAAGGGTCGAATGCTCAATAAAATTAATTACTGTCCCCCAAAAAATTAAAATCCTGCGATGACCGTGCGCATGTACATATATTAAAGTATGTCTTATGAATAAGAGTGTATAACCTACCATCTTTTAGGGTAATTTATGATAACTTATTTTGTTAAAGGCTTCGAAAATCAACATCCAGCACCTACAGATGAATACAACTAACGAAAAAGTGAAAGCTATGGAATCAGTAGCAAACATCATAAAGCAAGTAAACTTCACAACGCCTGATAATATTATTGCCTTCTCTCCAGATTACGTGACTTGGACAGCAAATAAGGTGGGTGCTCCTTGGCTATTGATTTTTTTTTTATATCTCGTCATTTGGGAGCGTGCGTCAGGGAAGAAAGAGATGATAATGGAATAGTGACGGGATGTAAAGGCTGGGAAACAGAATAACCCGGAGAATGCCCACCGACGAACGGCGTCAGCCACGTTTTCCACAAGTAAAATCAGACATAACGCCGCTGGGATTCGAACCCAGATCACTTTGGAGAGAGGCGCATGTGCTATACGTGCCTGTTGCTGTTCTTCGTAAGTCGAAACACCTTTGTGCTCTTGATTAAGCATTCACAATAAGCTTTTAATACTTACAGTGTGCTATGAAGCATATTTTCTTCCCTTTATAACTGCCCCAATTTCAGACTCAGCTATCGAGTACAAGACCAGAAAGTGATTCACTTAATCAAACTGAGAAAATTGCTTGATTTCTGAAATACCCATTAACAAGTTATTGAATGGCTTATAGGGCACTTACAATGTAAATAATATTGAGGTAACCTAAATAATCAAACCCAATGCATTATTTCATGTGTTTGAAGTGACAAGGACAAAAGTTTACACATAATAACTTTAAAACTGTCATGTTTATCTGTATATATATAGCATAATTTCAATGCAAGTGATGCATAAGATCTAATGCATTACGAAACTTAATCTCAAGCACAATGCTATTAAATAATTGTATTTTTCTCCAAGAGAAAAAAAGAGAGCGCTAAGGGATACAAACATCACCCAACACATAATGTAGCAATTGGCTTGGAACAAATTATAGGCGAATTTAAAAAAAAATACACTGTAGAAAATAATGGTAAAGTTACCTGACAAGTGTAAGGTAATATTCGCAAACTCGTATGGGAAACATAGTTTAAGGTAAAAATACCGCACTCGGGAATAAAATTCACGTACATGGTAGTGAAAAATTCCGTAAATGGATGGGAAAATCACTTTACGATGCGTACATCTCTTTAGCGTTGTCTCAACAGCTTAGTGGGGGGACGGACGGAAGAAAAAATTCCTTTAACACACTAATATTCGCTTATGTCGTCATCTTGGTGTAATGTATAGCGCATCAGCCTATCTTGATAGAAGTCTACAGTTCGCGCCCACATACCAGCAAGTTTCGAGGATTTAAAAATTGAGGTTTCGGTTACTATTCGTCAGAGGATATAGGTAATAAAAGAAATTAACAGTGCCAACACCCCTTGTATTTTTAATATAATTATATTTTACAAAAGTAATTAATATTACCCTACTTGTATGGGATTTTCCCCCACTTTTGTCAGGTATCTTTTCCATACGATTAAGGAATATTACCTTACTTGTTACGTAAATTTACTCCCCATTTGACAGCTAATTATTACACTGAACACATAAACAAATTAGAGCAAGAACAGTTGGATTTTTCGCTGCTTGGTGAAGGAACACGAAGTGATTGTGAAATCATCCATTCAAACGTTTAACTATACTATGAATGAGGTAACTAAAAACGAGGCAAAGCTAACTAAGAACACGGAGGCCCTGCTAGGCCAGGTAAACCAGCATGAGTCCAGTTTGGTAAACGTCATTAATAAATTAAGGCTAGAAAGTGTAATAGATGAACATTAAAATGCATTGTTGTATTTGTCAAAGGAGGTATTGGATCAATATAAACTCTTAGTAGAAGCTATTGTACATGCTCAAAAAGGGATAATACAACCACAAATCGTTTCCCTCTCCCAATTAATGAACCAATTGAATGCTGTGAGTTTAGAGCAAACCAAACCAATAACCCTACCTTTCCCACTGAGTGTGACAAGTCGACATATGTTATTGAAGGTGATGGACTTGGATGTGTTTATAAATAAAAATGTGTTAGGTTATGTGGCGAAGGTGGGCCCCAGGTGGACAACCTCCGGTATACCCTGCCAGTGCAAGTTCACGGGACCAAAGGCAAGTTTGTATGCATCAAACCAGCAGACGAATTTTGGTTAATAGACGAAACTCAGCAATATTACATAATGTTATGAAAGGATGAGTGGGAGAAGTGTAAAACATTGGGGGCGGACAAGAGTGTGTGTAGGCAGACTGCAGCATTACTAAGCATACACGTGCGAGGTAATTGTGAAGTTAAATTGCTAATCATCCCACGGAGATTCCGCTAGTTTGCAATAAAAGAATCATGGAATTAACTAGTACTCTTTGGATAGGCCTCAGTGATAATGAATGGTTGTACGCCGCTGCGAATGTGAACAAACATGGTGTTATGTGAAGGGGCTGGACCTATGGAATTCAGTGTAATAGGTACAGGCAAAATGGCATTAGCCCAAAACTGGAAATGTTATGGTAATGTTATAATAATGGAACGAGGAATTCGTATCACTAACCGGAGAAATAATGACATAATTCCACCAGTACTTGTCAGTCATAAAATAAGTGAAGCAGAACAGTAAATAGCCTAGGAGGAAAGTAACATAAGTCAAAAGAGATATTGTATCATGTTTCCTGGGCTACCTATATAATTGGAATATTAGTTGTTATTGTTATTATCTATTGTTTGGTAAAATGTAAGTGTGGTGAATGGTGGACCAAACGATGTACTGCCACTTGCTGTCCTACCAGTATATGTTTTAAACCAGTAATTTTAAAACGAGTAGGAGACATTGTGGACGATGCATACTCCTCTCCGATCACTCGATCAAGACGTAGACAATTAGATGAGACAGTGGTGATGAGTGAATTGGGAGAGCTAGAGGAGACCAGGAAGGTTAGGACTAAGCAGCGCTGACAAGAATTTACCTGGTAAGTTCGTCTAATTAAGGAGGGGGTAGTATGTTGCGCCTCACTCGCCATACCCTAATGAAGTGTTGTACTGATTTAATTATATTTCTTTTTATTGTATAAAATTATATTAACTATAGGATAAAGTGTTACCTTTAAGAAGAAACTGGGGTCTCTCCTTACAGCATGTGTGGAAAGAATATATTTCAGATACGGCCTGCTCTTGTTTGATCGGTGGTCACGTGGGATGAGTCACCGGGAGTTATGCAGCATAGTAAACGTGTTTATTGTAACTCACTGTGTACCGACCAGTCACGAGGTCCAGCGGGGCATCGTCTTGCATGACGAGCCCCGGGTCATGAGTTCTGTTGATTGTTAACTTAAACTATCAATTGTGTACCAACTAGTCATACGCCCCTGCGGGCTCCGTCCAGGCGGGTGGGCCCCGGGACGAAGGATCACGAGGGGACGTCACTTGGCTGTGACCTGGATAACCTCGTGACACAAGGGAATGATATATGAAAGGTTATGTAACTGGAGAGCAGCATGAGATGGTAAGCTGTGGTGGCGGACTTATGCCCGTATGTACATAGTTAAAGAAGTAATAAAGGCTTGCTATCTGTCAAGGACTTTGACTACTATTCTTTTAATGTCAGACGACCCCATTCACTGATTAATTCAGCTATTACGTAGTCGGTGTAAATTCAGTTTCTATTAATTGCGTCAATGTTGGCAACGACGGGAATCACTCCCGTATTAACTAGCGCTACCGCTCGGACGCAACGTCACCTTTTAAGTCATGATTTGGTGGGGCAATGCCATCCCTCCAGATCGTGGAACCGTTTCGTATGCGAGGGCACGATAGATGCAAACCTATACAAAGCTATTCACGGTAAAGTTAGCACTTTTGAGGCCCTAGTTACTTTTTATTACAGCCATCTTTTATCCTTCAACCACCTTTCTAAATAAATATTTCAATGTAAGTAATAAGCAGGGTGTGCATATTCCCCCGCACTCGAATGTTAACCTCTAAGGCTAAAATAAAATTTATTTATTTATTATTATTCCAAATGAGGGGACATTAAAAAGTACTCACTTTACCGTTAATGGCCTATAACTAACTTACCTCAATTCAACTCGCGGGGAAACGGAGGACGGCTTCTGATTGGCTGTTATAGTTTAGCCCTCTGTCTGATCAGCGTGATGGGCGCAGGTGTGAACGAGGCTTTATGGTTCCCTCTGGTGTGTGAGTGTGGATGTGTGTGGTGACAGATAATCGGCGAGGAGCTGATGCGCAACCTGGCAATCACGGTGGGCGCCGTGGCTACAGTGACACTGCTGCTGATCCGCGACCTGCGCACGTCATTGCTCGTGATCGCGTGCGTCGTGCTGACCGTCACCGATCTGGTGGGCGCCATGCACTGGATGGGGCTCACCATAGAGATATTCACGTCCGTCATGGTGCTGCTCTGCACCGGCCTCGCCGTCGACTACTCCGCCCACGTCGGCTACGAGTTCACCCGCCTGCGCGGCACCAGGGACGGTGAGTGGCACCCCGCACACGGGGTCATACACCCTTCGCCAACATCAAATATACAATGGAGATTCATTCATGTTTAAAACATATACATGAGAAACCACCAAAATACAAAATACCTGTGCTCAGTTTGTAACTAACAGATAATTTAAAATATAATTTAATTACACACACACACATACACACACACACACACACACACACACATATATATATATATATATATATATATATATATATATATATATATATATATATATATATATAATCACACACAGCAAATTGGACAACGACAATTTTGTAACTTCGCTAGATAGTTGCACACGTGCTGCCCTGTCCCATTTGATAAAATACACTTGAGACCAACACCGGACAGCTCTATAAATAGCATAGGAGAGTGTGCGAAAATAAATAAATAAATATATCTAGTGACAAGAGACAAGAGGTGTTATTATTAGATTTCCAGAAATATTTCGAAATTCATTATAACTATGATTTGTTAGAAACAATTTTCCACTTTTTAAGCATTTGACTTATTATGAATTAATTTTCGGGGTCTAATTTTTGGCCATTGCTAAATAAACTTTCCATAGAGAAATGAAAGCTTCTTCCTCATTGTTGGTATTGCAAGTTTACTATCGTTAGAATGTAGTATTAAATAGAGGTGCTGCTGTCTGCTGGCTGGAGGTGATAACACCACTGGGTTTCCTCGCAGAAGTCTCCAAAATGTCTGGTATTGTTCTCTGTGTATTTAATTTGATCCGTCGTGACTTGCACGGTGTTATGTTTACAGAGATTTAATCGTTGATTTTCGATTTGCTTAGTTAGAAAAATGTTTCAAACACAAAGGTGTTTTAAAAAATGAGGATCGCCAGACTTCAATGCCTAGTTTGAGAAAAAAATTGGAAGTCAACCCCCGAAATAATGTTTACCGCTTTGAACAGTAGTAAAACCAAAATTAAGACAAATGGGGTTACTTTGACGAAGATGTGTTCCCTTGTTTGTCTCATCAGTGTATCCAATATCTGAATTCATAGCTTTTC
The DNA here is from genome assembly GCA_029891345.1 of Dryococelus australis. NCBI lineage: Eukaryota > Metazoa > Arthropoda > Insecta > Phasmatodea > Phasmatidae > Dryococelus > Dryococelus australis. The sequence goes on from CM056994.1 coordinate 112,472,871, forward strand.
ATTCGTGTTGATGGGCATTGACTAATGTTGTTGTGTTGGCTATACAACTGCGACGTATTTACATTTTGTATCCAGAAATAATAGCTCGACGCAATACACGGAATTGTTGCCTCTCTACTTTACTTGCTACGAGGCACGCCGGCTCAAGCTCTCTTAGTCGTTAACATCTATATTCCATTCCTGGTGACTTTCAACTTTTCTGAAGCCCTGCTTAAGTGCTACTCCCAGAATATTCCTCCGCCTAGTTCAATGAAAGCTTGGAAAATTACACCAGAGGGCCAACGCACCACATTATTGCTCAATCACTGTATTCATATTTTGCATAAGAACAATTTCTCACTAGACATTACCAACACACCTATTTTCTCTCTTGCGCTTCGCGAAGCATTTGAATATTTCACAATTTCAAATAACTAAAACAAGTTTTGTAAAACCTTCGCGACTTAACGCCTCGAGAAGAACAGGTGTCCCTAGCCATGGTTAAAGCTAACTAAGTTCGCTGATGAGCATTAAAAATCGAAGCACCTAGTCAGACACCTGATTCTCAAGTTCATCATAATGTAAAGGAACCAGTGGTATCGAGGAATCTAAAGATAAGTTTTGACATCCCTGCTTGTAATGCAGCAATCACATAGCTCCGACGAACCCAACACGACACGACAATTAAAGTTTCACTTTGACTGCTTGAATTACAGCACGACACAACAGAACTGACACGACGCTCTCGGCATTTTATGTAACTTTTAGAAGGCGCTGATAGGCTATGCTAGTTTCAAAGGCGGTGGACAAAGGTGAATTTGGAATACATGCTGGTGACAAAGTGTTATCGCTATTGCATACAAAGGTAAAATTATAATTTATAAGAGTTTAATACAGTATTTTCTATTTTGTTTTTCTTTTAAGCTACATATTTCCCATTGTAGGTAAAGCTTGCAATACAATTTCATTTTGAAAGGTTGTACACTCTGTCCGTCGCGTCGCACGGTACGACGAAAAGAGAAATCATTTCTAATCCAACATGCTGGTCGGACGTCAGAATTTATCGGGCTTACGTCGGATATATTTTGCATTTCATTTACTGTTTAGTTTTAAGTGTCGTGTCGAGGCTGTCGTGTCGTGCTGGTCGGAGCTATGTGATCCCGGCATTAGACAAATGTGTACTTATAAATTCAATATTATCATTTACACATAAAATATAAGTAAAAGTTCAATTTAAGCCGAAATAAGGTAGCCTACTTTAATTCAGCGCAAATATAAAACGCTTATGATACATGGAATATACAGGAAACAACCAAACACGTCACAACTGGGGTGATTTTTCGGGGATAGATTCAATAAGTGTGAATAAACCGCGAATAGACTACATGTTGTTATGCCTAACTGAAAACTCTTGAAGTTACCCTTTGAAAATATCCCCTGTCTGAAACTACGTAGTTTGTTTTACGCTCTCACTTACTGGCCTGCTTCCAGTATTGTTGGCAGCGATGCAGGCAAAGTAGTTCAACAGTTCATCGTCGCACTAAAAGTTCGATGTTCAAATATATTTTCAATGAATATATTTCATATTCTGTTTGCTTTACGAGTTTTAAAGTAAGAAACTTGATATTAGTAACATACAGTATGTGCAAAATTTCGCTTATTCTAGAAATGAATAGTGTTCGGATTCTCGGTGCCAACGGTTTATTTTATTTATTTATTTTCTAACAATTCGAAAGATTTTTACTTCTATAATTATTTCGTTGCAGTTTTTTTCGGGATCATTAAAAAAAAGTTTTTTTTCTTTTCATGAATTAGGGTGAAATACAAGCCTTACTTTGAAATATTTCAAATAGTTATTGCCATTTTTACAAAAAACTTTAGTAGCGAAACGAAATTTTTCTTGCCAACTACTTTCCAAAAAAATTTCTCGTAAATAACAAAAAATGTTTGTAGTGAAATAGGTGCACATGATCTGCCAGTAAGTCACTGTATCGTTCGCCGGTGAGGGACTATAGTATGTGTACCAGAGGATCAATTTCGTTCCATAAGAGGATACCCCCCCCCCCCCCCCTCGCGCGACTACTTACCAAGAATGTACCTTTCTGACAAAAGAGATTCATTGTTTCATTTGCTTGGCGACGGACTGGTATCCTTTCATTGGCGTGTACAAACTTATTCCTTGACTCATTCGTACAGGTCAAGTCACAATTGATTAGGATTACAGAACTCTACGTGATCTCTGTCAATGAGAATTCAGTATGGTGTAGCCCCCATGTGCTACAATCACAGCCCCTAAACGGCATGGCATGTAATCAAAGAGAACTTGGATATGTTCCTAGGGAACCTCTCTCCACGCAGTTTGTATGCGAGTCCACAAAGCATCAACAGTGGTTGATGGAGGACCGTGTCAAACAAGTCGCCTACCAACCATACCCCAGACATGTTAGATCGTAACACTGACCTTTCCGGTCACACGCGAGAGGTCGCTGCTGGGCCTATGTGTACGCCATCTCTCTGCAATCGTAATCACGCATTGCTTGTACGCTGGTCTACACATCTTCAGAGTTTGAATTCATTAATACCATTATTTCTGGGTTTTGTAATTTTCACAAACAATCGTGTATAATATTCGCATTCGTTCCCTTGTAACGTGCTGTGAGCAGAGGTACTCTAGAGGGGCGCCTGTTACTTCCACAGTGAGGAAATGGTTCTGGTTGGTATGACTGCACACAGGTTGTGGTCTAGCACTGAACTGGCGAGTGATTTTCTGCACTTCAGCCTGTCTGTTCACTGTTACCAACCGAGCTAGCCGACGGCGACCCCTATCATCGACACGTTGTACACCACGGCAGTTGTTTTGCACGAACCCATGAACGCACAGTACACACTTGACACGGTGACCGATGGAAATCCCAGTGCCTGCACGACGTCGGGGCAGGTGTGCCGAATAATCCCTGGTCCCAACGATCTGGCCACAATCAAGTGTGGAGAGATCTTATTTCTTTCTCACTCTGGGCTTGACTTTTATATGATCAATTGGTCAGTATAACGTCTGATGACATCCCATTCATGCGTGGCTTGTCACTATTCCATTCGAATGAGCGACCACACAGCTCCATTTCGTCAGCACGGCAGGTACCTCTAATTCACCTGCTAATGAGTGCACATTCCACTTATTTTCGTACTGCAGTACGATGGTTTATGAATGAGGGTAATTCTTTATCATTTCGGAATGGAATGCGGTGCTTTATTGATAAGACTGCTCGCTTCCACGGAGATATATGTAACTCTTTATTTTGGTGTACATTTATTTATGTTCAATTGACCCACCATGGAAACCAATTTCGATTCTCAGCAGTCATTCCCGAAGTTTGTAAATGAGGGGACGCGCTTCATGTCTCTCTCCTTCAATAGTCTGGGAACACATCGTCTGTGTTTTATATTGTTCTAACGAGAAAACGCAACTTCTTGAAAGGTTTTCTGTGTAAAGTTGAAGTTTGGTACATAAATCTACTATATAGCACGCCCTAATGGATATTCTGTGTTCGAGGTGCAGTTCACTGCTATAGTGTCTCTCATCTAGTGCTAGGTACTTAGGTGCCAATCATTTATAATGATCTGATGCAGGTTCTTCGCATTTATACCTGAAAAATTTTGAAAGCCCAGCAGAGGATCCGCTTTTCTTTGACACGATCACAATATTTGTGGTCGATCAAGGGAAACTGTGGTATAGTTATGAATAAAAATAAGTTACTTTTATGTTAATTCTTACAATTATGTGCGTAAAACAAACATTAGCAGAAATATATATCGTCATTCACACACACACACATTATATATATATATAACACTTTAAAATGTTATTAAATTAAACAAATATTTGTACATAGCTGCCAACTTTACTCACCATGTCAGTGTGTTCGTTATTATCTCAGAGCGAGTATGGTGTATATGGCGCATGACAGCTGCGCAGTAACAATTCTCCCTGTTCCAAAACTGAACTGTCTATCAGGAACAACATGGATATAATTTGAGGTTAGAAAAAATGTTATGTTAGAAAGTTCTTTGAGATGATTGTTTATATCTTCCAGCCTAGTTTTAGTGCAACAAAAATATATTCAAATCATTAAAAATATTTTATTAATATTAAAGTGTGTTTCTGTATAAAAAAAGTTAATAAACTTGTTTACCAATGTGGACAATGTGGCATTGATATTTGTATTGGCGATGGACGAGTCAATGTTGGGGACATGCACACAAGACGAAAATTAGCGTAACTTATCTTTAGTATACGATAAACATATACAGAATGTTCGGAAACTGAGTGCCCAAATTCCAGACATAGTAACCCATAAGTTCTGTAAACTTATATCCGGAAACGTGTTTTTATATCAGTTAATTGTGTTCAAAGTTGCCGCAAACAACACCTGCAGAACAAGGCGGTGCGATCATGCATTTAGGACAAGTTGCATAGGTCGTAGGCGAGCGAAACTAAATTATTACATACGCAGCGTCGCGCGCCTACTTACATTTTACATGATGTTTTATATATCTAGGGGTTGTAGAAAACACATAGCAGATAAAGTTTTGATGAGGAGCCCATGTTCCGTAACGTATTGTTTCGGCGCTATATTGGCTCTCAAAATCTCGTTGTTAAGAACTGCCCAAATTTCTTTAACTCAACTCTGTATTGTACGGGCAACATGAATCAATATTTAAAATCTCCCGCGTCAACTAGGTCAACGAGTCCTTACCTGCGTGCACTATATACAAGAGCTGCTCGATGTGATGACCGTGACGTTCATTGCACATATACTATCTGCGAAACATGTCCCTCCACCCACACACACGATCAATAATATCTGGTTTGTGCCGAATCTCTTCTGCCATAGTCTTAACTCGTGCAAGCAGATCTTCCTCCTACGATACAGGAGTCTCGTAAACCAGACTTTTCATGTGGATCCACATGAAAAAGTCTATACAAGTTAAATCTGGTGATCATGGTACCCAAGCAATAGGTCCACCCCGACATATCAACCTTTCCCTTAATGTTCGGTCGAGATGTTGTCAGAATGCATTTGAAAAATATGCTGGTACGCCGTCATGTTGGAACCACATTTGCTCACGAATGTTCAGTGGTACGTCTTCCAAGAACCCTATTAGTACTTCTTCAAGGAATTTCAATTACGGGGGACACATTAGGTGGTACAGACGAATATACGGTCCAGTGACACGACCATCGATGATACCTGCCTGTAACATTGATGCCGAACCGTTGCTGGAAACTGTGGGAATGTGAGGAACGAGAGTTTTTTTCATCCCAAATGTAACAGTTTCGACAGATGAAAAAAGCTTCCCTGGTAAAATCAGCCAGGTAAACTTGGACGCATCCACTCAATGGTTTAGGAACCACGTGCAGAAGATGACGCGTGGCTGATAATCGGCTGGACCCACTGCGTTTAATCTCTGCAAGTGGTAAGTGTAGAGTTGCTGTTCATGCAGAACCTGATATGAGACACATCCGTGGCATTTGCAATGGTTTGAGAACTCGTGGATGGGTTCTCTTCAACTCGATTAAGTATCTTCCCTTTGAAGTCGAGAGTGCAGCGTCTCCATAGAGCACCACAGTTGTTCTTTTGAAGGTATCTGTTTCTCGCAGTCGTTGTTCTTAGGTAATAAAAATTGTATGTGGTTAAGTCACGCGATGCGAAAACTTTCCAGATACAGGCGATGAGCAGCTCTACCATTACGTTAAACTTCGCCATAAATTAACAGCATGTCGGTGTTATCGGTAAACGTGTATTCAGCCATACTGTACTGTATTGATCTACTACCGAATGACTAGTGGAGTGATCGTTGAATTAGTACGTCAGATTGTAAACAGACGACACGTGGCATCAGGTGACGTCAGACGTTGCCAAGTTGTGTTGTATACCGTACTGCGGGAGTTCCGAAATCTTGATTCGCGTAATCCTTGTAGCACCGCAACGGTACATTTTCGGACATAGATTTCTCACAAAATTTAGCTACTATGGGTCCTCTACAATCTCTAGAAGTATATAATAGGAATTATGAAACATGCTTCATAAATATACCAAGAAATTAAATGGCTTGATAACAAGACTTCTGGTGTCATGAATGTGCAAAAATTTGGTATAGATGGAGAGAACATTGGCGGAAAAAATTGGGTAAGAATCGCATGTTGAATTTCTATAATTAAATGTGACTGCAAAAATTTGAAAAGTTATTTACACCTAGTTTATAAAATAAAGTTAAAAGGAAACTTATGTATAGTGCAGAGCAAGTTACTTTTCTTATTTTATCAAATTATTCGTATTGCACAGACATGTATGAAAACTCTCACATGGAAAGAGCAAATAATGTATGTTTTTTAAGACAATAAAAAAATGGTGGCAAATTTTATATATAAGATTTTGTATACAAAATAACCTTTTTATGTCACTGATGGATTTCAGAACGAGCCATAGAATCGCTGAAAGTGATTGGAGCTGCCATATTCCACGGAGGATTAAGTACATTCTTAGCATTCTCGTTGCTGGGATTCAGCGAGGCTTATCTGCTAACTACTTCTTTCAAGGTAACTTGTAGTTTTGGTTTCATATAGCCTTTTACTGTATTCGTTAAACTTTTTTATATTTTATACTGATGTGATAATTTTGGTAACCAGTTTTACTTTGAAGTAATTGCATCCAAACAAAGCCTAAAATAATAAAACTTCCGAGTGTTTTAGTGCTCTGGACTGCCGAGTAGATATTGTATAGGTCAATTAATCAGGTAGACTTCATCGATACGGTGTCATTCTTATGACGCTGCCATAAAGATGCCCCTACTCCTAAACTGTTACAATTTCATTATAATTTATTGAATATTTCTTCTGCTACCAACAGGAATCAATTCTACCCCGTACTCCTTCCTTTTTTCCCGTCTCCCCTTCCCATTCGGCTATATTAATTTATTCCGTTACTATTTCTAAACTGTTTCATCTACAGCCTTATTATTTAACATGTGATGTACCTCCTTGGTCACTTATTTAGTTTCATTTAAGATATATCTATCCCTTTTTCCCACTCTCCTTTCTACTCTCTCTCTCTCTCTCTCTCTCTCTCTCTCTCTCTCTCTCTCTCTCTCTCTCTCTCTCTCTCATCCCTCTCTCATCCCTCTCTCATTCCTAAATCATTTTATACGTGTCAAATACCTCGCTTCTTTTGTAACTTCCATTACATGACAACTATAACCCCTACCCCTCCCCCCTATACTTCTGTCATTCTCGAGCAATAGAGCTACTCGGTCGTACTTGGTACGTACCTCATCGCAATCGGACGAATATTTAAGACTAGTGAAATTTCTGTATAGAATCGTTAACCAAACGTTCTGAGCCAAACTGAAATAGTTAGTCTTTTGGTATTATCGCGTGACGTGATTCCCAAACCTTGGGATTTTTATACGTAATCATAGGAAGAGGGTGTTTTTAAGCACTCTTCCCGAAATATATAGCAACAATATAATTAAATTACGGTTATTTAAAATTGAACCCCGTTGGTATTTCATCACTGTAACAACAGTATCAGCAAAAATGTCTGCATACCTCAAGATTGAAAAGAGCATCAGAACTTAACTTTAGTTGTTTGCTCATTGTGTATTTTGTTTCAATATAAATTCAGCCCTGCTTAGTTTTTTCAGTTTATTTCTTAGATTTATTTCGTACTCCCTGTGTCTCGTAGATATTAAACTAGTCAGCACACGTACTTCCAACATATGTATACATTAGATTTGCCGTGGGCTTAACTACTCGTATCAAGCATTAATACAGTGAAACAGAAAAAATAGTTTAAAAAATTAACATGTAATTGCAGTAGTATGGTTATGTATGGTCGGATATTATGTATTTGAAATGGGAGATGTGTGGCTGTGACTATGGCTGGCTGCCCTCGGCTCAGCTCGGACGAGCTCGGCAGTCTTTGGCTCGACTCAGGGGGTGCTCGGAAGCCTTCCAGTCGGGTTTGTCGAACGTACCCGAAGGTGTTCAACAGTTACTACCTCTTACCTTTCAAGCATATGTCTTTTTCTAGGAGTCAGCGGCTTTATTGGTTTTATTTGCATAGGATATTTCAAATCAAAAATCTGATTTTACTGTCCAATTTCAAAAATTATTTCAACTGAAAAGTTTATTTTAAATTATTTATTTTCTTAATTAAAAATTATTTAAAAAATAATTTTTTTAAAATGTGTACCGAAAATGTATGTAGAGTATAGCAGAACCATGCAAAAGTCTCTCATTCTGTTACTTTATTTCCAGTCTCCTCTCTTGAAATCTTATTATTATACTCTATTAATTGTGTCATCTTTTATGTAGGTTTAAGTATGCAACTCAGAATATTTTTAATGTGTTTATACGTGACCAATCAAAGCCCATCATACGAGTGGCAACAATCTGCCCAAGTCATGTTATATTCATGGTATGGATCAGTATCTAACAAAACCTTTATATGGATAGTTAGTTGTCTATGGTTTACAGTCAATAGTGCTAGAGCCTTAATACTTGGAACGTACGAGAGCAGCTCGAGTGACAGTTAGTTTCTTCTTTTGTGTTCTTCTCAGGTGTCAATCATTTGATCAGTCCTTCGTAATCCTTGCAGTCCTCCGCAATCCTCATAAATACTCACTAATCCTCCTCTGCAATCCTAACCAATCCTCAGTAATCCTCCTCATCATTTCTCGGTAATCCTCCTTATCAATTCTCACCAACTCTTCGCAATCCTCACCAATCCTCCACAATACTCACCAATCCTCCACACTCCTCAGCAATCCCAAGATATCAGCATATATCACAGCTCTTATAAATACATTCTTCCATAATTCGGAAAAAAATCGTTACATTTTTTATAAGTCCACGGGAAAATTATTATTTTTGAACTATTTCGGACTTTGTGCTCAGGGCCCTACGCCATGCCTAACATATACAGATTGCTTATAACTTTGTATCAGTTGTGCATGAATACTAAACAGTGAGAATTTTTAATTTGGTGAATTTTTAATGTATAAACATCGATGAAAGACTTCAGAAACTCAGGTCATTAATCAAATTGCGGCATATTAATTCTGTCTGATTCCTATATCCAATGCCTGAAACTAACATTTCACCTTTATTCTTCGTTCCTAAAATATTAACCGAACATTGAAAAAATACCACATTTTTTCTAATTCCGAAAGAGAAGTTATAATTATAATTTTGGAACTTGAATTCAGGTCCCTACACCATATCTCACCTTTAGAATTTGCTTAGTTATATTTATTTCGCACACATAAGCACACAGAAAATCACGTACAAGATTCGTTAAAAACTATCCGAAATTCGGGTCGGTATTCGAACTGTGGACCCTAGAGCTCAATATGTCACCTATTTCCTTGTCCAAATGTTTTCTGACAGCCTACGTGACAAGTTTTATACACTATGTATTTATATGGAATTTATTTAAGCATTTTTCACTTAAGTGTTACTGATGTGGTTCTTACGTGTAGACTAGAAGAATGATTATGGGGAGTATGGTGCAAGGGCACGGGGATCTGACTCGAGTGTACGAATCATGTAGGAAGTTTGAAATAAAAACTCCTTTTAACTTCACCTTGACCCTCTTTAGAACTCGTCTGTACTAAATACTTGCTAAATCGAGATTTTCTTTTACAAGCACTTATAATTCGATATATATACATATATATGTATGTGTGTGTGTGTTTATAGTGTTTGTTTGCTAAGTTGCGAAGGGGGGCAGGTGGAAGTTCGACTTATAGATGATAAGCATATGGTATAATTCAGAGGATAAAAACTGGAGTTCTCCACCACTCATAGCCAGAGACCCTGCTAAGGTTCTTGGAGAGTGTCTTGTGGTCTTAGTCCATTTTGCGGATTCGGGGTCACAGGACCCTTGGATCTGGCCGGAAAACTGTCCTCGGGACCCGCATCCCCTCCCACCACTCAGGAACGTTCTCATCTTTTACCAGCTGGCCATTCCTTTTTCTCCGGTTTTTTTGAGAACACTCACTATCTAGTGAATACCCGGGCGTATAGCCCAGGCACTCACCACTGCCAGCATGAGTCATACCTCAATCTGACCTCTGGGCTTTCCAAAGGGAAACCAGCCGGAAATGAAGCTCAGCCGTGCTCCCCCTTTCTTTCCATCTAGAGTTTTCCACTAACATGTGAACCCTAAAGTGGCCCCTCCAATCTGAATTTCTTCACTTTGAAATCCATCTTTAGGGCCCCACTGACCGTAAAGGAGTCGACCGGACCGCTACCACTCACCACCATCATGATTGCCCATTATTAAAGATTAACCTGAGAGGCAGATACCCCTTTTAGAAAATCCTGGCATAGGACAAGCCCGGGATTTGCCGCATCTGCAGGATAAGCTGTCCCATGCACTTGTGGCAATATAGGGTTGTGGTCCTCTTGGGCTACGAGAGACTATAATAGACGAATCATTAGCCCTTTCCGGTTTCACACAAGGGCTTTATTTCCATTACTAGAGCTGGCAATAGCTCCGACACATATCAGATCAGCCGCCTCTTATAACCCCACCGGTTGCAATCAGAGCCCGCAGGGGCGACAGATGAAGTAGGCTTCCCCTTCGGCCAACAATACTTCCACCAGGCTTTAAGCCTGTCCGATGTCCATCTGTGGACAGGAGTGGACGAGGGATTGGCTTCCCGTAGTCAACCGAATCCAAACCAGACGTTAGCGAGAGATATGCAGCTATCGAACAATGGACAGAGTGGTAGTGTGCTTCCCGTAGTCAACACCACCCACACCAGGCTAATCCTTAGACCCATAACATGCTGGTCCCCCGTCCATGGTCGGCAACCAACATGGCACCCCCCATGTACACCTATTACAGGCTCGTTGCCCGCTTCTAACCCCTAGCACAATCACCGGGGAGCTCACGCCTTACACCCATTACCGGCTGGTTCTGTCACCACCTGACAGACCCTTCCAACTCCCGGTGGCAGCCAAGAGGTTAGTGAATCCTCCCGCCAAGTTCAGAGGACAGAACGAACGAATAATAGGTGACAGCGGAAGGGGAAGGGGACTGATTCAATGGCTTCCGAGTACCCCTTGAGTCGAACCGAAGACTGCCGAGCTCGTCCGAGTTGAGCCGAGGACCGCCAGCCATAGCCCTACAGCTACTATTTAAAATGCATTATGCCCGAACATATATATTCCTACTACTAATTACTATTACTCCGATTCTGATTATTTCGTGTAAAAAACATCACTATGTCAGCAGGTCGCACAGATGCTCCACCGAGTGAGGTTGTGCAGTGGCAAACCACTCGATTAGCATTCGTAAGGCCTCGGGTTCGATTTTCTGTCCAGCTATCTTGATTTAAGTTTCCCAGGATCTTCCGAAATAACTCCATACGAATGCTGATGGTTTCTGATCGATTACTTTCCAATTTCTGAATGAATAGTGTTCCCGTACTACGGCCTTGTCGCCGTTGTTGCCTGATAAATAAAATAAGAATAGGAATAATTTATTCACTTGTCACTAATTTTAATGTTACGCTATTAATAATTCATTCAGACAAAAGCATTTTTAATTATGTCATTGTACTCAGTACTCTAGTTACAAATATATGCAGCTGTGAAAAATAACTTGTTTTTAAATATTATTTCAAAAGAACTCACCTACAGATCACGTTATATCTCGTTTCACTCAATATGTGGGTCTGCAGTCTGTGAAATTTTAGTTCCGAGACATTATTGCTTGACGGCATTCATCTAAGAGTTCTACAAAAATTATAAGTGTAAGTTGGTAAAGTTCGGCAGCAAAGACATCCTTGGTCGGAGGGACCTAAGTATTTATTTATTTTTTCCAGTGCAGGTGTTTGTTTTACTATTGTTTCGGTTTTACTGCCAGTACTCCGCCTCATACGACATGAACAAGGACACTGATCGTAAGCAGCTAGTTCGTAGGACAAGGATGACGAACAGATACCACTGCGCGTTTAATTTCTTTCCCCATTTATTCTTATAGTCAAGAAAAAGGTCCAAACAAAAAATGTTGAACATCTGCTAGTACGATAGTGTAAAACTTTTTTTTAAGCCGCCAGTCACTTGTTACAGCTAGAAAGTAATTTCAAGTCAAATTACAGTCGATAAAGATATTTGGGGTAATGTGAGTTAAATACTTTAATGCAATTATCTGTAACTATTAATATTAAATGGCACTAGATATATTTTCTAAAAGATATACATTACCTGATATAATCTCTTTATTATTACATGACATATATGTTCAAGAAACTAACAATTAGATGTTTGGAAAAATATTTTTTTTAATTGATGATAAAATAAGAAAAATTCACCATACATAAATTTGAATGAATATTAGAAAAATAAAAAATTTAACGTTCCTAAGAACAACTTAAAATTATCACAAAAAAAAAGATGATAAATTTAAAAGAGAAAATTGATAACCTAAATAATTATATTATTGCTAATACTATTAAAACAAGTTTAAGCCAGTTTCATACCAGCATAGTAAAACAATTTGCTTATAAATCTAATATGATTAAATTATGTTGATAGATATAAATGTAATAAAACTTAAAAAATTATATATTCATAAAAATAATGTAAAATATTGATTTGAAAAATTTTAAGCGATTGCTTTGCATCGGCTAGATTTAAAATATAATATTTACATACCGAAGTATAAATTATATTTTTCTATAAAAATATATTTTTTATAAATGGGATATATAAGTCAGAAGAGAGCACAGCCCTCAAATCTTAACCAAGTATAAAACATCCCGAGTATCAAAATATAAGGAATTTCATAAATGATTGTAGAGAAGATTTGTACAATATTGATGGGGAACAAATAAATGATATTTATGAATAATTTACTAAACAATACATATTTAGTGATAATTAAAATTAGGTTTTATTTTCGGATATATTTGAAATTTTTTGTATTGGCACAAGAGGTCCCTTGTTTTCTTTTTGATACAATGTTTTATTTTTTCTTCAATTGTTAACCTTTGTAAAATATAATCCTCTTTCAAAACATCAAATATTTCATAAAATAATTCTCAATACTCTGTTAAAGGTAGTTCATCTACTACAGTTTTATTTTTAACTTTATTGTTTATTTTATTTGTGATTCGATGTTATTTTTAAAGACTCCAATTTGTTTGGTTCTAATAAAATGTCATCATGCCATTTATTTGGAACTGCATCAATAAAATTATGTTTTCTTTCTAAAAATGAATAATTTTAATTTCGCATAACATCGCTGAAATAATATTTGGCATTGTTTGTATTTGTATAGTATAATTCTTTGTATTTTCGTACTATAAGCACTTCAAAGGCTGATTTTAAAAACATCTATTATTTTATAATAAATGTGTTGCTTACAATAAACATAAATATATTTACTAACTGGATGTTTTCTAGTGTTATGTTGATAATATTGAATTTATTTTATCATTCATAGCTCTAACAATGTTATAAAATGACTTTTTGCTATATATTTGTAATTCTTAATTACATAAATAATATAATTTGTATTATTTTTAATTGTTTGATATGATTTTTAAATTTTATGGTTTTCTTTTTGTAGTTATTAGTCTTTGAGTTTTATTTATTCTTTTTATTTTTTACTATTTTTAAATTCCATAACTGTTTTTTTATAAAATATATTCTCCAGTTTTTTTAATTGATGGAAGAATATATATATACACCAACTTTATTTTCGAAATAGACGCAAAATCATCAAAAAATATGTTACAAACTATGTTCAATATATTTAAAGGTTTTTGGGAGAGGCTCTGTATATTTTCATAATATATTTTATCAACATAAATTATTTTATCATCAACGTTTATTGTGATAAGCTATATATTTTCCTATACAGCAACGATTATTCTTATAACAAATGGAGATAAAACTTTCATATAATTAATTATAATAGAGTTATTTTTATGCTCAGAAACTTGTCCATTTATATTATTTTTAATTTTAAAAAAATATTTAATATTTTTAAGCGCTATTGTTATTATTATCTTTTAAAACATATGTCATATTTTCTAGTCCTGTAAAAACCGAAAATAATTGTTATCTTATAAAATATTTGTTACATGATATTTCTATGGATGAGAAAACATATTTTTTCTTATAAAATATTTTGTCTGGTTTTTATAAAAGAGAAAATAATTATATTACATAATACAGTATCGACCAAAAAGTATTTGGGCACCCGTGAAGATGGGTAATTCAGTACATCAGTTGATTTGTGTGGCCGCCATACGATGCAGGCCGGTGTAGAACCAGTTGACAAGGAAATGGCACGAGTTACAGAGCTATCGGACTTCGATAAGGGCGTGATTATGAGCTGCCATCTCAGTGGGCTGTCTAGCCGGGCAATTGCACGGAAGATAAACAGGCCCTAATCAACGGTCCATTCATCCTGCGCAAGTGGAAGGTCGATGGGCATTGTGCCAATCCTGCACGTTCTGGACGACCTCCAATCTTGACCAACAGAAATCGCAGAACCCTGAAACGTGAAATTGTCAAAAAATTGGTCACAGCCCATGGCTACCATCTGACAGCAGTTCCATGCAGCAACAGGAATATCGGTTTCCATTGGAACATTGCGTACAGAGGCCCACCGACTTGGATATTTCGGAAGAGCAGCTGCACATAAGCCCCATATCACGACATGCAATAAAGCTCCGCAACTCAGGTGGTGTTTGGACTGTTGTAACTGGACAATGGAGCAGTGAAATCGGTTCTGTGGAGTGATGAGTCGAGGTTTACATTATTCCGGTCCGATGGACGTGTATGGGTGTGACGTCTACCCGGGGAACGGCTTCTGCCGGAGTGTATAGTGGCAACTAGGAAATTCGGTGGTGGTGGAGTGATAGTATGGGGCTGTTTCACTGCCGTCCGCGTAGCATGAACACAGAGGCCTATTGTAACATTCTGGATAATGAAATGCTCCCGATATTGGGGCGTTTTTACGGAACGGACCCATGTTACTTACAGGATGACAATGCGAATGCCATGTTTCAAGGGCTACTATGCGGTGGTACGCCGACAACAATGTTCGCCGATTGGACTGGCCCGCCCAGAGCCCCGACCAAAACCCTATAGAACATCTTTCGGACGAATTAGATCGCCAGGGGGTGAGGGCTCGCCAGGCGCTGCCAAAATCCATTGCTCAACTCATGGAATGGTTGCAAGAGGAATGGCGACGAATCCCCATGGATGTCCTGCAAACACTCGTAGGGAGCATGCCAGACAGGGTGGCTGCTGTTATAGCCGCAAGAGGTGGCCCTACGAGATTCTAACGGGGTGACAATCACCGAGCAAACATTGTGGACTGGTGCCCAATTACTTTTTGGTCGATAGTGTATTTACCATTTACTAATTATAAAAAAGAAAATTATTATTATCTTATGTTATATTATTCAATTTTAGAAATTCATTATCATCTCGATAACATATGCTTTACTCGCGCAATTCCTTCGTGGTAATTAATTTTTTTGCAAATAAGTGTATAAAAATACATAGGGTTTTTTTTTGTTATAATACAATATCTAATGACGCAGGGAGTGGTCACTGAAATACTTAAATATTGTACCAAATTAGTTTCTTAATTATTTGTTTTCCAAAGTGTGGGTTTACACTCGATGAAATTCCATAATGAATGAAACTTTTAATAATATTTGCTAATAACAATCTGAAAGGAGTTTGTCGAAGATATCTCCTTTATTATTGTGACACTTAACTATTTAACAGAATCAGTGCCAATTTTAAAATTATGAAAACGGTAAACAAAAAATTAAGATAATATAATTAAATGAAGTGAATGGCCCTTCTTAGTTTCTTCCTCTCCCTTACATATTGAATAGTAATTATGAGCATGAAAATGTTTCAACTCTGCCTTTATTCTTATAATTAATAATACATATATATAAGCAATTACCTTTTTAATATATCATCTAACACAGGAGATATTATTACCATATAATGTACCAACAATTTGAAAATTTGATTCGATTTATATTTTATTTACTTCTAATAGATTTTAACACAGGACACTTGTTTAAATGGTTAAACGTTAGATCCATCTTTATTAATTTATATAAAATACCATAGTCACATTAGCTTCCCAAATTATTATTTTTAATATTATTCACAATAACTATCTATAAATGTAAATCATCACTGTAAGGAAATGCAAAATGTGTGGTAAAGAAAAAGATATCGATTCTTTCTACTACACAACATATAATATATACATATTGACACATTTATTATTTTAATCAGTCAATATAATATATTTAATTATAAAAATTATAAAAAACTCAGTGATGAATGTGGGAAATATGTTGGTAAATAATATCTTGTGGAACACAAACAATCAAAATCGTACGATAATTTACAAAAACAATATTGAACTAAAAAATGCAAACATTGCGAAAAAATAAAATATATCAAATTATTTTCTCCTCGTCCTTGTACACTCAAGAAATAAACATTCTCGTTGATGCAAACTATTTGCAGTTATATAAATGTAAATAATTATTGTCAAAAAATTTAACAAAAATATTTGCAAAGCATGATAACTGATTTTTGTAATAAAATATAGTTGGACCATAAAAGTATATCTAGTTTATTAAAAGGTTAAAATTAGTAGAACAAGTTATTATTTTATTACTTGTGTGTAGTGTTATTCTATGTTCCTCTCCGAAGACAAATTAAACCAACACAGTAAAACATATTCATGAAAAACAATAATAACAATGCAAACTAAACACAACATTCAAAGATACAAAACCAAAAAATTTCATTTTGAACAAAACATTTTCATATATGAGAATTATTTCTACCTTCTCGTTGTGGAGTACATTTCCGTTACGACAACTCTCACCTTGCTGTATACCGTATACAACTGCACACGGATGACTGATTGAGTAGTCGGTACGTCACGTGTCTTACTTTGTTTCGTCTTAGTGAAGCCTCTGGAAAATAGGGTACACAACTGTTTACATCCCCTTTACATAAAATGCAGAACGTCAACGTCATAATGTACTGTACCACGCAGTGCAATCGTGACGCAGACATCACATAACGGGTCTTCATAAACCCTTATGAGTCCGACTGTTTGTGGCGATTTTAAACGATATGTTTATTTGACTGATACAATGTAATATCATTTTTAAGAAGTCTTAACGAGCTTCGTGGAATTTCGACGAATAGATGCATAGTGCCATTTAAAAAACTGTTTGTCGTAATCGTATCTCACTAATAAATAATGCTATAAGGCTGACTCCCCAGCAGTATTATTTCCCCCTTCCAGTTGTAAAATTTTCGTATGAAACACTTTTTTATTTGGAGCCCAGATACGGAGTTAACGGGTGGTCAAGATAAATGGGACATTGTCTATCTACAGAATGTTCGGAAATTAAACGCCAAAACTGCGGGAGGTTATTCCTTATAAAAAAATAAAATTGGAAATATACCGGACATCATAAACCTAAACAGAATATTAAAGGAAATATGTGCCTGTGAAAATTGGGCTTTGAAAACGTATTTTCGTTGGATATTTTGCACTTTCTTCCAGCGGTAGGGATGGAGGCGATTAACTCACAGTACGTCCCACACGTTTGAATGGGGCACACCCATTTTGCACGTTATGGAGCGTTTATACTAGTGGAGGGCATTTCGTTGAGATGTGCTGACGTATCACTTCCTCAAGTCGAACAGTGCGCACAACCGAGGACAGCCAGCATTACGTATGTGTCTCTGCAACATGGGAACAGAGCATTAGTCACATTTTTGCTGCGGACTTTTCAGGCGTTGTACAAGGCATTCCGCAAAATACGTTCTCAAAGCCCAATTTTCAAAGGCTCATATCTCATTTAATATTCCTTGTAGGTATACTATGGTCTGCTATATATTTTTGACTATATTTTTCATAAGGCGTTACCACCTGCAGTTTGTGCGTTTAATCACCGAACATCCTGTGTGTATGTGTGCATATATATCTCTGTCACTCTCTCTCCTGTGGACGTCGGGCCAGGACTACCGGGGCACCGACACGCTGCTCACAAAACCCAAGTAAAGATGGGGAAAGAATGCGAACATTACTGGTTTGGTCCCATCGCTACTTAAGTGTGACGTTAAAGCGATCACGACCACCAAAGACCCTGATCAATTAGTTTATTACGTCCGACAGCAAAATTCTAATCAATTATGCTCCGTCTGAATAATGAAAGCTACCGTTTTCTGGTACAAGGCCAATGGTTTAACTAGTTAATTTTCTACTTCATCGAACTTAGTCAAAGCTGGTAGTTACTATCAATACATAGTGTAAAAGGAAGTCCCTGCAATGCGTCTGTCTATCTATCTGTCTGTATGATTGCGCCAAACTCGAGAACTACTGAACGGATTTGGATGCGGTTTTTTCTCCTATGATCTGCATTTATCGAGGAAGGTTTGTGTGTATCAAAAATTGCCCTAGTAACTATAGGAGCTGAACATTAACGGCATTAGTGAATCAAGTCAGGATAAAAGTTGGCCGCCAGTGCGCTGTCTAATCCTTCAGGGCTTTAACAACATCATGTACGAAAGAATTGTGTAAAATTAAATGACCAGCGGCAGTACATAAAGTATATTATATGTATATTTAATAGATAAGTAGTAATAAGCGTATTTACAATTTAAATCATTCTTAACACGGTCTTTTGAGCATACAATAGTTTCAACACTTGACTTATTTTTTACCATCAGATTTTTCTCCAGCTAAATGAAAATGTTCCAAAATAAATGTGACAGTAATACCTTAGACTGGATTTGAACACATTACCTCAGTAATGTAGTTCTGCGCACCTTAAACAACATATTACTGGCAACTACAGTGAAATGATTTTTTGAAGCAAACCAATGAATATACCTATTTAATAGCACATAAGGAAGATCCCTTGCTGTTGGCGTAAAGTTTGTTACACATCACTCAAAACCTACTACAATCAGCATTACAATTTTTATAAAATTTTGCAAACCTTAATTATATATATTTTTTACAAGCAAGAACAATATTTCAGATAGCACCAATAAGTGTCCTAGTTTGCAGATTTCTCTGGCTCCAAAACGGCGTATCGTACATATAAATGTCTGACATTTCTAGAACTATTCTTTTTTACTTACATTTTATAATGCAGTGTAGTAGCATGTATTTACATTTAAGATTGTGGGGTTAGTATCTCTCCTAAAACCCCGTCCTTGTGAGACAACTTGTTTAGTAGAAGCAATACCCCTGAAGTCACCTAAATTGTGTGTGTTACTTTGTGTCTCTTCCTTCCGCTATCTTCAATTGGCTGTCTCTTTTATTTCGCTTTCTCATATTTCTAGCTACTTTTATCCCGTTCCTCCTTCTCTTATACTCTTAGATGTTTCTCTTCTAAGAAAACTAATAAACAGTGCTGCTGCAATAATAATTATATGGGAAACCCATCCTTCATTAATACAATACCATCATCATGCGAAGTTTTAATTTGGGTATTACGTTGCATGGTTGTGCACTAAAAGCTTAAGCTGGAGTTACATCCTGAAACATAGCTTGATAACTGATTTTTCCCAGAGAAAAGCCACTCCATTAGACAGTATCTGCCTTCCGCTGAGTATTACCAATTCCTTATAAACTCTGACCATAATCGTACTTAAATAAAAACGGCGTGCATATGAAGTAAGTGCATGACTATGTGTGGATTCTGTAAGAGTGAAAACCTAAATAGTTGACAATTCAGTTATTCACAGGTGTGGTGATGTTCGGAATGTTCCACGGCCTTGCTTTCCTGCCAGTAATGCTGAGCTTCTGTGGACCTCCAGCTCGCAAAGACAGCCATTACGAAGTGAACTGCACGACCTTCAACAACGCTCTGAAAACCAACGGCGGTTTGCTCAACTCGTGCTTCGAGGGGAATGATAGAGTTCATGTCGAAAAAGGTTTTGTAAAGAACTTATACATATAACTTTGTAACTATTATTCAATGTTTCATTTGGCAGAATATTTTGAAGTGACAACATTAACAAGTGCAAATAATATTTATTGTAATATTTTAAAATGTTTATTTTAGAATATAACTTAGTATGCAAATAAAAGTGAATGTAGTAAGACCGGGTTACATTCGCCACTTTCAGCTATGTCACACGTTGCGAATAAACATCTCGTTTTAAGATTTGAGGTTATCTCCTAACGATTTTTTCGGCTTCCTGTTAATGTATCTCGTTCGTTTAACCAGAAGGCTCGAGGGAAAGGCATCGCGCCGTATTTTGGAAGTCTTAATACGAACATGTCAGTGTCAAGAAGGTTTAAAATATTCGGAACAGTGCGTAAATTTTCATCCGGTCTTAGTGATGTGAATTTTTTTAAATAATGTGTAATGCATTTGCATTTCTATATAGCAAAGTCGAGAAACGTTATATATTACGAAACTGAACAGTCGCATTTGCTGCAATCATTATCTGCTCTTGGGGACACGTATGTTCCCCAAAACGTGGGGAACTTTTTCGAAGATGTGAACGGATGTGTTTGTGTGGAGATGTTTGTAACATGGAACATCATTTGTGGCTTTGGTCGCGTGTCCGCGTCCGTTAAGCGGTTTTCACAATACTGCGATGCGATGCGATGCGATGAGCTGTAGCCAATCAAAATAAAGCAGCCTCTTGACGCCGACCAACGGCGTCGAAGGTGCTGCACGAAGTTCGTGCATCTGCGTTGCCGGCGGCGGACGGCGACAGATTAGAAGAAGAAAAATATTTGTTTACTTTGAGCACTAACGACCAAAAAAGCAGTGTCGTGTTTTGTAAACAAATGCGCATTTGGCGCAAAGCAAAAACTTTCTGTGTATTATTTCGTAGTATTGCCATATTTTTTAAAAATCTTTACTTATTTATCTGTATACTTATTCAAGATGCATCGGTATCTGTCAGCCGCATTTCCACGATCAAGTTCTCATGATCGCTCTGTCTAGCTCTGCCGTTGTTTGTTGGCCGCACAACTCAACGCCTACGATTCATTTCCTTTAACAAAAGCCTTAAAATAATTCTTCTCCGCTTGATACATTTCTCATACTCATAATATTCTCTCTCATATTCTTCGCCGTCCATAGTTATTAATCGTCACTTCATTTTCTGTTTGTTTACTATCCGTTTGTTTTCGTTCCAACATACCCATTTTTCGTACGTCTTTTGTTCAACATTCTGGCCAAAAACTAAAATTTCTTTCTTGAGAACGGTTGGCAGCATAGCACCCATCGCCGACAAACTGTCGCATTGTTGTGAAACCACACATGGAATCGGTCGACGATCATCGGCGTCAAACGCATCGCGTCCCATCGCAACGAAACGCATCGCAGTACCGTGAAAACCGCTTTACACGGCCGCATGCGATCATCTTGTGTTGCGGGAGGTATCTATCTGTCTACAGATTTTTGAAGTGTGTTTAGACTCAGTTTTTGCAAACGAAGCGGAAAATCGCTTTTTGTGCCATTAAAAATGTGTCGTGTTAAAAATGTTAATATTATGTTACTTTCATGATTTTGTTAAGGCCTAAAACTACATTTTTGAAAGGTGGCACTAGTTCACGCATCTCATGCCACATCGCCTCTTCCAGCAAGGAATTGAATTGGAGAATACATAGTTTTTGCGTCGTTGTGTTGGAATTATGAGATTGTATTTTTTTAATTTTGGGAAGTCTGTAGCAAAGTTCAATCAAATCCCAGTGATAGTTTGGTATGTTCCCAATCAGTACATTTTGAGATACAGCTGTTGAAAAGACTATTGTTAGCTAAGCAAAGAGCGAGCAAGGAGGGGGGGGGAGGGTAAATATTTTTTCTAAAGGTTCGTCTACACAATGATAGTAGCTACCACGATAGTAGGCATCACGGAAGTGTGTGAAAGTAACTGCCACGATAGGTCCTGTTTACACACACGATCGAGACATGCTTGAATAGTTAACCTCAAAAGGAATATGTCCAACAACAGTTGTGTAAATACTTTGATACGCCCTACATTTATGTCTTTTTGTTAAGAATTTGATATTTGTAGGTTTAGTTAAATATCGTGAAAGGATATTAATGACATGTAAACATATATTGTATCCGTGGTTTATTATATGAACACACATATGCTGTCAATACTGCCGTGTCATGCCTAAATGATAATATACATACATCCAGTCATACCGCAACATAGTGTAAAATCTGGGATAGATATTAACAGAAACAAAATAATTCTGAAACGTTACTGTCAAAGTAAACACATACAGATTTGTGACTCGCACTATCATTATATTGATGCTACACGGTTTACACTACGATAGTTACACGATAGTTGCATATTATGTTACGACAGTTATTATCAACTACCTAGCTCAAGCTGATATCGCGATAGTCTATCGCGACGGTGCGACAGTAACTATCGTGCAGTTTGCACGGTGAAAGTAATGCGAGAGCATCTCTCGCGGTAGAAACTATCGCTATTTACTATCGCCGTGTAAATGTGGCTTAATGTGCACGATGTCTTGACAGTACTATTCGTCCTCCTTCTTAAAGTGCGTTTTCTTTGCGTGGATCAGTACTTTGGGAACACGTTTAACGTTCTCGTAAAATACGCGGATTTCAAACAGTGTACAGCGCAGTTCTAGCACACGTAAAAAGTGACGGTGGGTCTCGGCTGGTCACTGCCATGCTAATGTCACCAGTATTCAAATTCAGTACTAAATGCTGCAAATATTCTGAATTATATCTGAACTGATTAAATGTGTTCTAACATAACTGGTATTGATACTTTAAGTAGTATTATTTTCGTACCTGTAGGCCTAATACATAAATACTCGTACTGTTTTGGTATAACCTTCCTAAACTTCCATGAGTTGCACAAGTTGGGCCGTCAATATGCATGAAGCCCATGCCACACTGTCAAATGTACTCCTTCATGTACCGGATTTCCCGAATCAATGCTTGTGCTCTTTCAGTGAAATTAACAGAAAACCAATTATAGATAATCTGTTGGGACTGCTTGTATGTTATGGTATTAAGACGACGTTGAATGTCTGCGAATGTTAATAACAGTTACAAACGTTCGAAATGTCCACCATCAGCAGCAATACATCATCATGTGCAACACTGTAGAATAGAACGACAAATAACTGCTATAGTTTCCTTTACCGCGAACAGCCTATAATGCAGCCGCTCCAGGCAAACTAAAATGTAAGTAACGAATAATGTATCTACTATATAGTAAGGTTCGGGCAGCTGTTGCTTACACTTTAAAATTACGAAAATCCTACTATAACATTTGAAATAGAATCCTTTAACATAACATTAGCAAACCCAATATGACGTATATTTCCCTTTAACGTTTCAATTTTTGAAAAATTTAGTTCAAAAGTATTTAAATTAATTATTGTCAGCTTCTGTGTACAGCGTTCCACGGAAAATGACTTCTAAGTAACAACCATAAAGTTAAACCGTACTAACGTCCCATGTTAAATTTCAGATGCATAACAGCTATGACCGTACTCGTCTTCAGGGTTGCCAGATAAATTTAAAGTTACGCTGCCAAATTCTAAATTATTCTTAATTAACAATAGCCGGAACTATACATTTTACTGCGATTCAGGACTGACAGTAATATTATTTAACAGATAATTTACTTGTATCTATTAAAACCATTCTCCTGCCTCTAGATTCATTTTATTTGTAGGCCTATAGTGTCTAAAGTCCCGTACATTTTAATTACGAAGTATACCTTACACCGTACTTAAAAACAACGGTGTTTACTAACATGTGCTAATTTAATACAAACAATGAAGTGGTAACATTTATCTCCAAGTCATGACTGAAACAACTGACAGTGAATCAACGGAATATAATAGTAGTATTCCCATTCGGCAAGTCGGTCCATTTCACAATGACTTGTAATACTGTGAATTTGCAAGGGCCTGGTAATAACGTAGCTAGCGAATTTTCTCTTCTCTCTTTCGGGGGCCACGGTAGCTGAGCGGTTAGACATTTTTTTAAATTTATTTCATTAACCCTACTTAGCAGTACAGCCCATTGAAGAAAGGGAAACTATAACAAGACTTAGATCAGAAGGGAAATAATTTCCCGATATCGGAAAATTGTGGAAAAAAGTTGTTCGATCGTTAAAAGTGTTGTACAATGGTTTCAAGATCAAACAGTGCTCACCAGCAAGGAAAGAAGCGGCCGTTCACAGAAGCTATCGCACAGGGAGTAGAGGTATGTGGTGCATTCTATTTAAAAGAATCCAAAAACGAGTTCGTCCAATATAACAGTTCAAGTTAACAAATGTCTACATGAACAGGTTTCTTCACGGACTGTATGAAGGGTTCTCAAACATGCTGGCTACTATGCTAGGGTCCCACGAAATAAGCTCCACGTTAGTAAGACAAGCAGGGCTAGACGACTGCAGTTTGCTGAAGAGTACGTGCAGAAAGATACTGAATGCTGAGAGAAAGTGTTATTTTCAGTTTAAAGTAAATCCAATATTTATAGCAGTGTTGGTAGAATGTTGGTGCGGCGCAAGCGAAACACTGAGTTTGAACAAATGAATTTGCAGACCACAGTTAAACCAGGAGGTCATGGGGTCATGATTTGGGAGTCCATGTCAGCTTCAGGAGTGGGGGAACCGGTTTTCATGGAAGGGAATAAGGACAGATTCGTGAATCTTCAAATACACAAGGACAATCCAAAGAAAAGTGCAGAAAAATATATGAATCTGATAGAACATATGTGGAGTGAGTTGGAGAAAAGGCTGAAAAAACACCATTTCACCAGGAAACCACAACTGGAAGAGTTCCTTCAGAAGGAATGGAACAATATTGGCGCGAAATTACACGGAAACTTGTGAATTCCATTCCAAAAAGGCTTAAAACAATAATAAACAGGAAGGGTATGCAAACTAAGTATTGGGATAAATTTTAATGGTTTTGTTTTATAAGTGTCAGGTAATGAACGAATATTTATGTCCACGCAAGAAATGTCCCTCGAGGAGACTTCATGTATTATTTCCGTTTTATGCATAAAAAAAACATTCATTTTCTAGAATCAGAAGGTTTCATTCATATATTCTTGACACCTATGTTGACAATAACTTGTTAAATAATTCCATTTTAGAAAGAATACTGATATTTCGCTTAACATTCTCTTTGGACGAATACTTTTGTCCATCACTGTACGTGCTTAAAGATCGAGTTTATAAATGGAAATTTACGAAATATCATAAATTACGTGTAACTAAACTAAACTCTCTGGATAATATTTTGTGCTCTCGGGATCTTCATGCTATGAACCAAACTGGTGTTAAAACTCCCCACCAAGATTAAAATTAATAGGGGTTACCACTCTCTTATTGCATACAATTTACTGGCTTCAGGTTGTATGGAATTTATGTGTCGGCTTATTAAGCAGTACATCCCAATGAAAAAAAAATCGCCCTCTTGTTGTAAGTGTCTAGGACTGACCGTTTCTGTTTAAAATGTACAAAAATTTTGATAAACTGCGATGCAACGCTTATGGCTCGTAGGCAATACTTGTTAGACGTGGAGGTAACACTTAGTAGGCAACTAATATTGGGTTGGTAATTCCGAAAAACCACAAGTGAAACCTACAACATTGTATGTGTGCTGGGCTTACGTGTGTAGGGCTGCAGTGGAGAAAGCCTGACAAGGTTTACATGAGGAGAACTGGCAGACATGCATTGTATGCATGTACAACACAGCAGGCTGCGTTGGCCTAAGAGCTCGTGGCACCTGTACCAGCAGTGATACTCAAACATTAGGTTTTTTTTTTATGTTAACGCAAGTATAAAATACTTGTCACAGATGCTATATTTAGATAACAACCAAGAACACCATGCATGGGGTGATTTTTCAAATGTGACGTTTGTCGTAATTGGCCAAAGCATGAGCTAAAAAGGTACAGTGACCAACGCATAAGGGGAACATGTACGTTGGTCACGCGAAGTAATTGCACTGTACAACTGTTTGACAATTGCTGTTTCATTCGAACCTTTATACTTCCTAATCAAAATCACAATGAATATACATGTTAATACGTACACACAGCATACAGTTGTATTGCTTTATTACATTTTTATCTTTCATATTAACAGGCTGTGTTTTACAGAGCCAACTGTAATAGGCTGTTCCCGGTAAAATGAGCACTTTTGAAAGCCCTGCTTAAGATCTACTTGTATACACGTTATGTATTCTTCCGCTTTATGGAAAATTAAGATTGCCATGGGCCTCATCACTTTATTCATGCGTCCGTAAAGTAAAACTGTGCAATTTTTAGGAAAGTAAATATAATACAAATCTGCTCATTTACACACTTCGATGGATTAAAAAAACACAAAGCGAAAAAATATTTTACGTTATCACAAATGGTTACCTTACACTTTTTATTCGACTTTAAGATGTGGAACTATTTTCCATCCATCTTTACCAACTCTAGTGGGTAAATGTCACTCAGTGCGCCCATTAAAATATATGCGTTCAGGAGCAGTGACTTCTTTCTTAGGTTCATTTCAAAAGTGCTCACTTTATCGTGAACAGCCTTTAGCTACCACATACTGGTAGCGGTGACCTCCGTGTTTATGAAATATTCTCTACGTGCCAGGCACTGCATTGTTGTCGCTGAACATTTAGAGTACGTTTTAAACGGGAACGGTTGGTCATACAAACTTGCGACAAGAGGGCCGTTTTTGTCGTTGTCCAATTAATGTAAGTGGGTTAAATTTTGACAGTTCTAGCAAAGTAGTGCGGCCACAATATATTCTTCCACCTTAACTGTTTCGTCAAAGAAGAAATCAGGATATGTTAACAAATACGATGAGACCAACGCACATATTTTTATTTCACGGCACGCAGTAAAAGACTGGCGTTATCTAATTTAAGCCCAGTACTTAATGTAGCATAGCTAGACTGCCATTGCATCCTCTTTTATTTTATTGTTGTCACGGAAGACTGATGGGGCGTTGATTATTTTATTTCAAGGTAAAAGGGGATGGCTTAGTTAAGCGTCTTCCATAAGGCGCCATTGTTTACGGTTATTCTTACGATACATTGACACTTCTAATTGCATATTGTTTTGATGGCGCTGCGGCGACTTTTGCTCGTACGGAAATAACGTTCAAATTATAACTTCAAAAGTTTTAACTTCAACCAAAGAACAAAATGCAATAAATCTGTCATTGTTAGTTCCGACGCGAGTAATATTATAAACACAATCCGTACGTGAACGTTTTTATAAACGTGCCGAAGTTAACCTTACACTCGTTGGTTTTCTAAGGCTGGAGTCACAATAGCCCGACGAACACGACACGACAGACCCACATGACGTCAGAGGTCGACTAAATGTCGTATTATATGTTATTCAGTATTCACAACATCCCGACGAAATCTGTCCGACAAGTATGTTAATTAGCTTTTGCAAAATTCTAAAACGGCAATTTACCTTTACACTGATACGACAAAAGTCATGGGATAGCACTACGTAACTTTATGACTCGTGGCTCCACCGCTGCAAAACGATGTTGCACGGCCTAAACCGGTCTTAGTTGTGAACAAGTGGTCGTGTTATCCGGATTGACTGTTGTTCACATGCTCATGACAAGGTGACGTGAATAATCAGAGTTCGAACGGGGCATGATTGTGGGTGCCAGAAGGATAGGACATCCATTTTCAGAAGTTGTGGAGACCTTCGATATTCCTCGAACCACGGTGTCACGTGTGTACAGGGAAAATAAAAATCAAGGCATTAAGATCCACAGTGGACAAAGCAGTGGCCGTCCAAAGTTACCTGATGATTGTGACCGGCGGAGTTTGGGTAGGATTGTTCGTGCAAACAGAGCAGGAACACTTGCTCAAATCACAGTCACATACAATGTAGGAGTTGTCAGAGGTGTAGCTAGCATATATGTGCAACGTGCATTAGCTTCCATGAGATATTGGGGCTTCAGTTTTCCTGACAACGATGGGATGTTCCAACAGGAAAATGCGCAGTCTCATCGAGCTGCGAATGCCTATGACTGGTTCGAAGAGCATTCTGGAGAGTTACAGCGAATGGAGTGGCTAGCACGTTCCCCCGTCATGGACCCAATCGAGCATTATTGGGACGTGGTGGAGCGAGCCATTCGCACCCAAGATCCTGCACCTAGAAATACCCGGAAACTTTGGGGCAGATATTCAGATAGCGTGGCTTAACATATCTCCAGATGTCTTCCGTCCACTTTTGGAGTTTATGCCACGTCGAGTTACAGCATTTCTTCGGGGTATAGGGGGTCCTAAACGTTATTACACGTGTATCCCATGACTTTTGTAATGACAGTGTATAATATTCAATATTTGCTCTTTAAAACTCGTGATAAAGTTAATGATAATTTTGCTTTTAACAATACTTGAATCTACACGAGATATAAAAAGTATTTAAAAACAAACAGGAAAGTTATTTTGGCGCCAAGTTAGTTTATTATTTACTACAGTAGGGAAACCCGCCCGAAACGTTATTTTCTAATGTTGCATTTACATTTTTGGGCACCCCGATGAGTCCGACATCGGCGGAAAGTAGAAATAGAATCTACTTTTGACGGGCTGTCAGGGCTGCGGATTTGTCGGACTGACGTCACAGTGACCTTGTTTTTCATTGGCTGCTATACAGATTTCGTCGTGTTGGGCTGGTCGTGTCGGGTTCGTCGGGGAATTGTCACTCCAACCTAATAGAGGCCTATTAAACAAACTTTTGTACACGGCAAAACAAAGTTCACAGTGCGGTTTTTTTAGGTCACGTACATTTCACTTACTCCAATAACTGTTTCGAAATACATTATTTACAAAACAGACAAATTTACCTTTTTTAATTCCTGGTTGCAATTCCTGAAAATGTGCTCTTCTATGACAATCCGTGGACAGGTAATTCACTAAACTCCTAGCGAATCGCTAAATTTACTTTTATTTGCCACTGACACGAAATAATTTATCTGCAGAATCGTTAATTAAATTAAACTCTTTGTTACTTTCTGAAATCAACAAACCTAAACCAATGTATTTGTTTAAAAGTCGGAACATAAACAGTGGCACTTCGTTCATGATGGTTTAAGAAAATGTCGGACCAAGCCGTTGCACGAAGCACCTGGTTCGTGCCATTAATAATATATTTCACTCGTGAAAATGCCTTAAAATAGCAAGTACAACCAACTATGTTTAATTAAAGCAAATTCGAAATTAATTAACTGTAGACAAAATATTCCGACAACACCAGAATGTACTCGTGTAAACACGACGAAAAAGAGCGTGGAACAATGGCATTCACCGGGAAAGAGACTTTCTTCACTGATAGCAAGCGTCGGCATCCCCAGTCATAATTGCACATTTGCTAAAACCCAAAACAAATTGCATATTTATTCAAAAACGTAATATACACCATAACTGTTGTTGGTACAATTAAAGTTTTAAATTGCGTTTTTTGTTCTGAGTACTATTTTCTCCCATAGCAATCATCAAATTCCTCAACATAACACCTTTTATCTTGCAAGAACTCAGCAGGCGATACAGTAGTTTGCAAATGACAGGAATTAATGTTTACAAAGTAAGCAAGTTGGTCATATTATCTGCAAAAATTTACCCTATTTATATGAAATGGACAATAATAAGGACTTACTGCTTATTTAAACTACACTTAATTCTTTACAACCTGAAGGCAAAAAAAATCAATAAGAGGGAGGCCACTCTTAGTTTTATATTGGTGAAAATTATTAACACTAAACAGAGAAAAATGTTTCGTTGATTCAAACAAAGTTTGTGTGGCACAACCAAATTTATTTTCTTTTGTATACGCACAATAATATATTTTGTTGTTGAAACCAAACTATAGGCTGTGCACGGTGAAGTGAGCACATTTTGAGGCCCTAGTTATTTTTTTCCTATCAGCCATTTTTATACTCCCATCACTTTATAAGTAAATATTGCCATGTAAGTAATAAACTCAGTGTATATATTTCACAGGACTCGAAAGTTAACGTCAAACGCTACAATAAAATATATTTATTTAATATTATTTTATATGTGAGGACTTTCAAAAGTGCTCCCTTTACCGAGAATAGCCTGTAATAGGATTTTATACCATTATTAACCATCAATAAATACACTAACAAACACTGTTACTATCCTAATTGTCGGAAAAATTACATCGCAAAAATTAAAACGCAAAAATTACACTCTCTCTCTCGAGCTGTATTTTCGAACGAATGGGATCAAATTATTTGCCAAATAAATAAATACAATTAATTTCAATATATATTTTGTTGAGTTTAATTTTTTTGGCCCAACACGTAGGTTTTGTTTGTTCCAGTAATTATTGTATTAGCTGAACAAAATTTATTGACTTACTTTACATTTTTGTTTACTTAACAAAATATTCTGTTGCGGCAACTAAATAAATTTTTTGTCTTGTATAAACAAGTGCTTAGTTGGCTGTAACAAACCATTCTCTCAGTGCAGTTTCTTCGTAGAAAGAAAAGTTTGATAGCATAGAACACTAGCTAGAGAATAGTTTTGCTTTTATTTCCACGTCGTTTCTGATATTTTGCAAAAACTGCTTTTCTAAATATATTTTCAAGTACAGATATCTTCTTTAGGTTATAATCTTTAATGTACATTTCTAGACTATATTTTCAAGTACGGATATCGCCCTTGGGTTATATGCTGTATTGTACATGTCTATCCCATTTCTCACATGGAATCACCTCCCGAAATATTTCCGGTGAGTTTGCGAACAGGATATTTAGTAGTTTCTCTATTATTGACGTACAAAGAGTGAACACATTAATTCGGGACAGGTGGCATATTCGACAATAATATTTGAAGACGAAATACGGTCATCAAAATTTTCCATCAAACACATTGCTTAAATAACCTTGTATATGTTTCAAAATCTGTAACACTATCGGTGATTTTTATTTGATAATCCTAGCCTGAATTTTAATGTAAACATGATTTTCAAAGCGGGATACTGCTTTGTGCATCCATACTAATCATTACAGGAAGAAATATCGAATTTTATCTTTTGTTTTTACTTATAAGTATAATTTTAATTAGTTTTGTCGTACATTTTACTGCGCAAAAAAATTTATTATCGTAATTAATTTTTTTACGATTATTGTTTAATACGAACGTCCAACAACAGAACTCATGCAAATGTTCAATAAATAAATTATCCATATATATTAGTTTAATTTCTATATATTGGTTGCCATTTTAAAGTTTTGCGTGGTCGGAAATGACCGTTTATGACGTGCACAGTTTTGATTACTAAATTCGTCAAAAATACAATACATTTTTTGAAACTAGTTCAACATAAAATGAGATGGAAACTGGAGTCATTCCAATATTCAGACAAAAATGGTGGTTGTAATGACGTTTCAGTGAGGTCACTACCTTTCAACTTTCATTGACCAACTTTATTAGAAGCAGTTTGATGGAAAAATTTGTTGGTGTGGCATAGTATTGTGACACATGATACTATGTACTGTAAGTAATGATGTGTTTCTTGCACGTTGACTACGAACAGCAACTTGTGTTGTCAATTAGCGACAGTGCCAACTTATGCGGTTGTCAGTTAGCGACAGTGCTAACTTATGCTGTTGTCAGTTAGTGACAGTGCGAACTTGTGCTGTTGTCAGTCAGTGACACTATTAACATATGCTATTCTCAATTAGCGATATTGGCAACTTATGCTATTGTCAGTTAGTGTTAGTGAGAACTTGTGCTTTTGTCAGTTAGTGACAATGCCAACTTGTGGTGTTGTCATTAGTGACAGTGCTAACATATGCTATTGTCAGTTAGTGACAGTGCAAACTTGTGCTGTTGACAGGTTGTGAGAGTGTGATGGTGACGAGCTTCCCGGAACCTAGTCGACTGAACTCCGCCCACAACGGCACGTGTATCCTCGACAGAAGCGCTTCGGCTCCTTGTCTCCAGTCAAGCTGATGCCGTCTCATCATTCATGAGAACGTGAGACAAAACAGATTTTTGTTTGTGCAATTTTGGAGAGAATGGCTACGAAGAATGTTATTGCTGCACTGATGTGACGTCATACAAAATTTGCATTGCTAGATCTACGAGACTTACTGTTTATGAGTGATTGTAATGTCAACACCAGGGAAGGATATTCATAACTAAGACTGTATCATCACGCGATATTTGCTAACAAATGTTAATTAAGTTAAACATTTGTGAGGAATTAATAAGTTTTGTAATGATAATTTTAATAAAACAGTTTTATAACAAGAATGTTATTATTTTTATTAGTATTAGCTCAAAGTAATACAACATACACTGAAAATATTTACATATTTTGCCACTGTTTCAATGAGTGGCGTTATTGTCCGTCGTTCATACATGTGAATAAAGTACCTTGTTTTCCATACATAAGCAGTGCCGTTACTCATCATTTTCCATACATGAATAGTACTCGTA
The DNA here is from genome assembly GCA_029891345.1 of Dryococelus australis. Classification (NCBI taxonomy): domain Eukaryota; kingdom Metazoa; phylum Arthropoda; class Insecta; order Phasmatodea; family Phasmatidae; genus Dryococelus; species Dryococelus australis. The sequence goes on from CM056994.1 coordinate 112,505,438, forward strand.
CTTAGAAACCTAAATAAATGCAGTCTTCAGGGGGAAAGAAACAATCGTACATTATAGATGCACCGCAAAACGCCTACACATAATATTTGATTGCATTTGTACCCCTGCCCACCTGGGAGTTGTATTGACTGCCATTTACAATTTTCTATTAG